>CM040125.1:75708196-76308196 GCA_022559845.1 Amorphophallus konjac
TGTCTCCACTTGGGTTATTTTATTTTTTTATGTGGGTTGGTCACATTTAATCTAGGCCATTCATTCCCCATCCCTAGATCCAATGGTAGAGATTGGATTAGATTGGAGACATATAAATACTTGTATTTTCCATTTGAATATTAATGAAATGTGAAAAAATCATTGTGCAAGAACCCCTCTCTTGGAGAATTTCGACCTCTCCTCTCTCTCCCCCTGGTTTCTTCATCCCCAACCCCCATTCTAGAGTGATATCTCCTTCCCCCCACCTCCGGTGATCATCGGTGCCGCCGCCGCCGCCGTTCGTGCCGCCTACGAGCCGCCGCGGAGCCATCTTCAAGGTTCAGTCCTGCTTGATAGAGGTGACTTCCATGAAATTCTTCAGTCAGCCACGACGTCCTCTTGATCTGAAAATTTTAGAGATTGTTCCTATCTTGTATCCCCATCTCCACAAAAACATTCAGATCCAAAATCCTTCGTTTGATATCTTTACATTTTCGTTCATCTTTCACTCCCAGATCTGTCCTATCTCTGTCTACAGTGACAGTAGCTCTGTGTTTCCCACCTCCAACCATCTTTGTGATTTTTCCAAACCTTCCCAATTTTACTGGACGTTCTGTCCATCATTCCCTACATCCATGAATTTTCTTAATTTCTTCTCCGCCTTCTACCTATTTTTCAAAATTCGTGATCTATCTCTGCTACAGTGCTTTTAGTCAGATTCTAGATCCGACCCACCGTTAGTACTAAAATCATATCAATTCGTAGCCGCATTCAAACTTGTCAAAACCAATTTTACCATCTTCCTAGCTCAATTTCCTAAAACTTTTATGAAGACCTCAAGAGCTGAATCGGACATCTACCCTACGGTCAACGGCAGTTCTCAGAGAATAGCCCTGCAGATCTGAATGTTCAGCTACTGTACAATAGGAAGTTGTAAATTCATTAAAGCCCAGATCTGTGTAGATCCAGGCCAGATATCCAGGCCTAGGTTGAAGTATTTGAAGTTAGCTTTCCAACGGCGCCCGTCTCGTGTCCATCCGACATCGGGGCTGATCGCAGCGCCCGTTCTCGCCGGGACGCGCGCTGAAAACCAGAAGCTGCAGATCCGTGGCTGGTTATTCCGACCGGTGCCGAACGGAGCCGCCCGTCCTCCGTCCGGCGAACCAGCGTGCCGCCAGCCCGGGGAGCACTTCCCTAAGTGTCCCCACTACAGCGGTGCCATCGGGTCCCACACGGCCCCTCAGGACAGCACGTGGGCCCCACCGTCACAAGTTCGGGTGCTGCCGAATCAACGCGAAAAGCCGCCCGTCAACCCGAATTCGGTCCTCCCGGGCCCCATTGTGTAGCCCTTTACCTCCTTGCGTGGAGTGGGTGATATTTCATTGCTGTCATCATTGTGTAATATTTATCCCGGGAGTACGAGTTTCGGCCGGGTCCGTCTTCCCCACGCCGAGCGTGTGGAGGTATCGTTCTCGCTCCCTACACTCGGCATTTGCTTATTTTCATATATATTTATTTATGCCACTGCTAGAGAGCATGTTTTAGGACCTAGCTCGCTATAATTTCATATCACCGCTACTGCGAGAGAGTGAGCGAGACCGTCCCGTGACCCGATCCGGGCACACGAGAGAGCCGATCACCCTAGCTCATTGCCGGTTTCTCAACCGCGCACGTCCGATGCTTCCCTCGTTAAGGGACAGTCACGAGCTTGTCGTGTCCGTGGTCCCGTCCCACATCAATTTGGTATCAGAGCGAGTTGAGTCTAGGGTGTCCAAATTAAAAAAAAAGTGTCATTTACGTCTAGTCATTAGTCATTGTCTAAGTCGTGTTTAGGGTCATCATTGTTTTAAAACAAAAAAAGTGTCTTTTTGCATTTGCATCCCTTTACTCGGTATATCAAAAGGTGTTGTCCGAACGTTAGGCTACGCCTATCGGGAAGGCCGCACACTTGGGCGAGTGATCTTCGGATCGGTTATCTCCGCCACGTACCGAGTCTTGGTCGTCATGTCTAGGGTTGTAGTCCATTGTCTAGTTGGTTTATCTACTAGTGTCGGCATGCCCACCCACTAGTCCCCAATCACCCATGGATTCCCAAACTCCCGGATGGTGGCGATACTATCTCAAATGGAAGGACCACCCGAACCACCCCACGAGGCCCGAAACCCGGGACTTCTACGGGTCCGATGACCCGAGTGACTACCTAGAATGGGAAGCCATTATGGACGATTACTTCGAGGTGTACATTATGTACGGGCCCATGCAAGTCGATGTTGCCAAAAGGTGACTTTTTGGTGAAGCCACCGCAACTTGGAGGAACATCAAATACTGGAGGGAGGATAGGAATCTAAGGCCCATCGAGTCATGGTGGGAAATGAAGAGAGCGCTTAGGAGGGCCTACTTGCCCCGCCCACCTACCTCCAACCACGGAGGTCATACCACTCACCCACCCCACCAACTCACCCACAACCAAGTGGGCCACACCGCTACCCAATCCCACCCCTTCACTACCGTCCAAGCCCAACAAAGCGACCCCAATCTAGTGGCCCGCCCAAGCACCTCCAAACAACCTCCCCTTGGCACCCCCATCCCAACCCACTCAAGTACCTCCAACCGAGTGGAAGCCCCGCTTATAGCCGAGCCTAGGACCACACCTAGGTCGAGGGACGAGGAGCGAGTCCACCCCAAGGTCCCTACTCCAACCCGCTCCTTTAAGGAATGCAAGAAAATGATTTCGGATTTGTTGGAAAGGATAAGTGCTTCTTCACCTCTCGTAGGTGCTCCATCACCACCCGCTCCTTCCGAGCTCTATTCGAAACCTTCTTCTTTGGAGCTACCAAAGCCCGAGCCACCCGTGTTTCTTACGGGAACACTTTACATAGCCGATCCACTTCTTAGTTGGCTCAAGGATGGCTTGGTCCCACATCCCTTCCCGTCCATGGACCCCACCTTACCTTTAGTGCCAGTCAACTCATTCCATACCACCTTTCGATCTAGTCACCATGTTGACACATTGGACGATCTTGTCATGGGATTGGATTCACAATGGGAGTTGACGCATCTTTTGGCGCGAGGCTTTGACCAACCCGCTAGTCTTAGCTTCACCCATCCGGCCTTCAGGTCCATTACCTCCAAGTGCACCGTGGGTTGTGTCTCCACGGAGGTCCTCTTACTCCTCCCCTTACCGGACGAGCCCGAATTCATACCCTTTTGTCCGAGGGAGGAATCATACTTCTTGTCTACGATCCCCGTCCCACCCGTTACAATTCAAGAAGGTGACTACCCACATCTTCAAACCTTCTACACGTGGGACCGTGACTTGTGGGAACCCACCACAAGGGGTCATACCTTCTTTGACCATTTTGACCCCTTCACTATTAGGCTTCCTGAGTTACCACCTGTACTCCCCTTCTTCAAGGAAGCCCACTTTTATGTCCCTTCCCCTCGGGATGGTCCATCTACATCCACCAATCCCGACCCACCTACACCCGGCCCTTCTAAACCACCCGAGTCACCCACATACAAAAGACCATCCACGCATAACCACACCCGACGTATAGGTGTTCCCCATGCCATCCATTCCCAGTTGCATAACATGCATGCATGGCACATATTCGGGTGTCCTGGTCCGCCGTCACCCATGTACGGGTCGGACTAACATTAGGTGTGTCTAGGGTCATAGATGAGTCCGTGTGTTTTTTTTGTTGTGTGGTTTATTTTGTGTGGTTTGTTTGCATGGCTTGTGTGTCATTTGTTTGTCTGCATGTGTCTTGTGCAAGCTCGTCGATGTCAGTCCCTTATTAGTGTGAAGCGAGTCGACTCACTCGATGAGTATGGGATCGGTTCTACATCTATACCCGGATCAGTCACCTACAGGGACTCAGCGATGATTCCTAGTGAGTCTTCGAGCTGCTTCCTTCCCTTTTGAGAGTGCCCCACCCGGAGTGTCCACCTTTGGCCCATAGCAGTCCGCGCATATCGAGTATATATGGAATGAGCAGGTGACGATCACTCGGAGTTGAGCGTACCCGCGTTACTTGGCACGGTGACAGATCCGCCGGAGTACTCAAGCATCCATACCCCTACTCGACGGGGTCGAGTTCCTCCCACCCGGGGAGAGTTGATGGGAATCGACGCCAAGCATGTACTTTTTCTTTTACATTTATGTCCTTTTAGTTTGTGTTTATATCATTGGGAAAGTATGTACGTAATTGTACGGCTTTGTAAGCCAATGCGTCATTCCCATGGATTGTGTGGGTTTTTATGCAATTATATAGTAGGACCAGCAAGGGGGCCCTCAGCCCTTTCCCATTGGTCCATGTCACCTATGTGGGGCTGGTCAACCATCCTAGGTGGCCATCTAGAAGGGTTGAATGTCAAATGCCACATGGGTAGACAAAGGGAGTAAAAAGTCTAAGGTAGACTACCTACCATGTCAAGCTTGTCTCCCACTTGGGTTATTTTATTTTTTTTATGTGTGTTGGTCACATTTAATCTAGGCCATTCATTCCCCATCCCTAGATCCAATGGTAGAGATTGGATTAGATTGGAGACATATAAATACTTGTATTTTCCATTTGAATATTAATGAAATGTGAAAAAATCATTGTGCAAGAACCCCTCTCTTGGAGAATTTTGACCTCTCCTCTCTCTCCCCATGGTTTCTTCGTCCCCAACCCCCATTCTAGAGTGATATCTCCTTCCCCCCACCTCCGGTGATCATCGGTGCCGCCGCCGCCGCCGTTCGTGCCGCCTACGAGCCGCCGCGGAGCCATCTTCAAGGTTCTGTCCTGCTGGATAGAGGTGACTTACACGATATTCTTCAGTCAGCCACGACGTCCTCTTGATCTGAAAAATTTAGAGGTTGTTCCTATCTTGTATCCCCATGCCCAAAAAAAAATTCAGATCCAAAATCCTTCGTTTGATATCTTTACATTTTCGTTCATCTTTCACTCCCAGATCTGTCCTGTCTCTGTCTACAGTGACAGCAGCTCTGTGTTTCCCACCTCCGACCGTCTTTGTGATTTTTCCAAACCCTCCCAATTTTACTGGGCATTCTGTCCATCATTCCCTACATCCATGAATTTTCTAAATTTCTGATCCGCCTTCTACCTATTTTTCAAAATTCGTGTTCTATCTCTGCTACAGTGCTTTTAGTCAGATTCTAGATCCGACCCACTATTAGTACTAAAATCTTATCAATTCGTAGCCACATCCAAACTTGTCAAAATGAAATTTTCCGTTATCCTAGCTCAATTTCCTAAAACTTTGATGAAGACCTCAAGAGCTGAATCGGACATCTACCCTATAGTCAATGGCCGTTCTCAGAGAATAGCCCTGCAGATCTGAATATTCGGCTACTATACAACAGGAAGTTGTAAATTCATTAAAGCCCAGATCCGTACAGATCCAGGCCAGATATCCAGGCCTAGGTTGAAGTATTTGAAGTTAGCTTTCCAACGGCGCCAGTCTCGTGTCCATCCGACATCGGGGCTGATCGCAGTGCATGTTCTCGCCGGGACGCGCGCTGAAAACCAGAAGCTGCAGATCCGTGGCCGGTTATTCCGACCGGTGCCGAACGGAGCCGCCCGTCCTCCGTCCGGCGAACCAGCGTGCCGCCAGCCCGGGGAGCGCTTCCCTAAGTGTCCCCACTATAGCGGTGCCATCGGGTCCCACACGGCCCCTCAGGACAGCACGTGGGCCCCACCGTCACATGTTCGGGTGCTGCCGAATCAACGCGAAAAGCCGCCCGTCAACCCGAATTCGGTCCTCCCGGGCCCCATTGTGTAGCCCTTTACCTCCCTGCGTAGAGTGGGCAATATTTCATTGCTGTCATCATTGTGTAATATTTATCCCGGGAGTATGAGTTTCGGCCGGGTCCGTCTTCCCCACGTCGAGCGCGTGGAGGTATCGTTCTCGCTCCCTACACTCGGTATTTGCTTATTTTCATATATATTTGTTTATGCCACTGCTAGAGAGCATGTTTTAGGACCTAGCTCGCTATAATTTCATATCACCGCTACTGCGAGAGAGTGAGCGAGACCGTCCCGTGACCCGATCCGGGCACACGAGAGAGCCGATCACCCTAGCTCATTGCCGGTTTCTCAACCGCGCACGTCCGACGCTTCCCTCGTTAAGGGACAGTCACGAGCTTGTCGTGTCCGTGGTCTCGTCCCGCATCAATTTTTGGTATTAAAATATAATTATTAAGCATTTAATGGGCTATTAAATGAATTATGGTTGTATAGGCCTATATATTAAACCCAAATTGGCCCAAAAGATTGTTTTGGACTTTGGCCTATATTCTAGAAGTCTACGACTAGTGAAATCACAGAATTAAGGGGATAATTTCTCTTTAGAAGATAAGTAAATAGATAATAAATGGGGATAATATCAAAAGAGTTTGATGTATTTCAAATTCGGCGCTCAATAGTGAAAACGGTCTATCGCGAGACCGCTAAGGGACAGTTGGCGGTCCAGTCTAGACCGCTAAGGCTCTACAGTTCCGTGAGTAGAAGGAAACGTGAAAAGATTAGATTTTTGGCATCCAAATCACTTAGGATCGACTCTATCTACTAATTAGATAAGTCTAGAAGGTTAATAGATCAAATTGAAAGACTAATTTGGACTCTAAGTTCGTTCTAATCCTCAAAACCCTACCTAAACCCTATAAATAGATTCCATATTTGACATGCGCGACCCCTACTTTGGCTCGCATGGAACTCAGGTAAGGAGGCAGAATTAGAGGTAAGTTTCTTCTAGAAATTTGTTCATTATGGTTAGAACTAACTACCCTCCAAATTTCGTTCTAGGAGATCAAGTCTACAAGGAGTTAGAGTCTTCCAAAGGTCTTGATCCTACATAAAAAACTCAAGAAATAGTGCGGCTGGCCCAAGAAGATCAGGAAATAGAAGCCCTAAACGAGGTAATTAGATAGAGGTTCTTTAGAATAATTTGTTAATGTTAGTACCCTCTTCTTACCCTCAAATTTTCACGTCTTTAGGTCAAGGGAATCAGGAAATACAAGGGCGTTGTTGACACCCGTTTTATGACTGATAAGTCGGGTCATCTCCTTGTTCACTCTATGTGATGCTCCCAGTTATTCATTCATTCCTTGAGTCTCCTTTATCAGTTTGAAGCTTATTTCATGGGTCTTAGCTCCTTGGTTGAGTATGGTTTTGTGATGTCTCGCCTTGAATGAAGCTTAGCAAGCCCTCTTATCATTTGGATCCTCATTGTTTCTAACGGTCTGAACATGGGGCATTACTTTCTTCTAACGCATTGTCTCTGGACCGTTACATCTTGAAGAGTCCTACGACTTAAGGCCTTTGTTTCAATCCTTATCTTTTGGCCTGCCCATTGATTCTAACGGTCTGTCATGCAGCCGTTACTTTACTCTAACGCGTTCATCCTTGGCCGTTACTTTCATTCAAGAGTCCTATTGTTTGATCTTCTTCCGTTGATCTTATCCCTTTTGAGATAAGGTTGAATATAATGGTCTCTCCCGGACGCGTTATTTGCCTGTGATGGTCTGTCGTGCAGCCGTTACATCCAACAGAGAGTCCTGGCAGTTCAGGCCTTTTCTCTGCTACTCCGTGGTCGAGATAAGAGTTTGAATTGATGATTTCTGTTCCAAATCTGATCCTCAGAACCTTCTGTTTGTTTCTATGGACTCTTGGTGATATTATCTTCGAGGATTTGCTAAGAGTTATCTTCTTTTCTTGCTGGATTATCCTCTGTTGGACCGGACAATTTGAGGGCCTATAAATAGCACCCTTAACTTCATGGCCCGAGGGAGGAAGATCTGGGGTTTACGTCGAAGTGCGGCCGCATCCTGGAGCCACATCCAACCAAGGAGAACTGTTCCTCACGTCCATCTGCTTCACGGTGAAGGGAGTATTCGTTTCATTGTGTTTGAGTTTCCATCATCATTATCTTGTGTTCTTCTTCTTCCTCTCATCAAAAGCATTGTCCCTCTCCTTGTTTCCACGTTCTGCATTTGTTTTTCATCATCTAAACATCCTCCTATCTTTTAAAAACGCCCAGAGGGGTTAAAAAATCAAAACTTTCTCGGTACTTCCCTTTCCTTTTGAATGATCTTAATTTCCTTAAGAATTGATACTATGCTTGTTTAAAGGGCTGATCTGGGTTTGTTTTCTTGTGTTTCACGTTCTTTGGCAGGTTTACAGGTTCATCACACGAGGCCCAAGTCTTCTGGCTGGCTGGAAGATTTGGAGTTCAAAGAATTCATAAGCTCTTACTGCAGGTTGTCAGACGGTCTTGAGGAGACGCGTCAGGTTGATATAACGGTTCGTCGGGCGACCGTCACACTCCTGTGACGCACAAGGTCTAGGCCGTTACATTCGGTTAATCTGCAGATTTCACGGGTTTCTCTCTCCCGTGGGCGGGTGCTTCATCCACCTATTTCCAAGGTATTTTCAAGTCCTTGACTTGTGTTTACTTTGGTGGTGATCACGTTCTTTTCTTAGTATTGGGCATTGATTTCTCTCTCATATCCTTATTTCCCTTATTTGCTCCACCCATGCGGTGTGTTTTATTTGCTCCTTGCTCCACGCTCCGACGTGTGTTTTTCTTTTCTTTCTTTAGCTTAGTTTGATTGAGATAGCATGCCAATGCTAGAGCTTGTTCTGATTGCCTATGTTCATGATTCACATGTCCTTGGGTTGATTGAGATCATTGATTTTTGCTTATCATCTTTATCATACCACAAACCCACAAAGAGAAGGAAGCAAATAAAGATAATTTTTTGGCGATCACGGTGGGACAGTTTGTGTCAATCGTGTCTTGATCTCTGTTTAAACCTGCCATCATTTCATTGTTTAGTTTTCTCGGATTTCCCTCTTAGTTCCTCGAGTTTCTGGTTCTCTAGGTAGTTTGACGGCCCTCGGTCCCTGCGTTACTCCACTCTGACGCAGGGGCTTTAGACCGTTACACTCCTGATCCTACTGATTGGTCTTCCCCGGATTTCCCTTCTATTTTCTGGTTGTTTTTGGCTCTCTAGCTCATCTGACGGTCCTGGCTCCCCGCGTTATACTACTTCTGGCAGTCTGGTCGTTGACCGTTATATTCTTCTGACGCGGGTCTTATAGACCATTACACTCCAGATAGGTACGCATCCCAAGGTGCATTCTCTTTCCGCAGTTTTTACTGTGATCTTTGTGCTTGGGTGTTATCTGACTTCCTCCTTGGTTGGTTTACATATCTACATCATTGTGTGCATAATTGTTTGCTAGATTCTAGGTTAGAATTTGCATGCACCCCGGTGCACATAGGTTCATTCATACTTTCATACATTATATTGCATTTTCCTACCTTGGTGTGCGGACCTCTCGTCTCCATATTCTTGGGGCCGACTAGGAAATCACACCAGGGACCTCCATAAGTCCCCACGAGCCGTGGATTCCCACACGGACGCCGGGCCGGTTGTACCTTTCCACCCCGTGTCTAGGGTTGCATAAGTGAAGGAGTGATCACACTTAGAGTCAAATCAAGCTTTACACCCTCTCCTATCAGGAACCTATTGTTGAGAGCTCACATCAATCAATCCACTAAAGTTCCAAAGGAGAAATCATAAAAATCTTGTCGCATCATCTTAAACAACTTGGTTGACTTGGAGTATTTTCATTTCTTGTCACTTACATCTTTGTTAGAAATCATCTAAGTTTGGTTACTCATTGTGTGGTTGTTTGTGTTGTTTGCATCTTGTCAAGGTTGTTCGTTGCATGTGGAGTTGTTTTCGTCCGTTGGAAGCACCTCCTAGAGTCAATTCCTTCTCCAGGTTCTACTCAAATCTGCTTTTCGAACCCACCATGGCTTCTTTCAATCCTCCCCGTTCCCAAGAGGATTCCCTTCCTCAAGGACTTCTGGAAAACCCTGCTAGGGTTACCTCATTCTCTTCTGGAGAGGGGATAGCCCCTCTTCCGTCCTCCATCCCCATGGAAGGTGGTCAAGCTACCCCTTCTTTCTCTTCTCCTTCGGCGGGCTCCATTCTCCAAATGATGGCCCAATTGGATCCGGCCCAACTCCAAGCTATCTATCAGGCCATGCAAGGATCCAATATCTCCCCTCCCACGATTATGTAGGGTCAACCTAATCCTTCCATCCAGCCCACTCCGATCGATCTTACCCCGGTCCAACCCCAGACCATCACCTTTGCTGGCATGGAGACGGGCCAATCTTCTACTTCGGCCCAGCAATCTTTCGACAAAGGGAAGTCTGTCGTCCCTTCTTTCATTCAGTTGGATCATCATATGTCCAGCCCTATGGTTCCACAAGTCCTTATGGGCCCTTCAGATTTCTTGCGCCCTCAGCCAGGGGTTGTCCAAGCCCACTCTAATCTGGGTCAGTCTCCGACCCAATATCCTTCTTATGGGCCCCCTGCCTTGGTTGTTTATCCTTCTGCTCCTTCTTATGCGCTCCCACCTTCTGCTGCGGTTCACCCTTCCGCTCCTCAACTTTAATCATCACCTCTCACTACCCCTGCTCCCTCTAGAGAGCAGGAATTACTTGATAAATGGGCCACCATGCAACAGCAACTCGATTTCCTCCAGAAATGGGTTGGTCCACAGTCCTTGGCAGATGTTCCAGTTCCTAGCTTTCAGAACATCAGGTTCCCTCCGCAGTCCGAGCTCCCCAACTATCGCAAATATGAAGGGAACGGCAATCCCTTTATTCACGTGAGGGATTTCTTGTATGAATCGGCTCAATTCCAATATGATGATCGCCTTATGGCGTATTTATTCCATCGATCATTGGACGACATTGCATTGGAATGGTTCTACTCTCTGCCACTGGAAGATGCCGAGAGCTTCAAGACAGTGAATGATAAGTTTATTCAGAGGTTCCAAGACAGAGTTGGCCCGGAATATTCATTCATAGATCTGGTTGCCGAAAAAATGAAACCGGATGAGGAGTTTGCTACTTACGCAGATAGGTGGAGGCAAATGGCCGCTAGAGTGCCTAGCCATATTCCGGAAAAAGAGAAGGTCAAGTTACTTATTTCCAATGCTACTCCGACCTTCCGAAATATTCTGGCCATGAATGACATAGCCAACATGCACCAACTCTACAGCCGGGCGCGGTTCATCCAGACTCAGTTCAAGGATTCTCCCATTCACTCGCTCTTCGAGAATCAAAAGCCCAAGTACCACAAGAAACCTCAAGGGCCGATCACCGAGGGGGTCCAAACAAACGAGCAGGTTCAAGCCGTTGCCTTTCCGTTCCAAGCCGCACCTTTCCGCTTCCCTCAGAACCCCCGCACTCCCCAGAATCCACTCCCCAAAACTACCAGGCCACTCTGCAAAACCCTCCGCCCACCTTCACCATTCCACAAAACAACTTCGCCGCACCACAACAACCACCACCACCTCCACAATAACACAACGTTCCTCCACCCAATGGCTACAACAACCCTAATAACAAGCGCCCGGCTCCTAAAAGAGCTCAGTACCCTCCCTTGCCAGAAACACTCACGGACATCTTCTCGGCTCTTATGTCGGTGAACGCTATACAACTTCCTCCGGAACGGCCCAACTGGAACCTGGCCGTTGACCAAACAAAATATTGCATATTCCATAGGCAGTCGGGGCACACAATTGAAGGGTGTATTCAATTCCAGGACCTAGTATATGATCTTCATGAAGGACAGAGGATAGATTGGGCCGAAATGCACAGGGCCATCACAGAAATCAAAGAAAAGAGAAGGCAACCGCCAAGGTAGCAAGTACTGCAGCAACAGGTATCGCAGCCACAGCAGCAGCCGCATCAACAACAGCAGCCGATTCAAGACCTGGGTATTCATCAAAACCCAATGCCAAACCATCCTCCTGCTCCACAGCCTCTGCCGCCGACACCAGCTCAGGTCAATGTCGTCCAACCCTCGGCTCCCAACCCCGAGTGGTCCTTCAACGACGATAACTCCACGCGGCAGGTCATGGCCCTTCACACAACTACCATAATCCTCCCGCTTCCCCCATCCTCATACCTACACACCAAACCCCTCCTCTACTCGTCCTTCCTTTCACCCCTATCTCATCACCCGCACCATCACCCGCGCCTCCGTCGCACTCACCATTGCTCACATCCGCTACTATCACCCCCTCCCCACTCACGCTTACATCCACTATCGCCATACCGCCGTCTAACCCTCCACTCATCACACCTCTGCCCACTTTCATATCCCCGCTTCCGCTCGCACCCACTACCACTAACCCCTCGCCTATCATTTTTTCCACCACACCCTCTTCCGCACCGCTCATCCATCCCACTGGGCCGACTAAATCACTTATCCTAAGCCCATCTGAGGTCGCGGCAGCTTATAACTTCGCCCTATGGAGCGGGCGCATGTTCCACTGAAACTATCCTTCCGCTTCCAATCCCCAGTCTTCCCAACCAGCGGATGAGCAAGATGAGGCCGAGCCACTACCCGGGACCCAATATGATTTGTTACATCATTTGGATAGGGTGCCCGCCAAGATATCTGTGTTGGAACTGATTAAAAGATCTACCCTTTACCAAGATGCATTAAGAGACTTTCTTCAAAAGGTGATGGTTAGTGAAGACATGGCAGTTGATAACTTACCTACCGCACTGGCAACAATCTCCAAGGGGCCAGCCATTACTTTCTCTGAAACTGAGCTAGCACCACCAGAAGCTCGGCAAATGCCGCTATGCATTACTATCATTCTGAACAAAGTCAGCATCAATGCGGCATTAGCTGACACAGGGGCATCTATCAACGTATGCCCGCTCAACACTCTAAGGGCTTGCAATCTGTCAGAGGAACTGCTATGCCCGACTCCGCTACTTATGACAACCCTCGGCGAGCATGTCACGGGATTGTCACCATTCAAGCGGAGCTTGGGCCTCTTACTATGCCCATTGAGTTTTACGTGCTGGATATTGACCCTATGTTCAAGGCTATCTTGGGTCATCCGTGGATCGATACCCTCAGCGTCGTACCCTCCACTGCACATCAATGCATTAAATTCCCTTTCCAAGGGAGGGTCGTCAAAGTCAAAAGCTTATCCACGGTCCAATCAGTGAAGGCTATCTCAGAGAAAGTTCTTCCCACATTGTGGCCAAGCAGTCGGCCCGTTATGTCAGTGCTAGATCTCGACTTTCCTTGGGCTTACGCACCTCGCAAGCCCGTCACTGCAGCAGTTGACATCAAGGTGAAGCCCCAGATCCGAGATTCCAAGGGCTGGGACATTATACTGAAGCTAGGCTACCAACTAGGGAGAGGCCTCGGTGCTCAATTGCAGGGACGAACTAAGCCCATCCCCAAAGGTAGGGAAATGAACAGGAGAGGTCTCGGCTACCGAGAGACTGCATTGTCCATGATGGGTGATTCTGGGCCACTCACCTGGGACTACCGTCAACACTTCGTTAGAGGGCCTCCCCTGCCCTGCACATTAACTCCACAACCGGCTCCGCCAAGGGAAGGTATAGTCTGTCCGATTGCCAGTCCACCCCCAGTGCTAAGAGGGCTGGTTAATGACTTGATTGACTATGGTCAAACCCTTCAGGGGCTATTTCATGAAGCCGACTGCCAGCAGCATCAAGAGGTACGGCTCGTCCAATGGAGGCCGAAGAAGCAGCCAGCTCAGTATCCATGGGAAAAGGGGAGCTCGCCGATTGTCTTTTCTTGGTCTCCCTCCCGCTTTCAATCTCTCCTCCACCAATGGGAGTTCTTACCCCGTCTTCCTCCTATCATGATAAATCCATCCTTTATTGATCCACCAGAGATTCTATTTGTTCCCTATGCTTGCGGTCATTGCCCGCCCATTGATCTATCCACTCTATTCACTCCTCCTCCTCCTAATGCCTAGCTCCACGAGATGTGGTTCTCTTCCTCCGATCCATTCTTCGATTGCATCTTCCCCGAGCTGTTCCCCATGCAGCTCCCGCCTCCTCCATCTTGTTGTGTAGTCTCTACTGATCCAAAAAAAAAATGTCAAATTCGAAACGAATATTTCAGTGGAAGATTATGCTACCTTGTCTCCGTCCTCCTCCAAGGGGCACGAGTCCCCTACTCCTTCCCTTCCACTAGGTCTTCTTTCTCCTAGGTTAGGATTAGGGTCTATCGCGTCTAGGGAAGTAGAGTCAGGTAGGTCTAGAGAAGTAGGGTCTTGTTCTAGGTCATCCAACCCTTCCTCCTCTAAGCCGCGCTCGCTTGCACGTCCTCCCAAATCCATCCCTGATAGGTTCTTGCAAGATCTAGCTCAGCGTTGTCATGCTTTTTTGAAATGTCCAGAATTTGTTGCTACGGCAATTGTGATTGGAGATGAAGAGGAATTAGAAGGGGTGTGGAGCGATGACGGACTCGGTGTCTATGAAATCCTTGATGAGAAAGATCCGATTAATGAGGACAACAACGTAGATGACACTGCCGATTTGTATGCACAAGGACTTAGGAAATTCGACGAGCCATCGTCGGCAGTGGATGAACCTACGAAGGAAATCAATTTGGGAACTGAAGAAGACCCAAGGCCCATCATTATTGCCGTTAATCTCCCTCTACAAGTAGAAGAAGATTTAATTAAGGTTCTGAGGGAGTATAGCGATTCTTTCGTCTGGTCTTATGAGGACATGCCAGGTCTTGACCCCTCTTTAGTGGAACATCGACTTGTGCTTAAACCAGGGGCAACACCTGTGAAACAACGGTCAAGAAGATTTCACCCCCACATGGCCTTAAGGATCAAGGAAGAGGTCGAAAAGTTATACAAGACCAGATTCATTAGAGTTGTTCTATATCCTCAGTGGGTGGCAAACATAGTCCCTGTTATCAAGAAAGATGGAAAGGTGTGCATCTGCATCGATTTCAGGGATCTCAATAAAGCATGTCCCAAAGATGATTTCCCACTGCCTCATATAGACGTCCTGGTCGATAGCACCGCCGGGTATGAATCGTTGTCATTTATGGGTGGTTACTCAGGATACAATCAAATATGTCTCGCTCCGGAAGATCAAGAGAAAACTTCCTTTACCACGCCCTGGGGCACGTACTGTTATGTGGTTATGCCGTTCGGTCTGAAGAACGCAGGTGCCACCTATCAAAGGGTGATGATGGCCATCTTCCACGACATGATGCATATCTATATGGAAGCCTACGTGGATGACATTCTGGTGAAGTCAAGGACCAAAGAAGAATACCCCTCTATTCTGGCTAAGGTGCTGCAAAGAGCCAGGGAGTACAAGCTTAAGATGAATCCGAAGAAGTGTGTATTCGGAGTCTCCTCAGGGAAGCTGCTAGGTTTCATAGTGAGCAAACAGGGGATCCAGATTGATCCTAACAAAGCATAGGCCGTCATGGACATGCCTCCGCCTAAGAACATTACGGAACTTCGAGGATTGATCGGTCGATTGCAATTTATTAGAAGATTCATATCCAACATTCTCAAAGGTGCCGTCCGTTTTATGAATTGCTTAAGGCGGGGGTCAAGTTTGAATGGAATCAAGATTGTCATAAGGCCTAGGAGGACTTAAAGGAATATCTATCCAATCCCCCGGTTTTGCAACCTCCTGTCCCTAGGAAACCCCTGATCCTATACATCTCGATTATTGAGGACTCCCTAGGGGCGGTCTTAGCACAAGTAGATGATGAAGGGAAAGAGCGGGCTGCTTATTACCTCTCTCGGTTGTTTAACCCAGTTGAGTCCAGATACACCGCTATGGAGAAGACTTGTGCCACCTTAGTATGGGTAGCTCAGAAGCTTAAACATTATTTCCTTGCCCACCAAGTTAGGTTGATCTCTTGAATGGACCCGATTCGCTATCTGTTAGAAAAACCTGTCCTTTCTAGTAGGTTAGCTCGCTGGCAGAGCTTCCTCTCTCAATTCGATATCACATTTGTCATTCAGAAGGCGGTCAAAGGGTACGCCATCGCTGAGCATCTTGCCCATCTTCCTATTCCTCATACCGACTCTATTCAGGACGATGTCCCGGATGAGCATCTCTCTGTCCTCACCCATCATCCCTTCTGGTCTCTGCACTTCGATGGTGCACTCAATTCTCAAGGCCGAGGGATCGGTGCTGTTCTGCTCACTCCAGAGGGAGTGACTATTCCCTTTGCTTATCAACTTAATTTCCTGCTACCAACAACATCGCTGAGTATGAAGCTCTCATGGCTGGATTGAAGCATGCCTATCTCTTGGGTGCGCGTTATTTGAATATCAAAGGAGACTCTCAGCTCGTCCTGCGGCAAGTTCTGTCCACTTACCGCACTCGTGACCCCAAACTCAAGCCTTATCAAGATTTGGTCATGCTCCTGGCGAGGCAATTCCGTAAGCTAATCTATATCGATACTCCCCGTTCTCAGAATATTCTGACCGATGCTCTAGCATCACTTGCTTCCTCCCTATCTTTTCCTCTCAGTCGGAGCACTGAGACTATCGTCGTTCGTAGATTGGACGCACCCTCTCTTCAGGATCCTTGGAACATCAACCTCAGGAAAGCTGTAGAGGCGAGGGTTGAGAGGGAAGATCTCAAGGAAGTATCTCTAATGGAGCTAGAAGAGATTCTGGACGAAGAAGAATTGCATTGGTATCACGAAATCGAGTTGTTTTGCAAAGAAGGGTCATTCCCAGAAGGGGCAAACGCCGAGCAACGTAAGTCAATAAGAAGAGCCGCCTCAAGGTATACTGTTGTTGCAGGAGAATTATACAGGCGCGCTACCAATAGAATGCTCATGAGATGCTTGGATGATAATGAAGCTTGGAAGGTGGCTGAAGCAGCCCATTCTAGTGAGTGTGGAGGTCATGTCAATGGCCAGGCTCTAGCGAACAAAATCCTTAGGCAAGGGTACTATTGGCCCACTCTAGAGGAAGATTGCTCCCTCTATGTCCGGAGGTGTCTTAAGTGCCAACTCCATGCTGATAAAATTCATGCTCCAGCTTCATCTCTCCATCCTCTTTCTGCTCCTTGGCCATTCTCTATGTGGGCTTTCGACGTTGTCGGCCCGCTCGGTGATCCTAATTCTCAGATCAAGCAGAAATCCTTTATCCTTACCGCCACTGAGTACTTCACCAAATGGGCCGAAGCCGAGGCGTACGCAGAGATCAAAGCTTCGACGGTGTGCCGCTTCATCATGAAGAATATCATCTCGCGGTTCGGAGTGCCAAGCAGCATCATCACCGACAACGGACCCCAGTTCGTCTCTCAAGAGCTCAAGGACCTATGTAAGAAGTTCAATATTGCATTGCATCATTCATCTCCATACTATCCTCAAGGGAACGGTCAAGCCGGAGCCACTAATAAAACCCTTCTCAAAATCATCAAGAAAACATGTAAATCTCATAAGTTTTCTGATTGGCCAGAAAGATTAGTGGAAGCTCTGTGGGCTTACCGCACCTCCGTCCGTACTCCCACGGGACAAACTCCCTATACTCTTACCTACGGGATGGAGGCGGTGCTCCCATATGAGATCTTCATCCCTTCCCTTAGAGTGCAACTCGATAAGGAACTTAATCTCGATGAACGTCGAGAAGCGTTGCTCGTCCAGTTGGAACTCTTAGATGAGAAGAGGATGAACGCGGCCGATCACGTATCCATTTATCAAAAGAGAGTTTCGCGTTATTTTCAAAAGAAGGTAATCGAACGGAAATTTCAAAAAGGTGATATGGTTTTGAAATGTAAATTCATTCGGTCTGCAGGTCCTAGGTCTAAATTACAACCTAACTGGGAAGGGCCGTTTGTTGTAAAAGAGGCTTATCCAGGGAATGCTTATCGCTTAGTAAACGCAGAAGGTGAGGAGCTCTCTCACGCTTGGAATGGGTTGTATCTTAAGCATTTCTTTCCTTAAAGACTAATCAGTGCCACCCCGGCAGCGAGGTGTTCCCTCCCTTTTACGATAAAGAGTCCCGAGTGAGGCAATCACACACTACACGACATCCCTGGTCAGGTTTTCCACTTTAAAAGACACCATTTCTCCTTAGCCATGCTTTGGGGGAAAGTCGAAGTCCCTGTTCATTTCTTCCTTCGGCTGAATCCAGGGGCAAGAGGTGAATAAGGAGGCGACAACCAATCCAGGCACCCTGACAAGAGGAGGTCTCAAATAGGGGCAGTCCGTTATGACCTGATGCCACAAGTAAAGAAACAAGGAGAAAAGAAAGCAAAAGATAAAATCAAAAGCATCATCTCAAAGGTCTATTGAATATGATTCCAAAGCTCCAGAAAGGCAAGAAAAAGAATCTAGGCATGACAAGAGTGGCTGTACAGTTCCCCGCGGGATGAATGAGCTCGGTCGCACACATGCCTAGAGTGGACTAAGGTTCGATGACGGACATAAAGTCCCGACGCAACAGACCAAGTTTCTAATGGGTCGTCTGGAGAGGAACCCAAGTCCTAAAAACTTCCAAATCTGGCCTAAGCTTACCCCCGTATTCTATTTTCCTTTTTAGGATTGAAACTAGTACCCTGGGTATGGCCCTGGTAGAAACACCGTCATGAAAATCTGGGCCTTGGTCAGGGTTTGTCACCTCATTGCACGCCAACCTCGGGACTCTCAATACAATACGGAGGGCTCACATTGCTAGGGGAAAGCATTGATTTTCAAAAATCTAAAAACAACATACATTTCAAAAATCCAAAAACAATACATTTCAAAAATCCAAAAACAATATATTTTCAAAATCCAAAAACAACATATAGTTTCAAAATCCAAAACAACATATATTTCAAAATCCAAAAAAAAACATCATATATTTCAAAATCCAAAAACAACACATATTTAAAACACCAAAAACATCAAAAATCCAAAATAAAAAAAAATCACATATTTCAAAACCCAAAAACATCAACTATCTTCCAAAATCTCATAAAAATTCAAATATATTTTCTAAAATCCAAAAAATATCATCATGTGCATCGCATGCATCGCATTAGTTCTATTATGTTTTTTCCGCCTATTTAATAAGGCTCCACCCCTTGACCAAATATCAAGAAACGGTCGTTATCTAACTTGTTTCAGGGCAAGGGGTTGAGTCTAAGAACAGATCTAATTTGTTCCATGTTAAGTGTGTGCAGAATGCAGGATCAAGACCAAAGCTCAAACCTCACAACTATGCAGGTTCAAGACTGTGACGCGCCAGGTGCAGGCCGTCACACTCACTTAACGGTCCATGCTAGATCGTTACATCTCTTCAGGCCTTCGCTTCGATTCTCTCAGCAACTCTCTCTCTAACGGCCTAGGGCACAACCGTTATTCTTCCCAACAGTCTATCGATGGACCGTTACTTCTTCCAGAGAATTTAGTTCTCAGAGCATACGCTATAACGGCCTATCTACCCACCGTTATCTCCTTCTAACGGCCCTGCTCAGATCCGTTACATTCTCCAGAGGCTCTGTTTTCTAGATCATTCTAGCCAAGTCAAGCCACAACTCATGACCATTCAATTAAGGCAAATCCCATACGAACTTAATGCAACATAAGATTGATAAAATTCCAACTCTGATTGTCAAATACACCTTTTATGAAAGCGAAATCAAGCTACATTCAGTTTCTTATCCGCAAGAGGGTGGATCTTCCTCAACTCTTTTGCATAGCCACGGCGCGCTTCGTCATTCTCTTCAACTTCTTCTTGCCATGGATGTACCTTGCTGATCTCCCACATGGTCAGCGCGTTACGGACTGCTCTCTCATCTTCCTCGGTCCCCATCTTCCTAGGTAGAAGGGGAGGGTAGTGTGATAGTGCAGGAACTTCAATCCGAGGTAGTCTGATCTGAAGATGGCACCGGTGCGGGTTGTAGATCGCCATGGTAGTATTTCCCACTAGATGGAGGTCCAGGCCTTGACGCCGCGGTATTCTAAGAAGAGTGCTCCGAAGGATTCTTTGTCGCATGATGAATTTGTCAGTTGGCAAGGTGTTGAAGAAGAGTCGCCATTCATCCCGTGTTTTCTTTTCCGCCGTCTTGCATTCAACCTGTGAAGAAAAACCAGATGCCCCTCCAATGAAGAAGAGAGGGTGGCTCCCAAAGATCCGGCTAGAAGAAGTAATATCATCCTTTGGTTGGAATTTGATTCTCGCTCCCATACAACACTCAAGGAGTATCATGGAACCGAACAAAGGTCCTCCTAGGCAAGCCGAGGTTAGTCCTTCATAGGGATATGAGAGGATCGCTTGAGAGATGGACATTCCCCGCCACAACCCACTAATAATGCTGAGATTTGGGGTATCTAAGTGGTGGTCGGTAGTAGTGAAAAGAAAGACTCCACAGAAGCAAACCGACACCGCCTTGGCTATTGCTTCGTGTCTCTCCCACTTGTTTTTGCAATGAGAGACTATCCATTGTGCTAAGGGTATCAAGTGGATGTGGTGTGGGCTGATCATGGTCCTCACGTCCTTTGGATTATGGATGAAATCACTCAAGATCAAGCACGGGTCAACAGGCTCAACCGTGTAGCAAACTAGGTCTTCATCCCCCACCTTAGTCTTAGGAAGGGCTAGGTAGGTTTCTACCTCCTCTAATAGGACTGTTGCTTCGAAGGAAGGGAAGATGAAGGTATGTGTTTGTGGATGCCACAATTCTATGAGGGCTGAAATACTAGGCTAATCTAATGACAATTTCTGGTAATTCTTGCCTAAAACCAAGAGAGGTTGAACGTGCCATACTTTAAGAATTGATGTATCCTCTAAAGGGAGTGCCTTTACTATGGGAGCTACCCACTTCAGATTAGAATAGCATCTTGGACTAGGAAGAGTCTTGAAGAGAAGAAGAAAAGAAGGAGATCATGAGGAAGAAGATGAAGTGCAGAAATTTCTAAACTTGGTTAAGTTATGGAAGCTTACCACTCTTTGAGCATTAGAGCTTAAATGCTTGGGAATTGAAGTTAGCCTTTGCAGCTCTCCATACTCCTTTCTTGCAGCTTTGGGTCCGGTGTAGATCTTCTCCTCCATAGCCATCACCTCGAATCTTCTCTTCATCTTGTTTCCTGCCCTTTAAGAGAGGTTTTTTAGCCCTTCTAGCAGAGAAATTCAGAAAGATATGATTTTGGCTAGGTTTCCAAGTTTTAAAGGTTTGGCTTTGGCTTTAAGGTGATAAGATTCGAATGGGAAGGCTTTATCTTAAGTTTGGGAGAAGTCTAGAACGGATTGGAGGCTTCTTATCTCGGATTTTGCCTCTCACGGCTCAATCCGTCTCGGAGTACAATTCATTCTCTAACGGTCTGTCGTCAGACCGTCACTTTCATCTGACGCGCCAACTCTGGGCCGTCACATTTTCCTGTGGGTTTAATTTGGTTCAACCTTGTTCTGTCAAGCTTAACGGTCTAGCATCAGACCGTTACATTCTTATGACGCGTTCTCTCTGAGCCGTTACATTCGCCGCTGATCAGTTTTGGCTTCTTCTTAGTCAATCATTCTCAACGGTCTTGCTCATGACCGTTATCTATCTCCGACGCGCTGCGATTGGACCGTCACATTTTCTGCACATTTGGTTAAAGTCTATACATCTCATTCATCATCCTAGTCTATACGGCATTTTGAAGTCTACACATTCATTCTTCATGTTGAAGTCCATACAACATTTTGAAGTCTGCACATTCATTCTTCATTTTGAAGTCCATACAGCATGTTGAAGTCTATACATTACTTTGAAGCCTGCACAGCATTTTTGAAGTCTGCACATTCATTCTTCATGTTGAAGTCTACACAGCATGTTGAAGTCTACACATCATTGTTGAGGTCTACACAGCCTCAAGTCTATACATCATGTTCAAGTCTACACATTTTGAAGTCCATACACCGTTGTTGAAGTCTATACATTCCATGTCTCCCCAAGTTTGTACATTCGTTGGAGTCTATACATTCCATGTCTCCCCAAGTCTGTACATTCATTGAAGTCTATACATTCTCCCCAAGTCTGCATGTTTGTCAAGTCTATACATTCATTCCTCAAGTCTGTACATTCCACAGTCTCAAGTCCATACATTCTCCAAGTCTGTACAGTCTTCATCCAAAGTCCACACGTCGTTCAAGTCTGTACATTCTTGATCCAAGTCTATACATTGCCCAACGTGTGCACAGCCCCAAGTCTGTACATTCCTTGTCCAAAGTCCATACATCATTCAAGTCTGAGCACTCTTTGGCTAAAACGAAGTCTATACATCGTTTGGTCATCTGCACTCCAAGTCTATACATCACTTGGATGAGGTCTGTACATTCATGGTTCAATCCTGCTCTGCCATCTCTAACGGTCTAGCATTTCGCCGTTACTTATATATGACGCACCAGCTCTGAGCCGTTATATTCTCTGCTGTTCAGTTCTGCAACAATGGGTCTCTGACCTATCTGACGGCCTCCGTATCATGCGTTACTTAATCCTGACGGTCTGAACCTAGACCGTTACGTTGGTCTGCGGTTGTGATCAAGCTATTCTTTTTCTGCCCCTATTTAGACCTGGCAGTGTTACATGGTTGTCATTCCAGTCATCCTATTCGTCCACACATTATCTCATCCACATCATTCACATTTCATCCACGCCATCATTCCTTCCCTCACATGCATTCATTTTCATCAATTCTTTCACACATCCACAGGCATTTCCTGCATTTCAACCATACTCTCACATACATTTTCTTGCATTCATTCCCATTCATTTTCACATGATCACCTATTTGCATGCACATCCATTCATTCACATAAAAGTCACAACAAAACACAAACAAAGATTTGCATTTTTTATTTCATTTCCATATAAGTCATGTACAAGTAATAGCAAAAAAGGAAAAAACAAAGTGCATCACTCGGTCGGCCTATCCGCCGGGCCGCCATCATCATCTCCGTCCTCGGGTCTCCGCGCGGGTGGTGCTATGGAGGCGCTCTCCTCTTGCTATCCTCTCTCTGCCCTCTCATTCCTCCGCTGGCCAGAAGAGCTAATGAGGAAGTCCCCTATCGAGCTGCTCGGGGCAACGCTCCTCCGTGCTCCACTCTGGGAGGCACTTCCCTCCGGTCCCTGGCCCATCATTCTCACTGTCCGCTCCATCGTCTGCAACTCGATCTTCAACTCGAAGATCTGACGCCGCGTGTCCCGTGCCTCGGTCCGGTAGCGATCCAAGTCCGACGTCCCAGCTCGGAGTCTCTCCACCTCAACTTGTGACCGAGCTAGCTCTGCCCGGAGTAGCTCCACCTCCGATCGTCCCCGCTCCATCTCTGCCTAGAGACGATCTGCCTCCGTTCGGGCCAGCTTTGCCTCGGCCACTGCGGTGGCTAGCTCTCTCGCCTGTAGTTTGCATGGTTAGTCGCATAAGCATTTAATTTGTATAAACATAAGCATTTTTTTTGAGTCTAGCATTTAGCATCTTACCCGCTCCGCGAGGGTGGCCTCCGCCTCCTCGGCCCGGGCAACCGCTCGAGCAAACTCGGCGTCCCGCTCAACTCTGTCCCTGGCAAGCTGTGAGGATGATGATAGGGCATCCGGTCCCACTCTTTGGGCTCCCTCAGCCCGCTGCATTTAGAAATCATTGGTCAGTCAATCGCATTCGCATCATAATCATAAACATAATCATTTAGGTCCAAGGTTTTAGAGTTTTACCAGAAGCTCCAGAGCGGCCCGGAACTCGTCCCGCTGCTGGACGGTAAAGTGGAGTAGCCCTTCAAGCTCGGCTATCCTTCCTTCGAGGTTTAGCTGCATTTAGAAAGCATATGAGTCAGTGCATCTAGCATTTTTTTTCATATAGATAGAGTTTAGAGTTTAGAAGTTGCCTACCGGTTGTCGGGTACCTCGGTACACCCGGTCCCCGTACAGTCGAGCGAAGGCTTTCAAGTATGCCTCGTCGCTCTCGTCCCGCTCCTTCACTGCTCTGCCCCGCTTGTTCCAGTCGTGGACGTACTTCGCCTTCCGGGCGCACCAATCTATGTCGCCGCTGATTCCCTTCGCTGACTTGCCTGGGCGGTCGTCACTGCGGCGTGGAAAGGTCACCTCAGGCTGGTGTAGTCCCCGAGTCCACAGGATCAGTCGATAATGGAGTGGCTCGATGATATGGATGCAGTACAACCATATGTCTCGTCCCCGGTACGAAAGGGCTGCCTCCACCCATGGCTGTCCCTCGTAGCTCTCGCCTCTGTACGGGGTCCATCTCACCTGAAAGCATATTAGTCCATCCATCAACATGTTAGTCCATTTATCATCATTTATAAGCATTTGAAGCATTTAGAAAGCATTTTGAGTTTCGGGCTCACCGCCGTGTGCGGGAAGGAATCCAAGTCGTCCTAGATCGCCCGGGTTAATCTGATGATCGACCCCGGGTCCCTTGCCACCACCCATCGTCTGGCGATCGGGATGCGGCCGGCGTAGAGTAACGTGCCTCTCCCAATACACGGGAGGTACATATAGCTCAAGATCTACATTTAGAAGTCAGGTTAATCATTTTTATAAGCATAATCATAATCATATAGAAGGCATTTAAATTACATTTACTTGTAGGAAAGGCGAGAAGCCGCCCAACATCGTCTATCGGTCCGTCGTGCTGAGGGACTCGAACAAGAAGGCTAGCACTGCCGCTCCCCAGGCGTACTTCCCAACTCTGCCTAAATCTCTGATCATCGGCAGCAGCCTGCAGCTGATGACATTTGCCCGAGTCACAAATCAGAGCTTCCCAAACAGTAGCATGAGGAAGCGTCTCAGGATGCGATCTCCCTCCGATCCCGCCTCTGCCACCACTCGTGGGCAAACCTGGTCAATCACTCTACCCAGATGCTCCTCTGGTAGCTCACCCACGGCTATCGCCGCTCCTCTCAGTCCTAAGCTCTCCTGCAGTACTGATCGTGAGAGCGGGAATGACGTCTGCCCTGGTCTAATCAAATCTAGCCCCAGCAGCTCCTGGGCCATCTCTCAGTAGTCTCTGTACGTCTACCCGGTCACTGCGGCTCCGTGGACTCTCAGTCCGGCGATCCTCGCTATGTCTTCCAGCGTCGGGATCATGTGACCCCACGGGAAGATGAACGCCCTGCTAATTGGATCCCATCTATCGTGCAAAGCGTATAGCAGTGGCGTATCCATCCGGATCACCTCGATACTTAGCACCTCGGCGAACCCCATGCCGGCTAACCTCTCTTTCTGGTAATCGGGCTGTGCCTGGTACACCGCTCGGATCTGGAGCCAAGAGATTCTCGTCCGTCTCTTTCCCTGCATTCATTTAGATCATGAGTCAGTCAATTGCATCATAGAATCATTGCATAAACATTTATAAAATAAAAATAAAACAAAAATTGAATACTTGAAGAAACCTAAAAACAATTCTGGGTCTCTGGTAGTTGTAACGGCCCTAGGGTGGGGCGTTACATGTCTCTAACGTGCCTAGGGTGACGCGTTAGGCTTGTGACGGTCGCTGGAAGGACCATCACATTCCCTACTAATGGGAATTTTTCCCTTTGCATTCCGTGGCTTCTCACTTCAGCCAAAAGGCCTACAAAGCAATCCTAATGGGTGCATATACCCATTTTCTACCCCCCAATCATACATGCATCCACATAAAAAACTCAAAGAAAATTTTAAATTTAAAAAGATTAGGGCGAAGGCTTACCTCTCGGTCTTGCCCTCTCTTCCTCTTCTTCTCTGGGTCCTTGAGTTCTCCCTCATCCAGGGGAGCCTCTCTATGATCTTCTTCGGCCGTTGGAGCCTCCTCCTCCTCTGTTGGCCTTTTTCTCGTCGTCTCTTTCTCCACGGGCTGCGGGACGATTTCCCGCTCTATCTGGCGGTGAAGACGGCGGATCGCCTTCTTCTTCCCTCTTTCCCTCTTCTTCGGTGGCTGTGGGGCCTTGTCGTCGGCCATTTCTTGGGTGGATGATGGTGGTCGTCGGTGCTCTCGGTGCTCCTCGGTTGGGTTTTTTTGTTGTTTGAGGGTTTCTTGGATGAATGAATGAGGATTGTGACCGTTCGGTTTGTTTTTTTTGAACGCTCAGGAAATGTGACGGTCTGTCGTCCGACCGTTACAGTCAATGATGCGTACTCCTTTGACCGTCACATGGATTTGAATTGTTTCATTGAAGAATGTGAACCGCCATTACTATAACGGCCCAAGTCTGGTCCGTTATTTATTGTGACGCCCTCTCCATAGACTGTTACAGCTTGCAAGTTTCTTGATGAATAAAATGGTCTATTTGATGCTTGAATGACCACATTTTCTGCTATGATGTTCATTATTGATACTTCTCACGCGTATAAATGGTTATGCCTTGTTTTATGCTCATATTATTATTGGCTAACCTCTTTCTCATGAATGAAGTTATGAACAACATCGTGCTTTGCCGTTCGTCAGATAGGTAAGTCAAGTATTGTATCTCGTTCCCTTATCCCTTTAATGCATTACTATATGGTATCTATGATATATTACCTCGAGAACCGGCTGGTCATTCATGTGTTCTGGGATCTGATGTTCCCCTTAAACAAAAATGATGATGATCTAAGTACATGTTTAATCGTTGGATAGGCCGTTAGGTTGGAAAATTTTGGGGACGATGGTTCTATCTTGCACGCCGTGGTTGCAGATGATGTCTTGACCCTGATTTCTCCGGTCTAGCAATATTATTCTCGAGTATCTTGTTATTTTTACTTTTCTTTGCATTTATTTTAACGATTCCTTTTTATTTAGCCCAGCATGCATCATCCGCATATTTGAGCATTCATGATCTTCATCTGTTCAAGGTGTCTCAATGATGGTGAAGAGCTGTGTTCTTGATCTCGAATAAGGAGACATTCCACTCTGAATTACAAGGTTTCCTTCGATCTGTTCGCTTGATTTGGTTAGCTGAAGATTCTTGTCTGGAGTTTAGTCAGTTCTCTTTCCTTTCCGTTGCCTCCAGCGGCTAGACGTGTTTTCCTTTCCTTAGTTGATAGTTCCTCCAGACTTGCATCCTTTGGTTGGCTATTTCCTTGTGATCAGTTCGAAGTTTTCCAGAAAATTCCTATCGCTTGTTGGTAAAGAACGGGTGTCGTTTACCTTAACGCCCACTTTTGGTCCACTCCACTTCATTTCCGCTTCATCTCCAGGCGTGAAGTTGCTGATTTAGTTCAGGACGAGCAGAGAACTAGGGTTGACTTTCAGTCTTAAATTTAAAATTTAAAGCCCAAGACAGAGGTATGTTATCTCATGAATGTCTCAAACTTTATGTCAGGAGTGAAAGTCCTCTAGTTTCATTCGATTTCATGCATTGTACTTTGAGAATTTTATGTTTTACTTAGGACTATGCATCTAGTATATTCCTCATGCATGAACTAGCCCCAATGAAGTAAAACGGAATTTTTCTTGTTAACCACATGAACCTATGCATATTATTGGCCTATAATTGTTCTATCATGGTTATAGAAGTTAAAATATGTTGATTTCCAGGCATGATATGTCTTAGTTAGCATTTTGTTTGGTTATCATTTGGATTTGATTTTATGCAGGAAGAGATGGTCTTCCTGTAGACCTCCAGGAACTCTAGCGGTCTCCCGATAGACCGCTAGCCATCGTGAAACGGTCACCCATTAGATCATTTTCGATTTCTAATTTCTGCAAATTTGTTAATCAAAACATATTGCATATTAGCCTTAATTAATATATGATAAGCCTAGTTAGTTAAGTTTTAATCCAGATTTAGGTACTTGTTTCATATACTTAGTTATTTTTACTGTTCATCATGATAGATTTCATGTTTTTATGCACATTGGTATTATTTTAACTTGCGTTAATTTATGACCAAAATCATATATTCTTATAGTAAATACATGTTTTAAATGATAGATGATTCATGATTTAACTTGATCACTGTTTTATCACGATTCTCTCTCTTCTAAGAGTCATTTTCTTAAGTACATGGCACATATTCCGGTATGTTGTCATTAGTTACACTTTGCACATTAAGAACATAATCTTAGACATGATGACCTCTCCTTTGGATATTCCTTCCAATGTATTAAGAAATCTTATTTCAAGGCCTCCATAAGACTCCGCGAGCCTAGCATTACCACTAGGATGTCGAGCCGGTTGTACCATTAAAAGCCCAATCATCTAGAAGGCACTTACATCGGAGTTTTATATTCTGAACCTTAGCGGCCATTTGGTTGACCATCTGACTCTACTAGCAGTTCTTCACGTGACCGCTAATGGATCCTTAACGGCCATGCATTAGACCGCTAAGACTCCAAATGTTCTGTTTTCAAAATATCGAACTGTCTTTTTTAACAGTCTTGTACTAGACCGCAAGGAGCAAGAAACGGTCTGGTAAATGACCGCTAGCATCCTGAGTTTGATTAACCCGGGGTTTGACTCAAGGGTTGATTTTCCTATGTTCTTAGATGGTCCAATTGATTATCTAGAATCTGTCATATTATTCCAAAGATACCTAAGTAATTTTGGAAAGTAAAGAAATGTATTGTTATGCTGCCGAATTTTATCCATGGCATAACCTAGTTTTTAATGCAATTCTTGAAATCTCATATTCATATTTGACGCATTCTTTCGTTGATTTTGCATTATGAAACTACCATTGAACTTGTTGCAATATTGGCCAAACTTTATTGATATGATCGTGGAAATAGCTTGATTTATACGTAAAGATGCAGTTCGAGCAATGATTGTGTTCAAGGGCTCTATGCTAGTCCCCTCGGCTGATTGTCGAAAATATATTATAAACCATGGGGTATGATGCTACTGGCGTCACATTACACTGGGAGTAATTTCTTTATAAATAAGTGAAATTCACGGAATTCTTGCGAGACTCTCTCTCTCTCTCTCTCTCTCTCTCTCTCTCTCTCTCTCTCTCTTGATTGAATTGCTACATGCTGGTTACATGACATTCTAGTGCATAATCTTTATGGTTATGAAAAGTGAAAAATGAAAGTGAAAGTGCGTTCTTGATGCATGCAAGCATATTCTTGTTCATGAAAATCCAAATTACGTTCTTGTTATATTCAACTCGATCTTGTTCATATGTCATTACTCATCATATATCATGATCTTATCGTGCTATTATGTCGCTTGCTTTATTCGCATGATTCATCGTATTGGCATGATTTACCTTTTTCTTTAAAGCTAAAATGCTAATCATTTAAATATTACCTTCATGTTAATATGAAGATACCTACTGGGCAAGTGTGCTCATTACCCTACTTTCTAATCTTTTTCAGGAAATTCTAGCAGGTTAGATTCGGATTACTCAAGTGATGGGTCCGAGAGTGATTGATGGTTCGAGAGAAGCCATAGTTAGTCCAGTCAAGAGTCAAATATGTAATTTTAACTTTATTGAGTCCAGTTAGTCAACCAGTCAAGATCATGTACTAGATGATTATTATCAATAAAAATCAGATTTTTGATCAATTATTGTCTCCATTCATCTTATGTGTGAATGATTTGCGCTCTGATTATTATTGTCACTTGAGGCTTCTCTTATCGGCTGTTCACGTTTCCGAATATCTTCCGCTGTAATAAAAGCTCGGGGCATGACATCCCAGCCCATGGAGCCTTGGAGGATATTTTCCTTAATTCTCTTGCATTCCGGCCTATTTTCATAGTTGCGATTGGAGCCAAACAGCATTTCTAGCAATTTTGATCGACCAATGTTAAGTTCGGTCGACCGACTTTTGGAAATTGGTCGACCAATCTCAAGCCCTGCTGACCCCTCTAGTAGCAGTCTTGGGATGATTGCTACCATCAGGTAGCGGTCATCCTAAGACCGCGACCTACCTCCTTCTTGGGTGCGTCGACCCCATGCCCGTGGTTGCATCGACTCAGTTGTTCTTCCTTGCCAAGTAGTGTTTCTCACTTGACCACGTTCTTAAGGTGGCGGTCGCACGACTGACCGTGTTATGGTTGCAGAGTCCTGACTGTTCCAGGCTCTGTTTTCTTCGGCCAAGGACTCCTTGCCTTTTCACGGCCTCTACCAATGAAATGTGGCTGATTATGTTAAGTGTATTCCCACTTTCATGATATATATGTGTCATGCACCCTCTCCGATAATGATCCCTCCTCTACTTTCGCTTCATGGCTTTTTATGCTCACCCCTTGCAGTGGTATCAAACAAGGTGTTTAGATTTGATTTGATGTAAATAAACACCGGTCGCTTGCGATTGGTGAGGATGACATCTTGTACCTGAACTCCCGGTCCCCTGATATATTCGCACTCGTGGAACTCTCATGGCGTTGAATGTTAGATGGTTACCTCATCGTCACTTTCATGTTCCCTTATGTGGTCTTGGTACTCTCCCCTTATATCTCATTCCCCTAACCATAGCCTTCAAGGGAAGAGTGAAAAGGAACGGGAAAAATCCAAAACCTGAAAATAACGTGTTTCAATCCAAATCGCATCCATATAATGTGACACGTCAAGCTTTCCAATTTTGAGGATTCTTCTGTCATATTTAAATCTTCTAAATCATGGCGCCCTGCTCTGACGCGATTCAAGTCGTGATCGATTGGGTGATCGTGTTCTAGCCTTCTTCTTCTAGGCGGCCTATTCTAAGCCCAATTGTGAAATTTCCCTAATTTTATGATTATATGCATTTGGAAAATATTTTTATGATCTTCCTAATTTAAGGGGAGCTTTATGGAAATATTTTTTTATCTTAACAAGTTTGAAATCCATATTCTTGCATTCTCAAGGATTATTGACTTCAAATTTCACCCCAATAAATACCCCCACCGTTGGAGGGTTAAAATCTCTTAACAAATTGGTGAAAAAAGGAGAAGAAGCCTTGAAGGAAGGAGCTCCCTCCCCATGCACGAATTTCTACATCCTCTTGTCGTCTTTGGAGTCCCTTGAAGCCTTGGAGAATCACTCCCTCTCATCAATATACCTATGTTTCTTTTATCTCTTTTAGTTATTTAGATTCCCTTAGTTTTATGCATCATATTCTTTTCATCAATTATGTTGATCACATCTCAATCTCAATGAATCTCCCTTTGTGCACCTCTTGCACACTCCATATTCTCATCACATCATATTTTTCCCACCCTTTGCATTAAGGGGTTTTAAATAATACCAACAAGCTGTGTATATTTTCATGTTTTAGGCTTATGAATTGATACTATTCTTCACCTATTTTAATCAATTTTTATTTGTTGGTGTTTATTTCTTTTTAAAAGGGTAATTAAAGAAGCAGACTCTCTTCGTTGGCCGGCCGATCGGAGTAGAAGATTAGAATCCACACATTGCCCCGCTATCCAAAAGGTATTTATTCCTCACACAATCAATTTTTTTATTATTCATTTGAGGTCCTCGATCTCTCGTGATCACGTTTAATTTCCTTCTCATATCATTTTCATCGCTTTATCATTTTTTTTAAAAGTCTATAGATGACACTTCTCGATCGTGGCGAAGAGGCCTTATAGGAAGTAGACATGCTCTTAAGTCCTACTCTTGTAGTAGATTGTCGTTGAACTAGGAGAAAGAAGAAGAATAGTACTTTGCAAGCACCACAAATTTCCTTGTAGTCTTTACAAGAATGCTCCTCTTTCTTAGGGTTTAGAGATTCCACTATATCTTATTTATAGAATAAAACATAAAATAACAACTCTAAAGTCGTTAACCAACTGATAGAATTTGAAATCTCAGAACCGAGAAAGATTTAGCAGGTGTCTTGCATCGTAAATAGCCCACCATTTTGGCGAAGCGCTCGACCACCCCAATACTTTTTCTGAACAATCTAGTACACTGGAAATTTTAGTCCACCATTTTCTATAAAATGGTCAATCGCCCTTGACACAATTCTAAGAATGCATGTGCACTGGATATTTCAGTCTGTTGTTTTATATAAAGCATGCTAAGAGATACTTAAATTTTATTTCAGTTGCTCGAGAGGAATGATTAACTAATAAATACTCAATATAACTACATGATCTCTTATGTCACTGTAAGTATTTTATAAATTTTGTATGAAATGTGTCTATTTCATAGTAATTTTTATAATATCTTTTTAAAAATAGTTGTTGATCTTTTTGTAGGTACTTTCAAGAGAAGATGATGAAGAATGCTTATAAAGTTACGAAGATTATGTGGTTGTTATATTTGGATAGTTGTGGATTTTTTTTTTTGAAGATGTATAAATAGAGTTGTGTATGTCAAATGCACTTTGAGTGCATATTATCATAATCATATGAATATCATATTATGGATGTCATATTATAGATGTTATATTGTGACTTATGACTTTGTATCTTTTTGTCATCTGATATTCTATTTTAAATTCTACAATCTTTTTTTGTGAGAGAATAGTTGCATTCTATATTTAGAAGAAATTTATATTTATCATTAAATTTTATTTGTGAGATTTTTTTTAGAAGAACTATCATTAAATATAACATGTTATATGAAGAAAATGACTCCTTTTAAAAGATAATAGTTTATATTCTGAAGTTAGTATAGAAGAAAGAAAATTTTGCCTTCTAGTGACTTATTTTGACAACTTATAAGGTAAAAAAATTTGCCATCTAAAAGAAATAGAAAGTAAAATATCTGCCTTCTATATAGATCTTAGAAGGCAGAAATTATCGTCTTCTAAAAAATAATAGATGGCGCATATAAATGCCTTCAATCACGAGATTATAAGGTGAAAAGAAATTACCTTGTATAGCTATCATTTCTACCTTTTAAAGTTTCTACCTTCTAAAATTCACTTTACGCCTTCTATTTACATAGAAGATAGTCGAGTAAAAGGCAGAATATAATTCACCCTCTTTCCGCCTTCTAATAGAATAGATGACGAATTTTGACATTTTAAAAGATAGAATACTTTTACCTTATATTATTATTTTTCTAGATTGCGCAGTCGACTGTCTCTATACAAATATGTGTGAATGCTCCATATACTTGGATATTTCGTCTAATGCTTTGGCCAAAGATGCTACCACCCCCAGATTTCTAGTTTCCCACCTTTGACTAATTTAAATTTTGATTTGATTCGGCTCTTCTAATTTTTGGCTGCAATTTATCTTGGTCATTCAAAAGTCCTTCACAAACAATATAGCCATGATTTATTAATCATATATAATATTTGTTTTGTTATCGTTCAAATTAATAAGAAAAAATTGCCAATCGTGTATTACAGATATTAAGCATTAAAATATATCGATATTACTTTAACATTCTTGACATTTTACACATGTAACGTTCTAACAACTTGACATTTTAGTAGTAAATAGAACTGGATACTAATATCCATAGTATTTGGGGGGTGTGGAGTAAAGACGAAAAAAGCAAGGGATGAGAGTGTAACGTGAATTGACAATGGGGGTAGAGAAGGAGGGCGGCCAGATCGTAGTTTGAAGCATGGTTTGACGAATCGGGTAGGGTCGGCCTGACCCGAACGACCCGCCCCGACCCAGCCACCTAGCGGGTCGGGCGGGGCGTGGGTCGTGGCCGGGTCGGACTGGCCCGCACCGATCCGTCCGTCCCGCCACGTACCAGACCGGTCTGTGGATGGGACGGGCTGGTACGTGCGGGACGGCCCGCTCGTGCCGGTCCGGCCATTTAACGGGCCGACGGGGGGGCGTTCCAGGCCGTGGCTAGCTGGGCGGTGAGTGGCGGTAGAGGTTCCAGAGCGGCGGCGACCGGCGGTGGACGTCGATCGGAGGAAAGTCCTCCTCCTTTGAATTTTTTTTTAAATAAAATAGAGGGTGGCCGGTTGGGGGGGCGGGCAGTGGTGGGGCTGCGCGGGAGGGCGGAGGAGGTGGTGGAGGGGGGGCACCGGTGCCCACCGCCCCCGTCGGGCTCCCACCGGTCAGATCTGGCTGGCCACCGGCCAGATCTGATCGGTGGGAGCCCGAGGGGGGCGGTGGGGGACGGGCGCTGGCGGAAGGGGGTGACGCTGGGACTAGGCGTGGGACGGTGGGAGGGCGGAGGAGGTGGTGGAGGGGGGGCACCGGCAGTGGTGGGGCTAGGGCAGGGGCGGCGGTGGGGGACGGCCGCGGTGGGGCTGGGCCAGGGGCGGTGGTGGGGCTAGGCCAGGGGCTGTGGTGGGGCTGGGGCAGCGGTGGCCAGGGGCGGTGGTGGGGGTGGGGGAGGGGGACGGTGGGGGTGGGGGAGGGGGGTGGGGCAGGGGCCGGCTAGGGGCGGTGGTGGGGGTGGGGGATGGGGGGGGGAAGAGAATAAAAAATAATTTATTTTTTATATTTTTTCTTAGTTTAAAAATGTAAGAATAGAATTTGTTAGATTATTTAAAATTATTTTTTATATATTATTTAATTTATGGTGTAGAAATAATATAATTTTTGTTTAATTCATGTTGTATAAATAATTTTTTGATGTATTGTTTAATTCATGTTATAGAAATAATATAAGTATTGTTTAATTCATGTTGTAGAAATAAATTTATTTTTGATATATTATTTAATTCATGTTTAATTATTACATGTAATTTAGATGTATTAAATTTAAAATTTAGTCTTACATGTTGTAGAATTAATGATATCATTTTTGTTATTAGTTGTAGACATAAAATAATGTAATACTTTATTTTTGATAAAATTAGAGATGTGTTTAATTTAAATATATCTGTAGTGATAAATATTTTACACAAAAAATAAAGTTAATATTTATAATTTAAATTAATTAGAGATGTTTTAAATTTAAATATAAATTTATTGATAAATATTTTACAAATAATTTGAAAGTTAATTTAGATGTATAATGTAATTTAAGTAGAGATATTTTTAATTTAAATATAAATTTAGTGTTGAATATTTTATAAATAATTTTAAAGTTAATTTAGATGTATAATGTAATTTAATTAGAGATGTTTATAATTTAAATATATAATTAGTGATAAATATTTTACAAATAATTTTAAAATTAATTTAGATGTATTAAATAAAAAATTAGTCTTATATGCATGTTTTAGAAATAATGATATTATTTTGAACTAAATTATATTGAGATGTATTAAATATTGAATTTAGTCTTACATGTTGCAGAAATAATGATATTATTTTCATTGTTAGTTGTAGACATAAAATAATATAATTTTTATTTTCAAAAAAATTCATATATGATTTATTTGTAAACTATATTCGCTAGCTCTACGTAAAAATTAATTTAGTATCAAATTAAGATATTTTTAATGTATATTTTATATTTCTTAAATTTAGTGGGATTTATAATTTATATTTCTTAAATTTAGGAGATACCGTTAAGCATTATATGGCTCATAAGGAACGACCAAATGACATTGGATGGTCACACGGAGTTATGTTGGATGGCAACCGTAGGTGTTGGCGTTGCAACTATTGTAAAATAGAACATCGGGGAGGAGGGGTGTCTCGTTTGAAGAAGCATTTGGCAGAAGGAGCCGGTGCAGGATACTCTGAGATTGCTGGGTGTACCCATGTGTCTGGAGATGTGAAACTTGCAATGACCAGGCACCTGCGGAAGAAGAGAGCTGAGATGCAAGAAAAGGAAAAAATGAAGAAAAGAGATCAAGCGGCAGTGAGCAGAAGAGTAAGCGCCAGCGACGAGGAGGAATGTGCATGGACACCCAGTGACGAAGACTAACAAGCACGTACTGAACAGGCTAATGTGTATGTCACGGTGAATGATCCATACGAAGCCGAGTTTCGTGAGGCAGTACGTCAGAGCAGGGAAGAGTCAAGACATCCCGAGGAGACGAGAGTCCGAAGTCACGAGGCGGTGAGGACCGGAGCATTAGGGTGTGGTGGTTCATCTACGACTCGACAATCACGGGGCATAAGGAGTTTCTTGACTGGTGACTCGGGTTCACAAAGAAAAAGGACACAATCGATCAATATTGAAGATGTGGAGCCCGGTGCACTATCCCGAGAGCATGGCAAGCAAACGAGGATGGACGATGCATATGGCCAGAAGGGGCCTAAATGGAAACTTGATCAGGCCGTTGAAAAATGGTGGGACCACGCGGATCTGCCTTTCAATGTAGCCAATAGCCCTTACTACAAGCCAATGTTTCAGGAAGCATAGGTCCTTGGGTTACACGTACAGCCACCTACATCGAGAGAGTTGGCCGGCGTATATCTTAATGAACAAGTTGCTGAGATCAAGAGTTACATTGACTCATTCAAACAGAAATGGACAAAGTACGGAGTCACACTGATGTGTGATGGGTGGTTAGATACCACAAAATCTAGCCTGATCAACTTCCTTGTTTATTGTGATAGACATGTTTTCTTTCACAAATCAGTGGATGCGTCTGGTCAAATTCATAGTTACCAATATATTTTGTCATTGATGGAACAAGTGGTGACTGAGTTTGGGGAGGAGTACATTGTACAAGTGGTGACTGACAATGGGTCGAACTATAAGAAGGCTGGGGAGGAGCAAATGAGGAGTAGACGGCACATTTTCTGGACCCCGTGTGCAGTACACTGTGTAGATCTGATCACAACCAGAAAAAGCGGGATTTCAGACGGACGTTATCCGTCTCAAATCCGTCTGAAAATCCGTCGCAACACATATTTGTAACGGAATTCCGACGGATTTAAGACGGAACTCGACCGTCTGAAATTCTTAGTCACAAATTTGTGACAGTTAACTTTTCGGTCTGAAATTCCGTCTGAAATTAAGACACAAATAATTTCGGTCATAAATTCCGTCTAAATCTCATACGATAAAATTTCCGTATGTAACTATCAGTCTGAAATGATCCGTCTGTATTTCATATGGTTTTTAAGACGGATTTATTATCCGTTGTAAATACCGTCCGTAATCCGTCTGAAATATTGTCTGAAATCCGTCTCTATTTCTGCCGGATATTACGAAGGATTACTTTGTCGTCGTAACTTCCAATGACGGTTCCATATGCTTATTCGTCCTAAATCCGTCGGTGTTTGAAACGGAATTCACGACGGATATAAATTCCGTCTGAAATTACCGTCGCTATTCCAAACGTAATTTCAGACGGATTATAAATCCGTCTGAAAAAAATATATATTTTTTTAAAATTTTAAGTTTATTTATCTAATAAACCTGTTAAAAAAATTATTGGAACTAACCACAAAAAAAAACTCAACATCAACGTACCCCAAATAAATAAACACCACCGAAAAAATCTCAACATCAACATAGATGTTCAAATAAATAAACACCACCAATAAAAAAATTCAACACCATGCTGACAAAATAAATACAAAGAAAAACACATTAACCCTGCTGATCCGTCTGAATAACATAAAACAAATATCATTAAACATCAAGAAATATCTGGTACATCGTCAATATCCTCATCATCCATATCGTCACTGCCCTGCTCATCTCCTCTGTCGCTGCCCGCAGAAGGATCCCCCTACATTAAAAAAATAATAACATTCATTCATAGATAAAAAAATTAGTGCGAAGAAATGAGCATAAATATAAATCAAACATATCAAATTGATAACTGCAGATTTTATAGATCAACTACTAGCTTGAAACAATATTTAGACCCCCGGACCCGACCTGGTAGTTCATTTAAACTAAGTGTATTTTAAAACTGAACTTTTAGCGCCGAGCTCAAACCGGACATCCGATTTGGATTCCGCCAGTTCTGACAAGTCACTTTCATCTCCCCGGTTGTGTTGGAATGATCGGCACGGCCGTCCGACTTGTATTTCAAGTTTTTGACCCCCGGACCTGACCTGGGAGTTCATTTAAGCTAAGTTTATTTTAAAACTGAACTTTGAGTGCCGAGCTCAAACCGGACATCCGATTTGGATTCCGCCAGTTCTGACAAGTCACTTTCATCTCCCCGGTCGCGTTGGAATGATCGGCACGGCCGTCCGACCGGTATTTCCAATTTTAGACCCCCGGACCCGACCTGGTAGTTCATTTAAACTAAGTGTATTTTAAAACTGAACTTTGAGCGCCGAGCTCAAACCGGGCATCCGATTTGGATTCCGTCAGTTCTGACAAGTCACTTTCATCTCCCCGGTCGCGTTGGAATGATCGGCACGGCCGTCCGACCGGTATTTCCAATTTTAGACCCCCGGACCCGACCTGGTAGTTCATTTAAACTAAGTGTATTTTAAAACTGAACTTTTAGCGTCGAGCTCAAACCGGACATCCGATTTGGATTCCGCCAGTTCTGACAAGTCACTTTCATCTCCCCGGTTGTGTTGGAATGATCGGCACGGCCGTCCGACTTGTATTTCAAGTTTTTGACCCCCGGACCTGACTGGGAGTTCATTTAAACTAAGTGTATTTTAAAACTGAACTTTGAGCGCCGAGCTCAAACCGGACATCCGATTTGGATTCCGCCAGTTCTGACAAGTCACTTTCATCTCCCCGGTTGTGTTGGAATGATCGGCACGGCCGTCCGACTTGTATTTCAAGTTTTTGACCCCCGGACCTGACCTGGGAGTTCATTTAAGCTAAGTTTATTTTAAAACTGAACTTTGAGTGCCGAGCTCAAACCGGACATCCGATTTAGATTCCGTCAGTTCTGACAAGTCACTTTCATCTCCCCGGTCGCGTTGGAATGATCGGCACGGCCGTCCGACCAGTATTTCCAATTTTAGACCCCCGGACCCGACCTGGTAGTTCATTTAAACTAAGTGTATTTTAAAACTGAACTTCGAGCGCCGAGCTCAAACCGGGCATCCGATTTAGATTCCGTCAGTTCTGACAAGTCACTTTCATCTCCCCGGTCGCGTTGGAATGATCGGCACGGTCGTCCGACTGGTATTTCCAATTTTAGACCCCCGGACCCGACCTGGTAGTTCATTTAAACTAAGTGTATTTTAAAACTGAACTTTTAGCGCCGAGCTCAAACCGGACATCCGATTTGGATTCCGCCAGTTCTGACAAGTCACTTTCATCTCCCCGGTTGTGTTGGAATGATCGGCACGGCCGTCCGACTTGTATTTCAAGTTTTTGACCCCTGGACCTGACCTGGGAGTTCATTTAAGCTAAGTTTATTTTAAAATTGAACTTTGAGTGCCGAGCTCAAACCGGACATCCGATTTAGATTCCGTCAGTTCTAAAAAGTCACTTTCATCTCCCCGGTCGCGTTGGAATGATCAGCACGGCCGTCCGACCGGTATTTCTAATTTTAGACCCCCGGACCCGACCTGGTAGTTCATTTAAACTAAGTGTATTTTAAAACTGAACTTTGAGCGCCGAGCTCAAACCGGGCATCTGATTTGGATTCCGTTAGTTCTGACAAGTCACTTTCATCTCCCCGGTCGTGTTGGAATGATCGGCACGGCCGTCCGACCGGTATTTCCAATTTTAGACCCCCGGACCCGACCTGGTAGTTCATTTAAACTAAGTGTATTTTAAAACTGAACTTTTAGCGCCGAGCTCAAACCGGACATCCGATTTGGATTCCGCCAGTTCTGACAAGTCACTTTCATCTCCCCTGTTGTGTTGGAATGATCGGCACGGCCGTCCGACTTGTATTTCAAGTTTTTGACCCCCGGACCTGACCTGGGAGTTCATTTAAGCTAAGTTTATTTTAAAACTGAACTTTGAGTGCCGAGCTCAAACCGGACATCCGATTTAGATTCCGTCAGTTCTGACAAGTCACTTTCATCTCCCCGGTCACGTTGGAATGATCGGCACGGCCGTCCGACCGGTATTTCCAATTTTAGACCCCCGGACCCGACCTGGTAGTTCATTTAAACTAAGTGTATTTTAAAAGTGAACTTTGAGCGCCGAGCTCAAACCGGGCATCCGATTTGGATTCCGTCAGTTCTGACAAGTCACTTTCATCTCCCCGGTCGCGTTGGAATGATCGGCACGGCCGTCCGACCGGTATTTCCAATTTTAGACCCCCGGACCCGACCTGGTAGTTCATTTAAACTAAGTGTATTTTAAAACTGAACTTTGAGCGCCGAGCTCAAACCGGGCATCCGATTTAGATTCCGTCAGTTCTGACAAGTCACTTTCATCTCCCCGGTCGCGTTGGAATGATCGGCACGGCCGTCCGACCGGTATTTCCAATTTTAGACCCCCGGACCCGACCTGGTAGTTCATTTAAACTAAGTGTATTTTAAAACTGAACTTTTAGCGCCGAGATCAAACCGGGCATCCGATTTGGATTCCGTCAGTTCTGTCAAGTCACTTTCATCTCCCCGGTCGCGTTGGAATGATCGGCACGGCCGTCCGACCGGTATTTCAAATTTTAGACCCCCGGATTTTCTCAATTATTCTGAAGTAAATGAGTTTTAAAATTAATAATGAACATAATTGAGTAATTCCATCAAAATAAAAACTTGGCTAGAGACTCACCTGTGCGGGCTGTGCTGTGGTGGTGGTTGATTTCTGAGGGACCATTCCGCTCTGGGAGAGGAGGCCACTAATTGCCTGCAAGAATACTGACACTTGGCTAGAGATCTCTTGCTGGAAATGCTGCTGCTGCCGCTGCATATCAGAAATCTGCGATCGGACCATGTCCATCATGTCGCTGGCAGAAGCGCTGGGGGCAACGGAAGGTATAGTGAAGGCACTGCCACTGGAAGAAGTATAGCTAGAACTCGCACACGCTGATGTCACCGCGCTTGCGTCTAGGCTCTCCCCAAAACCATATATTCGGCCTTTCTTCGGTACGCCAGCTGCTGCCACCCACTCCACCGGATCGAACTCCGGCTGCTGCGTGTCTCCCTCCCCGTACTTCTCTGTCACTGCTTTGCTATATGTTTCCTACAAATTGAATAAAATAACTAGTCAATTTCATATGAATTACATGCCGATTTAAATGAACGGTACAAGTTACATATGTAGATAAACTTACCGCTGCTGACTTAGCTGTGTCACTCACAAAATCATTAGTCCCCTTCTTTTTGTGTGTTCTGTCGAACACCTCGAGGAACGACGGAGGTCGATTAAGCTCCACAGCCTGTTATACAATTCATAGTAAAAAAAAGTCAAATATTGGGATAAATTGTAAGAAGATAAATTGGTATATTACTTACCAATTTTTGTTTATGAGCCGCATAAGAGATGGACCCACTCGTATGCAAATTTGAACCTGGTTTTGACGCCCTGTTTGCTTTGGCTTTTTCGGACTTTTCTATCCACTTGGGGTCGGCAAAATGGTCACAAGATATCTCCCAATCCTCCTGCCTCATCCATAGAGGGCGATGCGCCTTCCACAATTGTCGGTCTTCACTCCCCCCACTCAATTTTTTAGCGTGTGCTCGGGCCTCATGTATTTTCCTCTTGTAACTTGAGAGCATAGTAGACTCCCAGGCACGACGACATCTCGCCGCGTCATGTCCACATGTGAATTGAAAAGACCGCTGTAAATCAATTGCTTTTCACACTTAGTATAAAGTTGTAAATAGACTTTGGGAAATACTTGAATTAAATGACGTAATTACTTACTAAGAACATGTTGTACAATGAATCGCGGACGGACATCGGAAAATCTCTGAAAGTGGAAGCTGCCCCGGGCACATGTGCCAACATGAGTTCGGTGGAATGATGGACAGCGCCGTGGGGTTCAAATTTCATACTGCAATTGCAAATGTCAAAATATTCATATTACACAGTTGAGGGCTAATTAATGTAATATAACCTTATAGATTTACCCGGATACCCAACACGGGCGACGTCTATCATGGGTCGTGCCTCCCTCGTGACAACTGCCGACATCGTCAAGGGGCTGACTGGTGGGGGTGGGCCCTGTACAAGTGGGAGGTGGTGGGAGGGCACTGAGACCTGCAAGAATTTATTGTCATGTGGAGTGATACATATACTGCGAACATATAATTAAAATATACATACCTGCAGCGGGAGGTGGTGGGGTTGGCGTATGCACAACATGTGGGAGGCCACTGAGACCTGCAAGAATTTATTGTCATGTGGAGTGATACATATACTGCGAACATATAATTAAAATATACATACCTGCAGCGGGAGGTGGTGGGGGTGGCGTATGCACAACATGTGGGAGGCCACTGAGACCTGCAAGAATTTATTGTCATGTGGAGTGATACATATACTGCGAACATATAATTAAAATATACATACCTGCAGCGGGAGGTGGTGGGGGTGGCGTATGCACAACATGTGGGAGGCCACTGAGACCTGCAAGAATTTATTGTCATGTGGAGTGATGCATATACTGCGAACATATAATTAAAATATACATACCTGCAGCGGGAGGTGGTGGGGTTGGCGTATGCACAACATGTGGGAGGCCACTGAGACCTGCAAGAATTTATTGTCATGTGGAGTGATACATATACTGCGAACATATAATTAAAATATACATACCTGCAGCGGGAGGTGGTGGGGGTGGCGTATGCACAACATGTGGGAGGCCACTGAGACCTGCAAGAATTTATTGTCATGTGGAGTGATACATATAATGCGAACATATAATTAAAATATACATACCTGCAGCGGGAGGTGGTGGGGGTGGCGTATGCACAACAGGTGGGAGGCCACTGAGACCTGCAAGAATTTATTGTCATAAGTAGAACAAATATTGAAGAATTTAAATTAAAATATACATACATGATCCTCGAGTCTTTTTGCCACTGAGACCTGCAAGAATTTATTGTCATGTGGAGTGATACAAATATTGCGAACATATAATTAAAATATACATACCTGCAGCGGAAGGTGGTGGGAGTGGCGTATGCACAACAGGTGGGAGGCCACTGAGACCTGCAAGAACTTATTTTCATAAGTAGAACAAATGTTCAAGAATTTAAATTAAAATATACATACCTGTAGCGGGAGGTGGTGGCGTATGTACAAGTGGTGGTGAGCCGACACTTGCACCTATAAATAAATTCTTTTAAGTTTGTAAATAAATAAAATATTTATATAGCTAACTTATTGATCAAATATACCTGTGTCTGAAGAAGATGGTAGCGAGGAGATAGTAGTGCCCCTCTCACTGCTAGATCTCCTCCCACCCCTACTACGACCTCCTCGCACCATTTCCTTATTAATAACAAAACAATTAATACATATTAATCCACAATTATATAAGGCTAGACAAATGTTATTTAAAATTATGCTTAAAAGTAAGAATCTTCTTACTAAATTATCAAAACATGCCTCCCTCATGTTGATATATCTAGCTCAACTTCATCATCTTCGTCATCCATAGTAGTCTCATGAGATTCAAAATCTTCATCTTCATCTGATTCTTCCTCCCCTCTAACATCAACATTTAGCTCCGTCGGATCGACTTCTTCCACGCCATCTCGCGTACGTAATGACAGTGGCTCATCAGATTCGTCCATATTAAACCTAGAGGAACCGACAACGCCAACTTCGTCTGATTGATAATATTCAGCACGAGCAACCTCTGAGACATCTCCACTCATAGTTAACTCATAAGTGGGAAAGAGTTTTGAGTTAACCCTGCAAACTGCCCACCAATCTCTATTCTTGGATGATGGATAGCTTGAATAGTACACTTGCTGGGCTTGTGCGGCTAAAATGAACGGTTCATAGGTCTTAAGTTTAAACCTATGCTTGACATTGACAATCCCATAATTTGTGTCATGTAGAACAGAATTAGGATCAAACCATTGACACTTAAATATATATACATGATTGTCTTGTCCCAAATACTGAAGTTCTAAGACTTCTTCAATAATACCATAGTAGTCCAATTCCATTTCATTGTATAAATTTCCCTTCACACATACGCCGCTGTTCATCGTAGACTTATTTCGCCCATAATCCCTTGTATGAAATTTGTATCCATTCACAATATATCCCGGATAGGCACGTGTCTGGTTCGAGGGGCCATAACTTATCTGTTGTACTCTTTGATCAGTAATGAGACCTTGTTCAACCTATATTCAAATTAGAGTAGTTAAAATAATAACAATTACCTCAACATACGTAAATACAAACATATATATTCAGAGTTCACACTAACTCGGTTTCTTAGCCATTTGGAAAAAAACTTGTCGCGTTCTTTTTCAATCTCCACATCCTGGATATTTGGACATTTTTCAGCTAATTCTGAATCAAATTGTCTGCAATATAAATGTAGCACCCCGTAAAAAAAATGATTAAAAAAATTGATAAAGCCAATGTATAGACTTTGTGAAGTCAATGTTGTATAGACTTTGAGGAAGCCAATGTATAGACTTTGAGGATGTATAGACTTTGAGGAAGCCAATGTATAGACTTTGTGAAGTCAATGTTGTATAGACTTTGAGGATGTATAGACTTATGGAGTTGCTGGAAATGTGAATTAATATCTTACTCAACATAAGGTTCAATCTCGAGGCAATTCAAAAGAATATATATCTCAGCGGCGTGCAACTCTCTATCTTCGAGCGTGCGAGTCAAGCAACGTCCGAACGCACGTCCAGGATGTTTAAATATGGAGAGCCGATCGGACGATTCATCCACTCCCCCATCATCATTACGTGGAGGTCGAGTACGACGAGTTTGAATCTCTGGCTCAAAGTACATAGAACAGAAGTTCGAAATTTCTTCAAGAATGTATGCCTCAGCAATCGAACCCTCCACCTGTGCCTTGTTGCGAACTTTCATTTTTAATTCATGCATGCACCTACAACAACAAGTCAGATGGCAACAAAATGTAGCGGCTATGGACGACTTATAAGTTAACAAAAATTGTCACATACCTCTCAAATGGATACATCCATCGAAATTGTACTGGACCTCCGACGATAGCCTCATATGGCAAATGAACTACCAGGTGCTCCATCGAATCAAAGAATGCCGGAGGAAATATCTTCTCTAGCTTGCAAATGGTTGTGACAACATCTTGTTCGATAGTTTGTACATCCCGAAGTCTGAGTTCAGATGCACATAAAATCTTGAAAAATTGACTCATCTCAGCTAGTGCTCCCCATATCTGCTTTGGCAACAAATCACGAAATGCAATGGGCAGTAGCCTCTCCATGAACACATGACAGTCGTGACTTTTCATACCATATATTTTCCCCTCATTAACATTCACACAACGGGCTATGTTGGATGCATATCCATCTGGGAATCTCAGTTGTTTCAACCACTGGCATACTTCCTTGATCTGTGTATCATGAAGCACATAAGTTGCTTTAGGCTGCACAGTTTTGCCATTGACACTTTGTAGTTCCAATTCTGGACGTCTACAAAGCATCTTTAAATCCATACGTGCTTTGGCGTTGTCCTTTGTTTTCCCTTTAACATTCATGATCGTATTGAACACATTATCAAAAAAATTCTTCTCGGTATGCATGACATCCAGATTGTGTCGTACAAGAAGAGTTGACCAATAAGGTAATTCCCAAAAAATGCTTTTCTTGACCCAGTTGTGATCCTTTCCAAAATTAGGGAGTTGCCGTGTGCTACCAGACAATTGAACTACATCTGGTAAATTGTGCACCCGTGACGCCATATGTAGACCCGACACCCGTTGCAAGTCAGCTTCATCCATTTCAACAGTATTTTTTTTAAACGAGTCTTTTTGCCTTCGAAAAGGATGGTCACTTGGTAGCAACCGCCGATGGCAATCAAACCAGCAGCTTTTCCCCCCATGTTTCAATACAAATGATTTGGTATCTTCCATACAGTAAGGACATGCTAGCCTCCCATGTGTGCTCCAACCAGATAGCATTCCATATGCAGGGAAGTCACTTATTGTCCACATCAGTGCAGCCTTCATAATAAAATTTTTCTTCCTATATGCATCATAAGTAACAACTCCATCAGTCCATAAAAATTTGAGCTCATCAATCAACGGCCTGAGATATATGTCCAAATTTTTTCCGGGACTTTTTGGACCAGGAATTACTAGGGACAAAAATAGATTTTCTCGCTTCATGCACATGTGCGGCGGAAGGTTGTACGGTGTCATGAACACTGGCCAACAAGAATAAGCTGCCACTGAACCACCGAATGGATTAAAGCCATCTGTGCATAAACCCAATCGAACATTACGTGACTCCCTTGAAAAGGCAAGATGAGTACGACTAAAGTGAGTCCAAGCTTCACCATCGGCAGGATGACTGATTATATCATCGGCACGACGTACTCTTTCGGTGTGCCATGTCATATGCCGAGCCGTCTTTGAGGACATATACAGTCGCTGCAGCCTAGGCACAAGAGGGAAGTATCGCAACGCCTTGTAAGGTACATCTTTTGCCTTTGAATTGACCCCCCCCCCTTAGGTTTGAATCTGTCATGGCCACAAACTGAACATGATATCTTATCTGCATCATCTTTGTAATATAACATACAATGATTCGGACATGCATCTATTTTCACATATCCAAGTCCTAAGTCATTGACCATCTTTTTTGCACGGTAAAAAGTTTCTGGCAACTTCTCGTCTCGAGGCAACATACTCTTGATCAAGAGGAGGAGACGGTCAAAACAAGTCTCACTGATGTGAAATTCAGATTTCAAGTTCAACAACTGTGACACTGCAGACAATCGAGTGTGATTTTCACAACCATCCCACAGCGGCTCATCAGCATCCCTAAGTAGTTCATAAAATCTTCCGGCTGTCTTATTCGGCACTTCATCGTGAATATTAAAACTAGGACCAGCAGCATCTACAACCATATCCACGTACCCACTTGTGCCTGCAATATTGTCGGGCTCATACCTCCCGAATTGCTCACCATGACACGTCCAATTCGTATAACCATCCACGAACCCTTTCGTGTACAAATGATGTTGCACATCCCATGTTGAACACCACCTCAAGTTTCTACAACTTGAACAAGGGCATCGAATGTGACCGTCGCGATCTATTGCTGCATTTGGATTCCCCAATGCAAATTGAATGAAACTCTCAACCCCAAGCTTAAAGTCATCTGACACCACCCGGTCAACTATTCTACGATACATCCATGAACGATCTGTCGACATTTTGCCTGCACCCAATAAATGACAATACACATCCTAACTTTCAAATCATTACTCATAATATTACACCCGACCCTTTCCTCACATCGTTCATCATAGACCATTTGCAGTTGGAAGAGGAATATTGATTAGATTATCACTTTTTAACCCATCCATGAAGGTTTGATCGCACAATCACTTACTATATGTGCTGCACGATTTGCTAAAAATTTCGGCATCATCTCCCCACACTTCTCCGATATACCAAATATATTTATTGATTTTGAAATTTTCTTAAACACTTACAAGTAAGTGGTTAAGAAAACACTCAAAATCAATAATGGTATATCAGAGAAGAGTGAGGAGACGCAACCGAAATTCTCAACAAACCATACAAACATATATAGTAAATGACTGCCTAAGTGCGATCAAACATTCACAGACTGTCCAAACGGGACAATTCAAGACTTTGAGGTAGATATATACATTCTCATAAATAAATGAGAACATACATATCAATCCCAAAGTCTTGAACGGGAAGGCACATTGACACGGTTTTAACGCGCTCTCCTGAGGTGCGTGTAATGTTAGGTCGCACCCACGCACCTCAACTCACAGGGAATACCCCATGCATTTATATAACATAAAATTAAATAACAACGCAATTATCATTATGCACATATCAAATTAAATAACACCCAAATTACAAAAATTTTCAAATGAATAACATCGAAGCAAAACAATCTACATTTTTGAGCTAAATTAACATCAAATTTCTATTAAAATCAGATTTAAAATTATATTTACATGCAATTAAAATCCACAAAGTTTTAAATCACAAAACGAATTTTTTGGGTATTTACCTATTGCTATAGAGAATTCTGATTTCTTTGCATTTATCCACATCTTTGTATATATGTACTACTTAAGATATGTGGTCATTCCATTTCTCTATATCTTCTTATCATCATAAGACAAGGTTCAAATGGGATCACTTTCAACCTCAGTGGAGCATGTACGGCCTCAAGAATGGTAGGACGTCCTTTTTGCATGAGAATTGCTCCCATGCCAGTTCCACTAGCATCACACTCGACTACAAAAGTTTCTGAAAAATCAGGCAAGACAAGAACTGGGGCAGTTGACATAGCCTCTTTAAGCTATAAGAAGGCTTGATGAGAAGATGGGCTCCAACTATAACTGTCCTTCTTAAGAAGACTGGTCAGAGGTGCAGCAATAAGACCATAGTTTTTAATAAATTTTCTGTAGTATCCTGTAAGCCCTAAGAATCCTCTCAAAGCCCTCACAGACCGGGGTACAGGCCAAGTACAAATGGCTTGTAGTTTAGACATGTCCATAGCAACCCCTTTTTCTGAAATAATGTGGCCAAGATACTCAATTTCTCTGACCCCAAACACACATTTAGACATTTTAGCATACAATTGGTTGTCTACTCATAGTGTCCCTCATGTGTTCTAAAGGCAGTTTTGTAAACATCATCAGGATGCATTCTAATTTGATGATAACCCGATCTCAAATCCAGCTTGGAAAAGTACTTGGACCCATGTAATATGAAATCCTGACCATTCAAGGAAAACTTCATGGACATTTGAGAAACGTTTAGGGTTATATCTCCAAGTAACTAGAGCCAAGTATTCCCCAAGATCACATCAACACTGCCAAGAGGAAGAATTAAAAAGTCTAAAGTAAATTACATGCCAGGCATCTTAAGGTTAACTCCAGGACACCAACCCTGTGAAGAGATTTGGAGACCTGCAGCTATTTTGACAGGGTGGGAATCAAAGTTTGTCACAGATAATCCCAACTTCTTTACAACATGGGGGTCCAAAAAATTATGGGTGCTCCCATTGTCAATCAAAACCAGGACAGACATGGTACCCATTTTCCCTAATACTTTCAATGTGCCCGGTGATGCTAAGTGAGTAACATATTGAGCTGACAGAGAGGGTTGTATGACAGGAGAGAATTCAATGAAGGGTTCTGGATCCACACTGTCTAAAGGAGCAAAATCACTATCATCCGGAATAAGATGCAGTAAAAAAAGTTTATGAGGTTGGCATGTGTGGCCTGGAAGCCATTTATCATCACAATTATAACATAGGCCTTTAGCCTTTCGTTCCTGCAACTGTTGTGTAGATAACTTTTTAACTGGTGGGTTTACTCCTTTAGGGGAGAATGCTGGCTGAGAGTTTGGAGTAAAAGGTTTCAGTGTCTGAGGTGCTGAAAAGATAAAGTGTGGTGAAGCTCGGCGTCTGGCAGTAAACATTTGTTCTTGAATTCTTGCCAACTCCATAGCATGTGATAAGGAATGGGGCATGAAGGAGCGAACTTCACAGGCAAGATCCTCTCGTAAACCACTCAGAAAAACACCCAGCAAATGCTTCTCAGAAAGTCCAGTTATTCTATTGTACATGGTCTCAAATTGCCATTGATACGCAGCTACTGTACCCACTTGTCTGAGTTTACTCAGTTGCCCATGAGAATCCACAGAAGAAACTGCACCAAACCGTGACTCTAACCCAGCTAAAAACTCATGCAAAGAAACAGATTCTTTAGAGCTAGAGAAATGCCAAAACCACTGTAAGGCCTCTCCATCCAAATAATAAGATGCTATAGTAACTCGTTGCGTATCCGGAACATTATTACAGTAAAAATAGCGATTAGCTTTGAATCGCCATTCAGCTGGGTCATAACTCCCATCAAATTTAGGGAACTCGTGCAACTTATGGCGAAAAGAACCAGGAATATCAGCCACAGCAGACAGAGAATTTTGGGATTCAAATTTCTCGAAGTTGGACTCCAAAGATTGCATCCGATTAGACATGACTCCAGCTAATCCATCAACCACTAACTAACAACTAATCCATCAGCCACTAACTAATAAAATGCAACAGGGATATCTAATTTAACTAACCCCGCTCAGAACTGAGTTATAGCTTCCGAGCTGGTTCAACGGTCTGCGACTCGGCCTGTCGAGCCACTCGAGACATGACACCCCCCTCCCACAAAGCTCCCCCTCCTCCCACCCGCCCTCCTGCTCCCACTGAGCTCCCCCCCACTGGAACCCTCTCGGATGCCCCTCCCCCCTCCCACGGAGCTCCCCGTCCCACCAAGCTCCACCCCCCTCCCACAGAGCTCCCCCCTCTCCTCTGTATGCTGAACAGTCGAGCAAGATCCTGCTTCAACTCATCATTGCCCGAAGACCGAGTGATATCTATTGATCTACCAATCAAAAAGCTGCTATCATTAGTGGAGTCACTAGAATTAAATGCCACATCTGGAACCCCAAAAGATTGAGAAACAATTGATGTTGAGAATTCTGCTTGAGTTTCCTTGGAGCCACTGGAATTGGAAATAATGTTGTTTGAAGTGAGATTAGTCTGATAGTCTTTGCCAGAGCTTATATTTTTTGCTAGTAAAGGATCACTAGGCATTGGTATCCCAAGAGGGTTATCAATGTCAACTCCAAAAAGGACATTGTTTCTCGGATCAGAAGTTGGAACTTCACTTTCCTGCATACCATCTGAACTAAAAATTAATGATTGTTGATTGAATGAAGGTTCTTTGATGGTGTTCTTGTAAACTCTGGCTATTTATTGCGTTTAGAATGTCACATGCCCAGGAAAGGAAAAATGCAGCTATCATCAAGTTCTGTCCGGGGCAAGACTAGGAACATGTGTAGCATTTCACACAAGCGATTTATTTTTTTTAAAAAAATAACCTGTGTATCGTTAAACTAAACCCATGGTTGTTCAGTCCAAATCAGTCTCCGTGGGTCCGACGAGTCTCCCCAGTCTAATTCAGTCCAAATTAATCAGGAAGAAGCTACCCAGGGAGATCCCAAGTGATGTGAAATTGTTCACAGTGGCCAATTTGGGCAGGGAGTGAGACGGTCACTTAGGCCACGGGTCCAAATTATCTATGACTCCGTTAGGTGGAGTTTGGCTGGATTTGTGGGGATGAGTTTTAAAATTCTACTCATTAAAATATCTGACATCTCTATCATTTTAATCAAATGTAGTATTAAGATCTTGACTTATGCGCCCTGATAGATTTTTGGAGGAGAATAAGACATGTTCAAACTGAGTCTATTTTCGGAATTTGCGATATCTCACTCCAACGAGTTTTTAGATAGATTCTACAAATTAAAATACATCCACCTAATGTTCAAACTAGATTTTACAAGAACAGCATCATAATGAGAGGGGGAGAGGGGCCACGGACAGGGGAAGAGAGGGCAGTGGAGGGGGTGGGGGAGGGCGGCCAGAGGGAGTGAGGGAGCGCGAGAGGGGAGAGGGAGAGGGAGTGAGGGAGCCGGACAGGGGAGAGAGGGCAGTGGAGGGGGTGGGGGAGGGCGGCCAGAGGGAGTGAGGGAGCGCGAGAGGGGAGAGGGAGAGGGAGTGAGGGAGCCGGACAGGGGAGAGAGGGCAGTGGAGGGGGTGGGGGAGGGCGGCCAGAGGGAGTGAGAGGGAGAGGGAGTGAGGGAGCCGGACAGGGGAGAGAGGGCAGTGGAGGGGGTGGGGGAGGGCGGCCAGAGGGAGTGAGGGAGCGCGAGAGGGGAGAGGGAGAGGGAGTGAGGGAGCCGGACAGGGGAGAGAGGGCAGTGGAGGGGGTGGGGGAGGGCGGCCAGAGGGAGTGAGGGAGCGCGAGAGGGGAGAGGGAGAGGGAGTGAGGGAGCCGGACAGGGGAGAGGGAGAGGGATTGAGGGAGGGGAACATGATCGGGAGAGAGAGAGGGAGAGCGAGGCCACTTACCGGCCGGCGGCGACGGCGACCGTGGGAAGAGGATGATGGCGGCGACGGCGACCACGACCGTGAGAGGGAGGGAGGTTGGCGAATGGCGGCGACGGCGAGGACGGCGGGGTCTCCGGTGACGGCGAGGATGGCGGGGCCTCCGGCTACGGCGAGGACGGCGGCTCCGGCGGCGAAGACGGCTCCTGCGGTGACGACCGCAAGCAGAGGGCAGAGGAAGGAGAGAGTGAGAGGGAGAGTGGGGGGGTGGAAATGGGGCCGGGTGGAAGAGGCGGGAAAGGCGGAATTTTCCGACGGAAATACGAACGGAACTCAATGCCGTCTGAAATTTCAGACGGATTATTTCCGTCGGAATATCCGTCCCAAATTTGCGACGTATATAAAGACGGAATATATTCCGTCTATAATTATAGACGGATCTTCAGAGGGAGTCTGGTGTGTCCTTAATAACAACGGAATTTGTGACGGAAACTAATCCGTCACAAATACAGACGGATTTTAAGACAGAAAACTTTCCGTCTGAAACATCCGTCTGAAATCCCACTTTTTTTGGTAGTGTCATGCCCTTCGTCTTCTCGCTCTTCCCCGTCGCCTACCGCCGTCGCTGGTGCGTCGCCGGCCGCCGCCGCCGGATCTTCCTCAACCGCCACGGGGGGAACCTCCTCCTTGGCGAGGAGGTCCTCGCCCAAATCCACCACCTCCGGGGCTGAAACCCGTTGGTGTTTGTGTCCACCACCTGCCATGGCTAGGAAGATGTAGAAAGGGTAAGAGAATGAGGGAGATGGGGATGGCTTCGGTTAGGGTTCGCAGAGGGTTGCAGAGAGGAGAGATAGAATGAAAGAGGACGAAGGAGGAAGAAGAAAGGAGGGAAAGTTAAGTCAAACGGTCAAAAAGAATTAACGACTCCAGGAGAGTCGTGTCTTACTAAGAAGACGACAGGAGTTATGGGCGTCTCTTCCATGGTTAACGACATGCTTTAAGACGTTACTTGCGCTCGCATAGGGAATGATTGAGGTCATCAAAGGCATTTAATGGGAATTGATTGATACGATGGGAATAATGATTACTATTTTTGATTAACGACGTGTCTGAAGGCGTGGTTTAGATAAAAAGTGGCTTACCCTAAGGCGTTACTATTGGGTCTTTAACGAATACTTTTTGGAATATGAATCGAATTAACGCCTTGTTCTATGTCATGATTTAGTTAATGCCTATTCCTGAAGGCGTCAATTTTGAGAGCCGATTAATGAGAAGCGACTTATGCTGAGGCGTCATTATGGGAATTGACGACATTATCTGAGTCGTTATTCAGACCAGAATCACAGATTATTGGAAGAATTGATCAGAAACACTATGTTATTGGCTCAATCAGAATATCATTATTGTTTATTGATGAAAGAGATTACATTGCATCTAATGAGCCACTTTGGGCCTCAAGCTTCTTAAAGCTATTACATATATTTTCCATTGATCTCTGTCTTCTTCTAAGTTCTCCACAGGTTGATGAGTCTTGCAGATTTTCCAGAGAGCTTGGATTGTGGTGCATTCTTCTCCATCTTCATTGCTGCCGATATCCCTTGCCTTGATAGGAGGGAGATGAGATGTGTTCTCAAATATTCACCGTGGGAGCCCGAGTTGAGGAAGGCATCGGTATAAGTTGTATAGCACAAATTCTGAAGCGCCTATAAGTCGAAGGTCCGTACCGGGAGAGAATCGTGCACGGAGTTCCTGACCTTTGAGTAATCCCGGGGTGCATGTGAAGAAGTTCTTTGGCATCACTTTGAGGTGTTCTCTCCATTCCGCTCTCTTTTTGATTTGAGGTATCCGGTTCATCACTTTATTGCTTATTCCTAATGAGCCGGTCATGTAAGAAAGTGGGCTTTTTGAGAAGATTCTTGAGAGTTTTTGGGCCTCCTCACATGGATCGAATTTGAAATGGAGATCTACCCAACTAGATAGTGCTAGCATGCACCAATAGATTGGTCTCCCCATTGCCGCCGAGGTAAGCCCGCTATATAGATAGGCTAGTATGGCCGGTCCCACTCTATCTCTTTCCCAAAGGCTAACTATTGCGCTTAATTGGGATTCTTCCAAGAAGTCTTCCGTGGAGGGGAACCAGATCGCTCCCGCCAAGCATACCACGAAAGCCTTTGCTACTCGTTCCACTTCTTCATCTTCTTTAGCTTGGTCGGATCTCTTATACACCTAAGAGGCGAGCTTTAGAAGGTTGATTCCTTTTGTGGCCTTGATTTGGTTCACTAAGTTTGGGCTGGGAATCAGGCTTGTTAGCAATTCATGAGAGGAAATTTGCCTAGGCATGATGGCCATCTTTTCCTCATCTCCTTGCTTCATCTTCCTTAAGCCCAAGATCATCTCTAGCTCTTCCAATAGGATTGTGGCTTCGAAAGTTGAGAACATGAAGGTGTGAGTGGAAGGGTGCCATATTTCAGGTAGAGCCCCTATGGCAGCCCAATCAAGGTGAACTTGATCATAGTGTTTGGCATGATTGATTAAGCCTAAAAGATGCCATCTTGCTAAATAGACTCTCATGTCTGAAGAAAATTTGGAGAGAAGAAGAGGCAGCCACTTGATTTTCGTGAACCTCCTTGCACCAGGAACATTGGGATAATCCTGTGGAAAAAGAAAAGAACAGAGAAAAGGATGAATGTAGAGCGGAAGGATGGTGATGGTATGAGAACAGGAGAACAGATTAATTCTCTACCTGGTTCATGGCAATCCGGCTGCTAATATGCCCGTTGATCTCGGTTAGTCTGAGAGCAGAAATCTTGGATCTTTTAATTGCCCTCTCCATCTTCGATTTACAGGAAGAATTTGAGCCGTAGCAGTGCCTGTGAAGAATAACAGAGGTTGGACGAGTTATTTGATTAATCTAAGGAAGTTTCTTCCTTTTTATATAAGTCTGGAGGGTTTTGAGATCGTTCGAAGCTGTAGGGTCGATTACGATTACAATTACGATTAGAACTAGAACTGGGGTTAGCTTTTGACTCAGAGTCGGAAGGATGGTTTTCGGAATTTCGGGTAATTGACGACAGTGTTCAGGGCGTCAATTGTTGAATTGACGACTTGACCAAAGTCGTTGTTTATTTAACGCCTCCTTATGGGTCGTCTTCCTTTTGAACTCTTGGTGCATTTAATGCCTTGATGATAGACGTGTTTTTTTATTTTGACGCCCTGATGTCAGTTGTCTCTTAAATTTTGACGCCCCTACCCCCAGTCGTTATTTGTTTGGCTTGCATGTTTGGTCGCTCTGTGCATTTTGATGAACTTAAGTGCTATCTTTTAATTGGAGTTATTTATGATTAAGCACTTATGATCATGTCTTTCTTTGAATTGAGGATTATTTCTGATCACTTCATGCTTTGAGAGGCCTAATGAATTTTCAAGTGCAGAGGAGTGCAGGTTTCAAGGCGCATCATCATCCCATTCTTGTATTTCTTTCCTGTAAGCATTGTTATTATATGGTATCTACGCTATTATAGCATATCAAGGACCTTGTGGTTCTGATGAACCTAGAATTTGAGTTCCCCTTCATCAAAAACAGTGATAGTTCCAAGAGAATCTTGATCACACGGATAGGCCGTTGAGTCATTCAAGGTTTGGGACGATGGTTCCACTTTCTGAGTTGATGCGCGGATAAACGGGCTTCGACTTAGTGTCAGCTCAGAGATCTGGATTCTTGACCAAATCTAGATGGCTTAACAATATTATCCTTGATTATTTTCTATATTTTTAGTTTGTTTTAATTTTTCCTTTTAGCCCAGCATGCATCATGTAGGACTTTGAGCTTCGTGCTGAAAATCTTCATATTATGGCAATAATGAAGGTCACTCACTCTTGTTTGAGTTGACATGAGATATTCTACTCCAAATTGAGTACTTTATTCTCTCTGAAGCCGCTCAGGCTAATTCTTCGAAAAATGTCCCTTTGCTGGGTCTTCATCTCAATTCCCTTTATTTTTTCTGCAAATCCACCTTGGTTGTAGCACGTCCACGTTGGCTGGTAAAAGCTCTCCAATGGTGCCTCCCTGTCGTGCCCACGCGCACATTTTATGTTCTTAGTTTAGTATCCTTCATCCAGCAAATTGATGTTTCCTTGGAATCACCTAGAGTTGTTTCACTCAGAATCTCAGAAAGATTTTCTAATGCTTTGTATCTGAGGCGTGTCACATCACACCTTGACATCTACTTATCAGTTCGTTCCACTTCATTCCACTTCATTACACTTTCGCTTCATTCCGTCTCACTCCCTTGCAAAGCAGACGCCAAGGCGGGGCAGCTGTAGACACGCCAAAATTGATACTATGTTGATTAAAACTCATGTCACTATGTTAACGCCCCAAAGTGAACTTCAATATTTCTATAATATAAATTTTTTCTATTTTTATGTGGGTTTTAATGATGTTTCTTGCACTTTTGTGATTAACGACTTGAAGAGGGGCGTGATTTAAATAGCGACCTAATCTGGAGCGTGTTCTCAAGAAAGGACGGCTAGTGTTAAGGGCGTCAATTTATGGTATTTTACGAGTCCCACCACGATTGAAAAATCAAGAATTAACGTCCTTCCTTAGGGCGTGTTTTCAATTAACGCCTTTGCTTCAGGCGTTGTCTCATAATTTTCAGAAAAAGAAAGTTTTTATTACTAAAATTGAATCCAGGAGTTGACGCCTTTGTCCCAGTCGTGTTTTGAATTAACGCCTTAGGGCAGGTCGTCAATTTTAATTGACGCCCTTCTGAGGGTCGTCTCTCACCCTTCCGTGTCTGGTTTGAACACACCTTTCCTGGAGAGTTCCCTGCCTTGATTAATCACCTTGCTCGATTGGGGAACTAGAGTCCTTGCCGTTAATGATCATTGCTTGTTCTTATCCCATTAGAATACGGTTTTGAACCCTATAAAAGGATGCCCTGGTTGATCTCGATTGAGGTTAGACGGTGCTGGCGATTGAGGTTAGACGGTGCTGGCGATTGAGGTAAAAACGGGCTGGTGATGGAGGTTCCTCCTCTTGTGCGATCTCTTTGAAGGCTCTCTACTGCCTCCAGCTGCCGCAACCGAAGCATCAAGTGTTTTCCCCCTTTACTGTTTACAGGAACAGCAGGGGCCTACTTTCTCGTGTTTGTCTATTCCTATACTCTCATCATCAATCACTATATTCATCCTTTGCATTAGTTTTTCTCTGCATCATATCTCTTTCCCTTTCCCTAATTCTCTAGGGGTTTTAAAAAAATCAACAAAAGGTGCACACTTTATGCTCCTCTTTCATCATCATATTATTTCCTTGGATTGATACTACACACACGTTTGGCTGATCCCCTCTTCTTTTGATTGTTTGTTCTTTGATTAAGGGCAATCAAGAGGAAAACCCCCTTCATCGGCCGGCCGATAGAAGGAGGAGGAAGGAATCTACATCCATGAAGCATATTTTCACCAGGTATTCACGATCAATTTCCTTTGTTTTTGAGGTAACCCCTCTGGCGATCACTCTCCTTGTTAGCACCTCGTGCTGCATTTGCTTAATATATGCTTTTTTTTTTTATTTCTTAAGTGAATTTCACGGTTCACACCCCAGTTTGATTTTCTGGCTGATCCTACTTCCCTCCCCATCTGGGTCGGTTTTCCTATGCTTCCGGTGAATTATTATGCTGAGGACTTTTTTGTTTCCATTGCGGCCAATATTGGCCCAGTCCTTCGCATACACGAACAGACCCTTGCACTAACGCATACCCAGGAAGCATTGGTCTGTGTCGAATTAGACATCTCTAAACACAAGCCTGATCGTCTATGGATTGGCTGTGGGAACAATGGGTTTTGGCAGAAGGTTACTTATCATAAAGTTCCTTCTTTGTGCTCAATCTGTCATAAGTTGGGGCATAAGGATTCTGAGTTCCATAAGAAGCTTAAGAAAATTGGCTCAGCAGCTCAAGCCGTCACCACTATTCCACAGGAGGCCTCACCTACGATGGTGGAGCTTGTTACCCCGACAGCCAAGGTTTGGCGTATTAAAGAGCGCGTTCCTCATGATATGCCGGAAGGCACACTTTTATGTTCTCTAGAGCCGCTGGTGAATCAAGATTCTTCTGGCGTGGCCATCGTCATACAGGCCCATGAGGAGGGGTCTCCCTCGAACTCCAATGGCTGTGCCCATACAGAACTAGCTGGTGACGCTCAGAAGCAGTGCAATTCAGCTGAAGTGGTCAGTCCGAGGACGCTTGGAACCGATGTTTAGCCGGTGGTAATTCCGTCGCCGGGTGACGTGCATGGCGCATCGCCCTCAGGCTCTTCTGCACAGGGCTACCAATGCACTCAGCAAATCTACCATAGTGAGTCTAATGGAGTAGGTCCGGATACGCTGCTCACTCTGAATGCTAAAACTCAAGAAGAAGTCTCCCGGGTTGCCTCCGCTGAAAATGCTCTCATGCCTGCAGTTCTTTTAAACAAGGCTGGCCAGCTGGCATCTAAAAAAAGCATGCGAACCAGATCACAGCTTAAGGCTGCTTTGAACTCATCGGGTTATTCCTCCTCATGATGTGTCCCGCCATCTTCTGGAATATTTGAGGCGTTGCCAACTCTGCCTCTAAGCGTACCCTAAAGCATATTATTAGTAACTACGGGATTAAACTTGTTGCTATCTCTGAGCCGAAGCTCCCGCCCAGTCGAGCAGATTCTATCCGCCGATATATCCGTATGGATTCTGTTATTACTATTAATGAGGAGGATTCTAAAATATGGTTATTCTAGCGCCATGATATCTCCCTTGGAGTTCATAGTACTTCCTCTCAGCACATTACCGTGGCTATTCTTAATAATGACACGCCCTCCTCCTTTATCATGGTTGTCTACGGTAGCTGCCTTCCGGCTGATCACCGTGATCTTTTCGATTCCCTGCTAGACTTCTCTACGGATGTATCCATTCCTTGGGTAGTCGGTGGTTATTTCAACTGCATCACTTCCCCGTCAGAGAAGTGTGGGGGTCGCCTCACCACAATGCACTCAATGTCGGACTTCACATCCTTCATCTCGGCAGCTGGCCTTCTGGATGCTGGTTATTCAGGCTCCCCTTTTACTTGGCATAATAATAGAACTGGGCTTGCAGCGATTAAGGCCAGGCTCGACCGTGTGCTTTTCAACTCTCAATGGCTGGATGCTTTCCAGGGATCTTCTGTTAAACACCTCCCTCGAGGGCCTTCAGACCACTCTCCATTCCTCTTGGAGGTTAACACCATCGGCAAGTCACCGGCCAGGTTCACATTCCAATCCATGTGGTGCACCCACCAATCTTTTCTTGATGTGGTTTCTGAAGCCTGGAAGAAGAATGATGCCTCTAATATTAATCGCATTGTCACACTTCAAAACAAGCTCCGTGAGGTTAAATCCACTCTGAGACTGTGGAATAAGTCTGTCTTTGGTGATATAAAGCAAAATATTGCAGATGCAGAGGCAAGGGTATCCACGCTCCAATGTGCTTTCGATAATGATCCCTCGGCCGACGCCAGAACGGATCTCAATGAAGCGAATGCCTGTCTTAGGAGGGCCCTACATTGTGAAGAGCTGTTCTGGTCCCAAAAGGCTAGGAAGGAATGGTTGTCGAATGGTGATAGGATCACGGCATTCTATCACTCGGTTGTCCAGGGAAACAGGAGGAGAAACTTCATCCATCGGCTGAAGATCAATGAGGACTGGTGTGACAACCAAGATACCTTGCGAACGGAGGCCGCCAACTTCTTTCAAAATCTACTCTCCACTGAACTGCACTCCATTGGTGAAGGGCTTTTACAGGTCATCTCTGCCATTATCAATAGCGCCCAGAATGAAAAGCTTTGTGAAGCTCCTACTGAAGCTGAAGTCCGTAAGGTTGTTTGGGGCCTGAATGGGAACGGAGCGCCGGGGCCGGATGGATTTATCGGCCTTTTCTTCACCTCGTGCTGGGACATTATTTCTAAGGATGTAGTCGCGGCTATTCAGGGGTTCTTCCGGGGATTTCCTCTGCCTCGGAGCGTCTCCTCAAGCCTCATTGCGCTCATTCCCAAAGTCGAGCACCCTTCAACCTTCGGTGAATTCCGACCAATTAGCCTCTGCAACTTCTGCTTCAAGATCATTTCTAAAATCTTGGTTGATCGCCTTACTGATATTCTCCCAGCCATTATCTCTGATGAGCAAGGAGCCTTTGTTAAAGGTAGACTCATCCTTGACAATGTTGCTTTGGCTAGGGAATTAGTGAAGGATCTCAACCGGAAGACGAGAGGCCATAATCTCATTTTTAAATTAGATATGATGAAGGCTTACGACAGAGTGGAATGGGATTTTCTCCTTGCCGTCCTTGCTAAATTTGGTTTCTCTCCGAGGTTCAAATCCCTCATTAGTATGTTGGTTTCTAACAGTTGGTCTTATGTCCTTTTTAATGGTACCACCGCTGGTTTTTTTAAATCCACCCGAGGTCTGAGACAAGGCGACCCTCTAGCCCCAGCATTATTTGTTATCATGCAGGAGGCCCTCAGTAGAGGTCTGTCTAACCTCTATGCTTCTGGTGCTATTCAGCCATACAATGGCCCGCAGGCGTGTCCGATTGTCTCACACCTCCTGTTCGCAGATGATACACTGGTTTTCCTCAATGGCCATGCTGCCAATATCAGAAGATTTCTGCATTTTCTCCGCCGCTATGAAGCTTCCTCCGGTCAGAAGATTAATGCGGGGAAGAGCTCTTTCCTTATTTCAAGCAAGGCTCCCCCACTCTCAATTGCTTCCATCTCTGAACTCACTAGGTACAGGCATCAAACTGATGTGATTACCTACTTGGGTGTTCCATTAAGGCTCGGCCGTGTTCTTGTATCAGACTACAGGCCTCCCATACAGAAGATCAACTACCGCCTGCTTTCTTGGAAATCTAATTTCCTTTCACAGGCGGGGAGGGTGACTTTGATTAATTCTATTCTAAGCTCCATTCCTATTTACCTGGCTGCTTCTACTTCTGTCCCCAAGACCATCTCAAAGTATATTGACAAGGCTCGGCTAACTTCCTCTGGAATGGCACTGCGGATGCTCGAAGACGCCACTAGATTTCTTGGGACACTATGAAGCTTCCTCTACTTGAAGGCGGCCTTGGTATCAAAAGCTTTCACCACATTCAGGTTTCCCTCGCTACCAAGCAGCTCTGGAACATCCTCAATGGTAGCTCGCTTTGGTCTACATATGTCCGCTGCATATATAAAGTTGGCAAGTCTATAGCTGATTCAGCTCCTTTCCCTCGTGGTTTGTCATCTGCCACATTCAATGCGGCTTCTGCTATAATCTCCAACAATGCTAGATGGATCATTGGAGATGGGCACAAGGTTGATTTTCTTAATGACACTTGGATTGGCAGTGTCCCCCTCAAGGAAACTCTAACTTCCCCATACACTGGTCCTCCTGCTACTGTGTTTCAAGTTTTCAATGACAAAGACCACCCAATCCACAGGGTGTTGTCTTCTCCTCAGCTACTGGAAGATATTACTCTCCAGAATGACTTCCCGGATGCTCGTATCTGGACCGGCAATCCGGATGGCTCCTTCTCTACTAAATCAGCCTACCATGCCATCAGGCCTGCTGGTGTTTACAGACCTCCTCTGCGGAAGCTCTGGCACTCCCATTTCTATCGTCGGGCCTCGATCTTCTGCTGGAAGGTTATCCATAGAGCAATCCCTGTGGACAGTCGTGTAGCTGATTGTGGTGTACACATGGCCTCCAGGTGTTCCTGTTGTAATGCTCCCAGGACTGAGGACATGAACCACCTCTTCCTCCACAGCGACATCACTAAGGAACTCTGGCGCTGGTTTGCCCCCCTTGCTGTTCCGGGATGCTTGCTCAATGAGCAAGTGACTACGAGGTTGTGGTCTTCCTTAGAGTCATGCAGTGTTGCGTCCGCGGTTGGCTTCATATCCATTTACACCTTGATTCTAATGCTCTGGGAAATCTGGAAAGCCAGATTCCTGAAGCGGTTCCAGGAGATGCGTACTTCCATCAGAAGCATCATCTTCTCCATTAAAGCCAAGGTTGATTGGGCGTTGGAGAATATCACCTTCCATCAACGACCATTTCCTACGGACCTATCTATTCTGACTTCCTACAATTACCATCCGAGGTTCAAACATAAAGTTCTTAAACTTGTCAGATGGATACCACCTATTTCTGACTTCTGCCTCAACATTGATGGAGCTTGCAAAGGAAACCCATGCATCAGTGGGGGAGGAGGCTGGATCCGATCCACAACTGGTGACATTGTCTTGGCGTTCGCACATTACTATGGTGCTGGCACCAGCCTGCTTGCTGAAGTCCGAGCACTGTGTGACGGCTTACGGATGGCATCCGCGATGGGCCTTCACCTTTCCTCCATTCAGTGCGACTCTGCTGCTATTGTCCGCTCCATTTGAGAGAATGTGATTCCTTCTTGGGAGTCCACTCGCTGGTGGCGGGTGATCCAGAGCTACCTCAATTCATGTAGCTCCACCGTTAATCATGTCTACTGAGAAGCTAACCATGTGGTGGACTCCCTTGCCTCCCACGCTTGTGCCTCGAGGACGAATGAGATCTTCCTTTCGGCTCCTAGCCTTCCTAATTTGTGTAAAGCCAATGTTATTTTGGACAACTCGTCCTGCAATAGCATTAGATGGGTCTAGCCCTTCTGCCTCCTTCCTACTCTTGTTGCTCCCAGGGGTATGCCTCGGTGATACGTGTAAACTCAAATTTATTTAAATAAAAGTTTCTCACCTTTGCTTTGGTCTAGTGGAGTGGGACATTCACTCCCTCTGGGATTGGGTGAACTCTCCTAGATCGACCCAAAGGCCTTAATTTACAAAAAAAAAACCAATGTCTTAGGGCGGCTTGATGACATAACGTCTCGAATTGAACAACTTGAGGTAAATAGGCCCGCCCCAAGGGTGGATGATAGAAGGGAACCTCCTCCACGTGAGGGACCAGCCATAGGAGAGATCAACCGTGACCACCCACCCGAGCCTGAAAGGGACCCACCCCCAAGGAGAGATGATAGACCCCCCCGGGATAATCCGGATGATCACCTTGTAAGGCTTGTGAAAGTTTATGCCCCCACCTTTGATGGGTCCCATCATCCGAGCTTCTAGTTAGATTGGGAGGCGGCTATGGACCAATATTTGTATTGGTACCCCATGACCGAGGATAGGAAAGTCCGTCTCTCCAAATTGTAACTTACCAAGTTAGTCAAGACCCATTGGTTGAACGTTGAGGGATTGAGGATTGTTAGGAGGGAACCTCCCATCACCACATGGGGGGCCATGAAAGAACAACTCAAACTCAAATATGTCCCCCCCTCCTACCATCAAAACCTCCTAGATGAGTAGCAAGCTCTAACCCAAGAAGGGAATACCATGATGGAGTACATTGAAAATTTTGATTACTACCTTCTTAAGTGTGGAGTCTAAGAGGATCCCGTGGTCACACTGTCCCGCTTTAGGAATGGCCTTCAATTCCACATAAAGAAGGAGCTCTTCATGCGTCAAGTGACCACCCTAGAGCAAGCCTACCAAATAACCCGGGATGCCGAGAAATTCTCCCGATATACCCAAATGGTTCCCTCTCGGGGGATGGACCCCAAATCCTTGGCACCTCGGACCAACACCCCACCTCCTCAACGAGGTCTCCTTCCCACCCCCATGGGAGCTCCTCCCACCCGGGCAGCCCCTCCTAGTGGCACCCTTCCCCCTCGCCCCACAAGTGGTCATCCCAACCCCACTCCCAAAGTCATCTTGGATAATGGGAGTAGTGTGAATGTGGTGTCCCCCGACACCGTCAAACTTCAAGGTCTTACCGTTTCCCCACACCCGAAACCTTATCGGGTAGCTTGGATCAATGCCACATCCGTACCCGTCAGCATTCGTTGCCGCGTCCCCATCACTTTTTAATCCGACCAAGGCCAAGTTTGGTGTGACATTCTGCCAATGGAAGTAGGGAGCATCCTCCTAGGGCGGCCTTGGATATATGATGTAGATGCCACCTTCCTTGGAAGGACGAACACTAGCATTTTCACCCATGAGGGGAAAAGGATCCAACTCAACCCTTCACCACCCCGCTCCATCCCCAAGAAGATACCTCCTTCCCTGGAGGGATCCCCTACCCTCCCTCTATTCCAAGCACCACCCCATCAAGCCCTAGCCCTAGTTTGACAATTGGAACTACTAGGAGCATTCACATCATCACTAGGCAAGAACTTAAGGAAGAAGTCAACCAAGGAGGACAAGTGTGTGCCATTGTCATTTGTCTTGGGGAATCCACCCCAATCGACTCACACCCAATAGAAATCTAACAACTCCTTGAGGACTTCCATGATGTGTTCCCCGATGAGTTCTCGGATAAGCTACCACCCATTCGTGATGTGCAACATGCCATCGACTTTGTGCCCGGAGCTACCTTACCCAACCTCCCCCACTACCGCCTCAACCCCACCGAGCATGCTGAACTTAGGAGGCAAATTGAGGAGCTCGTTAAGAAGGGGTTCCTCCACATTAGCCAGAGCCCATGTGCCGTCCCCGCCCTTCTCACACCCAAAAAGGACGGAACTTGGCGCATGTGTGTGGATAGTCGGGCCATCAACAAGATCACGATGAAGTATAGGTTTTCCATCCCTTGGCTAGATGACATGCTAGACATGCTTAATGGAGCCACCACCTTCTCCAAGATCGATCTTAAAAGTGGCTATCATCATGTTCGCATTAGGCCCGGGGACGAGTGGAAGACCGCCTTCAAAACAAAGGATGGTCTCTATGAATGGCTTGTCATGCCCTTTGGCCTTTCCAATGCACCAAGCACCTTCATGTGCCTCATGACCGAGGTCCTCTGGCCCTTCATTGGCATCTTCCTTGTCGTCTACTTCGATGACATTCTCATATATAGCCGGTCCAACGAAGCCCACCCCGATCACCTCAAGTAAGTGTGCACCATTCTTAGGAAGGAGAACCTCTTTGCCAACCTCGAGAAGTGTCACTTCTTGACCAACCAACTAGCCTTCCTAAGATTTATTGTCTCAGCCCAAGGCGGTGTCCATGGACCCCGAAAAGGTCCAAGCTATTCTTTGTTGCATCCCTACGGTTTTGATGATGTCTCACACTATAAATCAATTATTTTAACTATAGATCAATTTGTCTTTATACGGTGTATTTCCTTGTTTCTAAGCATGAAGGAGGTCTATGTTTATAGCATGATTAAGGTCCGTGCATATCTTTAGTCTTCTCTTTTGACTCAGTGCATAGTCTTCCTCTTGTGCCTCATGTTTTCATGTCGGTGCAAGTTTTGGGTCGATGCAATTCTTGTCTAGAATGAATTGTTTAATCTGGTCTCTTAATCTCAGTGCGAATCCATCTCGGTGCAAGCTTTGACTTGTATCTATCTTTGTCATCTCTGTGCAAATGTATCTCGGTGCAAGCTTCAAGCTTTGTCTTGTACTTCTTTTTGCCATCTCGGTGTAGCTCCTGCTTGGACTTCATATACCAACTCGTTGCAATACTTTTACCTTCTGAATAACATGAAGTCGGTGCATCTTCTATTGCATTACCATTCTCGGTGTAAGATTTGATCTGCACCTAGTCAGTGCAAACCTTGGTTAGTCAAAGGCTTTGGAACACAACTCGGTGCAAGATTTGATCTGAACCTAGTCGGTGCAAACCTTGGTTAGTCAAAGACTTTGGAACACAACTCGGTGCATGATTTGATCTCCACCTAATCGGTGCAACCCTTGGTTAGTCAAAGGCTTTGGAACACAACTCGGTGCATGCTTTGCTTAAAACAAGATCATGTTCTATGCATAGTCTAGCCTATTCAATTCTCTGTAGCAACGAGGTCGGTGCAGTTCATGCTTCAGGTCAATTAGACTCGGTGCAAGTCCTGTAGATAGCTAAAGTAGATTGGTGCAACGTTTGCTTCATTTCACATCGGTGTTTTTCTTGCCCGTCTTAGTCAATGCTCATTCCTTTGACTCGGTGCAAACTTTTCTCTCTGGCCAAATAAAATCAAATTGTGCTAAGTGTGTGTGACAATATGACTATTTCTTCTCTGACAATTTGTCTGTGCATTCACCAGGATGGCACGTGATCCGAAGAAGATGAAGGTCCAGAACATTCTGCCACGTGCCCCAACATTTCAAGTGGGAGACGTGGTATCCACACGCCTAAGCTTCTGGAACAGACATATATATATATATATGTGCTGAGGAAAAAGGGTTCGAGGGAGAAGAAGGATGGAATAGTGAGAAAAGAAGAGCAGCGTGAGAGCAGTGGAAAAATAGAGAAGATCATAAAAAGCCCACTCCATCCAGATCTGAGAGAAAAACTTCTGAGCGAGAGAGAAGTGATTGTGAATGTGAAGTTTGTTGAAGTTAGATGGAAGGCTCTATCACCACATGATGTGGATCTAGAGGGGGGTGAATAGATCAACTGGCTATTTAAAAATTTGGCCAAGAATCAAATGCGGAATGAGAAGAACACTAGACGAACACAGCTAATGCACCGAATGAAACACACAAGATCTGCTGAACAAGCAATCAAATACACGAGAGGCACAAGGCTTTTAGGTGGTTCGGTCAATCCGACCTACGTCCACCCCACATTCAACTCGAATGTGGATTACTGCTGATACACAGCTTCAAACTGCTGGACTCTACAGCTTGCCAACAACGGCTGGGGCTTACAGCTTATCCCGACCAGAGGAACATCCTCTACAACAGCTGAGCATCACAACTTGCTCTGCTGGGCACTACAGCTTAGCTGACCAGAGGAACACCTCTGCAACCCGCTGCCTCACAGCTTGATCCTGCTGACTAACAGCATGATAGAACAAGAGTTTTCAAAGGAAAATAACAAAGACTGAAAACAAACGAAACACACAATCGAATGGAAGAAAACCAAAACGACTGTAGCTCAAGGTTGAGCAATATCAGCTCTGGTAACTGGACCAAGAGACTGATTCACAAGCTCTCACAATAACTCTCTCTCAACTCATCTCTCTTTTTCTTCTTCTCTCTTTTTCTTCTTCTTTGCCTTTCTTCTTTATTCTCACAGTGGATCTCGGTGGCTGCTGCTTCAAGCAGGATGTACAGACTTTTTCTTTTCTCGATAAGCCTATACAGAAGATGAAGACTAATATATATAACAGCAGCAGGTGGATAAGGGCGCGTGGCTTCCATGCTTTCCCGCCCAATGGAATCCGCCAGCTTCGAGACAATTCCATCCACGTGTCAGCATTTGGTTCACGAGCCAGGCACCTTGGATCACGTGCCCTACAATTCAAAGATGTTTGATCAGCAAAACTCAAGACTACTGTGTTGACTCCATCATCCCATGGCGTTGACGCATCGATGATCCAGTGATAATGTCTTCAGCAGATGGGCGTGCTGCGTCGACGCCGCTTCACTGCTGCGTTGACGCATCGGTGTGTACTAGCAGCTAAAAGGTGTCGTTCCATCAACTTACTGCGTTGACCCAACGAGCTACAACGTCGACGCTGCCAGGGTACTCCAGAGGTTGCAAGGAGTTACTTGAACTGCTGCGTCCACGCTGCCAGTGGGTGGCGTTGACGCATCTGAGTAACCCAGTAACCCATTGGTTCTCTTTTTGTAACTGCTGCGTTGACGCTACTTGCTCAATGCGTTGACGCACCAGAATAATCCAGGAGCTTCTTTCTTGATTTGCTGTGTCCACGTGTCAGCCTCTCAGCCAGCTTCAGCATACGTGTCACAAGCCTGTCTGCCCTTCCAGCCTCGAATCACGTGCCCTCCATAAGCTTCACGATCAGAACACATGTCAGACAGAATATCGGATAAGTCATCAGTTTAAGTGAAGAACTCTGTATAGACTTGAAAAGATGATCATGCTGTATAGACTGAGTGTGTACAGTGTGAGGGAGTGTATAGAGATGGTTAGAAGGAGCCCGATGTACAGACTTGCCTATCAGAAAGCCACTGTACATACATTGAAAACGTGAAACCAAAATGTAGACTTCACGCTATCCAGACTTGAGGCTTTGATGAACGAAGGTTCAGTGTATAGAGTTGGAATGTAAGGCCTAATGTATAGACTTCAAAGTCCACTGTGGATGTATAGACTTTATCAACTGAAGAAACTGAACTGAAGCGTCGACGCATCAGCTCAAGGAGTTGACGCACTACTGTATGGACAACGTTCAGACTTGCTGAAAGACCGATGTACAGACTTTCAAACCTGAAGGCCAATGTGTGGACTTTGCGTGAGACGCTCAATGTACAGACTTCACCTTAGACTCTAAATGAGACAGACAGTGTATGGACTTGGCCACTGCACTGTGGATGTATGGACATTGACGCCTGCATGCTATGCAATGTACACACTTGGTGCCTGATGCTCATATGCAGACATTGATGCCCAACAGCGATGTATAGACATTGAGACTATGAGTGTGTGTTCAGTTTTAAGATAAGATTAAATGCATATAACACACAGACAATCTGATAAAGTGATTTCATCAAAACATAAACAGTGTTGCCAATTCATCAAAACAATGTGTTGCCATATGAAGTAAAGTTACATGTCAACACCATCAACACATAGGAGTCACAACAATCTCCCCCTTTTTTATGATGGCAACCCCCTATCATGTAGAGTGGCAACATCCTGTCATACAGATGCATTTTTGATGAAAGACATGATTTATTATTCAGATTGTTATGCAGGTGCACGTATATGCTATGATGACATGCTGCAAGCTACAAAATTTAAGCAACTCCCTACCATACCTCCCCTGAATCAGAATTCTCCCCCTAAACTGAAGAAATGAATTCAGACAATATTCTCCCCCTTTGCCATCAACAAATAGGAGGGAAAGTGAATGGAAGCGAAGAGAAAGAAAGTTCAGCTGACTGGCATTCTTAGTAAGTAGTTCAAAAATTAAGTAACCAAAGCACAAAACCTTCAGTCATATGAACCTAGAAATGGCTTAGAAATTGAATTTCTGGTTTAAAGGTTATAAAAAAGAAAGTTCATGCACTACATTCATTGGATAAGGTAGATGTTCATGATAAAATAAAAAAAACCAGAGTCATATTTACATGAGAGATTCAGTTTCAGAATATCTTACTTTAATAGACTCAGTAATATATGTTAAGAGAAATCAGGTCATGTATTGAAATTAAACAATTGACATCCATGAAATTTCTTCTAAGGAACAGCATTTTCAATATTGTTTCATTTAGGGCATTCAGGTACCAAAAGTCTTTTTGCGTAAGGGTATACGTTTATCAGACGCCAATACCCCTAGATACTCAACATGATGGACCATCTTGCCTATGATCAAATTCAATAGAATTGATTGTCACCTCTTTGTGTGAGGGTACACGTTTATTAGACGCCAGTTACCCCCAGGTACTTAGTGAAAACAACCTACTGTTTCGATCATTTTATACAGAGATAGCTGATACACCTCATGACATGAGTGGTGTCCACTTCTTTGATGGATCACTCAGTTTCTCAGTGATTTACCAGTCATTGCTCTATCAATGCTATTACTCAAATGATTGTCAATGTTTTTCAATATCTTTATTAGCTGCCCTTTATTTGTTTCAGAATGACTTGTTCAAGGATAATACACATACTTAGCTTCTCTAACATGATTTCAGATGAGTTTTTAGATTTCAGATATAATTAGCTTTGTCTGACATGAAATAAGATAAGGGTTGAGAGCTTTATCAATGTTCAGCATCCTTATTTACTGATTGTAGTCTTTCAACTCTAAAGAATATAAATTTTAAACCATTAAGTCAGTCTTTAAGCAATTAACGTTCTTATGAAAGAAGAAATCTATTTTCTATTGCTTAATATTAGAACTGACTAAAAGATTGCCATATTGTCAGACTAAATCATTCAGAATCAAGGATTGAATAGACACCGTCAATGCTGGAGTTCAAGGCGTCTACGCATCAGATGAAGAGACAAACAATATAAGATACTGAGATAGTGACAGTGCGTTGACTCCATGCTATTGCAGCGTCAACTCATCAGAATAGTGAAACAAAAATATTTCCAGATCTAGTTCATTGCGTCAACGCCACATTGTAGCAGCGTCGACGCAACAGTTCACCTTGACAACTGACAAGACTCCCCCTGTCTATATGCATGATGATCATGAGTGCAATAAAAATATATGAGAGTCATGCATTATCATACGTCTGTTGCACAATGTTTATTCAATCTATCAACAGCAAATCCAAATCTGAAGTTTATTCAAAGCAGCTCAAATGTTTTATTCAAGTTAACAAAGAGTTTATTCATTATGCTGAAATTTACACAAGCCAAGTTCTCTTCTAAAGAATTTAAAATTTTCATTTCCAAGTGGCTTAGTAAAAATATCAGCAACTTGTTTGTCTGTTTCAATGAAATCCAGTTCAATTTCCTTTTTGTTCACAGCATCTCTTAGAAAATGATGTTTTATTTCTATGTGCTTAGTCCTAGAATGATGAACAGGATTTTTAGCAAGTCATATGGCACTAGTATTATCACATAGAATTAGAATACATTCCAATTTTATCTGATAATCATCTAGTTGGTGCTTAATCCAAAGTACTTGGGCAGCACAATTACCTGCTGCAACATATTCAGCCTCAGCTGTAGACAAGTTTACAGTGTGTTGCTTCTTAGATGCCCAAGATACTAGACAGCCACCAAGGAATTGACAGTAGCCACTAGTGCTTTTTCTATCTACTCGACACCCAGCATAATCAGCATCAGTGTAAGCTAGAAGCTCTAACTCACACCTAGCAGGATACCATAATCCTAGCTCTTGGGTGCCTAGCAGATATCTAAAAATCCTTTTCACTGCTTTAAAATGATTTTCTTTAGGACTGGCTTGAAACCTAGCACATAATCCTACAGTGAATTGAATATCAGGCATAGATGATGTTAAGTAGAGAAGGGATCCGATCATACCTCTGTATAATTTCTGGTCAAATGGGTTACCTTTAGTGTCTTCATCCAATCTTGTAGAAGTACCCATTGGAGAAGCTATCTCTTTAAGGTTATTCATCTTGTATTTCTTGAGTAGATCCCTTGTGTACTTGGACTGAGTGATAAACATTCCATCCTGTGTTTGTGTAACCTGCAGTCCAAGAAACAATTTGAGCTCACCCATTGAGCTCATTTCAAACTCATTAGTCATTGTTTCAGAAAATTCCTCACATAATTTGGGGTTAGTTGACCCAAAAATGATATCATCCACATAAATCTGTACAATAAGAATTTCAGAATGACTCACCTTTGTAAACAAGGTCTGATCAACTACTCCTCTAGTGAAATTTTGATCAGTGAGAAACTTGCTCAACCTGTCGTACCAAGCTCTGGGAGCTTGCTTAAGACCATAGAGAGCTTTATTTAATTTGTAAATATGATTAGGGAAATCTAGACATTCAAATCCAGGGGGCTGTCTAACATAGACATCCTCATTAATTTCCCCATTCAAGAATGCAGATTTTACATCCATCTGCTGGAGGATTATACTTAGGGAACATGCATAAGCTAATAAAATTCTAACAGCTTCTAATCTGGCTACAGGGGCAAATGACTCTTCAAAGTCAATACCAAACTCCTGGTTGTACCCCTGAGCAACAAGTCTGGCTTTATTTTTAACAATATTCCCTAATTCATCAGATTTATTCCTGAAGACCCACCTAGTCCCTATGACTGTTCCATGATCAGGAGGTGGAACCAAGTGCCACACATTATTCCTGTCGAACTGATTAAGTTCCTCATGCATGGCATTAATCCAATGCATATCCTTGAGGGCACAGTCAATGGACTTGGGTTCAATTTGAGAGACAAGAGCATATGCATTTAATTCATGTTGAATTCTCAGGAGACCTCTAGTCCTAGGGGGGTCATGCAGATTTCCAATTATATTATCTACAGGATGATCTTTAAGATATCTAATGTTAACAATTGAATTGTCATGTGTTTGATTTACCTCCCTCTGAACTGTAGACTCCTCTTCATTAAGTTCTGTATGTCCTTCTTCATCCTCTGAATTGTCTTCAGGATCTCCTTCCTTCAAGATTTCACCATTGTCTTCATTCCTGCATTGACCAACGTTAGAATTTACCAAGGATTCATCAAAAATTATGTGTGGAGATTCTTCAACAGTTTTAGAGTTCAGATTGTACACTCTATAGGCTCGTGTGTTTTCAGAATAACCAAGAAAGATTCCTGGTTCACCTTTAGGTTCAAATTTATCAAGGTCTCTTTTATCATTTATATGAATAAAACATTTGCAACCAAAAACCTTGAAATGAGCAATAGAAGGTTTCTTACCCTTTAAGATCTCATATGGTGTTTGCTGGGTAGAAGGTCTTACCATGACTCTGTTAATTACATAACAGGCAGTGTTCACTGCTTCAGCCCAAAATTTCCTTGGTAGACCACCTTCAGTAAGAAGTGTACGACCCATCTCCACTAGGGTTCTGTTCCTTCTCTCCACAACCCCATTCTGCTCAGGTGTCCTTGGTGAGAAGTACATATGGTTGATTCCATTTGACCTGCAGAGTTCATCAAACTGTGAGTTTTCAAACTCACCTCCATGATCAGTCAAAATATTTTCAATTTTTTGATTTATTTTAACATAGAACTCCTGAAATTCTGAGAAAGCATCACTCTTATTAGATAAGAAATAAACCCAAGTATACCTAGAAAAGTCATCTACTATGACAAACCCATACCTCCTTCCTGATAAGCTGACAGATCTGGTTGGCCCAAAGAGATCCATGTGTATCAGCTCATAGGGTTTGGAAGACAGATTTTCAGTTCTAGACTTAAATGACTTTCTAGTTATCTTTGATTGAGTGCATGCATCACAGATTTTATTTTCTTTCTTGAAGGAAACTTCAGGAAGTCCTCTAACCATGCTATGCTTGTTCGGTTTATGTAAAATGGTATAACTAGCATGGCCTAACCTACGATGCCATAAAAATGCTAAATCTTCTCTATTGGTAGTAAGACATAGGTTAGAATGCTGAATATCAGCTAGATCTATCATGTATGTGTTATTTATTCTTTTTCCAGAGAATTTTATAATTTCTGAATCAGGTTCAAAAACCTTGCAGTATTGAGAATCAAATAAAACCTTATGACCCTTATCACACAACTAGCTGATACTAAGTAAATTGTAAGCTAACCCTTCAACCAGCATAACATCATCAATGCAGCAGGTAGAGCACTTACCTACCTTACCTGATCCAATGATCCTACCCTTTGTATTGCTTCCAAAGGTTAGAAGGCCTCCTAGCTTTTCAGTTAGCATACAAAACTTGGCCTTATCTCCTGTCATATGCCTGGAGCAGCCACTGTCCAAGTACCACAAGTTGCTCTTGGCTGCCAGGCATACCTGCACACACAATTAGGCCAAAGAGTTTGGAACCCAAGTCTGATTGGGCTCCAATGCAGATGAATTTCAAGTAAAGAAAGAAAGCATGGTTTTGGGAATCCACATTTGTTTGAAGCAGTTCTGTTCTGTGGATTTTTCAGATTTCCTTTTGTTTTACTTTTTCTTGTTGACTTTCTTCTTATATGCACCAACAAAGTTATTCACAGAATTTTTGTTATTGTGCCAATGCTTTGGCCAGGTTGCATTCATAAAGTTTTGGCCATGGTAGTTCCTAGACTGGCTGTGGAAATATTGGTAATTCCTAGGCATCCGACTACCACACCCATTTTCCCAATTTCTGACATAGGGTCTGTAAAAGTGTGTAGGTTGATGAACATACCCTGTATACATCCCTTGAGTTCTAGTACACCCATACCCATTAGGATAGATTGGCTGTTTGGGGTAGTAGGGCTGAACTCTAGGTGAATTGAATTTGTTAGGCTGATTTCTAAAAATGTTTTGTCTTCCCTGCACCCTTGACCCTGCTGACCTATTCATAGGTTTTGGTTGGGTCCTTTTCAGTGATGATGGTGGTGAAGACTTTTTGGCATTGATATGAGGTTTGTTTATCTGAACAGACTGACCCCTAACCTTGGGTTGAGCACTGAGCTAGGTTTGGAAGTGCCAATTCTACTAGGCTCACCTACTTTCTGTTTGCCCTTCTCCTCTGCATTCAGCCTTTTCAGATTCAAATTTGTCTTTATAGCATTATTAGAATTCATTTTGATCAGAGGTCCTTTCTCCTTTTGTGCAACAAAGGAAATAGTTTTCATTCCAAAGCTTTTGGTTGCACTAGAGTTGAATCCTAGGCCCTCTCTTCTGAAATTTACTTTTGACCCCAATAATGCATCTAAATTTTTAGATCCTTGGGTCATTTTCTCAATTGTTTTTAGCTTATCCTCATTATCTTTCTGAACTTCATCAATAGATTTTTTTAACTCATTATTCACATTGAGGATAGCTTCATATTTTTCAGAAACAATCTTTATCTCATTTTCATAATTCTGAATTTTCAGTTTCCATGCATCAATTTCATTGTCTAATCTCACATTTTCTTCCTTAGACATTTTCAGTTCTTTATTGATTTCTGCAAATTCAGAACATGTGAGTTTCAGCTTAGTGTTTTCAGTTTCTAAGCAGGCAATTTTATCAGACAATGAAGTATCATTTTGCATGATTTTAATTTTTCTTCGAAGATGCATGTTTTCTTTTCTGACCTCATCTACTCTGTCAGTAAGTTCATCATAGGCAACCATCCAATCAGTAATACTAAAATTTTCATAGCGAGAGGATACCTCATCAGATTCTTCCTCTCTATCTTCTGAGCTGGTTGCCATGAGACAGATTGGCTTCTCAGCTTCAACTTCACTGTCCGAAGTGACGCTCAAAGATCCCTCGTCCTCATCACTCCAGGTACTCACCATAGCTTTCCCTTTTGTGTTCTTCTTCTTGGACTTGTCTTTGAGATTCTGATTTGTCGGACATTCAGCTTTAAAGTGACCCGCCTTCCTGCATTGATAGCAAACATTAGTTTCAGCTTTCTTTGCAGGGTTTGATTTATACCTTGTGTCTCGGCGGCCACTGTTGGGATTTTTTCGGCTGAATCTTCTTCCTTCCTTCTTAAGAAATCTCTGGAATTCCCTAGTAATCATGGCAATATCAGCATTTGCCACTTCTTCTTCAGACAAGCTCTCCTCAGTTGATGATCCGTTGGGGCTGGATCGACTGGATCTGCTAGCACCAGCCTTCAGAGCTATAGGCTTCCTCTTTCTGGCAACCTCCTCTATCTTTGGCATATTCATCTCATAAGCCATTAGAGATCCGATCAGCTCATCTGCCTTAGTATTATGCAGATCTCTTGACTCTTCCATAACTGTGGCCTTGGTGTGCCACATTGGAGTTAAGGATCGCAAGATCTTCCTGACTACATCGTACTCAGAATATTTTTTCCCGAAGCCTCTAAGACCATTTGTGATAATGGTCAGCCGAGCTTACATTTCCTTGATCGTCTCATTAGGCTTCATCTTAAAGGCTTCGTATTCTGAGACTAGTAGATTAGTCTTAGTCTCTCTGACTTGTGAAGTTCCCTCATAGATGACTTCAAGTGCATCCCACATTTCCTTCGCTGAGGAGCAGGCAGATATTCGTGAGAACTCGGTGGGATGCAGAGAACACTGGATTGCATTGATTGCACTCCAGTTGAGCGTGGACCTTCTGATTTCTTCCTTAGTCCATACATCTTCATTTGGAGACAGCTCGAAAGGTCCCTTGCTAACCACCTTCCAAATTTCATAATCTTTAGCCCTTAAGAATACATGCATACGGTGCTTCCAGTATGCGTAGTTGGTTCCATCGAAGTATGGGGGCTTGGATGTGGAGTGTCCTTCAGCTATCATCCCTCTTTCGTCCATCTGTGCTTATCCTCTTCGGGCGGTAAGTCCCTGTAGAAGAGTCTAGCTCTGATACCAAGTGTTGAAGTTAGATGGAAGGCTCTATCACCACAGGATGTGGATCTAGAGGGGGGGTGAATAGATCAACTGGCTATTTAAAAATTTGGCCAAGAATCAAATGCGGAATTAGAAGAACACTAGACGAACATAGCTAATGCACCGAATGAAACACACAAGATCTGCTGAACAAACAATCAAACACACGAGAGGCACAAGGATTTTAGGTGGTTCGGTCAATCCGACCTACGTCCACCCCACATTCAACTCGAATGTGGATTACTGCTGATACACAGCTTCAAACTGCTGGACTCTACAGCTTGCCAACAACGGTTGGGGCTTACAGCTTATCCCGACCAGAGGAACATCCTCTGCAACAGCTGAGCATCACAGCTTGCTCTGCTGGGCACTACAGCTTAGCCGACCAGAGGAACACCTCTGCAACCCGCTACCTCACAGCTTGATCCCGCTGACTAACAGCTTGATAGAACAGGAGTTTTCAAAGGAAAATAACAAAGACTGAAAACAAACGAAACATACAATCGAATGGAAGAAAACCAAAACGACTGTAGCTCAAGGATGAGCAATATCAGCTCTGGTAACTGGACCAAGAGACTGATTCACAAGCTCTCACAATAACTCTCTCTCAACTCATCTCTCTTTTTCTTCTTCTCTCTTTTTCTTCTTCTTTGCCTTTCTTCTTTATTCTCACAGTGGATCTCGGTGGCTGCTGCTTCAAGTAGGATGTACAGACTTTTTCTTTTCTCGATAAGCCTATACAGAAGATGAAGACTAATATATATAACAGCAGTAGGTGGATACGGGCGCGTGGCTTCCATGCTTTCCAGCCCAATGGAATTCGCCAGCTTCGAGACAATTCCATCCACGTGTCAGCATTTGGTTCACGAGCCAGGCACCTTGGATCACGTGCCCTACAATTCAAAGACGTTTGATCAGCAAAACTCAAGACTGCTGCGTTGACTCCATCAGCACATGGCGTTGACGCATCGATGATCTAGTGATCATGTCTTCAGCAGATGGGCGTGCTGCGTTGACGCCGCTTCACTGCTGCGTTGACGCATCGGTGTGTACTAGCAACTAAAAGGTGTCGTTCCATCAACTTGCTGTGTCGACCCAACGAGCTACAATGTCGACGCTGCCAGGGTACTCCAGAGGTTGCAAGGAGTTACTTGAACTGCTGCGTCCACGCTGCCAGTGGGTGGCGTTGACGCATCTGAGTAACCCAATAACCCATTGGTTCTCTTTTTGTAACTGCTGCGTCGACGCTACTTGCTCAATGCGTTGACGCACCAGAATAATCCAGGAGCTTCTTTCTTGATTTGCTGTGTCCATGTGTCAGCCTCTCAGCCAGCTTCAGCACACGTGTCACAAGCTTGTCTGCCCTTCCAGCCTCGAATCGCGTGCCCTCCATAAGCTTCACGATCAGAACACCTGTCAGACAGAATATCGGATAAGTCATCAGTTTAAGTGAAGAACTCTGTATAGACTTGAAAAGATGATCATGCTGTATAGACTGAGTGTGTACAGTGTGAGGGAGTGTATAGAGTTGGTTAGAAGGAGCCCGATGTACAGACTTGCCTATGCGAAAGCCACTGTACATACATTGAAAACGTGAAACCAAAATGTAGACTTCACGCTGTATAGACTTGAGGCTTTGATGAACGAAGGTTCAGTGTATAGAGTTGGAATGTAAGGCCCAATGTATAGACTTCAAAGTCCACTATGGATGTATAGACTTTATCAACTGAAGAAACTGAACTGAAGCGTCAACGCATCAGCTCAAGGAGTTGACGCACTACTGTATGGACAACGTTCAGACTTGCTGAAAGACCGATGTACAGACTTTCAAACCTGAAGGCCAATGTGTGGACTTTGCGTGAGATGCTCAATGTACAGACTTCACCTTAGACTCTAAATGAGACAGACAGTGTATGGACTTGGCCACTGCACTATGGATGTATGGACTTTGACGCCTGCATGCTATGCAATGTACACACTTGGTGCCTGATGCTCATATGCAGACATTGATGCCCAACAACGATGTATAGACATTGAGACTATGAGTGTGTGTTCAGTGTTAAGATAAGATTAAATGCATATAACACACAGACAATCTGATAAAGTGATTTCATCAAAACATAAACAGTGTTGCCAATTCATCAAAACAATGTGTTGCCATATGAAGTAAAGTTACATGTCAACACCATCAACACATAGGAGTCACAACAAAGTTCTACTTCTAAGGAAGCTATATTGCTTTTGTTTTCAGAGAAAATTGCGGTTCATCGATTGGTTTTTGTTTTCGAGTTTCCTTTATTATCATTCCGTCTGTTACCCTCCACTGTTCGGAGGAAGGGAGAGATTCTCCAGTTCCCTCCATTGTCTTGGAGGAAGATAGGTTCGATCCTCTGGTTGTGTGAGTTACTTGGGAGTAACTGCACAGGGTTCCCTTTGCTACGTGCAAAGGAAGGGAGATTGATTCTCTAGTGTTTCACTTCTGGTTGATCAGAAGTCTGAGGAGGGTGTTCCTCAGGGCAAGCTATTTGGTAGTGGTTGTCGCAGACTAAGTATGATGTATGCGATTTAACATTGAAGGAAACCTTACTCTTATGAGTAAGGGGTGGACGTCGATTGCGGGTAGCAATCGAACCACCTAAAAAATTCCCTGTCTCTATTGTGGGTTTGCTTGTTTACGTTGTGATGCTCTTCATCTACTTGACATATTGCTTCATTGTGGGTTGCCTTCTCGATCTCATTTCTTACTTTAGTCATCATTTTTCCTGTTTTCGAAGTCTTCTACACTGCTATTTGAGGGGTTGATAAATCGTATTTGAATTTATTGAATTTTGGGAGTGAGCTATTCATCCCCCCCTTCTATCTCACTTTCCGCTGTACGTATCAATTGGTATCAGAGCAGGTTTTCATCATGTGGGCCAACGGCCAGGGTAATCCTAATGGTCCTCGAAGCTTCATGGCTGAGGGACAATCTATCAACCACCCTCCGTTCTTTGATGCTAACAATTATCTTTTCTGGAAAAATAGGATGGAAGTATTCATCTGGGTGCAGAGCCACAAGCTGTGGAGGGTGATCACCACAGGGCCATACGATCTGCCACCGAATGAGGACCCGTGGACAGATGATCACTTCAAGCTCTCGTCACTCAACTGGACGGCCCTGAACATCATCCAATGTGTAGTACATCCAGATGAATACGCCCGCATCTCAGCTTGCAAGACGGCCAAGAAAATGTGGGACGAGTTGGGTCTAATCTATGAAGGTACACCTCAAGTCAAAGCAACGGAGGTAAATCTCCTCACCTCTAAATATGAGATGTTTAAGATGAAATCAGAGGAGACCATAACTGAGATGTATGCCAGATTGTCTCTGATCTTGAATAGTCTTAAGGGGTTTGGGAAAGAGATAGTTGAGGGAGATATAGTCAGAAAGATACTTAGATCTCTAACCCCTACATGGCACACTAAGGCCATTATGATAGAAGAGTCTAGGGGTCTGTCGACAATGACAGTCCCTGAACTTATAGGATCCCTAATGACGTATGAAATGAATTTCAAAAGGAATGGTGAAGGAAGCGACAGGAAGGGCAAGAACATTGCCCTCAAGGTGTCCCGTAGCAAGGGAAGTAGCAGCAGCGGTAGTAGTAGTTGCGAGTTTGACGGACTGTCAAACCTCGACTAGGAGGAGCAAGCTCACTCGATAATTCAGGAAATTCTTAAGGACTAAGGGAAAGGCCTTCAGAAGGAAGCGGTCATACCCCTCTGGTAAGAATTTTGATTCCAACAATGATAAGAATAGGAGCACCAAGAAAATCACATGTTTTCATTGCAGGAAACCTGGACATATGTAAGGGGACTGCCCTGATCTTCAAAAGAAGGGTCTCGACTTTCAGAAGAAGAGCTCGAAGGTGCAGAAGAAGAAACCACAAGCAATGGTCTGCACGTGGAGCAATGAGGAAGAAGATCCGGAAGCCAATTCCTCAGAGGAGGATGAAGAAGGAATTTGCCTGATGGCAAACAGCGAAGAGGAGGTAACAAATATCTTCAAAAAAATTTCTATTGATGATTGGGAAGATGCCTATGCTGAACTGTTAGATAAGTTCAATTCTCTTAGTAAAGACCATAGGGTTCTGAAGAGAAAATTTAATGCTAATATTGAAGAACAAACTCAAATCAGTGAGGAAAATCAGAAATTAAAGGAAGAATTAGAAGAAATGACTTCTCTGAAAAAGGAAAATGAAAAGCACAAATCAGAGAACCAGGAAGTTCACACACAGCTCAACGAACTCAAGATTAAATTTGAAGAAAGTTTGAATGAAAATAGTGTGATCACAGAGAAGTATGAAGCTGTTAAGAAAGTGAACACTGAACTCTGAAAAAATTGTGAGTCTATGCAAAGAGAGCTGGAAGATAAACTGTAATACCCCGATTTTTCAAGAAATTAATTAGTAATTCGAAATTTATTTGAAATTAATTAGAATAATTCCTTAATAAATAGAATAAGTTATATTTCAACCATTTTGTAAAAATCCATAAAAATTATATTCTTGTAGAGAATAACACGTTTAACAAACTTGTCTTCTGTTGTCAACCCAAATAAAATCTGTAAGTAGGCCGAATTAGTGGATTAAGCCCAAATTGAACACTTAGTTAACTATACCTTGAAACGCCAAATTCGAGCCCAATACCTCATCAAATGAGCCCAAATCAGTGGCAAATGAAAGGCCAGGATGAGAGGATCATTTACCCTCTCTTAATCTCTAGAAATCCTAACCCTAGGAGATGCATTCGGTGGAGTTTGGATCGAGTCAACTTTTGCGGCGACGTTCACATCAACTCGACTTGCGTTGACGAATACCCCACGCATAGAACCATCCAGAAGGTGTGTGACCTATTAAAATGAAGCTCTCTAACCCTAGAATCATTTAGAACTAGCGGCGGCTGCTGAGGAGTTAGATCGAGGGAGATCTCCAGTGATTAGTAGCTGCGTGTACCGGCGTCTTTGGTTTTCTTTCTCCTTCCTTCTTCATTCGATTCAGGTAGGTGATAGCAAGCCAAACCCTACAAATAATATATGGATGGAAGCATCATCGTGTCAGCTTTTCATTGATGTAGAAAGCCTTATATTTTATTAAGTGTTCTACGAGAAGTTTAGGTTTTAGTAGAAGCATGTCAGAACTAGGGTTATAACTGTTCCCTTTCGATTAAGTAGTAATTTCGGGCTGTAAACATAGAATTAATTCATGCATCTTGTATAGTTTTTAGTGCTCTTTCTTTTGATAGTAAAAGCCCCAAATTCCATGCTTTATATCGTGCGAATTTCATATTTTAGTTCTGACCCTAGAAACCTCGCCGGAGTCGGGCAAGGTGAAGGGGCAGCGACCTGTCTAGATTTGTGCGGCCACACGATAGACCGCACATCCTAGATAGGCGGCCAGTTGTAGACCGTATAAATGTTTCTATCTCTGATCGTTTACCTGGAACGTGCGGCCGAACCGAAACTGCATGTCTGTCCTGCGGCCAGTTACAGACCGCACATCCTTCCAGCGACACACGACTGACCATCCATATCTAGCAGGCCTTCGGACCTGAAGGGGCATGTGCGGCCTGTCTGTAACCGTATATGGCGATGTAAGGTCCAGAACTGACCGCACATCTATAAGAGAACAGATTAATTGTCATTTCTGCATATTATGTTAGTAGATTAGTGGTGTGATATCATGATAGCAACACACCTAATAAACTGTAATTCATGACAGTAAATAATTCTTGCTGATTTATTTAATTTGAGCATGATCTTGATTCATCTTTCCAATGAATGTCAATTTTAATTGTGCATCCTTTATAATTGAAATGGCTATTTGGTTTACACTTGCTATAACCGTTAATCTTGAACCACATTATCCCCTAGAATTGAATTGGACTCAATCGAACTGCTGTGATTTGAGTTAGTCCGAATTGGACTAACCGAGACTTGAGCGGCCATTTGTGGACATCATATATCCCTGAACGGCCCCGTATACCGTTCATCCCTGGCTTATGCCAATTACTCTTGGGCGATTATCCTTGATCCATCTTCGGCCAATTCCTGTTTTGGTCAGCCTAGTAGACCCTAGGCCGACCAGCAGACAGTGGGCTGGACTCTGGTTCAGTTCCACCCTGCCTATGTCAACCCGGGAGCCCACTTAGGTGAATTTCTAGATTTTGGTTAGGCCCTGTGTTGTGCGGCCAATAATGGCCCGTACATCTCACAGGCGGCCCATAATGGACCGTTCAACTATATGAGCGGCTCTGTCAGGACCGCATATCCTGACCTCGATTTTGTAAACTTCTGGCCTTGTACGGCCTAATCCCTACCGTTCATATAGAAGAGCGGCCCTTTATCAGCCGTTCAACATTGACCCCCGAGGTCTAAACCTCAGCCCAGTTGCTGTTAGTGCGGCCCAGTGTCAACCGCACAAGTCTTGAGCGGTCCAGTAAGAACCGCATATCATCCAGAGACTAGTTTCTTCGTGTTTTTATGGTTTTGAATCCAAGAACATGTTGGTTCTTGATAATTTGAACTCCTGGACAAAAATTCTGGACAGTATCTCTTCAACTTATCCTTGGGATGTTCCGAGGTAAGTCTGTACTTGATTATAATTGGCCATTTTAACTTGATTAAAGTCTAGACGGAACTTGGGATCTTGGATCCAATAAATCAATGCCAACGCATCATAGGGGCCCGGTCTGGTCCTACGGAGAGCGCCCGAAAAGTACTTGTGCCCATGGGAGTTTGTAATGACATGGTGAGGCATTGCACCGAGTGCATGACTAGTGTGATGTATATGACAATGATCTCTTACTTGAATCGTGTTCTACTTGGTTATATTCTTGCTTGTTGGCCAATTTCCTACAATTTTCTATTATATATATTGTTCATAAACTTGAAATTCTTGTAGTTATATCATTCTGCCATATTGTTATTCCATTCCATTCTTTAGCACTTCCTTTTATTATGTTGTTTCATTCGATTGTTCTTTCTTTTCTTTCTGTTTCATACATGTAATTAATTGGTTAATCACTTACACTTGCCTGTTGTTACCTACTGAGCGTTCGCTCATATAGTTGTTTTCCCCCCTTTCCAGGCAGCCCGAGTGAAGATTCACAGATGGATGGGAATGGGAAAGAGTGATGACTTGGAGTGTATCAGCTAGTAGATATGTTGAGATTGTTATAGTTGTTTTACATCTAGCTATGCCTTAGAACTTGTGTTAGTTATTGTAACGGAGTAGAGTAGAGATTATGCTTGATTATGTTTAAGTCAGTTTGATGGTATTTGTAATAGACTTGGAGTTATTCTGTTCACGATGTTATGTTAATTCTTAGCTTCGCTTGTTATCTTTACTAGCATTTTCTAATGCCGGTCCTGATATTCCGCGTCAGGGCGTGACACAAACAAAAGGTATTAGAAAAATTTGTTCAAGGAAAAATAAATCTGGATTCTATACTGGGAACAAGGGTTAATTTCAATAAGGAGGGTTTAGGCTATAACCCAACTAACAAGAGACCCTTTCAATTCAAGACCACTACCTTCTGCCCAGAGAAGGGAAAAGAAAAGCTGGACATACCATCCAGCTCAAACAGCAATCAAAACATTCAACGTCCAAAGGAAAATTCAGCAAACAATGTTGGACGACCATCTAAAACATGTGTAGACACGCCAAAATTGACGCTATGTTGATCAAATCTCATGTCACTATGTTGACGCCCCAAAGTGAACTTCAATACATTCATAATATGAAGTTTTTCTATTTTTGTGTTTTTTTTGGTTTGTTCTTGCATTTTTGTGATTCACGACCTGAAGAGGGGCGTTATTTTAAAAGCGACCTTACCTAGGGCGTGTTCAAAAGAAAGGACGACCAAATGTCAGGGCGTCAATTCCTGGTATTATCCGGTTTCAAAATAAATTCCAAATACTGATTGGCGTCCTTCCTCAGGGCGTGTTTTCAAGTAACGCCTTTATCGCAGGCGTTTTCTCATAATTTTCAAATAAAGAAAGTTTTATTGCCAAATTTAAATCCAGGAGTTGACGCCTTTGTTACGGTCGTGTTTTTGAGTAACGTCTTGATGTAGGTCATCAATTTAGAATTTGACGCCCTTTTGAAGGTCGTGTTTTATCCTTCAGAGTCGTGTTTGAGTATGCCTTTCCTGAATAGTTCCTTGCCTCCAATGGTCTCCTTGCTCGAATTGGAACTAGAGTCCTGCCTTTGATAACCATTGCCCATCCTTATCTTCCTAAAATTGAGTTTATCTTCGGTTAAAACCCTATATAAAGGAGCTCTGGTCGATCTTGTGCAAAGTTAACAACAACGAATAACGTGCTAACCATTAGAGAAGGTTACAGATATACGAGAGAAAGAAGCAGAGAGCAGTTTTTTTTTAACTTTGTGCGTGCAGAGAAGAGTCTTTCTCTTCCCTCTGTGCGATCTCTTCCTTCTGCTTCCTCCTGATGTTTCAGGCGAACCAAAGCTTCACCGTGATTCTCCCCTTTACTGTTGTCAGGAACAACAGGGGCTCCTTCTTTTGTTTGTTTATTTTCATCATACCATCACCATCGATCATCATCCACTGTTTTCTTTTCTTGCATTAGTATCATATTTCTCCTTTCCCTAACTCTTTAGGGGTTTTAAAACTAAAAAAAGAGGTGTGCATGTTGTGTTCTCTTTCATCATCATATCTTCTATTTGGGATTGATACTACGTTCACTCGGCTGATCCACTTCCCTTTGCTTGTTTGTTTTGTCCTTGTGCAAGGGTAATCAACAAGGAAAACCCCCTTCATCGGCCGGCCGATTGAAGGAGGAGGAAGGAATTCACAATCCATCCCGCATCCCAATTATCACCAGGTATTCGCGATCATTTGTTTTATTATTGAGGTAACCCCTCTGGCGATCACACACCTTTATAGCACCACGTGCTTTCTTTTGTCCTTATTATCATCTCTATCCTTTTATATATCTCACATGAGTGGTTTGTTCCACATGTGTGGAGTTATCACGATCCACAAATTGGCGATCACGGTGGGACTTCCACTGTTTTTCTTTTGATTACCATCTCCTATTGGCACCCACGTGTGCCCTTTCCTATTGGCACCCACGTGTGCCCTTTCCCCTTTGGCACCCACGTGTGCCCTTTCCCCTCTGTACCCACGGTACCCCTCCTTTTGTGCCCCACGGGCACCCTCCACCGTGCACACTGCACACTCCCGGGATCAGCCAGTTTGTGATCTGAATTAACGCCTCACCCAGAGGCGCGTTTTAATTTAACGCCTTCATCCAGGGCGTCTGATTTATGTTTAACGTCTTCTGACAAGGCGTGCTTCATCATATCCCCTGATTTTATTACGCTGTTTGTGGATTCACGCCCTGCCCCAGGGCGTCTCTTTATTGCTTAGCGCCTCACATCAAGGCGCGTTTCCAGATTTGACGCCGTCTGCCGAAGGCGTCTTTTTGACATATAGCGCCTCACACCAAGGCGCATTTTCTTCATTGCCTGTGGGATCCCCAGGGATTCACGACAGTCTCACTGTCGTCTTTTTTGTTGATAGCGACCGTGGCTAGGTCGTCTCTTTCCTGTAATTTTACAGAACCCTGCTGCCTTTGCTTATTCATGCTGCATTGATTCTTATACTAATTATTTGGCTATATTGGTGTGGTCTGCATATCTTGGCTTGCATCTTGTGGCATTTGGTTGAGAGACCTCCTCTCTCTACACTAGGATTCCACACACCTCCCTTGGAATCGGGACAACCCTCCATTGAGCATTCCATCTCTTTGGACCGGAAATCCCTTTTCCAAGACCTCCGTAAGTCCCCGCACCCGTGGATTCCCTCACGGACGCCGGGCTGGTTGTACCCTTGAAGTACCCGGAGTATAGAGAACCCATCGTTGGTGAAGAGAGAGAAAGAATCCAGTTGACCCGGAAGTCACACTTGGATAAACTAGGTTTCACTTTGCAAAAGGAGTGAATTATTCTACAAATTAATCCACTCTAATCTCAAGCATAACACTAAAATTTTACGTTCATCTCAACTTGATTGCATAAATTTGGTTGGATTGATTTGCTTAAAGTTTGCTTGGATTGAGTGCTTTTTGGTGTGATAACCCCTTTCATAAAAGCTTTCCCCTTTCTTAAACATGAAACTCCGATCAGGTAAAATCATCAACATGGAAGGCTACGGGTATTCTTATGATGATGAGGATGAGAATGTTTTTGGTCAATATGAAATCCCCCTCCAAGATTCCATTTATCACGAGGGAAATTACCCTCCTCCTCAGTCTCATTACCCTCAGGTTTATGTGGTTGATACCACTCCTCAAGAGGTTGTGCCCTCTTCTCAGACTTTACCATCCAACACTTCGGGGAACCCTTCCCCATCCTTCAATGTCACGGATTTAATTAATGCTCTATCTCAGTTAGATGATTCCCAGCGGCAGGCAGTTCAGGTCGCTTTGAAAGGGAAGGATGTTCCCTCTTCATCCTCTAATCCCCCTCCAGCCGAGAGTGGCCATCACCTCACTAATGACAAGGCGGTCTTGCACAAACCTACTTCCCGTCCACCAACGCCCGGTGCGGCCATGCCGGCCCAACAAGCGAGCTACTCAGCGGTTAGGCCTCAGTCTCTCCAACCTCCCCGAATTCTATGGACGCCTATACCGCATTCTTTTATTCAAAATCCGGCCCCAGTCGAGTCTGATACTAATATTCTACTGCTTCAGAAGTTGGCTAGCATGGAAGAGCAACTTAAGAAACTCACTGCGGCCAAGAATGCCCCGGAAATCTCTCTCCCTACACTGCCAGTCTTCCATCTGCCACCCTCTGAGATGCCGAATTTTCGGCGATACAATGGGACTGGTAATCCTTTCATTCATTTGAAGGATTTTATGTACGAGACCTCCTTCTGGCAAGACAACAAGGCCTCTTTGGCCTATTTATTCAGGAGATCTCTGGAGGGGCCAGCCCTTGAGTGGTTCTATTCGTTGGATCCCACTGATGCCAGTGACTTTGATATTGTTCAAAAGAAGTTTTTGCAGAAGTACAGGGACCGGGTCGGACCCTCCCTCTCAGTCACCGATTTGGTTGCAGAAAAAATGAAGCCCGAGGAGGACTTCATAATATTTGTTGATAGATGGCGGTTAATGGCCGAGAAATTGAAAGATACACTATCGGAACAAGAACAAGTTAAGATGATAATTTCCAATGCAACTCCTCAGTTCCGGCATATCTTGGCCATGAACCGATTAACAACCATGGAGGAGCTCTATGAAAGAGCTCGTTATATCCAAACACAGATGAAGGATTCGCCCATCATGGGCATGTTTGAGCCGAAGCCACGGCTATTTAAGAAAAGTACAAATGTCAACAACAGTGGGCCCACGACTGAGGGCACAATTGCAAACGAGCAGGTTGGCGTAGTTGGCCACCCCCACCATCAATCTAACCCACGGCCTAACCCACCTCCACCATAAAACCCCCATTTCAACTCCACTCCACAACACCAATTCGCACCCCAACATTCATTTGCTCTATCGCAAAACCAAGCGCCCCGCGCTAACCCTCCAGCTCCGCAATAGTACCACCAGGTACCACCACCTACCAACTATGGCCAACAACAACAATAGAGACCACCACTTGGCCCCAAGAGAGCCCACTACCCTCTACTGCCGGAAAGTCTCCCGGATATTTTCAACGCCTTAATGGCCGCCAACTTGCTCATGTTACCAAGGGAAAGAGCAGCGTGGCCCGCTAATGTTGACACATCCCGTTACTATGCTTTCCATCGCGCACCTGGTCACAACCTTGATCGTTGCTTTCACTTCAGAGATTATATTTATGATCTAAATGACCAGGGCGGCATCAACTGGGATGAGATGAGGCAGTTTATTGCCACCATGAAAGAAAGAAGGCCTCCTCGGCAGCAACAGGCTCAGCAGCCACAGCAACCAGCTCCTCAGCAGCAACAGCAAGCTCCAGCACCTCAGCAGGATATGGGGATTGTCCATAATCCACTACTGGAGCACCCGCCAAACCAGCACGTAAACCCTGTCACGTCTCTCTCTGAGGTGGAGAGAGGGCAGGGATGGCATGAAGAAAACGCCTCTGTCGGGGCATTTAATCACAATCAAAATCAACCTCCGCGCCTCTTGCCCACCCTTTCTTCTTCTTCTACCCCCCAATTGAGCCGATCCCTTCTGCGCCCCGTTAATCCACCTACCCCCACTTATTCTCCAACCTTGCCGGTTCGCCCCCTTCTTACCCGCTTACTACCTCCACAGCCTACACCACAACCAACCCCATCCACCACCAACCCTTCACCACTGCCATCTAGGCCACTCCTTAACCGCCCGTCGCCAACGCCTGTTGCACCCGCCACCACTACTCCTCCACCGGCAAGGATACCTCCACCATCGGCTCCCCCACCTTTTATGCCCAGATCTCTCCTCGTTCCACCCACCAATTCCCCCCGTATTCGGGTATCCCTTTCTACTCCTACGCCTCCTACGGGGGCATCTTTATTGAACTCTTCATCAACACCCCCTGTGGGGGATCCTTCTTCAAACACTCCTCCACCGTTTATCAACACTAACACACCCTCTTCTTCTTCTAACCCTCCTCCCACACTTGCCCCGACAGAGGCACGTCAAGGCGTGGCACCGCTCCATAGTGGACGGATGTTCCACCGCATTTTTCCACAGAGAGGGTTAGAGCCAGTGCAGGGGCCGCAAGAACAGGAACAAGAACAGGAGTCCATACTAGGCACAGAATACGACTTGTTAAAGCATTTGGACCGGACTCCGGCAAGAATTTCAATTCTAGAACTGATCAAGAGGTCGACCACTCATCAGATGGCTCTAAAAAAATATCTGCACAAAGTCATGGTCAATGAGGACATTCCGGTCGAGCAGATAACCGCAGTCTTAACACCTACTGGCAGTCAACCAGCAATCACTTTTTATGAGCATGAGCTGGCACCAATCTCAGCAAGAAAATATGCTCTATGCATCACAGTTGATATCAATAAGGTGGCTGTACAACAGTGTTTGGTGGACACTGGGGCATCCATCAATGTCTTGCCGCCGAGCACTTTGAAGATGTGCGGCATTTCCGAGAATCTGATTCGGCCGTCCACCATAACGGTCACTGCATATGATAACACGAAGAAGCCTCCTCTAGGCATGATTACTTTAAAAGTAAGTTTGGGTCCAGCAACAATCACAGCTGATTTTCATATTTTGGACATGGATCCAACATTTAATGGCATTCTTGGCCGTCCCTACATCCAGCAGCTTGATGCAGTGCCCTCCACAAATCATCAATGCCTCAAATTTCCACACAAGGGCCGCATTGTCAAGGTTACCAGTATGCCGATTCTGCCAGAGGAGGACATCCACTTGGCTTCATCAGTTCCATCTATTTGGCCTGCCAATAAGCCATTGTTATCTGTATTGGACGTTCCTCGCCCACAGTCGATGCCATCCGAGACTATCACAACAGTTGCTATGACACCCCTGCCATCCAAGGGGAAGAAGAAGAAAACGGTGATGAACACCCATGGCTGGAACATTTTAATGAAAATGGGGTATCAAAATGGCAAAGGTCTGGGTGCCAATTGTCAAGGCAGGATTAGGCCTGTAAAGCCTCAGAAATTGATTGCAAGAGGTGGTTTGGGCTACAAAGGGCCAGGCAAAAATGAAGATGAACCGTGGGAAGTTATGACATCTACATTGAAGACAGATCGCCAGCCGCTTACCTGGATGTTTCAGACACATTTTGTCACAGGTGGCTTTCAGAATAATGAGCAAACTACAATAATCACTTCCATACTAGACTGTCAGGATGTTCATGCTAGACAATTTGCTCGTCATATTGCCCCGCTGGCCACATATAAAGCCCTGGAATCCTTAAGGCCTGACAAGAGAAGGAAAATGGATGATCCGAAATGTGACTGGTATAGGTGGTTTGACATGAATGACATCACTATTTCCTTGAGCCGCCTCTTTATGCCGACAGATCCGGAATGGCCACCACTTATTCATGAATTGATTGAAAAACCTAATGTGATTACAGACAAGAGGCAGTTGCTGAGTGACTACACTGATACTGGAGAGCCAGATATTCCGTTTGAGGAAGGTTTCACTGTGGACAGGCTGTGGGCCGGCCTCTTTTCTCTCACTTCCATGCATCCATCTGTTCTTGCTTCTCTATATTCTCATTGGTTTGGTCACGTGCCAAGACCGCCACCGATTACGATCAATTTGTCTCCAAATTCAATCAAAGTTTCTCTGCCGATTCCTCCTTCGCTCCCCGAGCGATTTTCTAAACTCTCCATTGCACCCCCACGTGGGCCACCACCGATTCAATCTTTCTCCAAACTTGCAATCTCCACTCCTCCTACTATTCTCCCCTCACATTGCTTTCTTCTAGAAAAAGAGAATAAAAATGAAGATAAAAATAAAAATGAAAAAAAAATGCCAAAATTCCAACTCTTCAATCCTCCATCACTTTTGAGGAAACCTCTTATCTCCTTCCCGAGTGTGTCCCGACCCAGGGGCCGCTCTTCCAAGATTCCTTGATAAATCTCTTTTCCCCCTCCGATGAGGGGTCTTCATCTGTATCACCTCCTGTATCCCCTTTCTCACCTCCTTCTTCGTCTCATAAAGCTAGTTGCTCCTCCTCTTCTTCTAATAATAATAAAATTCATGGGGGAGATTCACATAAGAAGTCTAAGGGTAAGTAGATTCCCCGTAGATTTTTGTTGGAGTTATCTATCAGATGCCGAGCCTGTTTAGCCATTTCAGAATTTGTGGAAGATCCAATCATCCTACCAGAATTGGAATATGAGGATGCTAATGTTTCTTATGAGGGTTTGGGTGTCTACGAGATTATGAATGATGAAGACCCTATTGAAGAGGGGGATGAAAGTTATGAAGAATATGAGGACGAGGCTGATGCCTTTGCTAGTGGCATGAGAAGATTTGACGAACCATCAGCCTCTGTAGAGGAGCCTACCAAAGAAGTAAATTTGGGTACCGAGGAAGACCCTAGGATTGTCCTCATCAGCAAGAATTTACCGCCCTCCGAAGAGGAGGCGCTTATTTTGGTACTTCAAGAATACAAGGACACGTTTGCGTGGAGTTATGAGGATATGTCTGGATTAGACCCTACGCTCGTTGAACATCGGCTTACACTTAAGCCAGGGTCTGTCCCGGTCAAACAACGGTTGAGACGTTTCCACCCTAATATGGCTTTGAAAATGAAAGAAGAGGTCGACAAACTCCATAAGGCTAGATTTGTTAGAGTGGTCCTCTACCCCAACTGGGTGGCTAACATCGTCCCGGTTATGAAGAAGGATGGAAAGGTTCGGATTTGTATAGACTTCCGGGACCTCAACCGTGCGTGTCCTAAAGATGACTTCCCCCTACCTCATATTGATGTTCTAATCGATAATACGGCAGGATTTGAGACTCTCTCTTTTATGGATGGTTTTTCAGGCTACAATCAGATTCGTATGGCTGAAGAAGATCAAGAGAAAATAGCCTTCACAACACCATGGGGAACATACTGTTATGTGGTCATGCCATTTGGACTCAAGAATGCTGGAGCCACTTATCAAAGAGCAATGATGGCGATTTTTCATGATATGATTCACATTTTTATTGAGGTGTATGTGGATGACCTGGTTGTAAAATCAAGGACAAGGATTGAGCATCCTCGGGTCCTAGCTAAGGTCCTGCAAAGATCACGAGAAAACTAATTGAAGATGAACCCTAAAAAGTGCGTGTTTGGCATTTCATCTGGGAAGTTGCTTGGTTTCATTGTTAGCAAGAGGGGAATTGAAGTTGATCCCAACAAGGCGAAGGCCATTAGAGATATGCCTCCTCCCAAGAATCTGAAGGAAGTTCGAGGATTAATCGGGAGGTTGCAATTTATTCGCCGCTTCATCTCCCAGCACTCACAACGATGCAGGCCGTTTTACGAGCTCACTAAGCCGGGAGTCAAGTTTAATTGGGACGACAAGTGTCAGGCAGCCTTTGACGGATTGAAGGATTATTTGGCCAATCCTCCTGTCCTGAGGCCCCCAATTCCAGGCAAACCGCTTGTTATTTATGTTTCTATCCTGGATGACTCTGTAGGTGCTGTCTTGGCTCAAGTGGATGAAGAAAGTAAGGAGAGGGCATCATACTATTTGTCTAAACTCCTTAACCCTTGTGAGCAGAGGTACTCAGCCATGGAGAAGACTTGCGCTGCTTTAGTCTGGGTAGTTCAGAAATTAAAACACTATTTCTTAGCTCACGAGGTTCACCTCATTGCTCGCATGAATCCAATTAAATTCCTCCTTGAAAAATCTGTCCTCACTGATCGATTAGCACGCTAGCAAAGCTTCCTCTCCCAGTTTGACATCACTTACATTCAACAAAAAGCTATCAAAGGCTACGCCATTGCCGAACACCTTGCTCATCACCCTCTCCCCCGCTTTGATCCTGTCAATTCAGAGTTTCCAGATGAAGAACTGATGTCCATTAATCAACCCCAGGATCCTATGTGGACATTACATTTCGATGGAGCTCTAAATTCCCAAGGAAGAGGGATCGGCATGGTTCTTTTAACACCAGAAGGGGTCACCATCCCATTTGCTGCTCGGCTCACTTTCCCTGTCACCAACAATATAGCTGAGTATGAAGCTCTTTTGGCCGGTCTTCAAACCGCTCATAAATATGGTGTCACCCAATTGCGGGTTGTTGGTGATAGTCAGCTTATTCTACGCCAGGTGCTCGTCAAGTGCCGCACTATCAATCCCAAACTCAAACCCTACCAGGAGCTTGCTTCAGCTTATGCCAAACTCTTCACTAAGTTGATTTTCGTCCATGTTCCTCGTAGCCAGAACATCTTGGCTGACGCCCTTGCCTCTTTAGCTTCTGCTTTAGTCTTCCCTCCTGAGCGTGATTTTCATGTTCCTCTGATTCATCAGCGCGACACTCCAGCTATTAAGGATCGTGCATTCCTCTATATTAGGGATCAAGCGCTCGAAAAGGTCAAGCAGAGGGAAGCTCTTAAAGGCAGAGAGGTCATGTTATTAGATTGGCAAGAAGAGCTGGCTGACAAAGAAAAACCTTGGTATTATGAGATTGCCAGGTATTGCAATGATCAGTCCTATCCCGAGGAAGCCACAGTGGAAGAAAAGAAAGCAATCAAAAGAGTGGCTCAGCGTTATGTCTTGGTTGGAGGTGTGCTCTACAGAAGAGGGCTCACTAGTGTTTTATTAAGATGCCTTGATGATGATGAATCTTGGAAGGTTGTGGAAGAGGCGCATTCTGGAGTGTGTGGTGGTCATGTGAACAGCCAGATGCTAGCTAAGAAGATTCTTAGGCTAGGTTTCTATTGGCCCACTCTAGAAGAGGATTGTTCTATCTATGTTCGAAGGTGTGTTAAGTGCCAACTACACGCCGACAAAATTCATTCTCCTGCTTCTTCACTCCATCCTATGTCCTCCCCATGGCCCTTCTCCATGTGGGCTTTTGATATCATTGGACCTCTTGGTGATTCAAACCTCCTGACCAAATAAAAGTCGTTCATCCTCACGGCAACGGAGTACTTCACCAAGTGGGCGGAAGCGGAAGCTTACGTGGAGATCAAAGCATCAACTGTCTGCAAATTCATAATGAAGAACACCATCACGAGGTTTGGTATTCCAAGCACCATCGTCACCGACAATGGACCTCAATTCATCTCTCAAGAGCTCAAGGATCTCTGCAACAGGTATAACATTGCATTGCATCATTCTTCTCCCTATTATCCGCAGGGCAATGGCCAAGCAGATGCAACTAATAAAACTTTGATCAAAGTTGTTAAAAAGACGTGTGAGGCTAATAAATTTTCGGATTGGCCAGACAAGCTAGTTGAAGCTCTTTGGGCCTATCGTACTTCAATTCGTACCCCCACTGGGCAAACCCCTTTCGCCCTTACTTATGGAATGGAGGCGATAGTCCCTTATGAGATTCTCATTCCCTCTCTGAGAGTACAATTTGACAAGGAACTCTCTATTGATGAGCGTCGTGATTCACTCCTTGCTCAATTGGAACTCCTAGATGAGAAGCGTCTGGTCGCCGTCGAGCATGCGCGCGTTTATCAAAACAGGCTCTCACGTTTTTATCAAAAGAAAGTAATTGAGAAAAAATTCAAAATTGGTGAAATGGTAATCAAGAGAATTTTCGTAAAACCTGGTGGGCCCGGCTCAAAACTCCAACCAAACTGGGAAGGACCGTTTGTCATAAAAGTGGTTTATCCGGGCAATGCTTATAAACTAATTAATGCTGAAGGAGAAGAGTTAACTCACCCTTGGAATGGTTTGTATCTTAAGAAATACTACCCTTGATTCAAAAATCCAAAAAAATATATATATATAGAATATTTTCAAAATCAAAAAAAATGAAAATTGATTCAAAAATCCAAAACAAAGTGGAATATTTCCTAAAAAAACAAAAAAATAGAAATTCCATAAAGCAAACAAAAAAAATGAAAAGCTTTCAAAATTGGTGCCATGGCACATGAAGGATCAAGGTCCGAAAGGTCAAAATTCAGAATTCATTCATCAGTCTTGTTAAACTAAAATTGGGTCGACACCCGCACACACTACACGCTTTATTCTTGAACTCAAGCGGTGCAAAATCCGATGGGAAGTCAAAACCTGACTAAAGGTGAAAGACAATACCCGTTCTTTTCTTCTTCGGCCCATAAGGGAGGAAGGGAGACCTCGGGGTAGACACGCCAAGGCTATCCGCCGCCCTAGTAGGTGGAAGTCAGGGCCCAAAAGGGAGCAAATGCCACAAAAGCCCAAGTACAATTAGGTTGTTCGTCAATGCAAGTCAATTTCAAAGTGAAAGTCAAATGGTGAAAAGAAAAGCATGTCAAGAGGGCAAAGTCCCCGCAAGGAAAACCTTGGGCGTATGCGTGCAATATAAAAGACGCAAAAAGGCAACTAAATTTCCCTACGCCAAAGACCGAACCCCAACAGGCATAGGGTAGAGGAGGTAACTTTACCTCAAGCATCTCAGAATCCCTTATGGGCTTCCCTTATATTTTCTTCCATCATTTCTATGTGATAAGTCACGAACTCGCAGGATGGTCAAGACGGACTTAGGAAATTGCACTGTACGAAATCTCGAATACAAGTCAACTATGATCACGTCGACTCACTTTTAATTACTCAAGAAAGGTTAATGAATTTTAGATGGTGACCGTGTAGGACCCGTGGACTTGATAGCCTTGTCAACCCATTTTTGCAGAATAATTCAACTAACGTCTTTGGCTAAGGCGCGTTCAAGTTAATTAATGCCTTCGATAAAGGCGCTTTGTTTAGAATTAACGTCTTTGTTTATGTCGTCTCTTTCCAAATAACGTCCCTGCGCAGGTCGTTACTTTCTCAAAAATCAAATTCCCTTTTCAAATTCACGCCGTCTTCTAGGGCGTCTTTTATGTGAATCACGACCTACTCTAAGGCGCATTTTTCAGAAAAATAACAAAAAAAATATAAATGAGTGAAAAAAAAAGAAAAAAAAATGCATTCTCCAAGTATGCTTGCATTTCTGCATGGGCATCTTTATTTATGGTTTGCATATGCGTGCTTGCATGTTGCATCTCCCCGTTATCAGTTATTTCATTTACCATATTTGATTAAAGGCTTGGCCCCTTGACCCGTCATTAAGGTCAAAATATTAATACCCCTTGCTTATGGAGCAAGGGGCCAAGTCGAACAGATGAATTAACCTGTTTGTCCAGTGTGGATTACAGTTGCAGGAGCAGGGCAAAGCGAAGCAAAAATGAAGACTGTGGAAAGAGAAAAGTACACAAACACAAGTACACTAATACACAAGTGCTCAGGTAACAAAAATGACAATCTCATATATATATATACATCATGAATATCTGAGTACAGGTGTGAGGGTGGAGAAGTACAAGTAAGTCTCTCTCAGTTCTCGCCTCCCCCCTCCTCTCTCCTACTCTCTACCTCGTCCTCGCCATCCCGAGGTGGCGCTGGTGGAGGGGGCATGGGCCCCATGAAGAAGCTGGAACTCGAACCTGGCCCCCTGCCTCACTCCTCTCTCGAAGAGAGGAACCCGCCACGAAGGTAGAGCTGGTGAAGCTGTACCCTACAGCTCGTGCTTCCTCCCGGCCTCGCTGCAAACGCTCCTTCGACACTCAAAGCCGCTCCTGAGAAAGGACTAGCTGAGTCCTCAGGTCCGCCAGCTCCTCGTGCTCACGAGCACGCTCCTCGCGCTCACGGGCACGCACCCCCCTCTCCAGCTCAAGAGCCACCCGCAGCTCGGCCACGTCCTGAGGCAGCTCCTCCCGTCGTCTCAGGGTCCTTTCCAGCTCTAAGATCCGTTGCTCGCGGATCGCCAACTCGGTACGTGCCGCCCATAGCTGTGTGCTATGCAAACAGGTAACAAATCATCAACTCAATAATTTATGTAATAAAGCAACACATGACTAAATAAAAACTCACCTGAGCAGTCATTGCCTGCTGTCCCTCGCAGACGCAGGCAAGAGCGGCTCGAAGCTCCTCAGTCTGTAAAAATAACTTCATCAATACACAATTATATAATCAATATTTGAATGAGGTTTGAGTTTAGAATTTACCCGTGAAGCGAGGTCGCGCTCTGCTGCCTCGGCTCGTGCGGTCACTCTAGCTAGCTGCTCTGCCAGTGCGGTCACCTCTGCACTGGGCCCCCTCGAGCTCGAGGCCTCCCCTGGGTCTCTCCTCACTGCTCCCTGCTGGGCACGCTGCATTCATTGAAATCATCAGTAGCTAATCATCAATAATTCAACAAAAATACATTTGCATATAGAAATAATTTAAACACTCACCAGGGTCTCTAGGTCGGCCCGTGTGGCGGCCAGCTGGTCCTCCAGGCTGTGTAGATGAGCCTGGGCATCCATCGCCGCTATATCCCATGGATCCTGCATTCATTTCATTTTAGTCACATAATAGAAACATAAACATTTGCATTTAATTTAGAAAAAATTGCATTCATACATACCCCTAGGACCTTCATCTAAGGTCGTCCGGCGTAAACCTCCCAGTAGCATCGGAGGTACTCGGAGCTATCGGTCGCGTGGGAGGTGACTCGGACCCGCCTCGCCGCCAGTCGGCGTACTGCTCCTCGAACCGTACCCTCCAGTCGGTCGCCTTTGTACGACCGTGTGTCTTCTTCCCGATGCCACGTGGCTCCCCTACCTCAATCCACTCCTGGTGCAGGCCCAAGGCCCTCATCACTAGCCTAAGCCCTAACGGCTCGATCTCGCTCAAGTAGTGGACCCACAGCTCATGCTCAAAGCGAGGTCGCCCCGCTACGACCCACGGCTGGCCCTCGTCTGTCATCCCCTCATAGGGTCTCCATCGCACCTGCATTCATAAACATACATATCATCATCATTTCATCATCATCATAATAAATTCAAATAAATGCAAAAGAAGGATGCATAACATTCATCATACCAGCGAGGGAGGGAAGTCGCAGAACTCTCTCCGTAGAACCCACAACTCGTAGCCCAGTGGGGCCCCGAACACCACTGGCAGCCAGCGCCGCGCTAGAGGGAAAGCTGCCTCACCTCCTGGCCGTGGGTCAGCACGCCCCATCGGCATGTATAGGTGGCTCCAAACCTGCATCCATGCATTATATTAGTGAGGCATTCACATGCATAATAAAAGAAAAAGAAAAGAAAAAAAAAGAGAGAAAAATGCATACCTGAAGAAAAGGTGAGAAGCCACTGACAGTCGTCTCTCGCCCTGTCCCTGTGGACAGGTCAGCCATCAGATGCACCAGTAGTGCCGCTCCCCAGGCGTAGCTGCCAACTGCCTCCAAGTCCTCAAGAATGCCCAGGAATCGGCAGTTGATGACGTCGCCCTTCGTCCCCAGCAATAGCCTCCCCAGTAGCAGTAGCAGGAACCTCCTCAAGTCAAGGTCTGCTCTCTCCCTATCAGCCGGGTCCTGGCAGTAGACCACCCTAGCCCCGTCTATCAACCTCTGTGAAAACTGCTCTAGGGTCTCCCCTGATCTATGCCTAGCATCCCCTAAGCCCATCACCGAAGTCAGGTCTGTGCGGAAAATAGTCCTACACTCGCTAGGTGTCTCGTAGACCATCTCTAGCCCTAGCAGCCTCTGCGCAAACTCAGTGTAGTCAGGGTAGGTGATCCCACTCACAGCCTCCCCGTCTACCCTCAACCCGGTGATCCTAGCTACGTCCTCCAGGGTAGGAACCATATGCCCCCATGGCATCAGGAATGCCCGGCTGGACCTGTCCCATCTCTCCCGTAGAACCTGGATAAGTGGTAGGTCTGGTCTAACTGGCTCTATGGATAGGAAGGCCCCGAACCCCATGGCGTCTACCCTAGCTCTCTGAAACTCAGGGAGGCCGTAGTATGCTGCCCGGACCATGACCCAGGAGATGCGCGTCCTCATCAACCCCTGCATGCATATAGAGAAAGAATTTTTGGCTTAATTGTTTTGATTATTCATGTGGAAATTCATTTGATTGCCTTGGGTTGAAATGTTGATGTTTGGTTTAATTAGCGACCATCCTCAGGTCGTGGCTTGTCCAATTGGCGCCCCTGGGAGGGGCATGGTTCTTAAGTGTGCTTTGAATTCACGACCTACCCTAGGTCGCTGTTTATCTGAGAAACGCCTTTGAGTTGGGCGTGGTTTGGTGGTTAATTTCTAATTTCTTAAAGATTTTTCAGGAGACGCCCATCCCAGGGTCGTCTTTTGCTTAAGTTACGCCCCTGTGTGGGACGTTGTTTTCAAATGGGAATTTTGGGGCCTCATAATGTTTTTTTGAAATTGATGATTTGACATCCGCTGGTTTGGTCGTCTTTCATTGAATTAATGCCTTGGTGGGGGGCGTTGTTTTCAGGATTTTCAGAAAATGAAATAAAAATAACAGCATGCGAATAATTCATGGAGAAATAATTAAAAGCGTGGAAATTAATGGAAATTAACAGTATAATATGAGAAATGATAAATTTTTAATGGACGACATGCTGCAGGGCGTGTTTTATTGAGGTTAATTATTTTACAGAAAACAAAATCAATTAACGCCCTTGGGTTGGGCGTTTCAATTTTAAATCACGCCTCCACGGGGGGCGTCTCTTTTCTGAGTTGCAGGGTTCATACCCCGAGGGCTATGGAAATTGCATAAAAATGGAAATAAAATATAGAAAAATGGAAATAGGGTTGGAGGCCTACCTTCTTGTGCTTTGGTCCTTGTGGCTGAGGTCGTGGTTGCCTGGGTCACCGTAGTTGGCCGGCACGGGGAGGAGCTGCTGCCGTGGGCGGTGACTCATCACCACCTCCTTCTTCTTCTTCATCACCTTATTCTTCACCGCCCTCACCTTCTTCCCTCCTTCTTCGTTTTCTCCATCTTCTCCATCTCCTTATTCGTCTTCTTCGTGAGCCTCTTGGCCTCCTTCGGTCTCGTTGCCGGCCATCGCCGCTAGAGCCTCGTCGTCCACCACCGCCGGAGGTTCCTCGGCCGCTACGGGAGGGGCTTCCTCCATGGCATCTTCACCTAAATCAACGACCTCGGGGGTGGCCACCCGTTGTCGTTTCAAACCACCGCCGGCCATCGTTTAGGTTGGAGAGGAGGAGGTATGAGAGAGATTGAGAAAGGGAGAACGGGGGGGGGGGTTTCGGTTAGGGTTGCAGAAGGGGGTATGAGATAAGAAAGAGAAAATAAGATGAAGGAGGAAGAAGAAAGGAGGGAAAGGAAAGTTCAACGGTTAAACGAAGAAACGCCTTGAGGAAGGGCGTGTTTTGTGGAATTGACGCCCACGAGTTCGGGCGTGTTTTGAAAATTGACGACGCTATCTGAGGCGTTATTTTGTTTTGCATGGGGAATGATAACCGTCGTCAGATGCATTCAATATGGGTTGATTGATGGGATGGAAGTAATAATTGCCGTTTATAATTAACGTCTGAGCTCAAGGCGTTATTTTGATGATCCGTGGCTTTGCTGAGGGCGTTACTTTTGATATTTCAACGAATATATTTTGGGAATTTCAATCAATTCACGCCCTATTTTAAGTCGTTATTCAGTTAACGCCCATTTGTGGAGGCGTCAAATTGGTGAGCTAGAATATTGAAAGCGACGTATGTGAAGGCGTCACTTTTAGAATTAACGACATTGCTTGAGGCGTTATTTGCAACAGAATCTCAGGTTATTGGAAGATTTGATCATAAACACTTTGAAATTGGCTCAATAAGAACGTATTATTGATTTATCAGAAAAGAAAGATTACACTGCTTCAATGAGTCATTTTGGGCCTCAAGTTTCTCAAAGCAATTACATAAGACTTCCATTCATCTCTGTCTTCTTCCAAGCTTTCCACAGGTTGATGAGCTTTATTGATTTTCCACAGAGCTTGGATTGTGGTTGTTTCTTCTCCATCTTCATTGCCGCCAAGGTCCCTTGTCTTGATAGGAGGGAGGTGTGATGGATCCTCGAATACCTGCCGTGGAAGCCCGAGTTGAGGAAGGCATCGGTGTGAGTTATACAAAATGAACTCTGAAGCGCCTATGAGTCGAAGGTCCGTGCCGGGGGAGAATCTTGCACGGAGTTCTTGAGTCTTGAGTATTCCCGGGGCGCAAGTGAAGAGGTTCGTTGGCATCACTTTGAGGTGTTCCCTCCATTCCGCTGTCTTCTTGATTTGAGGTATCCGGTTCATCACCCTATTACTTATTCCTAATGAGCCGGTCATATAAGAGAGTGGGCTCTTTGAGAAGATTCTTGAGGATTGTTGGGCTTCATCACATGGATCAAATTTGAAGTGAAGGTCTACCCAACTAGAGAGAGCTAGCATGCATCCGTACATGGGCCTTCCCATTGCCGCCGAGGTAAGCCCGCTATAGAGATAGGCTAGAATAGCCGGTCCAACTCTCTCTCCTTCCCATAGGCTAACCACGGCGCTTATTTGGGCTTCTTCTAGAAAGTCATCAGTGGATGGGAATAAGAGTGCTCCTGCTAAGCATACCACGAAGGCCTTGGTTACCTTTTCTATTTCTTCTTCTTCTTTAGCTTGATCCGCTCTCTTGTACACCCATGAGGCAAGCTTTAGAAGATTGATTCCTTTAGTGACCTTGATTTGATTCACTAAGTTCGGGCTAGGTATCAATGTGGTCAGAAGTTCATGTGAGGAGATTGGTTTTGGCATGATGGCCATCTTTTCTTCATCCCCTTGCTTCATTCTCTTTAAACCTAAGATCATCTCTAATTCTTCTAATAGGATAGTGGCTTCAAAGGTAGAGAAGAGAAAGGTATGAGTAGAAGGATGCCATATCTCTACAAGAGCTCCTATAGCTGCCCAATCTAAGTGGATTTGATCATAGTGTTTGGCATGAGTAACTAGGCTTAGAAGGTGCCATCTTGCTAGGTAGACCCTCATATCTGAAGAAAACTTAGAAAGGATAAGTGGCAGCCACTTAATTTTTGTAAATCTCCTAGCTCCTGGGACATTTGGATAATCCTGTGGAATAAAGAAAAGAAAGAGAATACATGAGCGACAGAAGTAGTTCAGTGAAGATACTTTACCTAGTTCATGGAGATTCTACTGCTGATATGCCCGTTAATCTCAGTTAATCTGGGAGTTGAGGACTTTGATCTCTTAATTGCCCTTTCCATCTCCGGTTTGCGAAAAGAACACGAACAGGAGAAGAAGCAGCAGAAGAAACAGAGCTCCGAAGGATTGCTTTGATTGATTTGAGGAAGTGCCTTCCCTTTATAGAAGTCTGGTGGGGTCTTAGGACTGTTCGGAGTTAGAAAGTTTATGGCTATTAGGACTGGGTTTAGCTTTCGAACCGGAACGGAAGCTTGTGCTTAATTAACGCCTTCTGTTAGGGCGTCAATTGTTGAATTGACGACCTGACCGAGGTCGTGTTTTAGTTCACGCCCTTGAGTGGGTCATTTTCTTCTTGAACTCTTGGTGAATCTAACGCCTCAGTGAAAGGCGTGTTTTATCTATTGACGCCCTGATGCCAGGCGCCTTTTATGTTTTTGACGCCATTCTATCCAGGCGTGGATTTGTGAGCTTATGAATTTGCTTCCCTACATGCTTCGATGAACTTAAGTGCTATTATTTTGTTGGAATTGTTTTTAAATTAGCACTTATGATCATGTCATGCTTTGAATTGAGTGTTATTCATATTGTAATTGTGGGAGGGCTAATGAACTTTCAAGTGCAGAGGATTGCAGGTTTCGAGATGCCCGGATCACTGTGGGAGTAACATCATGTTGTTCTTGTATTTCATTCCTGGAAGCATTATTACTATATGGTATTCTACGTTATTATAATATATCAAGGACCTTGTGGTTCTGATGAACCTGGAATTTGAGTTCTCCTTCATCAAAAATGGTGATAATTCCAGGAGAGTCTTGATCACACGGATAGGCCGTTGAGTCGTTGAAGGTCTGGGATGATGGTTCCACTTTCTGAGTTGATGCGCGGACAAACGGGCTTCGGCTTAGTGTCAGCTCAGATATTTTGATTCTTGACCAAGTCTAGAGGGCTTAACAATATTATCCTTGATTATTTTCTATCTTTTAGTTTGTCTTATCTTTTTCTTTTAGCCCAGCATGCATCATGTAGGACTTTGAGCTTCATGATGAAAATCTTCATATTATGGCGATAATGAAAGTCACTCGTTCTTGATTGAGTTGACATGAGGTATTCCACTCCAAATTGAGTACTTTATTCTCTTTGAAGCCGCTCAGGCTATTTCCTTGAAAATGTTCCTTTGCTGGGTCTCCATCTCGATTCCCTTTATTTTTCTACAAATCCACCTTGGTTGTAGCACGTCCACATGTTTACTGGTAAACGCTCTCCAATGGTGTCTCCTTATCGTGCTGCGCGCACATTTTTACTTGTTTAGTTTAGTCTCTTTTATCCAGCAAATCAATGTTTCCTTGGAATCACTCGGAGTTGTTTCATTCAGAATCTTGGAAAGATTTCTAATGCTTGGTGTCCGAGGTGTGTCACATCACACCTTGGCGTCTACTTATCAGTTCATTCCACTTCATTCCACTGGTTGCGCTTTCGCTTCATTTTTGTCTCACTCCCTTGCAAAGCAGACGCCAAGGCGGGGCAGCTGTAGACACGCCAAAATTGACGCTATGTTGATCAAATCTCATGTCACTATGTTGACGCCCCAAAGTGAACTTCAATACATTCATAATATGAAGTTTTTCTATTTTTGTGTATTTTTTGGTTTGTTCTTGCATTTTTATGATTCGCGACCTGAAGAGGGGCGTTATTTTAAAAGCGACCTTACCTAGGGTGTGTTCAAAAGAAAGGACGACCAAATGTCAGGGCGTCAATTCCTGGTATTATCCGATTTCAAAATAAATTCTAAATACTGATTGGCGTCCTTCCTCAGGGCGTGTTTTCAAGTAACGCCTTTATCGCAGGCGTTTTCTCATAATTTTCAAATAAAGAAAGTTTTATTGCCAAATTTAAATCCAGGAGTTGACGCCTTTGTTAAGGTCGTGTTTTTGAGTAACGTCTTGATGTAGGTCGTCAATTTAGAATTTGACGCCCTTTTGAAGGTCGTGTTTTATCCTTCAGAGTCGTGTTTGAGTATGCCTTTCCTGAATAGTTCCTTGCCTCCAATGGTCTCCTTGCTCGAATTGGAACTAGAGTCCTGCCTTTGATAACCATTGCCCGTCCTTATCTTCCTAAAATTAAGTTTATCTTCGATTAAAACCCTATATAAAGGAGCTCTGGTCGATCTTGTGCAAGGTTAACAACAACGAATAACGTGCTGACCATTAGAGAAGGTTACAGATATACGAGAGAAAGAAGCAGAGAGCAGTTTTTTTTTAACTTTGTGCGTGCAGAGAAGAGTCTTTCTCTTCCCTCTGTGCGATCTCTTCCTTCTGCTTCCTCCTGCTGTTTCAGGCGAACCAAAGCTTCACCGTGATTCTCCCCTTTACTATTGTCAGGAACAGCAGGGGCTCCTTCTTTTGTTTGTTTATTTTCATCATACCATCACCGTCGATCATCATCCACTGTTTTCTTTTCTTGCATTAGTATCATATTTCTCCTTTCCCTAACTCTTTAGGGGTTTTAAAACTAAAAAAAGAGGTGCGCATGTTGTGTTCTCTTTCATCATCATATCTTCTATTTGGGATTGATACTACGTTCACTCGACTGATCCACTTCCCTTTGCTTGTTTGTTTTATCTTTGTGCAAGGGTAATCAACAAGGAAAACCCCCTTCATCGGCCGGCCGATTGAAGGAGGAGGAAGGAATTCACAATCCATCCCGCATCCCACTTATCACCAGGTATTCGCGATCATTTGTTTTATTATTAAGGTAACCCCTCTGGCGATCACACTCCTTTATAGCACCACGTGCTTTCTTTTGTCCTTATTATCATCTCCATCGTTTTATATATCTCACATGAGTGGTTTGTTCCACATGTTTGGAGTTATCACGATCCACAACAGGAATGAACTTTGTGAAGAATTTCTCTAAGCCTATTTACCAGAACAGAAGTGGTAGCTGGACTGGGCAAATGTATCAGAATAAAAACTGGAACTACTATAAAAGAACGGGTTCGAACAGAAGTTACTGGAGAAATAACACTCACCCTCAAAAATTTGTTAATCAACAAGCGCACAGAAGATACCCCAAGGATGAGAAGCCTAATAACTAGAACAGATTTCACTTCTCCAGACCAGCTGGACATAATTCTAGTCACAATTTCAATAGACTCGAAGCTAAGATGCAAGAGAAAAATAAGTTCAAACAACTCTGGATTCCTAAACATCTGCTTAAACATTTGAATGATGTCTTTGGACCCAACTTATCTTGGGTTCCAAACTACTTTGCTTGATTTCGTTTGTGTAGGTCTGCCTGGTAATTGAGAACAACAAATGGTACCTTGACAGTGGCTGCTCCAGGCACATGACAGGAGACCGATCCAAGTTCAGCAAGTTAGAAATGAAGGTAGGGGGTCTGGTCAAGTTCGGAGGAAAGAACAGGGGTAAGATCATTGGGGTTGGCACAGTTGGTAAGTTCTCCACTAACTCTGTTGAGAAAGTCTTACTTGTGGAAGGTCTTCAACACAATCTGATTAGTATTAGTCAATTATGTGACAAGGGACACAGGGTTGTGTTTGACAACAACTCATGCAAAATCTTGGAAATAAATTCTGATCATGTTAAGTTTGTAGCAAACAGGACCAATAATGTCTACATGGTAGACTTAGATGTTGAGTCCGAATCTAATCTCTACTTATCTGCTAATTCTAAATGTGATGCTTTTGATTGGCATAGACGTTTAGGCCATGCTAACTTTTCTACTTTGAATAAATTGATCAGGCATGATTTAGTCAGAGGCACACCTAAAATAAAGTTTAGTTCAATTTCAAAAGTCTGTGATGCCTGTGCTCTAGGCAAACAGACTAGGAAGTCCTTCAAACTAAGATCTGAGCCATTGTCCTCTAGACCAATGGAACTTCATATGGACCTCTTCGGTCCTACTAGAACTCAGAGTCTTAATAGAAGTAGGTATGGTTATGTAATCATTGATGACCACTCTAGATTTTCATAGATCTTTTTCTTAGCCAACGAAAATGATACTTTTCAAAAATTCAAACAATTTTTCAATAAGGTCAAAGAAGAAGGAAAACATAAGATTTGTTCAATTCAATCTGAACATGGAGGTGAATTTGAAAACTCCATGTTTTCTGACCTTTGTGAAAGTGAATGACTAACACACAAGTTCTCTTCTCCCAGGACACCAGAGCAGAATGGAATTATGGAGAGAAGAAATCGAACCAATGTGGAGATGGCCCAAACCATGCTGATTGAGAGTCAACTACCAAGAAAGTTTTGGGCAGAGGCAGCCAATACAGCAACTTATACAATCAACAGAGCCATGGTAAGACCAATTCACAAGAAAACCCCCTATGAGCTATTAAAAGGTAAGAAACCAAACTTGGCTCATTTCAGGATTTTTGGTGCCAAATGCTTTATCCATAATAATGACAAGAAAGATTTAAATAAGTTTGATGCTAAAAACTGTCCTAGAATATTTTTAGGATACTCGGAAGTGTCAAGAGCATATAGGGACTTTAACATAACTGATCAGAAAGTTGAAGAATCTCCACATATGATTTTTGGTGAAGCAAAAGATGCCACTAACATTGAAGATGTTGACAGGGTTTCCAAGCACGATGGAGAATTCCTGGGAGACAAAGAAGAAGAGGAGGTTTAGTCGAATGAAACATAAGATGCTCCCAACCAGGTAGGGCCAGCTGAAACATGTGAGTCTTCAATAAATGTTAGATACCTTAAAGATCACCCAATAGATAACATCCTAGGCAACCTTGAAGATCCTCTTAGAACTAGGTCTCACTTTAGGAATGTTCATAATCAAGACCTAATTGCTTTGGTCTCACAAATTAAACCCAAATCAGTAGAAGAGGCCTTAAGTGATCAATCATGGGTTAATGCTATGAGTTAGGAGTTAGGTCAGTTTGAGAGAAATAATGTCTGGGAGCAAGTTCCAAGACTAGAAAATACTAATGTCATAGGAACTAAGTCGGTGTTTAAGAATTAAATGAATGAAGATAGAATCATTTCTAGAAATAAAGCCAGACTAGTAGCCAAGGGCTACTGTCAGAAATTTGGAGTTGACTTCGAGGAGTCCTATGCACCTGTTGCTAGGATGGAAGCTATAAGAATATTGTTAGCATTTGCATGCTCGAAAAATATAAAACTCTAACAAATGGATGTGAAGAGTGTATTTTTAAATGGAGTTATCAAAGAATAAGTTTTTGTTGAACAGCCCCCTGATTTTCAACTCTCCACTAAACCTTACCAAGTTTTCAGATTGAATAAAGCCATGTACAGTCTAAAGCAGGCTTCTCAAGCATGGTATGAAAGACTGACATAATTTCTAATCATCAAGGGCCACCACAGAGGTAAGGTGGATCAAACTTTATTTTCCAAGAGCTCAAATAAAGACCTCATCATAGTTCAGGTATATGTAGATGATATTGTGTTTGGGTCAACTAGCTCTGAACTATGTAATGAATTTTCTAAATTGATGTCGCTGAATTTGAAATGAGTTTGGTAGGTGAATTAAAGTATTTTCTTGGCTTGCAGGTACAATAGTTAGAGGACGGATGCTTCATCAACCAGACCAAGTACACATTGGACATTCTCAACAGGTTTGGCATGACCAACTTGAAGCACATTACAACACCAATGGGTACCAATACCTCATTGGATGTAGATGAGATAGGTAAAAAAGTAGATGCCAAGCTCTATCGAGGTATGATTGGATCTCTACTTTATTTGACAGCTTCAAGACCTGATATACAGTTCCGTGTAAGAATGTGTGCAAGGTATCAATCTAGACCCACTGAATTGCATTTAGTTGCAGTGAAAAGAATTTTTAGATATCTGTCTGCTACACACACCCTTGGTTTATGGTTTCCTGTATCACACACACTAGATTTAGTTGCATACACAGATGCAGATTATGCCGGGTGTGAACTAGATAGAAAAAGCACTAGTAGTCACTGTGAATTTCTAGGTGGGTGTTTAGTATCTTGGGGTTTCAAGAAACAACATTCTGTGGCCCTCTTCACTATAGAGGCTGAGTACGTGGCTGCAGGGAGTTGTGGTACACAAGTCATTTAGATTAAACACCACCTTCATGACTATCAAGTAGACCTTGGGTGCACACCCATTTACTGTGATAATACCAGTGCCATCAATCTAGCCAAGAATCTTGTCTTGCATTCCCGCACTAAACACATAGAAATAAGGCATCATTTCATAAGAGATGAGGTTTCTAAAAACATTTTTGAACTGTTTCATGTAAGCACTGCTAATCAAATTGCTGATATCTTCTCCAAGCCTCTGGACAATGACAAATTCACCACATTAAAGAGAGAATTAGGCTTATTCAAATTATCTTAATTGCTAATCTCCTGATATTGAATTGTTTTATCTTGGCAAGAGTTTGTATGAGAATCCTATCCTATCAGTGAGGGGGAGTCCTGAGAGTCTGCTGATTAAATTCCTTTAGTGCATCATTTGAGGGGGAGCTGGGCAGTTTGTGAATTTTGACTGATTCAAAAGAATGAACAGATGTGTGTCATTGCTGGTTCTCATGATTGAATGAGTGTGGTTCTCTCTCAGATAGTAGAATCTCACTCATCTCTTAATTCTATAAGTCTGTGTTACTAAAGTCCTTCTAGAATCTTTTCTCTAGTAGTCCATTAGAGATCTGGATTAAGTGTTCGAAGTATATCTTCCTACATTGTAAATGATTCCGGTTCATGCTAAAACTTGTATGTCTTGACATCTATCCAGAATAACTCAAAATCTAGACTTCAAGATTCATTTCAAAGAAACAGTCCTTCTGGTATTATCTTCAATCACTTCATCTCCATAATATAAGGGATCAACCAAATAAACATATTGATCACTGAGAAACTGGGAGCTTCATCAATGAAGTGAAGTATTTGCCATGTCATGAGGTGTCAAATTCAAAAAAAAGGGGGAAGAGCAATCTCTGCAAAATAAATTTGTGCTTCTGATCATCACAGAGCAATGGTGACAAGGTGGTGAGTAACTAGGGACTCTGGACTCTGATCAAGGTGTTTCCTCACGTAAAAAGCCACTGTTACTAACTTTGTTCTCTAAAAAGGAGAGGTAATGAGGTACTCACATTGAGTAACTGGGGATTCAGGCCTCTGATCAAGGTGTCTCCCTAATGTCAAAAGTGTGATTTACCAACTTACTCATTGGTCTTATTGAAAATCTCTATAATATCCCTTATCTTAGTACAAATTATTGGAATGCTTGTCTTCAATACTATGAGAACACCTTCTCTACTTTTGTCTCTTGTCGTCTACTGAGTATTGTTGTTTTGTTCAGCAATGTCTTGCCATACTTGTTCATCCCTGCTCTACATCATATACCCTGTATGTGGATACAATTTCCTCTCATTCTACTTATCTATTGATTACCAGGGTTCAAGAATCTTCTCTTGAGTTTAGCACCTCACTTATTCTCTTAAGATATGCTCTTGAGTCTTTCTACACTAAGAAGCCACTGTACTTCTCCCTCATGTCTCCAGCAATTTCTTATATCTTTAATTTCCTTTTGATGATGTCAAAGGGGGAGAGAGAGGTCATGCAACATCTGAGGAGTCAGAGGTCATGCAACATCTGAGAACATCTGAGGGAGGTCATGCTACTGTGAAGAGGTCATCTGAGTGTGAGTAGTGGGGAGAGCGAATTTGGAGAGAGAAGAGGTTCAGAAGATGTGTTTCGAGAAAAGGCTCTCTGGTTTGTCTGCATGATTGGCTTGCTCTCGATTGTGCTTAATGCCCTGACAATGCTTGATTCATAGTGTTGCTATCATCAAAAACGGGGAGATTGTTGCATCCCTACGGTTTTCATGATATCTTACACTATAAATCAATTGTTTTAACTATAGATCAATTTGTCTTTATACAGTGTATTTCCTTGTTTCTAAGAATGAAGGAGGTCTGTGTTTATAGCATGATTAAGGTCCGTGCATATCTTTAGTCTTTTCTTTTGACTCAGTGCATAGTCTTCCTCTTGTGCCTCATGTTTTCATGTCGGTGTAAGTTTTGGGTCTATGCAATTCTTGTCTGGAATGAATTGTTTAATCTGGTCTCTTAATCTCAGTGCGAATCCATCTCGGTGCAAGCTTTGACTTGTATCTATCTTTGTCATCTCAGTGCAAATGCATCTCGGTGCAAGCTTCAAGCTTTGTCTTGTACTTCTTTTTGCCATCTCGGTGCAGCTCCTGCTTGGACTGCATATACCGACTCGGTGCAATACTTTTACCTTCTGAATAACATGAAGTCGGTGCATCTTCTATTGTGTTACCATTCTCGGTGCAAGATTTGATCTGCACCTAGTCGGTGCAAACCTTGGTTAGTCCAAGGCTTTGGAACACAACTCGGTGCAAGATTTGATCTGCACCTAGTCGGTGCAAACCTTGGTTAGTCAAAGGCTTTGGAACACAACTCAGTGCAAGATTTGATCTGTACCTAGTCGGTGCAAACATTGGTTAGTCAAAGGCTTTGGATCACAACTCGGTGCATGCTTTGCTTAAAACAAGATCATGTTCAGTGCATAGTCAGGCCTATTCAATTCTCTGTAGCAACGAGGTCGGTGCAGTTCATGCTTCAGGTCTATTAGACTCGGTGCAGATCCTGTAGATAGCTAAAGTAGATTGGTGCAACGTTTGCTTCATTTCACATCGGTGTTTTTCTTGCCCGTCATAGTCAATGCTCATTCCTTTGACTCGGTGCAAACTTTTCTCTCTGGCCAAATAAAATCGAATTGTGCGAAGTGTGTGTGTGTAAGACCCCGAGTTTCTGTACATATATTAAATTTCGTAAATAGTAAATGTTGAATAGTGACTGAGGTAAATAGTAAATAGTAAATGTTTTTGACTATCGTGTAAATATTCTGAAAAATGATAGTTAATTAGTAAACACCATGATAAACACTTTGGTCTCCTGTACCTGACCCTAATAAAATCATTTACATGGCTTAATCAGTGATTTAAGCCTGACTTAAAAACGTGGAAAACACTATTCACCCGAAAATATAACTACCTTGGAAAAATCTGCAAAAATCACATCTGATAGAGAGTATTTTTCTTAGCAACTTTGTCTTCTGGAGTTTCATCGGTAAAAATCAAAAAAACTCTCTCTATCGACTAAACCGTTGAACATTGGGTTAAATTATTATTTTAATCTTAAGATTGGGAGATTAACATTAAACCTCGTGATAAAATTCCATAAAAATCATAATCTGAAAGATCACGTCTTGATTAGCAATTTTGTCTTCTGGGTCAATTTCATTAAAAATCGTTTAGTGACATTAAATGAAGGTTTTAGTTAACAATGGCTTAATCTATGGGATTAGGCTTAGATTAAGGGTAACCTTATCTTGTGGAACACGTGAAACCGTGTTTGGGTTGGCATAAACACGTCTTCAACACTGCCAAGGGAATTGCGGCTCTGACCAGCCCGCGTGAGAAGTTTAAACACTTCTCTACAAACCTATAAATAGAGGAAGCATTCCTAAGCATTCCTCTTAAGCAACTTAAGGATTTCTTGCTGCTGTCTTGCTGCTGTGAAGCTTTGCAAGACCACTATTCATCTTCTTCCCCAAGCTTTCTCTTATTTTCATCGGTTAAGGTAGGTAACCATGGCACAAACTTGAATTCAATAAAAGGAATGATAGGGCATCATGTTAGCTTGCATATTTCATGATTTTCCATGCTTAAACCCATGAATTGAAGCCCTCATTGCCGGATTATACTTCTGTTTTTGCTGTTCCCGTGTTACAAAGAAAGACGGTTCCAACCGGACCGCTTATCTCTTAGACGGCTTAGAATTGACCGCCTTAATTGCTTTAAGCGGCCCAATTTTAACCATTTCACATGAATAACGGTCAACCAGAGACCGCTTTAGAATGAAATTAGTAGTATTATCATTTTATCGTATTTTATATACACGGTTAGAAAATGACCGCTTTACATGATACACGGCCCCACTATAACCGTAGTATCATTTTACCCTTAAAACGGCCCATAGATAACCGTTTTACAGCCAGTAGGTTTAACGGCCCACTATCACCCGTTTAACTTCCAGAAAACCTGATTTTTACTATTTTGACCTATTAAAAATGTTAATTAGTAAAATTTGACAATCCATATAAATAACAGATAATGACATGAGTAAATTTCTGTTATTTGCAATATCTATTTTGATAAATTGTTTAAAGTGGAAACTATTGTAATTCACTTGTAACTTTGGATAAATTGGTTAATTACCATAGGTAATTTCTGTAAATTACTGTAAATCAAAATATTACTGGCCGACTTATGGCAAGTCTTTGGCCAATTAACCGGACACTCTATCCGGTAAACTTCACATTTTTTTTTACCGTGAGACATTTTTACCGTGGTAAATTACGGTTACATCATAACTATCGTTTTAACTTGATAAATTGACCGATTACCCTTGGATAACCTTCGGTCATATTTGAGCCCGGAATTGACCAATGGACATTAAACTGAAATTAGTTGGTTTAATTGTTATTGGCAACTCGGTAACTACTTTGCATAAATTATCTTATAATTAGATATTATCGTTATACTTAATACGGATTCTCTTGAACCGTATTTCATAAAAATACGACCCGAGTGGTTCGTATATTCGTTCTTCAGAACTTACTTCTCTCTCTCGAACGGCTTACTGTCAACCGTTCATTCTTGACCCCGTGACTCGTTACTCATGAGAGTACGGCCCAGTGTTCGCCGTACGACTACCTTGTTTTGGGTTTTCGTCGTGTTTATACTCTTGAATCAGAGGAGACAAGTGTCGTCCTTTACATCTTATACCCGACAGAAATTCATCTGATTATATTGGCCATAATTGACTATGTCTAGACGGGGGATCGGTGATCCAATTGAAATGAAATGCCGACGCATCATAAGGGCCCAGTCTGGTCCTGGGGAGAGCGCCCGAAAAGATATTGAGCCCATTGGGATGTTTATGACAAGGGTGAGGCATTGCACCCGAATACTTGACTTGACTTGTTACGTCTATGACAAACTCTTGATACTCGACTCGTGTGTATTTACTTGGTTACATGTGTAACATATTGCTGGCCAAATTCTCTATTGTACTTTACTTGTTCACTACTTGATAAATTGCTATATTTCTTGACCTTGCAAGATATTCTATCGTCATTCTTTATTTACTGCATTTCATATAAATTGGAAATCAATAGTTAATTACTTAAACCTGTTTGTGGTTATCTACTGAGCGTGTTTAGCTCACTCCTACTGTTTCCCCTCTTTCCAGGTGACGAACTTGTCGGGGATGGACTGGAGTGATATCGAGAGATAGTTTTAGTTTATTGAGTCAGTTTGTACCCTTAGCATTAGTGAGAGATTGTTCTAGCATTTTACTTATTATTTGGTTGTAGTCGTTCTACCCAGTGTACTCAACCTTATTTCAATAAAACTCTGATTATTACTTTTCCAACCTTTAGTGCAATGGATTGCAATGGTTCGGAATTATATATTGCTCGCTTGCCTCTAACCGTACGTCCTGAGATTCCGCATCGGGGCGTGACAGTTTAGTTGGTATCAGAGCCTAGGTCAATTTGTCCTCGGTATTTCACTTTAAGGTTATAGGTCTATTGGTTATAGGCTTAAGAAAACAACCTTGTGAGAATTTGGGTAGAAATTTGGGTTAAGTTATTTAACCATAATCATGATCTTCTTATCTAGTTCTTCTCTTCTCATCTAAGAAGTTCTTCTCTCATAAATAATCCGAGTAACTATTTTATATAGGCACTTAACTCGAAATGGCAGCCAATCGTGCTGAGATGAGGAATTTACATCGTACAGTTCAAGGACTTACGCAAGCCTTGAACGCACTGGCTCAAGCTGGAGCTGGAGCGGCACCTCATGGCGCAGCTCATGGCACTGGTGATTTATATCGGAATTTTCGAGGAATGAACCCGCCTAGATTCGCTGGTTCAACTGATCCCGATGAAGCCGAGAATTGGCTCGACGAGATGGCAAGAATTTTTGAGGTCATGCAATGCACTGACCAAGAACGTGTTCTTTTATCTGTTTTCCAACTGGAACGGGATGCACGTGCTTGGTGGGAGTCTGTTAAGCCGACTCTCGGAGATCAACAAGTCTCGTGGGAGGAATTCGAGGAATATTTCAATGATAAATATTTTTCTGACCGCGTGCAAGAAAAGAAGGGAGCAGAATTCGCAGCTTTGAAGCAGCGAAGTTTATCGGTAGCAGAATATGAGGCTCAATTTTCACGACTCTCTCGTTATGCAAGACATCTTATTTCGACTGAGAGAATGAAGGCGAAGCGTTTCCTCAATGGTCTTCGACTTCATTATATCAATCAACTTGCACCACTGGAAATTTCTACATATTCTGAGATGGTAAGAAAGGCACAAATATTAGAAGATACTTTGGAAATGACTGAAAGGATTCGTGGTCAAGGTAACAAGAAAGAGCAACCGAAGGCACTCAAGAATGTTAAACCTGGATTTGTCACTGACCCGAGCAAGAAAAGACCATTTATTAGTTCTGGTTCAAGTTCTGGTTCTGGTTCGTGGAGAGGCAAAATGCCGCGACAAGAAGACAGGAAACCTGATTCTATGATTCCATTCAAGGGCGTATGCCGATATTGTGATCGTCCTGGTCACAAGATGGAAGATTGTTGGCGCAAGCTAGGTGCATGTCTGCGGTGTGGAAGCAAAGAGCACCGTATACCCAACTGCCCTTTATTATCGGAACAAGCTATCCCGGCAAAACCCCTGAATTTCAAGAAGCCTCAAGGCAGGCTCCAGGCTCTTCATGCGAAGGAAAAAGATATCACCGAGGATGGTGGACTCGTCGAAGGTACTCTTGCTATATTCGACTTGCCAGCTTTTGTTCTATTTGATACTGGTGCAACACATTCTTTTCTTTCACGGAGATTTGCTAAATCTTTAGCTATGGAACCTGTTTTATTGAGTTCTCCGTTAGAAATATCAACCCCTATTGGTTCTAAATCAGCAATTCAGCATTACTATCCTTCTAGTAAGGTTATGGTGAATGATCAGAATTTTCCAGCTGATTTGATTTGTATGGACATGAAGGATTACGATGTAATCCTAGGAGCCGATTGGTTGGCTCGATATGAGGCCAATGTCCATTGTAGTTCTTGTTCCGTGTCTTTTTCTAGACACCCCAGATTATCCTTCAAGGGAGTGAAACATCCTAGTTCTATCTCTCTCATCTCGACTCTTCGTGCTGATAAGTTATTGAGGCGTGGATGCGAAGCTTTTCTGGCTTTTGTTCATGCGTCCCCTGAACAGCAGATCGAGATTAAGGATATTGCTATTGTCTGAGAATTTCCGGACGTATTTCCAGAGGAGTTACCAAGACTTCCGCCTCAGCGTGAAGTTACATTTTCTATTGATCTTATTCCTGGATCGTCTCCTATTTCTAGAGCCCCTTATCGAATGTCTCATGCGGAATTGCGGGAATTGAAGCAGCAATTGTTGGAATTACTCGAGAAGGGTTTTATTCGCCCGAGTGTTTCCCCTTGGGGAGCTCCTGTATTGTTTGTTCGGAAGAAAGGTGGTTCGATGAGATTATGCATCGATTATCGACAACTCAACCAGTTGACTGTCAAGAACAAGTATCCTTTGCCAAGGATTGATGAGTTATTTGACCAGATTACTGGAGCTTCTTATTTTTCTAAGATCGATCTTCGATCTGGATATCACCAGTTACGGATTAAAGAAGAGGATATTTATAAATCAGCTTTCCGTAGCCGGTATGGTCATTATGAGTTTGTCGTTATGCCTTTTGGGTTAACGAATGCACCGGCAGCTTTCATGCAGTTAATGAACAGTGTGTTCCGACCCTACCTTGATCAATGGGTTGTGGTATTCATAGATGATATTTTGATATATTCCAAGAGTGAAAAAGAACATGCCGAGCATCTGAGGATGGCTTTGCAATTATTGAGAGATCACCAATTATATGCCAAGTTCAGCAAGTGTGAATTTTGGCTAAGTGAGGTGTCCTTTCTAGGACATATTATTACTAAGGATGGAATTTCTGTGGATCCATCTAAAGTGGAAGCGGTAAAGAATTGGGAACAGCCTACTAATGTTACTGAAGTAAGGAGTTTTCTTGGCCTGGCTGGTTATTATCGAAGGTTCATTCAAGATTTCTCTAAGATTGCGGTACCTCTGACAAAATTAACCCGCAAGGAGATCAAGTTTTAGTGGTCAACTGAATGCCAACGGAGTTTCCAAACTCTGAAGGATTGTTTGACTACTGCTCCTATTTTGACCTTACCTTCTGGTGAGGGCGGTTTTGTGGTTTACACTGATGCTTCTGGTATTGGCTTAGGCTGTGTGCTTATGCAGCACGGCAAGGTGATTGCCTATTCTTCTAGGCAGCTAAGAAAGCATGAAGTTAATTATCCAGTTCATGATTTGGAATTGGCAGCCGTGGTATTTGCTTTGAAGATTTGGAGGCACTACTTATATGGTGAAACATTCACTGTATTTTCGGATCATAAAAGTCTGAAATACTTATTTTCTCAAAAGGAATTGAACATGAGACAAAGGAGATGGTTGGAGTATATAAAGGATTTCGACTTTTCTATTAAGTATCACCCGGGCAAAGGCAATGTGGTTGCTGACGCTTTAAGTCGGAAACCTGTGGCTAAGATATCTAGTCTTATGTTACAAGAATGGAAATTACTGGAGCAAATGGCTAGTCTGGATATCAATATTGATAATGATCGGATATTGATTTCCCAGTTGCAACTTAAGCCCGAATTATTGGTAGAAATCAAGTTATTGCAAGATATTGATCCCGAGCTAGTCGAGATTAAGGAAAGCCTGAGTAGCAGACCTGAATTCTCGATAGCCGATGATGGAAGATTAGTATTTCAAGGTCGAACTTGTGTACCGGATGAGGGTAATATAAAGAATCGGATTCTTGAAGAAGCACATAGATCTCGATATACTATCCATCCGGGAGGCACTAAGATGTTCAAAGATTTGAAAAGGACATTTTGGTGGCCGAACATGAAAAGGGAAATTACAGATTTTGTGAGTAGATGTCTGGTTTGTCAACAAGTAAAGGCCGAGCATTTCAGACCGGCAGGTAAATTGAAACCACTTGACATTCCCCAATGGAAGTGGGAGAGTATTGGCATGGATTTTATTATGAGTCTTCCTAAGACTCGAAGTGGTCATGATGCAATATGGGTAATCGTGGATCGACTGACTAAGTCAGCCCATTTCCTATCCATTAAGTCCAAGTGGACAGTTGATGTGCTAGCAGCATTATATCTGAAGGAAGTGGTTAGACTTCATGGTATTCCAGTCAGCATTGTGTCTGACCGAGACCCGAGATTTACATCTCATTTTTGGAAGGGATTGCAAGAATCTCTTGGTACCCGTCTGAATTTTAGCACTGCATTTCATCCGCAAACAGATGGACAGACCGAGAGAACTAATCAAATAGTGGAAGATATGTTGAGAGCTTGTATGATCGACTTCGGTGGAAGTTGGAGCGATCATTTAGCATTAATAGAATTCGCCTACAACAATAGTTATCAAGCCAACATACAGATGACACCTTTCGAGGCTTTGTATGGAAGGAGCTGTCGTTCTCCATTATGTTGGGATGAGGTTGGCGAGAAGCAATGGCTTGGACCGGATCTTATCTCGGAGTCATCACAAAATATTCGTATTATCCGAGACCGGTTACTTGTGGCTCAATCAAGGCAAAAGAGTTATGCTGATAATAGGAGAAGAGATTTGGAATTTCAAATTGGCGAGCATGTGTTCTTAAAAGTATCTCCTTCAAGAGGTATTCGTCGATTTGGTATTTATGGCAAGTTAAGCCCAAGGTATATTGGTCCATTTGAGATCCTTGATCGAGTGGGTGAAGTCGCTTATAGATTGGCCTTACCTCCTCAATTATCTGGTGTACATAACGTATTCCATGTATCTATGCTTCGGAAATACGTGTACGACCCTAGTCACATCATTCAACATGTGGACTTTGAATTTAAAAAGGATCTATCCTATGAAGAAAGACCAGTGAAAATTATGGATCGAAAGGAGCAACAACTTCGAAATCGTTCCATACCGATGGTCAAAATCCAATGGAGTCGGCGTGGAATAGAAGAAGCTACATGGGAATCCGAGGACGCTATACGGAAGCGTTATCCCGACCTATTCTAGGTGAGCTATCTTTCCTTTACTGTATTTTGGTCCAGTGAATTTGGAGGACCAAATTCTTTAAGTGGGGGAGGGTGTAAGACCCCGAGTTTCTGTACAAATATTAAATTTCGTAAATAGTAAATGTTGAATAGTGACTGAGGTAAATAGTAAATAGTAAATGTTTTTGACTATCGTGTAAATATTCTGAAAAATGATAGTTAATTAGTAAACACCATGATAAACACTTTGGTCTCCTGTACCTGACCCTAATAAAATCATTTACATTGCTTAATCAGTGATTTAAGCCTGACTTAAAAACGCGGAAAACACTATTCACCCGAAAAATATAACTACCTTGGAAAAATCTGCAAAAATCACATCTGATAGAGAGTATTTTTCTTAGCAACTTTGTCTTCTGGAGTTTCATCGGTAAAAATCAAAAAAACTCTCTCTATCGACTAAACCGTTGAACATTGGGTTAAATTATTATTTTAATCTTAAGATTGGGAGATTAACATTAAACCTCGTGATAAAATTCCATAAAAATCATAATCTGAAAGATCACGTCTTGATTAGCAATTCTGTCTTCTGGGTCAATTTCATTAAAAATCGTTTAGTGACATTAAATGAAGGTTTTAGTTAACAATGGCTTAATCTATGGGATTAGGCTTAGATTAAGGGTAACCTTACCTTGTGGAACACGTGAAACCGTGTTTGGGTTGGCATAAACACGTCTTCAACACTGCCAAGGGAATTGCGGCTCTGACCAGCCCGCGTGAGAAGTTTAAACACTTCTCTACAAACCTATAAATAGAGGAAGCATTCCTAAGCATTCCTCTTAAGCAACTTAAGGATTTCTTGCTGCTGTCTTGCTGCTGTGAAGCTTTGCAAGACCACTATTCATCTTCTTCCCCAAGCTTTCTCTTATTTTCATCGGTTAAGGTAGGTAACCATGGCACAAACTTGAATTCAATAAAAGGAATGATAGGGCATCATGTTAGCTTGCATATTTCATGATTTTCCATGCTTAAACGCATGAATTGAAGCCCTCATTGTCGGATTATACTTCTGTTTTCGCTGTTCCCGTGTTACAAAGAAAGACGGTTCCAACCGGACCGCTTATCTCTTAGACGGCTTAGAACTGACCGCCTTAATTGCTTTAAGCGGCCCAATTTTAACCATTTCACATGAATAACGGTCAACCAGAGACCGCTTTAGAATGAAATTAGTAGTATTATCATTTTATCGTATTTTATATACACGGTTAGAAAACGACCGCTTTACATGATACACGGCCCCACTATAACCGTAGTATCCTTTTACCCTTAAAACGGCCCATAGATAACCGTTTTACAGCCAGTAGGTTTAACGGCCCACTATCACCCGTTTAACTTCCAGAAAACCTGATTTTTACTATTTTGACCTATTAAAAATGTTAATTAGTAAAATTTGACAATCCATATAAATAACAGATAATGACATGAGTAAATTTCTGTTATTTGCAATATCTATTTTGATAAATTGTTTAAAGTGGAAACTATTGTAATTCACTTGTAACTTTGGATAAATTGGTTAATTACCATAGGTAATTTCTGTAAATTACTGTAAATCAAAATATTACTGGCCGACTTATGGCAAGTCTTTGGCCAATTAACCGGACACTCTATCCGGTAAACTTCACATTTTTTTTTATCGTGAGACATTTTTACCGTGGTAAATTACGGTTACATCATAACTATCGTTTTAACTTGATAAATTGACCGATTACCCTTGGATAACCTTCGGTCATATTTGAGCCCGGAATTGACCAATGGACATTAAACTGAAATTAGTTGGTTTAATTGTTATTGGCAACCCGGTAACTACTTTGCATAAATTATCTTATAATTAGATATTATCGTTATACTTAATACGGATTCTCTTGAACCGTATTTCTTAAAAATACGACCCGAGTGGTTCGTATATTCGTTCTTCAGAACTTACTTCTCTCTCTCGAACGGCTTACTGTCAACCGTTCATTCTTGACCCTGTGACTCGTTACTCATGAGAGTACGGCCCGGTGTTCGCCGTACGACTACCTTGTTTTGGGTTTTCGTCGTGTTTATACTCTTGAATCAGAGGAGACAAGTGTCGTCCTTTACATCTTATACCCGACAGAAATTCATCTGATTATATTGGCCATAATTGACTATGTCTAGACGGGGGATCGGTGATCCAATTGAAATGAAATGCCGACGCATCATAAGGGCCCAGTCTGGTCCTGGGGAGAGCGCCCGAAAAGATATTGAGCCCATTGGGATGTTTATGACAAGGGTGAGGCATTGCACCCGAATACTTGACTTGACTTGTTACGTCTATGACAAACTCTTGATACTCGACTCGTGTGTATTTACTTGGTTACATGTGTAACATATTGCTGGCCAAATTCTCTATTGTACTTTACTTGTTCACTACTTGATAAATTGCTATATTTCTTGACCTTGCAAGATATTCTATCGTCATTCTTTATTTACTGCATTTCATATAAATTGGAAATCAATAGTTAATTACTTAAACCTGTTTGTGGTTATCTACTGAGCGTGTTTAGCTCACTCCTACTGTTTCCCCTCTTTCCAGGTGACGAACTTGTCGGGGATGGACTGGAGTGATATCGAGAGATAGTTTTAGTTTATTGAGTCAGTTTGTACCCTTAGCATTAGTGAGAGATTGTTCTAGCATTTTACTTATTATTTGGTTGTAGTCGTTCTACCCAGTGTACTCAACCTTATTTCAATAAAACTCTGATTATTACTTTTCTAACCTTTAGTGCAATGGATTGCAATGGTTCGGAATTATATATTGCTCGCTTGCCTCTAACCGTACGTCCCGAGATTCCGCATCGGGGCGTGACAGTGTGACAATATGACTATTTCTTATCTGACAGTTTGTCTGTGCATTCACCATGATGGCACGTGATCCGAGGAAGATGGAGGTCCAGAAGATTCTGACATGTGCCCCAACATTTCAAGCGGGAGACATGGTATCCACACGCCTAAGCTTCTGGAACAGACATATATATATATATATATATATATATACATATATATGTGTGCTGAGGAAAAAGGGTTCGAGGGAGAAGAAGGATGAAACAGTGAGAAAAGAAGAGCAGCGTGAGAGTAGTGGAAAAAGAGAGAAGATCAGAAAAAGCCCACTCCATCCAGATCTGAGAGAAAAACTTCAGAGAGAGAGAGAAGTGATTGTGAATGTGAAGTTCTGCTTCTAAGGAAACTATATTGCTTTTGTTTTCAAGGAAAATTACGATTCATCGATTGGTTTTTGCTTTCGAGTTCCTTTATTGTCATTCCGTTCTGTTACCCTCCATTGTTCGGAGGAAGGGAGAGATTCTCCAGTTCCCTCCATTGTCTTCGAGGAAGAGAGGTTCGATCCTCTGGTTGTGTGAGTTACTTGGGAGTAACTGCACAGGGTTCCCTTTGCTGCATGCAAAGGAAGGGAGATTGATTCTCCAGTGTTTCACTTCTGGTTGATCAGAAGTCGGAGGAGGGTGTTCCTCAGGGCAAGCTGTATGGCAGCGGTTGTCGCAGACTGAGTCTGATATGTGCGATTTAACATTGCAAGGAAACCATACTCTTCTGAGAAAGGGGTGGACGTAGATTGCGGGTAGCAATCGAACCACCTAAAAAATTCCATGTCTCTATTGTGGTTTTGCTTGTTTATGTTGTGCTGCTCTGCATCTACTTGACATATTGCTTCATTGTGGTTTGCCTTCTTGATCTCATTTCATACTTTAGTCATCATTGTTGCCTATTTTCGAAGTCTTCTTCACTGCTATTTGAGGGGTTGATAAATCATGTGTCAGTTTATCAAATTTTGGGAGTGAGCTATTCATCTCCCCCCCTTCTATCTCACTTTCCGCTGTACGTATCATTCTTGAGTGGCCGGAGCCCAAGACCCTCCATGTGGCCCGAAGCTTTCGCAGGCTAGCCACCTTCTACAGGAGATTCATCCGTGTGTTTAGCACTATGACCGCTCCTATCATGGATTGACTCAAGAAGGGAACCTTTGTATGGACTAGGACGGCCTCCAAGCCATTCCCAGAACTCAAGGAAAAGTTGACCCAAGCCTCGGTCCGTTGCCTACCCGACTTCTCTAAAGTCTGTGAGGTCACTTGTGATGCATCCGGGGTAGGGATTGGAGGCATTCTTAGCCAAGAGGGTCACCTGGTAGCCTATTTTAGTGAGAAACTTTGTGAGGCTAGGACTAGGTACTCCACATATGACAAAGAGCTTTATGCTGTGGTTCAATCCCTTTGGCATTGGAGGCACTATCTCCTACCCAAAGAGTTTGTGATCTTCTCGGACCACGAGGCCTTGAAGTACCTCAACACCCAACAAAAGCTCAATGCCCGTCATGCCCGTTGGGTAGAATACATTCAGGACTATACCTTTGTCCTCAAGTACAAGATGGGTAGTGAGAATCGTGCAGCCGATGAGCTGAGTAGGCGGGTAGCCTTACTTTCCACTATCCAGGTGCAAGTCATGGGGTTTGAGAGAATCAAAGGGGAATATCCAAATTTCCCTGACTTTGGGACTCACTACAACACCCTCTCCACTCAACCCCACCGGGAACATGAGGGATCCATACTCCAAGAGGGGTATATTTTCAAGGGAGCTAGGCTATGCATATCTCAGACTTCACTTAGGGACTTCTTAGTTTGGGAGTTACACAGTGGTGGCCTAGCTGATCACTTTGGGATCCAAAAGACCATAGAGCTAGTTGAGAGGCAATTCCATTGACCCAGTCTCAAGAAAGATGTGGCCAACATTGTGGGACAGTGTCGCATTTGTGCCTAGGCCAAGCAAGTGAGGCAAAAAACTGGGCTTTACACACCCCTTCCCATCCCGGACCAACCTTAGGAGGACTTGAGCATGGACTTTATCCTTGGCCTGCCTAGGACCTTGCGCAAACCTGATTCCTCTTTGTAGTTATTGACATGTTCTCTAAAATGGCCCACTTTATCCCATGCTCCAAGACTTCAGATGCTTCTAGGGTCACCCGTTTATTCTTTGATAAGGTAGTCTGACTCTATGGATTACCTAAGACCATTGTATCCGACCGGGATGTGAAATTCACCAGTTACTTTTGGAAAACTCTCTGGCATCTGATGGGAACCCTCCTCAAATTTTCCACTACTATCACCCTCAAACTGATGGCCAAACTAAGGTCGTCAACCGAAACCTTGGGAACTTGCTCCGTTGCCTAGTCGAGGACCACCCCGGGAATTGGGATCTCCTCTTACCTCATGCCGAGTTTGCCTACAATGATTCCGTCAATAGGTCCATAGGCAAGAGCCCATTTGAGGTCGTGCATGGTTATAGGCCTAAAAAGCCTTCAGATCTGATTCCCCTTCCCCCGTATGCTAGAGTGTCAGTCTCAGTTGAGTCCTTTGCACAGCATATCAAAGAGTTGCATGATGACATCTACAAGCATATAGAGAAAAGCAATGAGGCTTACAAAAGGTAGGCAGATGCTCGACGGTGCCACTGCGAGTTCCAAGTGGGAGACTCAGTGATGGTGAGGACGGAGCGGCTCCTCCCGGGTCCCGCCTCCAAGTTGAGGGCACGAGGTTCGGGACCCTTTCAAGTTCTGAGATGACTTGGCAGTAACGCTTATGAGCTGGACCTACCTGAGGGTTTTGGGGTACACCCTACCTTCAACGTGACAGACCTGGTACCCTACAAGGGCCTTGCGGTGGGACCCAGTGAGGAGCTTGAGCCTTTACCCTCCCTTGAGAGAGACACCCACGGTGGGACTATACTCCCTAGCTTGAGAGGTCGACGTGAGCAAGTGGAGGCAATACTGGATGAGCAAAGTACTATTACCAGAAACATGGTGTACCAGCGCTACCTGGTGAAGTGGAAGAACCGTCCCCCGACAGATGATGCTTGGGTGAGCTAGGAGGACCTGCTGCGCCTTGACCCAGACATTCTGGAGCACTACCATAGCCAGGCAGACCCATACTCGATGGGGTCGCGTTCTCCCCACCCCGGGGGATTTGATGAGGGCATCTCACAGCGCTCTCTTTGGCTCGGATCGCCTGCATCACTTTGAGGAAGACCGGCTATGATGATCGAATGTTATCTTCATTTCTTTGAGCCGTACCTTATGTATTTTCTTTATTGAATCATGTTGTTATGGTCCCTTTTTCTTATTATGCTTAATTGGGCCTTAGTACCTTAGTTTTGGGCCTATAGGATTGAGTCTAGGATAAGCTTGGTCTTTTGTCAGTTTGTCAAGGGTATTTTGGTCATGAAAAGAGTGGTTGCCTATAAATAGGCCCCTCTCTCCCTCATGTAAGGCACCTTTTGATGAAATTGGAAAGAAAGAATCTCTTGGCTATTTTCCCACCCTTGTCTCTCCCTCTCTCTCTTTCTCTCTCTCTTCCCCCTCTCCCTCCAAGAAGGGGTGCGCCCCCCATCTCTCTCCTTCCTTCTCCTCCACCTCACTCCCTCCCTCTCTGTCCTCCACCTCATCCAGAATATTCTACCCACCCCATTATACAAACCTCCAAAAAGGAGACCCCTAGACCCAAGGTAGAAAGCTAGCCCCTAGTTGGACTTCTCCACCCCTCCCATCACCCTCCCCCACCTAACTTAGACTTCTACATCTCCCCCATCACCTTCCACCCCCCATTTTGGACTTTCTTCCCCCTCCTATCACATCCCCTCCTCAACTTTCCTAGATTCCCTCAACAACCCCACCCCATTAGGACCAAAGGATTCAAACTACACCCACCACCTTTTGGACTTACTCCCCCCACCACCAAACTCATAACTCCCCTCCACCCCCTAGGAGAACCATCCAAAACAACCCATTTATTGCTGGTCACAGCTTGGAAAGCCCCCTCCCTAATCCCCTCTTAGCTAGGAACCATCCCCAACCCTTTCCACCTCATTTCCCCCTCTCTTCCTCCCCATTCCCCACCTCCACACCCCATTCCCCATCAGACCTAGTTCAGGGCCACAGGCAGTAGAGGACCCGCGATTTGCAGAGACGGCCATGATGTCTCCGTGAAGCTTATGAGGGAGTATCATATACCGTCGGAAACATCATCCTGTCAGCTTCGCAACAGAGGTGGTCTTGCCGTGTCATGATTTGGGGGCTACCCAAAGGACTCATCCTCACCAAACCGCGCATTTCCTCCTAGGCAGACAACCAGCAGCGGTTTGCAGAGGCTCCCACGGTCATAACTCTAAATTTCTTGGGGCAGCGTTTGGCTTAGGCCCTCTCCTAGGAGCGATTTTTGGACCACGGAGTCCAGAGTTTCTAATTTTCTCCCTGAAGGGCACAAGTTAGCTTCACCTGAAACTGATCCAACCCCCTCTTACTGTTCTGGACATCGTGGTCTCCTCCGACCTCCTCCGATGACGCCGTTGGTATCGTCTCGAAGAAGGCTCGCCCACGATTGCAACGGTTCTGGTCCCGCCTTAATCGAATCCCGGGAGTGTTCGTGTCGCCCTCGTCTTCCAGCAGTAGCAGTATGGGAACAGTCAGAATCAGAGTGGATCGGCCCTGGTCCAGATTCTGCTTCAGCCATCGTCGTCATTAGAAAATTCTCAAAGAATTTGAGCGTCATCCTGGGCCAACCCAGGACGTTTTGGCACTAGTTTCATCCCTACCAGAGTTCGGCAGAGTCCGTGGTGGCGCCGTCTTTGACCCCCTATCAAGCTGTTCTAAAAGCAGGCTGAATCGACAGAGTTCGTCACTTCGGCTTCTAACTTAGTTCTCCCCCACCCCACCTGGCCGGCTGAAGGCCCCTCCCTGCATGGAGGTAGTTTTGGCTGTAACTACTAAACGCCCCACCCCGAAAACCCCCCTCCTACGTGAGGCGTAGTGCAGTAATCAATTTGTCTTCAGGTCAAGTGCCACAGACGCAGCGTACGGGAGCGAGCCCACGCTTCCTGGCTCGCCCACATCTCCGATCGAGATCGGTGTTTTTACATTGGTCAGGTTAGCATCTGCCCCCCCCCCTTGGCTGGTTGCTTCCTCTGCTAGTTTAGTATTTTCTTTGGATGCCCGTTGGACTGTAAGACGAGCGCCTGGACCCGCACACCACTTTTAGTGTGCCCACTGCGGTTCGTGAGTAAGAGCCACCCAAACCCACGCCCTGAAGTGCCGACTCCCCACAAGGTTGGGAATCCCAGGCCCTTAGGGGTCAACCTAAGCCATCCAAGTCACTTAGAACATTTGTTCCGCACCTCAAGCCCTCGCCGTCATTCCTCGGACACCATCGGGAGATCGTACGCACCGTGCGAGTGAGCCACTAGCGTGAGTCCGTGAATGTCCTTGTATGCTTACGGGTCTTGGTCCTGAAGTCCCGCGATCAATGACATCCAAGAGGGGGGGTGTATTGGGTGATAATAGATTTTAAAACTTTTACCTGATTTTAAACATGTATTAAGAGCAAGCAACAAACAAGTATAGATCTGATGGATTACAAAATAAATCTAGCTAAATCAACCCCTACAGTAGTTCTTTGGTACCAGGCGGAGTCCAAAAATCTGAAGATTCTCTCATGCAAGGTATTTCCCTCCCGACAAGACTAACCTTGTCGATCAGAAACCACCTTTTGATATACCAGAGATCTCCCGTAAAATGGTCAATAAAACTAGATCTAAACTAAGAAATCAGATGATGCAATATGCAAATATGCTAGAGCAGAATTGGAGGTAAAAGATAAGGAGCAAACCACACAGGAGACCATGATTTTTAGGTGGTTCGGATGCAACAACTGCAACATACGTCCACCCCTCACAGACTATGAGGATTCACACACTATCTTATAGAAGGTTACAAGATCAGAGCACACACACACACTCGTGTAAGTTTAGAACTCCCACGAAGATGCACAAGCATCGAATCACAAGGAAATGTGAAGAAATAGACACACACACACACACACACACACACACACACACACACATACGGATCTGTGTAGATCCACACACACACAAGTATTCAGATATTACAAGAACACACACTTGAATCTGAAATAGAAATCAAATGGAAAACACAAAGTAGAAACTTCATATTCAAGCTCCCACTTAGTTGATGAAGAAGATTTTGGATGCAGCTTAATCTCCACTTGGCTTGGGGTTAATCTGCTCTAGATGTGGCTTGGATCACTTGAAGATGGATGAAGAACTTCCTTCCTGGATCACTGTTCACGGCTATAGTAGCAGCACTCCTCTCTCCCCTTCATAGCCTCCTTGAGCTCCTTGGATTGATTAGGGTTTCTTATCCCAAATAGATGTTTTTATAACTCTTCAATGGTCAAGAGACAAGCCAGGAACCAGATCCACAAAATATGGAAAGTTTGGTGGCTTTGGGATTAAACAAATCCAAGAAGAGGGGCTTCCCACGTTGAGAATACAAAGTCAACAATAAGGGCTTTCGAGACTGGCGGTCGACCGGTAGAGGGGGGCGGTCGACTGGAATTTTATAAAGATGAGGCTTTTCGTTGCTGGGAAAATTGGTTGACCAACCCCTGACTGGCGATCGACCGCTGGCTGGAAAAACCTGCATTTTGAAAGTGTTAGACAGTAAATCATAATTTCTGAGCTAATAAGTTTATGACCCATCCTGTTTCAATTACAATGAGTGAGTTAAGCTTAGCCTGGGCAGTTTTGGAACCAAGATGGATTTATGCATTTGGAAGGGTATGAACACTTAAACGTAGTGCATGAAGAAATTAGGCCTTGAATGCGTATGAAAGCCGAACTTGATTGCTAATACATGGCACGTGATAGAACACACGTCCTCGGTTTTGTTATCATCAAAATCACCTGAATATACTCAACAATCTCCCCCTTTTTGATGATGACAAAACTGAAAGGGTATTTAAATACATGGGTGTGCCTTTAAGCAATGTTTGAAAATTGAGATCAATGTTAGAAATCAAGGCATTTTACTCACATCCCATCAAGCCAGTGAATGTAAACCATTCAATACTTTATTTGCCAATTAGAAAAGAAATGAGACACAAGCGCCAACCATCTGAGATCAAACACCAGTTGCATTTAATTCATCATTTCATTACAAGGTACATTAATGCAAGAGTGAATGCACGACTCTAGACACAAGTGACTAAACAAATGCACAAGTGCAGAACAGACACAATGATCCTCACATGATCATACATGCAAACACACAAACACACACCAACATACATAAATATATAGAACCCTATACTACTACTTCTCCCCCTTTGGCATCATCAAAAGGGGATAGGATAGACGAAAGGGGACCCAAGTGACATAAGACCAAAGTACAGCATTCTAGAGGTAGGAAGTAAGAGAAAAATCATCATGGTGCGTCTGCAGGAGGCTGATCCCTTGGAGGAGGAGGCTGGTAACCAAGGCAACGACGGATGTCTTCAAGAAATTGATCTTGAAGCTAAAGACTATCCCGATTATGGACAATGGAGAGATCACGAGCAGTATCACGGCGCGACATGCCAAGAAGTGTCATGTTCATGATCTGGAAGGCCTAGCTAGAATCAGCAACGCTGTCGGTGAGGGTAGTCATATGAGTGGAGAGTGTGGCCATTTGAGTGGAGAGGGTATCCAGAACAGTGGAGAAGAAATCTATGCGACCTGACATGGTGTCAATCACATTGCCCATAGTGTTGACGCGATCCCCGAGGGTAGAAAGTCGATCCCCAAAAGTGTCCACACGAGTCTCTATCCCTGTAAACTGCCTGTCAAAAGTCTCATAATCTACCCAAGAGTGCTGTGTGGCCTCCTGAGTGGAGGACTCTCCATGATAGAATTGTGGTGGAGGAGGCATCTCGGAATCCATATGATGAGGTGAGGGTGGAGGAGGCTGCTCCTCGACTTGAACAGGAAGGGGGACATCCCCTTGATCCTATTGCTGCTCTTGTTCCTGCACTTCTTCACTAACAACCTCTTCTCCATAAGTAGGCACATCCCGGCGTAACTCATCATCGGGACCATAGTAATATCCCATATCTGTAAAGATCTTATGCTTATTATAGATATCATCCTGTCAAACATAAATAAACTGTTCGTTTGCCAAATTGATCCCAACGTGAATGAATAGGCCGGTCAACTGTGATGCATACGGCAAGGATCGCCGCAAATTGGTTCGGCAAGCTCCAATGAGAGTAGTCATGAGGCGACCCATGTTAACTTGAATTCCATTCATAACATTATAAAATAGGAATTTGTGAACCTCTGTCACTTCATTTCTGCTGCCACTCTTTGGATAAATGAGAGAGGTAAACATATGGTGCAATATATGTTGCAGTGGTGGAAAATGATTCGCATTCAATTCAATAAATTGCTGACACCACGCACGTACTCACAACTGGTCATAGCAAGAAATGTTTCCTCAACCTCCCCATGACCAAAAACCATGTCGGCTCCTCTAGCCGCAACTCCTAAGCATCTCTCAAAAAAGATCGGGAGTAATGTGAATCTCAACCCCTTGAACAACAGAAAATAATTCCTCATTCCTTGCAATCAAATTCCCATAAAACTGCTGCACTAGATTGGGGTAATAACATGTATATCTAGTGACGAAATCAGTCCAACCTGGCAGAATCTCAAAGACAGCACATAAATCGGGCAAAAGCTCGTTCACCTCGATGTAGTCGACCAGTCGAGGGTCGATAATGGGACGAGGAGGCAACTGAGGTGCACGACGAGGTGCAGGTGCTTGCCGTGGTGGAGAAGCCAATGCCTCGCATCTCCGGCCACTCGCTTCTCCTTGGGAAAAATGTCGAGAACTCCGTCTAGGCGGCATCCCGAACTAGAAAACCTAGAGGAAAACCCTTGAAGAGATGACCCTCACCCCGGGGGATAAAGATAGATCAACGGACACTCCAGGGGCTTGCAAAAGCCTTCTCCATAGACTGAAACCTAGGAGGGAACTGCACGAACTCACGAACGGCCGAATGGAGTTCGTCCCGAAATCGTGACGAACACGTCGGATCTTGTGCGGGTGGAGGAATGATGAGGTTTAGGGGCTTGGGAGGTGTAGTTTGGGTGTTCTAGGGTTGGGGAGAAGTGTTGGAGACTGAATGGGAGTGTTGGAATGAGAGAGAGGGGTTTTAGGACCCCTTAAACAAGGGTTCGGATGTGGTCCAGCCGGGCCGATTTGCCGCCACCGGTCGACCTGTGCGGGAGCGGCGGTTGACCGTTGGTAGCAAAAACCCCAAATTTTATATTTTTTGTTTCTTTTTTTTTCTTTTCTATTTTTTTCATCATTTTTTTGTCAATTTTTCATATAGGGGGGACTATCATCCGACCGTCTGATTTGAACCAACGTTATGAAGTGCAGGGAAGAAAAGAGATGGAGATTTGAGGAAAGTTTCTAGCTCCCCCTCAGAAGTTTCCTTAGGTCCGACATCACTGAGTCCACAGTTATTTAATCAAGGAATATCTGGCCTTAGAAATATTTTTCAAGGATGGCTATATATATAAAAATACATTCAAGCATGCAGGAGTGTTTGTGAACACACAAGGTATTACAAGTATATATAGATAATATGCATGTTTTCCTACCCTTGATGCATATGAGTTTCTACAAATGCAACTCTTATCCTAAGTGCAAACCTATGCATGTATGCTCTCACCCGTGCACATCCCAAGTTCTCTTATTATCTTGCTGAATTGATCCTGGTTTAGGGGTTTTGTAAAAATATCGGCTAGCTGATTGTGTGTGTCAATGAAATTTAAATCAAAGACCGCCTTTCCTACATGATCTCCCATAAAGTGATGACGAATATCAATATGCTTGGTCCTAGAATGTTGAACAAGATTTTTTGACAAACTGATTGCACTGGTATTATCACACAAGATTGGCACACATTTCATTTCAATATCTAAATCAAGCAATTAATTTTTGATCCAAAGTACTTGGGCTCCACAACTTCCGGCGGCTACATATTTAGCCTCCGCCATTGAGAGAGCTACTGAATGTTATTTCTTGGAGGCCCATGAGACTAGGCACCCACCAAGAAACTAACAGTACCCACTAGTACTTTTACGATCTACAATACATCTGGCATAATCCGCATCGGTGTAAGCAATCAAATCAAATGAACTACCGATGGGAAACCACAAGCCAAAATCTATTGTCCCAACTAAGTATCTAAAAATGCGTTTAACAGCCATTAGATGAGATTCTTTAGAGCATGACTAAAAACGGGCACAAAGACATACACTGAATTGAATGTCAGAGCGGCATGCTATAAGATACAGTAGTGATCCGATCATACCTCGAAACAGTGTAGGATCTACTGTTTTATCATTATCATCTTTGTCGAGGTTGTGGCCATTAGAGTTGACAAAGGTTTTGCTTTAGCCATCCCAAATTTCTTTAATAGCTCTATTGTGTACTTAGCTTGATTTATGAAAATACCCTCGGGTTTTTGCTTCACCTGTAATCCAATAAAGAAATTCAGTTTACCCATTAAGCTCATCTCAAATTTTCCTTGCATGATTTCTGCAAATTCTTCACATAAGACATTGTTAGTAGCTCCAAAAATAATGTCATCCACATATACTTGAACTACTAATATTTCTTTACCTAATTTTCTTATAAAGAGTGTTCGGTCAACCTTACCTTTTTTGAAACTATTTTTCTCAAGGAATGAAGTGAGCCTTTCATACCATGCCCTTGGTGCTTGCTTTAACTCGTACAAGGCCTTCTGCAACTTGTACACATGCTTTGGATGCTTTGAATCTTCAAAACTTGGAGGTTGCTCTACAAAAATATCCTCCTTGATGTAACCGTTAAGAAATACAGATTTAACGTCCATTTGAAATAGTTTGAAGTTCAAAGAGCAAGCATAAGATAATAAGATCCGGATAGCTTCTAGTCTACCACCCAGTGTAAAAGATTCATCAAAATCAATACCCATCTCCTGGCTATACCCTTTGGCTATAAGTCGGGCTATGTTCCTTACAACCAATCCCGTATCATTTAACTTGTTTCTGAAAACCCAACGGGTTCTAATTGTGGGATGATTCTTAGGACGTGGCACGAGAGTCCACACTTTGTTCCTTTTGAACTGGTGTAGCTCTTCATGCATAGCCTAAATCTAGGATTCATTTTGAAGAGCTTCATGAATATCCTTAGGCTCTTCTTGTGAGATTAAGGCTATCAAATCCTCTTCCTCTACTTGCCTTAGTGATGATCTGGTTCTTACCCCATCTTGAAGATTACCGATTATATTTTCTGCTGGATGATCCTTTAAGAATGTAGAGGTACTGGGCAAGTCGGGGTGCTGCACTTGCTGCTCTTGCAGTGTTACAATTGAAGGATCTTCATCTTCTTCACTCTTGCTGGGTATTCCTTCCTTTGGTTCATCCTTGGATTTAGATGTTCCAGCATTAGTTGAATTTTTTGGGGCTTTACCTGCATCCACGATTTGAAAAGATTGGTTTGTCAGTTTTAGTTCAGATTCATCAAAAATCACATGAGGACTTTCTTCAACAACCAAAGTCCGTTTATTAAATAATCGATAAGCTCTAGAATTGAGTGCATAGCCTAGGAAAATTCTTTTGTCACTTTTCTCATCAAACTTACCTAGGTTGGACTTACCATTGTTCAGGATGAAACATGGACATCCAAAGGGTTTAAGATGGGAAATATTCGATTTCTTACCCTTATAGAGCTCATAAGGGGTTTTCTTCAGAATGGGTCTTACCATTGCCCTGTTGATGATGTAACACGCTGTACTTACTGCCTCAGCCCAGAAATATTTTGGTAGAGAATTTTTACTTAACATGGTCCATGCCATGTCTATGAATGTTCTATTTTTTTCTCTCCACTACTCCATTTTGTTGGGGCGTCCTTGGTGATGAGAAATTGTGCATGTACCCCTGCTCTTCATACAAATTGCTGAACTCATGATTTTCGAATTCCCCACCATGATCACTTTGAATGGTAGTGATAAGGTGGCCTCTTTCATTTTGGATTTTCATGTAAAACACTTCAAACTCCGTCATGGCATCACTTTTATTGGCTAAAAATAATACCCATGTAAATCTGAAGTAGTCATCAACAATAACAAATCCAAAAGATTTACCTCCTAGGCTGGATGTCCTAGTAGGTCCAAATAAATCGAGATGCAGCAATTCAAGAGGCCGGGAGGTAGAAACGATGTTCTTATTTTTGAAAGATAAGCGTATTTGCTTGCCTTTTGTGCAAGCCTCTCATATTTTATCACTTTCAAATTTTAATTTTGGCAAACCATTTACTAAGTCATGTTTAGACAACTTGGAGATTATTCCAAAACTAGCATGACCTAGTCTTCGGTGCCATAGCCATGCATTATCATGATTGTTTGCTACCAAGCACACATCATCACCTCATCTAGATCAATAGTATAGACATTGTTACTTCTCTTGCCGATAAATCTGATTTCATTGGAGATTTTATTTATGACAATGTAGTGGGTTTCATCAAAAATGATTTTAAAACCTTTGTCACACAATTAGCTTATGCTCAACAGATTATGATTTAAGCCTTTCACTAAAAGGATATTTTCAATCAATATTTCAGAGTTTTTACGTATGTTACCGATCCCAATGATTTTACCTTTGTCTTTGCCTCCAAAGGCAACTGATCCTCCATCATTGTCTTGAAGTGTAGAGAACACCTTCTTGTCCCCTGTCATATGCCTTGAACAGCCGCTACCCAAGTACCATTTGCTCCCCCTGGCTTCAAGACATATCTGCAAGAAACAACATTCTCATGCAATTGATTTTGGTACCCAAACTAGTTTGGGTCCGTAAGAGTTAGTCCAATTCTATGCATATCTATTCTCGGTCCAAAAAGCATGATTTCTTGGTGAATTTTGTTTGAACCAGCAATTGACAACAACATGACCAAATCTACCATAATGATAGCAATTAACAGGTGCAAACTTTCTTTGGAATTGTCATGGTTTGGGTTGGACATGTTTTGGCTTAGAGTTGGAACATGAGGCACGATCATTTCCTTTTCCACGCACATAGGATGTAGTGATCTTATGCTCAAAAAAAATTTTGTTTTAGGGAGTATATCCCAATCCTTCCTTCTGGAAATTAACTTTAACTCCCAGCAAGTTATCCAAATTTTGTTTGCCCATGACAAACTTAGAGAGAGTAAATTGCAACTCGGTTACCTCTTTATTCAAGCTCACATTTTTACTTTCAATTTCTGAAATGGAAGATATCAGAATTTCTTTTTCATTCTTCAGCTTTTCACAAACTTTTTCAATTTCAAACATTTTACATGAAAGCTTCTCTTTGGCTTTTTCAAGATCTGAAATTGTTTGAAGCATGGTTTCTTTTTTGTTGGGTTCGGTGCGCCCCCTTGTTATCTTTGACAATGGTTTTGATGATTCCAATATATTGTGTGTTCTATGTTTAATGACGCCTTTATAATAAACAAGCTAACATGATGAGATCTTATTCTGCAGGTTGAATTTCAATGGTCCATCATGAATACATTTCTGATGTTGACTCATGCATGTTGCGCATGAGATTGTTGGGTATTGGTTTAATGACTACTCTTGCATGATATTCTGTTGGCTAGTTCATTTGATTGCATTTCAACATGTTTAGATGGAGGTTGAAGGAGGTTTTCTTGTGTTGAAATTGTTTTGAAGTAAGCTCTTCAAATGCATTTGATTAATGTTGACTGGAAACTATGTGTTGAAATGAACTTTCATTTTTCGACTGACTTGGAATTCTTAAATGGATTGCTTACATCTATTTAATATGTGATGGTTGTGTAGGTTTAGTTTTGTTCTGGACTGAATCAATGTTTTGGTATGATCTGCATAGATATAACTGTGATGAGAGTGAGCCTTATGTGTGATGTTCATTGCACGGACTTTGGTCATCATTGCACCAACCTTATCTATGGGCTCTATACAGTTTGCACAGACTCTGCTCAATTGTGCACAAACTTGTCAAACATGCACTGACTCTGTTCACTTGTGCACCGACCCAATCTTGATTGCTATATACATTTGCATCGACCATGGGTTATATGCACAGACATTATAGAATACATTAAGTAATTCTTGTGTGTTTTGTGCCTCAACATGATATTGAGGTTGTTAAGCATGCAAGGCTCAAATGTGTCACATTCCCTTGTTCAAGGTGAGAAATCATGATTGAATATAATCCAATGTGGATTGAATGAGTTTGGTTGAAAATGGTTTCCTCAATTGCTCTGACTCATTATTCTCATGTGGTTGAATTTCTGGAAAGTGCAGGTTCAAAAATGCCCACAAATCCTTGACATCTATGGTAAGCTTCCATTCCTATTTACATACCATGGAGTCTATTTTAAAACCCTATGAACCTGTTTCATAATACTCACATGCATATAATTCTTGGGGTCTTGAAGCTTTCAAAGAATTTCAACCTTCGATAGATGAAGTTTTATGTTGGGGTTGCAAGATGCTCAACCTATTCAGATTTCCATTTGATTTCATGGTTTGATAGTGTTATTTTTGCATATTTTTCTAGGAGTGGTTTGGAATTCAATTTGCTTGACACTTACATTGGCTTGTGTTGGAATGCGACTTAATTCATGCCAATACCTTGTTTTCAATGCATGGTTATTTGTTTTTAATGTTTGGATGAGGTTTTGTAGGGTTTCAATTGAGTTTTATTGAGTTTTCAGTTCTGTCGGTAAAAGTGTCAACTCTAAGAGTCGAAACTTATTTCAGTAGGTTCTGTCTGTGTTGATTTCTAATATGCTGACAAAAAAGTGTAGCCTCTGTTAGTCGACACTTTTGTGCTGACAAAAAGTGTCGACACTTTTGTCCTGTGAGTTGTTTTTTGTCTTCTGGCAGAACTCTCGACAAAAAAATGGCGACTCTGAGAGTCGACACTTTTGTCCTGGAAGTTGTGTTTACAAACGGGACAGAATGACATGAGAAAAGTGTCGACTCCAAGAGTCGACACTTTCTCTGGTTCATCTGGAACGGGTTTTCCGGATTGGTTTCGAAATGCCCATTATATGATCCGATGGCCCTGGGCTTTTACACCCTTGCCCTTAGGGTTCTACCACATCTCTTAGGTGTGGTTTAGAAGGGTTTTATCAAGGGCCTTGTGGTCATTTGTTGTGTTTTTCCCTCTTGTATATGAAGCAACAATCTCCATCGGAGGAGAGATATCCTTGCGCTAATATCTTCCATATGTTTGCAGGTGAAAGAAAATGGAGTTGGAGAGGACTTCCACACCAGATCTGATCTATTTCCGTCAAGATTTGAAGCTAGTTGATGAAGAGAGTTGCAAGCGGAATGAAGCGACGAATCTGAAGACGTCTTCATCGCAAGCAACGGCTCACGTCAACCTGGATATCTAAGGAGTCTACAAAAGGGAAAACTTCTATATCTATCCCTTAATCATTTAAGATCTTTGCCATGCTCTATCTTAAATCGGGATGCACTTGAGATCCTATCTTGGTCCTTTGTTTATCGGTTTCTTGCCCCATATAGTGCTGCGATTTTTACTTCTTGGAATGGAAGAGAGCTAATACGTTCGATCTTTTTGCATGGGGCGCTGTTCACAAGGAGGAGGTGTTGTGCACCTTGAAGGAAGAAGAAGAACAAGGAGGATTGGAAAGGGCTTTGAAGGACGCATATGTTCTTGATGATTGAAGGAGTGTTTGGAGCGTGGAAATTGAAGGAGTACACCTTGGACTTTCAAGGAAGACAAACGGCTGCTCCTACACCCTGTGGATTCGACTTCCTCCGACTTGGACTTCAAGGGATATTTTCTTACATCCATCAGAAAATGAAAGGGAAATATTCTATATCATTTACCCACTTCCTTGTGTTGGTTTTATTGACCTAAATCCTGTGTGAATGTTTATTGTTCATCTTTCCAGTGTTTGAAACTCATAATATTATTGTGTTTGTGGACGGAGCTGCGACTCCGTGTGGTTCAGTGTCCGGGGCGTGTTCCCTGACGTCCTGTGTGTGTGCTGCGGTGGCAGCGTGTTGGGACTTGTTTCCGTGTGTGTATTGCTGCGGAAGCAGCATGTGTGTGGTTGGGGTTCGTCCCCGTGTTGTTACGAAAGTAGCGTGTAGTGAAACCTCACCCGGTTGGGTGAGGGGTGGATGTAGGGAGCCCGTCGTGGTCCCGAACCACCTAAAAATCTCGTGTTCCATGTGATGCCTGTGCGATTGTCCATTTCATCTATCTCCCTTCACAGGTCCGTTAAATATATTTTTAATTCACAGCATGATCACACACTGCTACCTCCGTTATCCGTGTTAGGCATAAATTTATATGTTAGTTGCATCATTATTTCTAGTGAGATTGGAAAGCTTGAGAGAACATTTTAAATCTCACTTAAGTTTTGGCTATTAACGTTATTAATTTTAATTCCACTATGTTTAGTCAAGAAAGATTTTAAAATCTGCCATCTCAGCAAGGGGACAATTCAACCCCCCCTTCTTGTCCGCCATCTCTCTGGGCCAACAATTGGTATCAGAGCCTCGTCTCTGATTTTTTTTGTCGACCTTGCGGTCGTAGAGTAAAGATCTTTTCCATGATGGCTAGTGTGAATTCTAGTCCTATCTTTAATGGTTTTGATTATTCCTTATGGCTAGGAAAATTTTGTGTATGGATTACTAGCATTAATCCAAAGCTTATGAGCTTAATGACTCATGCTCCTCATGTGTTACCCAAAAATGAGTTGAGATGGATCGATGGGGATAAGAGAAAGAATTCTGATAATTTGTTTGCTTTGAATGCTCTTAAGGCTGCCTTGGACATTAATCAATGTCCATTTGTTTTATCTTGTAGGACAGCTAAAGAGATTTGGGATGGGTTAAGCAAAGCCCAAAAAGAAAGCTGCAACGATAGCGACTGCCTTGTGGCAAACAAGGAAAATGACTGTCAAAGCGAGGAAAACTCCAAGGTGAATTCCGATTCTGATAATGATGTTGAATTGAGCTATGATGAATTGCTAAATGCTTATGATGAACTGGTTGCTAGATATAGAACAATAAAATCTGGAAACAAAAGATTGAAAAAGAAATATGACAATTCTTCATGTAGAAAATGCACCGAGCTTGAAAGATTACTTGAGTCTCACATGCTTGTTGATGAAGAACACAAAGAATTGATTACAAATCTTAAATCTGAAAATAAATCCTTACAGGCTGAGATTTTAGAACTTCAACAAATAAAAGAAGATAATGAGAAGCTGAAATTGTTGAACGCCGCCATATCTGAAAAATTGCTCCTTCTGGAAAGAGGGAAAGCTACACTGAATGTTGAAAAGTCTGAAAAGCTGAAGAAACTAAGAAAGGAAATAGAAAGTTTTAGAAATCTGAATGATAAATTTGAAAGTAATGAAACCACAAATGCAATGACTAATGAAAAAGTGAGTTTCCAAAAGAATGAGGTTGAACATACCTCCATAATTAGAAATTTATTTGAAAAACTTCAAAATGAAAAACTTGCTTAAAAGATTCAGAAATTGAAAGATCAAAATATTTTATTGGTTGATAAACTCCATATGTATGAAAAAGGAAAACATGTTGTTGACAATCTTGAAAACTCTCATATTTTAGAATAAGAAATTGCAAGCTACAAATCTATCAATGTTATGCTAAATGATAAAGTTACTTTGTGTGAAGAACATCTTGCTAATTGTGAGCTACATATCTCATCATTGAAAAATGAGATTAAGAATTTGAATGAGTCATTCTCTACTCGTGAAAAAGAAAATGAAAAATAGAAAAATGTTGTTGATTGTTCTTGTATGCATGTAGAACCCCCTGTTGTTAAACATAATCATGCAACAAGTAAAAGGAGAAATGTTTCATGCTATTATTGTGACAAATTCGGTCATGACATGTATGATTGCTTATCAATGAAGATGATGATGAAGCATTGAAGACATAAATTAAAACTGTTGGTAAGTCTGAAATTCATGAAAAATCTATGAAGAAAAACTTCAATGCTCATTGCTATTACTGTGGATTGCATGGACATGTCTTTGAAAATTATCTCACAAAGAAAAATGATGATGAATGGTTCGCCAAAAAGAATTTTTCATGTCATTACTGTGGCAGTTTTCGACATGTAATGAATGATTGTCTTGTAATGAAAAATGATGATAATTAATTTTTGAAGAGAAAGTCTTCTCATTGTTATTATTGTGATAAGAATGGTCATTCTATGGACGATTGTGCCACAATGAGATACGATGACGAATGGTATGAAAGAAAAAACAAAAAGAATTCATTTGGTTATGTTAGAACTAACCCCTCAGGACCCAAGATGGCTTGGGTACCCAAATCACCAAAATGAGAATCTATTTTGCAGGGGGGCCTTGACGACAAGGAAGATTTTGATGAATAAAAAACTCTCAAGGCGAGAGAGAAAAATGGTTTGTTTTTGAAGATCATTTTGCTTAGGTTCATTTTGAAATATCTGAGAAGGTAAAATTTGAGCTATGATGAAAAATGATTGAATTCAAACAGTTGCATTCTTGCTTTATTGATTAAGGCAATTTCTGAAGTGTTGAGATCTACAGGTTAAATGATTAGGTGATGAAGTTAGCTTTGCATATTCTCTGTTTCATATCTTGTGAATAATCTTAGTTTTTGAATGCTTAATGTTGCACATAAAGTTCTTAACACTTTTGCTCACTTTTTTGCAATAACAATTCACCTCTGCATCCATAGAACACATACTTAGTTAGATGATACATCATGCACATATCATACACACATTTGCATACTTGTAAATAAGAATTAATTCCAATCATTCTTTCTAGTTACATGTATATACTTACACATCATCTCATACTTTTGTGCTTGAATGTTGTGATTATTCAGTATATAAAATGGTGTTTGTGGAAGGTTACATTATGTTCAGTCGGAAGCTTTCACTACGCGTGATGGTAGTCTTCAGACCTATGTTCTCCCCCAAGTACCGATATTCAATCTGCTTGAAGTCATTGGAAAATCTCTGGTTGAATGCATGTATATACTTTATATGTAGCAACCCTGATAAATGAATATTTGAAATAAATTAAAATATATATATTACAGTAGTAATACTGATAATAAGAATAGGGTTAATGCGATGAAGTAAAACAAAATTAAAATAACGCCTCTTATTAGGGCGTTAATTCTAAAAGAAACGCCTCTATCTTGGGCGTGTTTTAAAACACGAAACGCCCTTTTTCAATGCGCTTTTTAAGAAACGCCCTTATGCAAGGCGTTAATTAAAGAATACACGCCCTGACCAAAGGCGTTAATTCAGTTCGTGACTCGTTCGAACCCAGAGCTTATCCAGGGAAAGATTAACCTAATCTAGTAAGTGTCTATTAGAGTAAGGACTCTATTAGGGATATGTTACCCTCAATCAAACACTACTTTTAATAGGACTTCCAAAATCCCTATAAATAACCTACTGCTCGAACCCTACAACGCTATTTGGCGTTCGGAGTCTGCAAGGTACGTGAGAGAGGAATAGTTCCTCTAATTCTCTACGTCTGTTGCATGAAGAACTAACTGTTCTTCATCTTCTTCTTCTGTTATAGGTTAAGAAGGCGGCGTACGTGAAGAACAAAGGTATTGTTCTTTTTCCTTTTTCCTTTCGGTCAGAAAGTATGAAGAAATACTAATGTTTCTTCTTTTCTTATAGGAAAACTGCAGTTCTTCTCCTTGATACCACTGTTCGTAAGTTGCGGTTGAAGTTTCCGATCCTTCAAACCCTTCGTCAAGTTCAATCATATTAAGGTAGGTTTTCTCAAGTTATTGTAGCCCAAATGAAATTAATGCAAGATATATATATAAGCATGTCATGCATACGGTTATTATAGTTTCCATGCATTTTCTGCAATATTTTGAAAGAGACGCCCCTGTCAAGGGCGCTAATTCACATGAAACGCCTTTTCCTAGGTCGTTAATTTCATGTTTAACGCCCCGTACTCAGGCGTTAATTTCTTTAAACCGTTAATCACCCATCTTAAGAATTGATTATCTATGAAATCATGATTATAAAATAATGCATGATCCTCTGTTTTCAACCTGCTAACTTTACTGTCATGATATTACATTCGTTCCTCTGTTATCCTGAAATTGTTACTGTCCTGAAAGTTTCTGAAGGAACTTGAATTAACGACTTGGTCAAAGTCGTTTTCCACATATTAACGCCCCCTCATAGGGCGTGAATCTGAAAGGTAACGCCCCTTCCTAGGGCGTGTATCGGTTAAAATCCTGAAATTTAAATATTTTGAAAAATAGAATTAAATAGTAACGCCCCTGCCCAGGGCGCGTTTTTGATAATTCCTGAAAATTAATTGTATTCTGTCAAATATGTAAACAATAAGACGCCTTCTGGTGTAGTCGTCAGATCTTGAAGAAACGACCCTGACCAAGGCGTGTTTTTTCTCAACTTTGAATAAACGCCCCCAGGCAAGGCGTGTTTTTGATAAATTAATGAAATAATGAAAATTCTGCAAATTGGCAATATATGTAAACGCCCTCATGTTAGGCGTTAATTATTCAATACACGACTTTACTCAAGTCGTTATTTTACTGTAACCTGATTTCATCTTGATTCTATTACCGATGGTTTCATATTATACATATATATATATATCGGCACTATTCTCCATTCCGTGAGTATAGTCCCACTTTTTACGTTGATTTATCGATCACACTCAACTCTCATTGACATACAAGCTCTCCATTGGACATTCCGTTCCTTTGGACTAGCGAGTTAGTCATAGAGACCTCCGTAAGACTCCTCGTAGCCTTGGATTCCCTCAAGGCCGACTGAGCTGGTTGTACCCTAAAAACCCATTACACGATCCTTGTCATGTCAATCTAAAGAAACATGGTATACCGGCCCTTATGATTATACAAAGAGTATATCATAAGAAATTCTTAATGGGATGATGATATCATGCCATATCATGTCGTTCTTGTAAACCCCAATTCTATAATAAGAATGAGGGTATCTTGCTTGATCTAATGTTCATGTGGACCTCAATTCTATATAAAGAATGTCCATATTGATTTGTCATGGTACCTAAGTTAAGGGAACCATATTCTACCTAGTTTTATCGATATCGTGATTATACCGTTATTATCGCCATTCTATGTCCTTTGTCATATTTTGGACTCTATTCTATCAAAGTTGTCATACGGGTCTACAAGCTTGATTATTGAAATTCTATATTGGCTATATAAACAAGAGTGGATGTCAAAACACATGATAAATGCCTGCGCATATAGGGCCCGATCTGGTCCTGGGAGGAGCACCCGAAAGTACTTGTGCCCATGGGAGTTAAAATGTTAAGGTATCTGGCATTATACCGAGTACTTGACTTGCTTGATTGGACATTCCACACACATCTTGTACTTGAATCGTACTTGACTTTACATGAAATGCGTGGCCCGAAAAAGGGTAATTTACTTGCTTGATACATGATAGCCAAAGTTCTTGACATGACTTGTTAAACGTACTTGCTTGAATACCTTGAATACACTTGTCATCTTGTTGGAAGTTCATGACTAAGTTCATCTTATTTTCTTGATATTACATTCTATCTATCTTGTCGTTTTATGCGAGCATGCATAGCTTTATTGCATTCATGAAAGATGTAATTACTTAAACCCCTTGCTAGTACTTGAGATATAATTTCCTACTGAGCGTTCGCTCATTCCGTTTTGTCCTTTCTACTTTTCAGGTAAGTCCGACGATGATGGAAGTCAATCGGATGGGAATGGTCAATAGTGAAAGTGATAGAGCTTCTACAAGTGTCGTCTAGTCTTTTCTATAGTTTCTTGAGTCAAATATGTATTCTTTTCCTTTTTATTAAACAGAGTATTGGATTTGTAATAGTCTATCCATTATGAAATAAAGGATTGGGTTATCTTGCTATTTTACGCATCTATGTCTTTGTGTCGAATACACGACCACTCTGATTGACATGATTGATATAGACACGTCGCGCATCTCCGGGTATCTTCCGCGCTCGGGGCGTGACAGTCTTTGTGGTATCAGAGCCTAAGGTATTCAATTCCTAGGAAACCCAAGTCCAAGGATAGGTTTCAAAACCTTTAACCAAGTGAGAATGGGTAGAACCAAGGGTTAAATGATCATTGAGTCCTTTATAAGATCATAGTGATATAATACTAACATAGCTATTGTAATTGTAGGATAATGGCTGCCGAACGTGCTCAATGGCGCAACATGCAGCGTACCCTTCAAGGGATGACCCAAGTGCTACAACAGGTAGCACACGGTGGTGCTCCACGAGCTGGAAGCTTACACCAAGCATTCAAGAATATGAATCCCCCGAAGTTCATGGGATCGACCGATCCAGACGATGCCGAGCATTGGGTTCGGGAGATTGAACGTATATTCCGTGCTATGCAATGCACGGATCAGGACAAAGTCTTATTAGCTACTTTCCAGTTAGAAAAGGATGCTAGATGCTGGTGGGAGTCGATTGAAGCTACTATTGACCCAACTCAAGTTACATGGGGTGAATTCGTTGAATATTTCAACGCCAAATATTTCTCTGATAGGGTCCAGGAAAAGAAGGCCGCCGAATTTGCCGCATTAAAGCAAAGATCTTTATCGGTGGCTGATTATGAAGCACAATTCTCTAGACTGTCTAGATATGCTAAGCATTTAATTAGCACGGAAAAGATGAAAGCCCGTAGATTTCTTAATGGGCTTAGGCCCCACTACATTACTCAACTGGCGCCTATGGATATTCAAGTTTATACGGAAATAGTGCGCCGAGCTCAGTTGCTTGAAGATGCCACGGAACTATCTGATAGGATCCGTGGGAAAGACAAAAAGGAGCAAGTCACAAGTTCGGGTTCTTTTAAACCCAACTTTAAGAAGAGGCCCAATAATGGAGGTTCTTCCTCTCAAGATCAGAAGTTCAAGAAATCCAAGCCTTTCTCTATCACCACTACACCTTCAAACGTAGTATGCAAGCATTGTGACAAGGCTGGTCACAAAACAGAAGAATGCTGGAGGAAATTAGGAGCATGTCTCCGTTGTGGGAGTCGTGAACATCGGATTCCCGATTGTCCATTAATGAATGACCAAGACGGTGAGGGTAAACGCCCAGTGACAAGGAACGCGCGTCTTCATGCGATCCAAGAGACCGAACCAGAAGAAGAAGGCGGATTGGTGGAAGGTACATTAAAAATTTGTTCCAAATATGCACATGTCTTATTTGATACGGGTGCATCGCATTCCATTATTTCCAAGAAGTTTGCTGACCTATTACCTCTAGAACCAGAATGGATGAAGTTAATATTGTCTACTCCTCTCGGAAACGAGACGGATATCACACATCATTACCAAAACTGTGAGGTATTGGTTCGAGGAAAGAATTTTCCTATTGATCTTATCTGCTTAGATCTAAAAGAGTATGATGTTATACTAGGAGCAGATTGGTTATCCAAATACCAGGCAACGGTTGATTGCCGTGATAGCAAGATTGTTTTCAAGGAATTTCCGGAACTGACTTATACTAGTCCTAAGAGTCGAAGCAAATCCCCTCTTATTTCGGCTCTTCGAGCAAGCAAGCTCGTCAAGAAAGGATGTGTATCCTTCCTTGCTTTTGTCACTATTAAAGAAGCTAAGGAAACCAAGATAGAAGACGTTCAAGTAGTACGAGAATTTCCAGAAGATTTGCCGGGATTACCCCCTCAAAGAGAAGTGGCCTTCACCATTGACTTAGTCCCTGGTGCTGGTCCTGTTTCAAAGGCACCATATAGAATGTCCTCTGCTGAACTCAAGGAGTTGAAGGAGCAGTTGATGGAACTAATCCGAAAAGGGTTTATTAGACCAAGTACTTCCCCGTAGGGAGCACCAGTCTTATTTGTAAAGAAGAAGGATGGATCCATGAGATTGTGTATCGACTATCGACAGTTGAATCATCTTACTATCAAGAACAAGTATCCACTGCCGAGAATCGATGAGTTATTTGATCAGATTTCAGGATCCAAATATTTCTCCAAGATTGATCTCAGGTCGGGATATCATCAATTAAGAATCAAGGATGATGACATTCACAAGACCGCATTCAGAAGCAGGTATGGCCATTACGAATTTGTTGTTATGCCTTTTGGACTAACAAATGCCCCTGCTGCCTTTATGCAGTTAATGAATAGCATATTCAGGCCTTACTTGGATCAATTCATAGTAGTCTTCATTGATGATATATTGATATATTCTAAGACTAAGGAAGAACATGAAGAGCATTTGAGGATTGCATTGCAAGTCTTGAGGACAAATCAATTATATGCTAAACTCAGCAAATGCGAGTTCTGGCTTGAAGAAGTGGCTTTTCTCGGACATGTCATATCCAAGGACGGTTTATCTGTAGATCCGTCAAAGGTTGAAGCTGTAAGAAACTGGGAAAGACCCACTAATGCAAGCGAGATCAGAAGTTTCTTAGGTCTTGCAGGCTACTATCGGCGATTCATCAAAGATTTCTCTAAGATCGCCGTGCCCCTTACAAGGTTAACTCGTAAGGAGATCCGATATGAATGGAGTGAGGAATGTGAAAGCAGTTTCTAAACTCTCAAGGATCATCTCACTACAGCTCCGGTCTTAGCCCTACCAATTGAAGGAGAGAAATTCGAGGTCTACACTGATGCTTCTAGCATTGGCCTCGGATGTGTTCTAATGCAACAAGGAAAGGTCATAGCATACTCTTCACGTCAGCTGAAGAAGCATGAGGAGAATTACCCCGTCCATGACTTAGAACTGGCCGCGGTAGTATTTGCCCTAAAGATATGGAGACACTACTTATATGGAGCACAGTTTACTGTATACTCCGATCACAAAAGTCTCAAATATCTATTTTCACAAAAGAAGCTGAACATGAGACAAAGACGCTGGCTAGAATATCTCAAGGACTTCGACTTCAATATACAATACCATCCCGGAAAGGGTAATTATGTTGCTGACGCCCTTAGTCGAAAGCCGAGAGCAATGATAGCAAATTGTATGATGCAAGAATGGAGGTTACTTGAACAATTCTCCGAGCTCAATATAAGCTTGGACACGGAATCCAAATTTGTCACACTATCTCATGTAAGCATACAGTCAGATTTGTTATCTGAGATACAAACACTTCAGGATGATGATCCTATATTAGTAGGAATCAAAGGCAGATTAGAAGGACAATCTGATTTTCAACTAACTTCTGATGGAAGATTATCGTTCAAAGATAGAACTTGTATACCCGATTGTCCGGAATTAAAGAAGAAGATCTTAGATGAAGCTCACCGATCAAGGTACACTATTCATCCAGGATCAACCAAAATGTACCAAGATGTAAAGAGGAACTTTTGATGGCCCAATATGAAAAGAGAAATAGCGGACTATGTATCACGATGTCTCACATGCCAACAGGTCAAGGCGGAACACCAAAAGCCTGCGGGAAAACTACATCCTCTAGATATTCCTAAGTGGAAATGGGAGGATATTGGTATGGACTTCATCATGGGTTTGTCTAAATCTAAAGGAGGGCATGATGGAATCTGGGTTATCATTGACCGATTGACTAAATCGGCACATTTCTTGCCAATCAAAAGCCGATGGTCAATTGATGTGCTAGCTGCACTATACATCAAAGAAATAGTCAGGATACATGGAATTCCTGTCTCAATCGTGTCTGATAGAGATCCCCGTTTTACTTTTCATTTTTGGAAGGGATTACAACATTCGTTGGGAACAAGGCTCAACTTTAGTACTGCTTTTCACCCACAAACGGATGGTCAGACCGAGCGAACTAATCAAGTTGTTGAAGATATGCTGAGAGCATGCATTATTGACTTTGGAGGAAGCTGGCATGACCACTTACCTTTAGTTGAATTTGCATATAATAATAGCTACCAAGCTAGTATCCAAATGGCACCTTTCGAAGCCTTATACGGAAGGAGTTGCCGATCTCCCATATGTTGGAACGAAGTTGGAGAGAAACAACTATTAGGTCCAGACATGGTAAGGGATACAACTGAGAAGATACAGGTAATCAGAGAAAGATTACAAGTTGCTCAGACAAGGCAAAAGGCTTATGCTGATACCAGGAGAAGAGATCTTGAATTCCAGGTTGGAGATCATGTATTTCTTAAAATATCCCCTGGACGTGGCATCCGAAGATTTGGTGTTAAGGGCAAGCTTATGCCAAGATTCATCGGACCATTTGAGGTACTCGAAAGAGTTGGCGAGGTTGCTTATCGCATCGCGTTGCCTCCTCAGTTGTCCGAGGTACACAATGTATTTCACATATCTATGTTGAAGAAGTATGTGCACGATCCGTCACATATTATTGAGCATGGAGATCTGGTGATCCAGAAAGATCTCACATATGAACAGAGGCCTTTAAAGATATTAGATCGAGAAATACGAGCTCTAAGGAATAAGGTTATTCCCATGCTTAAGGTGCAATGGAATAAGAATCCCGAACGCGAAGCGACATGGGAGACCGAAGAATCTATGAAGAAACGATTTCCCGAGTTATTCTAAGAGGTATATGTTCTACGCTCTCCACATGTATAATTATATATATATTGAATTTGGGGACCAAATTCTTTTTAAGTGGGGGAGGGTGTAGCAACCCTGATAAATGAATATTTGAAATAAATTAAAATATATATATTACAGTAGTAATACAGATAATAAGAATAGGGTTAATGCGATGAAGTAAAACAAAATTAAAATAACGCCTCTTATTAGGGCGTTAATTCTAAAAGAAACGCCTCTATCTTGGGCGTGTTTTAAAACACGAAACGCCCTTTTTCAAGGCGCTTTTTAAGAAACGCCCTTATGCAAGGCGTTAATTAAAGAATACACGCCCTGACCAAAGGCGTTAATTCAGTTCGTGACTCGTTCGAACCCAGAGCTTATCCAGGGAAAGATTAACCTAATCTAGTAAGTGTCTATTAGAGTAAGGACTCTATTAGGGATATGTTACCCTCAATCAAACACTACTTTTAATAGGACTTCCAAAATCCCTATAAATAACCTACTGCTCGAACCCTACAACGCTATTTGGCGTTCGGAGTCTGCAAGGTACGTGAGAGAGGAATAGTTCCTCTAATTCTCTACGTCTGTTGCATGAAGAACTAACTGTTCTTCATCTTCTTCTTCTGTTATAGGTTAAGAAGGTGGCGTACGTGAAGAACAAAGGTATTGTTCTTTTTCCTTTTTCCTTTCGGTCAGAAAGTATGAAGAAATACTAATGTTTCTTCTTTTCTTATAGGAAAACTGCAGTTCTTCTCCTTGATACCACTGTTCGTAAGTTGCGGTTGAAGTTTCCGATCCTTCAAACCCTTCGTCAAGTTCAATCATATTAAGGTAGGTTTTCTCAAGTTATTGTAGCCCAAATGAAATTAATGCAAGATATATATATATAAGCATGTCATGCATACGGTTATTATAGTTTCCATGCGTTTTCTGCAATATTTTGAAAGAGACGCCCCTGTCAAGGGCGCTAATTCACATGAAACGCCTTTTCCCAGGTCGTTAATTTCATGTTTAACGCCCCGTACTCAGGCGTTAATTTCTTTAAACCGTTAATCACCCATCTTAAGAATTGATTATCTATGAAATCATGATTATAAAATAATGCATGATCCTCTGTTTTCAACCTGCTAACTTTACTGTCATGATATTACATTCGTTCCTCTGTTATCCTGAAATTGTTACTGTCCTGAAAGTTTCTGAAGGAACTTGAATTAACGACTTGGACAAAGTCGTTTTCCACATATTAACGCCCCCTCATAGGGCGTGAATCTGAAAGGTAACGCCCCTTCCTAGGGCGTGTATCGGTTAAAATCCTGAAATTTAAATATTTTGAAAAATAGAATTAAATAGTAACGCCCCTGCCCATGGCGTGTTTTTGATAATTCCTGAAAATTAATTGTATTCTGTCAAATATGTAAACAATAAGACGCCTTCTGGTGTAGTCGTCAGATCTTGAAGAAACGACCCTGACCAAGGCGTGTTTTTTCTCAACTTTGAATAAACGCCCCCAGGCAAGGCGTGTTTTTGATAAATTAATAAAATAATGAAAATTCTACAAATTGGCAATATATGTATACGCCCTCATGTTAGGCGTTAATTATTCAATACACGACTTTACTCAAGTCGTTATTTTAGTGTAACCTGATTTCATCTTGATTCTATTACCGATGGTTTCATATTATACATATATATATATCGGCACTATTCTCCATTCCGTGAGTATAGTCCCACTTTTTACGTTGATTTATCGATCACACTCAACTCTCATTGACATACAAGCTCTCCATTGGACATTCCGTTCCTTTGGACTAGCGAGTTAGTCATAGAGACCTCCGTAAGACTCCTCGTAGCCTTGGATTCCCTCAAGGCCGACTGAGCTGGTTGTACCCTAAAAACCCATTACACGATCCTTGCCATGTCAATCTAAAGAAACATGGTATACCGGCCCTTATGATTATACAAAGAGTATATCATAACAAATTCTTAATGGGATGATGATATCATGCCATATCATGTCGTTCTTGTAAACCCCAATTCTATGATAAGAATGAGGGTATCTTGCTTGATCTAATGTTCATGTGGACCTCAATTCTATATAAAGAATGTCCATATTGATTTGTCATGGTACCTAAGTTAAGGGAACCATATTCTACCTAGTTTTATCGATATCGTGATTATACCGTTATTATCGCCATTCTATGTCCTTTGTCATATTTTGGACTCTATTCTATCAAAGTTGTCATACGGGTCTACAAGCTTGATTATTGAAATTCTATATTGGCTATATAAACAAGAGTGGATGTCAAAACACATGATAAATGCCTGCGCATATAGGGCCCGATCTGGTCCTGGGAGGAGCACCCGAAAGTACTTGTGCCCATGGGAGTTAAAATGTTAAGGTATCTGGCATTATACCGAGTACTTGACTTGCTTGATTGGACATTCCACACACATCTTGTACTTGAATCGTACTTGACTTTACATGAAATGCGTGGCCCGAAAAAGGGTAATTTACTTGCTTGATACATGATAGCCAAAGTTCTTGACATGACTTGTTAAACGTACTTGCTTGAATACCTTGAATACACTTGTCATCTTGTTGGAAGTTCATGACTAAGTTCATCTTATTTTCTTGATATTACATTCTCTCTATCTTGTCGTTTTATGCGAGCATGCATAGCTTTATTGCATTCATGAAAGATGTAATTACTTAAACCCCTTGCTAGTACTTGAGATATAATTTCCTACTGAGCGTTCGCTCATTCCGTTTTGTCCCTTTCTACTTTTCAGGTAAGTCCGACGACGATGGAAGTCAATCGGATGGGAATGGTCAAGAGTGAAAGTGATAGAGCTTCTACAAGTGTCGTCTAGTCTTTTCTATAGTTTCTTGAGTCAAATATGTATTCTTTTCCTTTTTATTAAACAGAGTATTGGATTTGTAATAGTCTATCCATTATGAAATAAAGGATTGGGTTATCTTGCTATTTTGCGCATCTCTGTCTTTGTGTCGAATACACGACCACTCTGATTGACATGATTGATATAGACACGTCGCGCATCTCCGGGTATCTTCCGCGCTCGGGGCGTGACATTATACAACCACTTTTTTACTCTTTCTATGACTCATCCCTTGCTAAATGAGATTGCATTAATCTAGACATGTTTGTTACATGACATATATTAAGGGGGAGATTTTTTATAACCGTGCATACATTTAGGGGGAGACATTACTGCGATGAGACTAATTAATCTTTTACATTCAATACAACCACCCACACAAAATGCACCTTTTTGAGATAATGATTCAATCTAATAAGGATTACTATTTTCTACTCTACACTTTAGAGGGCTATTGATTCTCTACATAGAAATCACATGTCTCGTGAGGAAAAATATGTTTACCCCTTCAAAAATTTGTATAAGTGGAACGTGGATCCGAGTAGCCGGGAATCCTCCCAGAAATAAAGGAGGAAACTCACATCGAAAGGAGAAATTAATCCGCATGAAAATAAGTGTGATTTGTCACCGAGTAGCTAGGAAGTGCCCATGAGACAAAGGGTACAACTCGCGTCGAAAAGTGTCTCATCCACATCATAAAAAGTGAAGAAACTGAGTAACCGGGAATTGCCCATGAAACAAAGGGCATGACTCGTGTCAAAAGGTTAGTCACACCATTTTTAGCAATTAAAAATTGAGCTACCAATATTCGAGCATTATGTATGAAAGTGTATGGATGATAAGTTCTTTTTATTGTTCTTTAGAAAATCTGATTTTTCATATTGATCTGAAATTCATTGCTTAATCTTCACATATGCACCTTGGGTTTGATTGTTTGAATGTCGCTTATGAATCAGTCGTCTTTCATGGTTAATGTAGTACTTTATTTATGTAAGCATGACCTTCTTAGTATTGTACATGCACATCATGTTCTATAATCGATTGCATGATCCTTAAACCCGTCCCGAAGAAACTTGCATGAGTCTATATCTTAACATGCGTGCTTAAGTGCTTGAATGCTTGATCAGTCTTGTTCATATCATACTTCATTCTATAGTTAACATCTATAGGTCATAATTGTAACTAACAGGTTAAATAATCCATTGTCAGTTGGTTTTTGTTCTTGACAATTGGGGGAGAATAACGTGCTCTTGAGCACAATACACTTTGTGCATAGCTTAGTTTCACATTCTGTAAATAGCATACTTTCTTTATACTTCTTGTGCATATTCAGTCATTCATATAGCAAAAATTTACAAAAATTGAGCATTTGTACTTATTTCACACATTTGCAAATTGCACATAAAATTTCAAATTCCTGCTTGGTTTTGGTCTCCACACCTTCCCTTCAAGGGTGGTTAATTGTTGGGTTCGTGCGCTCATGTCTCATTCATTTTTGGAAACTTCACAATTGCTTCTTAATCTCCCATTTTTTGATAATGCCAAAGGGAGAGAGAAATTTGAATAGCCACACAATATATTGTCATCATCAAAAAGGGGGAGATTGTTGGGTTCGGTGCGCCCCCTTCTTGTCTTTGACAATGGTTTTGATGATTCCAATATATTGTGTGTTCTATGTTTAATGGTGTCTTCATAATAAACAAGCTAACATGATGATATCTTATTTTGCAGGTTGAATTTCAATGGTCCTTCATGAATACATTTCTGATGTTGACTCATGCATGTTGTGCATGAGATTGTAGGGTATTGGTTTAATGACTACTCTTGCATGATATTCTGTTGGCTAGTTCATTTGATTGCATTTCAAGATGTTTAGATGGAGGTTGAAGGAGGTTTTCTTGTGGAGAAATTGTTTTGAAGTAAGCTCTTCAAATGCATTTAATTAATGTTGACTGGAAACTATGTGTTGAAATGAACTTTCATTTTGGGACTGACTTGGAATTCATAAATGGATTGCTTACATCTATTTGATATGTGATGGTTGTGTAGGTTCAGTTTTGTTCTAGACTGAATCAATGTTTTGGTATGATCCGCATTGATATAACTGTGATGAGAGTGAGCCTTATGTGTGATGTTCATTGCACTGACTTTGGTCATCATTGCACCAACCTTATCTATGGGCTCTATACAGTTTGCACAGACTTTGCTCAATTGTGCACAAACTTGTTCAAGAATGCACCGACACTGTTCACTTGTGCACCGACCCAATCTTGATTGCTCTATACATTTGCATTGACCATGGGTTATATGCACAGACATTATAGAATGCATTAAGTAATTCTTGTGTGTTTTGTGCCTCAACATGATATTGAGGTTGTTAAGCATGCAAGGCTCAAATGTGTCACATTCCCTTGTTCAAGGTGAGAAATCATGATTGAATATAATCCAATGTGGATTGAATGAGTTTGTTTGAAAATGGTTTCCTCAATTGCTCTGACTCATTATTCTCATGTGGTTGAATTTCTAGAAAGTGCAGGTTCAAAAATGCCCACAAATCCTTGACATCTATGCTAAGCTTACATTCCTATTTACATAACATGGAATCTATTTTAAAACCCTGTGAATCTGTTTCATAATACTCACATACATATAATTCTTGGGGTCTTGAAGCTTTCAAAGAGTTTCATCCTTTGATAGATGAAGTTTAATGTTGGGGTTGCAAGATGCTCAACCTATTCAGATTTCCATTTGATTTCATGGGTTGATAGTGTTATTTTTGCATATTTTTCAAGGAGTGGTTTGGAATTCAATTTGCTTGACACTTTCATTGGCTTGCATTGGAATGCGACTTAATTCATGCCAATACCTTGTTTTCAATGCATGGTTATTCGTTTTTAATGTTTGGATGAGATTTTGTAGGGTTTCAATTGAGTTTTATTGAGTTTTCAGTTCTGTCAGTAAAAGTGTCGACTCTAAGAGTCGACACTTATTTTAGTAGGTTCTGTCTACGTTGATTTCTAATATGCTGACAAAAAAGTGTCGACTCTGTGAGTCGACACTTTTGTACTGACAAAAGGTGTTGACTCTGTGAGTCAACACTTTTGTCCTGTGAGTTGTTTTTTGTCTTCAGGCATAACTCTCGACAAAAAAGTGTTGACTCTGAGAGTCGACACTTTTGTCCTGGAAGTTGTTTTTACAAACGAGACAGAATGACATGAGAAAAGTGTCGACTCCAAGAGTCGACACTTTCTCTGGTTCATCTAGAACGGGTCTTCGAATTGGTTTCGAAATGCCCATTATATGATCCGATGGCCCTGGGCTTTTACACCCTTGCCCTTAGGGTTCTACCACATGTCTTAGGTGTGGTTTAAAAGGGTTTTATCAAGGGCCATGTGGTCTTTTGTTGTGTTTTCCCCTCTTGTATATGAAGCTACGATCTCCATCGGAGGAGAGATATCCCTGCGTTAATATCTTCCATATGTTTGCAGGTGAAAGAAAAAGGAGCTGGAGAGGACTTACACGCCAGATCTGATCTATTTTCGTCAAGATTCGAAGCTGGATGATGAAGATGTTGTGCCCCTTAGGCACAAGCATGTGCTATGTTGAATTGATGATAGTAATGCTGTTTTGTTTTGATGATTGCAACACAGTGAGTGCATTATGATATTATGTTTTGTTTTCATGATGGCATGTTGATTTGAATGCTTGAGTGTGTTATATCTGATTTAGTCTATGGAGATTGCATGAGTGTACCATGTTTGATATCCTTGATGGGTCGACTCCCTCAGACTGTCCATCTTATTTAGTGTCTCATGCAGCGTCAACGCTGTGAGTGTGTACACAGCATTCTCAAGTCTGCAGCGCAGCATTCTCAAGTCTGCAACGTCATCTCTATAAGTCTATACAGTGGTTCAGCAAGTGTGTACATCGCTTAGTGTAAGCATGGCGAAGTCCAAAGTCTATACATTTGCACTGTAGATGCACGCACTGCTCATAAGTCTAGACATTGGAAAGTCTGTACATCGTGCATCTTTAAGTTGAATTCTGTACAGAGTCAGCGTCCAGTTGACAGTCTCAGGCAGTGTCTCTTAGTGTGTCTCTTGCAAGTCCATACAACGCTTCAGACTAAAGCCTGTACATCGGACAGTGTTTAGGCGAAGTCTATACATCCGTCCATACAGTGTCTTGGCCACCGTCTCACGACCACCAAGTCTATACTTTGGTCGGTGGCAGGTCTGCACATTGGACTCTTGATCAAGTCTATACACCCATTCACTGTTCATGCATTCACAGTGAAGTCTGTACATCCGTTTGGCTATGCATCACTATCCACCAAGTCTATACATTGGTAGAGTCTGTACATCAGACGCGCATGCTCGCCTGTCCCCTCGGATGCTCTCCTAGGACCGAGTATGCCCTCCAGTGACTATTAATGTTTCCCTAACTTTGAGGATGCTCCCCTGGAGCAGCAATTGCTCCCCAGAGATAGCATGTGCTCCACATGCTCCCCTGACGCTGGTGATGCTGTCCAGAGGCCATAGATGCTCCCCTGAGACTTCATATGCTCCCGTGCAAGAACGCACTAGTCTCTGGGTATTTAAAAGAATTGTATTACATGCAGTCCCTTTTACATTACAAGTCTATACATCATGATCGTCTTTACAAGTCTATACAGAGCTCTTCACTTAACCTGATATTCCGATACTCTATCTGACAGGTGCTCTACTCGTGGAGGCTAATGAAGGGCACGTGATCCGAGGCTGGAAGGGCAGACAGGATCGTGACACGTGTGCTGAAGCTGGCTGAGAGATTGACACGTGGTCCATGGTTTTTGGGCGGGAGAAGTGGAGAGCACATGCCCTGCTGCTGCTGCTGCTGCTATATATATGAGTCTTCGTCTTCAGATGAAGAGTGATCAAAGTGGAGAAAGAAAAAGTAGAAGTGCAGAGACTTCGATCCAGCAGAAGAGCAGAAGAAGAGTGAAGAGAGCAGAAGAAGAAAGAAGAGAGCAGAAGAAGAGTAAAGAGAGCAGAAGAAGAAAGAAGAAAGAAGTAAAAGAGAAAGAGAGAGTGAGATCGTAAGAAGAAGAGTGTGAGAGAGGTTGTCTGAAGATCAGTCTTCACTAGACCGTGGATCAAATCCAGGCCAGTCAGCTCTTTGAGAGCCATATTGTGCTTTATGTTTACAGCTTTCTGATTGATGTTCATCTTGTCTTTTGTTTCCTTTTATACTTTCCTTCAAGCTGTTAGCCAGCGTTGCAGAGGAGGACTCCTCTAGACAGCAAGCTGTGTTGCTCAGCGGGTAGTGGAGGATTCCACTGGACGGCCAAGCTGTATTGGCCAGCGGTTTGCAGAGGTGCTGCCTCTGGACGGGTAAGTTGTAATCCCCAGCGGTTTGCAGTGGAGGATTCCACTGGACAGCAAGCTGTGTTGCTCAGCGGGGCGAGGAGGATTCCTCGGAAAGCAAGCTGTGTTGCTCAGCGGGGCGAGGAGGATTCCTCGGACGGCAAGCTGTGTTGCCCAGCTGATGTATGGCAAGCTGTGATGCCCAGCTGTTCAAGCTGTGAGTCAGCAGGAAGCCACACTCGGGTTGAGTGTGGGGTGGATGTAGGTCTGCTGGACCGAACCACCTAAAAACCCCTTGTGCTGTGGTTTGATGTTTCTATCTGTTTGCTTCCGCTAGATGATTGCATAGGGGCGCTCCATGTGTTTGATCATAGGTTCAGTAGATGAGTGTCTAATTTATCTTGTTAGCATTCCAGTTATCAAGTGAGCGAAATCTTATTTTGATTGCACACTGAGTGTTTGTTTATTTCTGCCATTGCGTATTAGACTTCAAGTTTGTCTAGTTAAGCAAACTGTGCCCATTATATGCTTTAGTGTGATATTGAGATTCCATACTTTTCTGCTTAGTGGCTTATAAGAGAATTCAATTAGATCTTCAGATTGTCTAAATCTGTCTTGTGAGCATTAGACTTTAATTGAGCGAAAGTTTTTAAAAGGGCTATATTCATTCACCCCCCCTCTGAATACTGCACCGAACCCAACACTTGGTATCAGAGCGGGTCTCTGATCTATCAGATCTAACAATCTGCAGAGGATCCTGCTAGTGTTTGGTGCATTTCAGAGTGTGCTTTCTGTGCTCGTTGTTTAGTTTCACCGAGTTAGTGCTTTGCCTTGCTTATCTGGTTGTGGTGTTTTATTGTCGATTGTTTTGTGCTTTGAATCTGTTTGTTATCTGCTTTGATGGCTAATCCTCCGATATTCAGAGGTGATGACCTTGGCCCATGGCTGGAAAAGTTGCATCGGTATGTAAGCACAACCGATCCTAATTTGTGGAAGGTAATGACTCACGGTCCATACAAACTGTCGAAGGATAAATCCAGATGGACCAAGAAGGATAAGCTGAAAGACTCTGTCAATAATAGAGCTGTAGTTTTATTAAAAGAATCAGTTGACAGATCTCTAATTGAATGCATTTCTTCCTGCAGGTCTGCCAAAGACATTTTGGAAAAACTAAAGCTAATCAGGAATCACAGCAAATGTTTGATGGCTGATTCGGGAAATGCTAATGATGAAACTTCATCCGAGGTAAGTTCTGAATCAGATGGATACTCTTTCGATGAATTGATAGAGATGTATGAAAATTTGTTAGAAGTATCCAAGAAATTGAAATCTGAGAATAAAAAGTTGAAAAAGAAATGTGATATAATAAATCTGAAAGATTCCTGTGAAAACTGTCAAAATATGAAAAAGTCTTATGATGCATGCATGCTAGATGTTCAGAATCTTATAAAACAAAATGATTCTCTAAAAACTGAAAAACAAACATGCTTGGATAAAATGTCAGAAATAGAGAATCAGCTGAATGATAAGAAAAATGAACATCTAAAAGGCATGCAAGAACTGACTCAAGTTAATTCTGAATTGGATAAACTGAAACTTGAGAATGAGGAATTTCAAAAGAAAATTGAAAATCTTATGGGTAGAATAAATGAAATCAATGGGAAGGCTTCACATTCTTCTTCTGCTAAATTAAATTGTGATATGTGCTCAGCTCTAAAAGAACGAAATGATGATCTTTATAGTGAGAATGAATGGCTGAACAAACAAATAGTCTCACTTAAAGAGGATCACAAAAACTTGGTTGCTGAGAAAATTAATGTGGAAGGAAGAGAAGAGGAACTAATTGAAATATTAGAGCAAATGTCTGGAACAGAGAGATGTGCTAATAATGAAATTCAGGATAAAAATCTTGAGGAAGAAAATACTGAATTAAAAGCTGAAGTTGAAAAGTTGAAATGGTTAAATACTGGCTTATCTGAAAGACTTCTCACCATAGAAAAAGGAAAAGGTGTCCATGATGAAGAATCACAAACTTTGATCAATCTGGAACAAGAAGTTGAGAAGTATAAAATTGTAAATAAAGTCTTAAGTGAATGTGTAAATTACAGTGAACAGGAGATAGCCAGTTATGAGCTTCACATTGCTAGCTTGGAAGATAAAATTCATAATCTGGAAACTTTAACAATTGAGTCTGCTAAGAGTGAAGGAAAAATAAAAGATGTTATGAAAAGTGAGAATAAGAACTCTAAAAGGGGGATAAGCTGTAATTCTGATGTCAAGAAAAACACTAGAAACCTGCTATACACTACCTTTGTGCATAGTTCTGATGTAGTTGGTACCTCAAGTCAATCCCGAAAACAAAATAAGAATGATAAATCATCTTCAAAATCTATCTTTCAGTTCAAAGCTCAGAAAATTGAAAAGCAAACAAAATCTATTGAGAATAATCAGAAGTTGAAAAGAAAGAGTCAAACAAAGAAGGTTAAAAATATTTCTGGTTGTACTCTAAAATTTGTTAGCTCTACTGAATGTAATGGGTCAATGCAAAATGCTCATGCTTCATGTACCCATTCACACATCTAGTCAATCTGTTAGTAATCATGTCATCAGGAAATCACAAGTGTCATGTCACTATTATGGCAAGATAGGACATGTAATGGATGAATGCAGATTGTTGATTGAAGATGAGCATGCTAGTGAAGCAATGCATTCTAGGAATTCATCCGACAGAAACCATGCCATTAAGAAATCTGTTGCATATTGTTACTACTGTGGTAGGCGTGGTCATCTAATGAATGCATGCTTTAAAATGAAAGAAGACAATAATGTGAACTCTAGATTTTTCACACATGCTCATGGCCCATATAGATATGAATCTACTTCAGGCCAGCCTATTATTTGTTTCACTTGCAAAAAGCCTGGGCATAAGGCAAATGAATGCTGGTCAGGATATCATTGGGGGGACAACAACTCGAGAAGTAAGCACCTGAGGTGCTATGAGTGTGGGGAGCATGGCCATACAGTCAAGAACTGTTGGCATGCTCAGGTAAGTCATGTTAATGACAAAGCCTTTAAATTCTCTGCAAAATGACTTGTGAATTTTTCATGCTTTAACTGTGGTAAAATAGGTCACAAATCTGCTAAATGTTGGGTGAAGAATAATAAGAAACAGAATGTCCATGTAAACAACAGAACAACTCATGCTCAATCTCATAGGTCTCATGCTACTTTTGATAAGCATCATAGGACCAGAAAATCTGTTGGTTCATGTCATTATTGTGGAAATTTTAGAAATTCTATGTCTGATTGCTCTCTAATCGAATTTGATGACAATATTGCTAAGAAATTATTTAGAACACCCGATAGGGGTAATTCAGGACCCAAGACCTCTTGGGTTCCTGCAGGATCAACTTGATTTTATCTTGCAGGTGTGCCTTGGAAGCTGATGAATAAAGGGGTTTATGATCCAAGGCACTCAACAGAAAACCCCAGGATTCTATATTTCAGGTCAGTTCTGAACTTTGCTTTAAATTCATTAACTGAAATTGTTGAACTGTCTGCTTGATTTATGATGATCTCTTCATGTCTAGCTGATCAGTCTGCATTCCAGACTCAGCTATTGAATTCAATTCTGCATATCTGATGCTCTTCTCTTGCTATATGTTGAACTGAATTTGAATGCATACTTGGACTGAGTGTGAATGGTTCATTTAGTGTACACAGTCAATGCATGTGTCTTATGTCTGCATACATCATTTGCATGACTGCCATTGATGCTGTTCAAATCATGTAGGACTGCTCTATGTTGCATTATCCTTGTTAACCCTGGTATATCAAATGGTATGTTACTAAAAGGCAGGGAAATCTGCCCGGAGGTTCCTACCATGTGTGAGATGGTCTTTGAGACCAGCTTCTCTGCCTAGTACCATGGGTCCTGTCTTCATGTAGAACAGTGCACTGCATCATATTTTTGAAAAATCTGAAAAAGGATAAAAATATTCATGACTTGGATGCATAAACTTGAATTGAGTGCATACTTGCCTCATATATAATTGGTGCATAGTCTGCATGTAGAACAGTGTGTTGCATAGCATAATCCTTGCATCATGGTGTCAGGGGGAGCTAAGAGTTTTTCTGGTCAATTCATTGAATCCTTGCTACTTCTCACTGTCCCCATTTAGTTCCTTCATATCCTTTGACATCAAATGCTCCTGGAACTCAATGCCTATTGCTATCATTTCTCTAACCTTCACTGAACAACAGTTCTGTTTCTGGTTTAGTACATTGAGTTGTGATTATTTCAATTGTTGTTTTATAAGAATCACTCTTATAAATTGAAAAGAACTAAAGGTTTAACCTTTATAAATTGGAGAGTTAAGTGTCTGCACTTCAGAATTTGAGATAAAAGAAAACTTTTATAGCTCTTAATCTTTGTCTCATGGCTAAAATAGAAAAAGTTTTTTGTAATGCCTAAATATGTTGAACTGGATATGTCTAGAACAGGTGAATAAGAGTATGTAATGATTTTTTAAAATAATCACTCTAAAAGAAATAAGGGCAGCAGTAAATAGGATCACAAATGTAAAGAACTGAATATTGTGACAGAGCAATGGTTGATTGCACTGAGAAACTGTGATCTCCTCCAAAGAAGCAGGAAAATTCACATGTCATGAAGTGCTTTAGACTATCTCTGTTCATAGGGTCAAATCTATAGGGGGAGTCCTCACCAAGTAACTGGGGGTACTGGCCTCTGATCAAGGTGTGCCCTTAATGTCAAAAGTGAAGACTATTCCTTGTAGGTCTTGATCTGAAATAGGTCTTGTAGTTTATGCCTAGTAACTAGGGGTACCTGCCTCTGATCAAGGTGTACACCTAATGTCAACAGCATAACTGCCACAGGTCTATTCACTTAGTTCAGTTTCTAAAAATTCAAAAGTGAAATACAAACTGCTGTAACCCTTTGAAAATCAAAAGTCAATGAGTGAAAATTGTTTTTATTAATATATATTCAAGTTGCCTTTCTTGAATTTCGTTGTTTAATCACAAAAGGGTATTATTTCTGACTTATCTATTAATACCATGTGCCCTCGATTCATTGCTATAAATGTAGTCTATAAACTCTTTTTCAGGGGCCAGGTGTTTTACTCTAGATTTATAACTGTTAAACCTAAATTTTTGAAAATTGTATGTTGATGATTCTTATACTTTAACTATTGTTTATAATCAGGCTTATTCTCTGAACCAATGATTCAGCTGTTGTCAAGTGACTCTCCTACCTTCTCTACCTTTGAATTATCTGTTCATATTCCTTCTCAAGGGGGGAGCAATTGTTTAGGGGGAGAAATAATTCAGGGCGAGTCTTACATTCAGGGAGAGAATGTTCATAAGGGGAATTTATATGCATAATGCACTTTGCACTCTTGTTTATACTGTTTTTCTCTTTTTGATTATGTCAAAGGGGGAGAAAATTTTATGTGTGACTCACTGTCACAGTGTGTTGCCATCATCAAAAAGGGAGAGAATGTTGTGCCCCTTAGGCACAAGCATGTGCTATGTTGAATTGATGATAGCAATGTTGTTTTGTTTTGATGATTGTAACACAGTGAGTGTATTATGATATTATGTTTTGTTTTGATGATGGCATGTTGATTTGAATGCTTGAGTGTGTTATATCTGATTTAGTCTGTGGAGATTGCATGAGTGTGCCATGTTTGATATCCTTGATGGGTCGACTTCCTCAGACTGTCCATCTTATTTAGTGTCTCATGTAGCGTCAACGCTGTGAGTGTGTACACAGCATTCTCAAGTCTGCAGCGTCATCTCTATACGTCTATACAGTGGTTCAGCAAGTGTGTTCTTCGCTTAGTGTAAGCATGGCGAAGTCCAAAGTCTATACATTTGCACTGTAGATGCACGCACTGCTCATAAGTCTAGACATTGGAAAGTCTGTACATCGTGCATTTTTAAGTTGAAGTCTGTACAGAGTCAGCGTCCAGTTGACCGTCTCAGGCAGTGTCTCTTTGTGCGTCTCTTGCAAGTCCATACAACGCTTCAGACTAAAGCCTGTACATCGGAGAGTGTTTAGGCGAGGTCTATACATCCGTCCGTACAGTGTCTTGGCCACCGTCTCACGACCACCAAGTCTATACTTTGGTCGGTGGCAAGTCTACACATTGGACTCTTGATCAAGTGTATACACTCATTCACTGTTCATGCATTCACAGTGAAGTGTGTACATCCGTTTGGCTATGCATCACTATCCACCAAGTCTATACATTGGTAGAGTCTGTACATCAGACGCGCATGCTCGCCTGTCCCCTCGGATGCTCTCCTGGGACCGAGTATGCCCTCCAGTGACTGCTAATGCTTCCCTAACTTTGAGGATGCTCCCCTGGAGTAGCGATTGCTCCCCAGAGACAACATGTGCTCCACATGCTCCCCTGACGCTGGTGATGCTGTCTAGAGGCCATAGATGCTCCCCTGAGACTTCATATGCTCCCGTGCGAGAACGCACTAGTCTCTGGGTATTTAAAAGAATTGTATTACATGCATTCCCTTTTACATTACAAGTCTATACATCATGATCATCTTTACAAGTCTATACAGAGCTCTTCACTTAACCTGATATTCCTATACTCTATCTGACAGGTGCTCTGCTCGTGGAGGCTAATGAAGGGCACGTGATCCGAGGCTGGAAGGGTAGACAAGATCGTGAAACGTATGCTGAAGCTAGCTAAGAGACTGACATGTGGTCCAAGGTTTTTGGGCGGGAGATGTGGAGAGCACACGCCCTGCTGCTGCTGCTACTGCTATATATATGAGTCTTCGTCTTCAGATGAAGAGTGATCGAAGTGGAGAAAGAAAAAGTAGAAGTGCGGAGACTTCGATCCAGCAGAAGAGCAGAAGAAGAGTGAAGAGAGCAGAAGAAGAAAGAAGAGAGCATAAGAAGAGTAAAGATAGCAGAAGAAGAAAGAAGTAAAAGAGAAAGAGAGAGTGAGATCGTAAGAAGAGGAGTGTGAGAGAGGTTGTCTAAAGATCAGTCTTCACTGGACCGTGGATCAAATCCAGGCCAGTCAGCTCTTTGAGAGCCATATTGTGCTTTATGTTTACAGCTTTCCGATTGCTGTTCATCTTGTCTTTTGTTTCCTTTTTATACTTTCCTTCAAGCTGTTAGCCAGCGTTGCAGAGGAGGACTCCTCTGGACAGCAAGCTGTGTTGCTCAGCGGGCAGTGGAGGATTCCACTGGACGGCCAAGCTGTATTGCCCAGCGGTTTGCAGAGGTGCTGCCTCTGGACGTGTAAGCTGTAATCCCCAGCGGTTTGCAGTGGAGGATTCCACTAGACAGCAAGCTGTGTTGCTCAGCGGGGCGAGGAAAATTCCTCGGACAGCAAGCTGTGTTGCTCAGCGGGGCGCGGAGGATTCCTCGGACGGCAAGCTGTGTTGCCCAGCTGATGTATGGCAAGCTGTGATGCCCAGCTGTTCAAGCTGTGAGTCAGCAGGAAGCCACACTCGGGTTGAGTGTGGGGTGGATGTAGGTCTGCTATACCGAACCACCTAAAAACCCCTTGTGCAGTGGTTTGATGTTTCTATCTGTTTGCTTCTGCTAGATGATTGCATAGGGGCGCTCCATGTGTTTGATCATAGGTTCAGTAGATGAGTGTCTAATTTATCTTGTTAGCATTCCAGTTATCAAGTGAGCGAAATCTTATTTTGATTGCACACTGAGTGTTTGTTTATTTCTGCCATTGCTTATTAGACTTCAAGTTTGTCTAGTTAAGCGAACTGTGCCCATTATATGCTTGAGTGTGATATTGAGATTCCATACTTTTCTGCTTAGTGGCTTATAAGAGAATTCAATTAGATCTTCAGATTGTCTAAATCTGTCTTGTGAGCATTAGACTTTAATTGAGCGAAAGTTTTTAAAAGGGCTACATTCATTCAGCCCCCCTCTGAAGACTGCACCGAACCCAACAGAAGAGAGTTTCAAGCGGAATGAAGCGACAAATCTGAAGACGTCTTCATCGCAAGCAACGGCTCACGTCAACCTGCATATCTAAGGAGTCTACAAAAGGGAAAACTTCTATATCTATCCCTTAATCATTTAAGATGTTTGCCATGCTCTATCTTAAATTGGGATGCACTTGAGATCCTATCTTGGTCCTTTGTTTATCGGTTTCTTGCCCGATATAGTGTTGCGATTTTTACTTCTTGGAATAGAAGAGAGCTAATACGTTCGATCTTTTTGCAAGGGGCGATGTTCACAAGGTGGAGGTGCTACGCACCTTGAAAGAAGAAGAAGAACAAGGAGGATAGGAAAGGGCTTTGAAGGACGCATCTGTTCTTGGTGATTGAAGGAGTGTTTGGAGCGTGGAAATTGAAGGAGTACACCTTGGACTTTCAAGGAAGACAAACGGCTACTCCGACACCCTGTGGATTCGACTTCTTCCGACCTGGACTTCAAGGGATATTTTCTTACACCCATTGGAAAATGAAAGGAAAATATTCTATATCATTTACCCACTTCATTGTGTTGCTTTTATTGACATAAATCCTATGTTAGTGTTTATTGTTCATCTTTCTAGTGTTTCAAACTCAGAATATTATTGTGTGTGTTGACGGAGCTGCAACTCCGTGTGGTTCAGTGTCCGAGGCATGTTCCCCGACGTCGTGTGTGTGTGTGCTGCGGTGGCAGCATGTTGGGGCTTGTCCCCGTGTGTGTATTACTGCGGAAGTAGCGTGTGTGTGGTTGGAGTTCATCCCCGTGTTGCTACGAAAGTAGCGTGTAGTGAAGCCTCACCCGGTTGGGTGAGTGGTGGACGTAGGGAGCCCGTCGTGGTCCCGAACCACCTAAAAATCTCATGTTCCATGGGATGCCTGTGTGATTGTCCATTTCATCTATCTACCTTCACAGGTCCGTTAAATAAATTTTTAATTCACTGCATGACCACACACTGCTACCTCCGTTATCCGTGTTAGGCATAAATTTATCTGTTAGTTGCATTGTTATTTTGAGTAAGATTGGAAAGCTTGAGAGAACGTTTTAAATCTCATTTCAGTTTTGGCTATTAACGTTATTAATTTTAATTCCACTGTGTTTAGTCAAGAAAGATTTTAAAATCTGCTAGCTCGGCAAGGGGACAATTCAACCCCTCTTCTTGTCCGCCATCCCTCTGGGCCAACATTTTTTCTCTGTTAACTCAAACCATTCTTGTTCCAGTTTCTCAAATTTAACAAAAATATCTTCATGTGATGAATCATCAAAAAAAAATTTGGTAGTTTTATTTTTAGATCTGATTTTTTTATATTTTGTATACATGTTTTCATATTTTGACTCTCATTGTTCATTTGAAATAAAATCAGGGTCAGAATTTACCTCAGTTGAATCATCTTCCTGTGCCATGAGGCACAATGTGATGTCCCGGACCCTTTCGGATCCTTCTTCTTGGGTCCCGGATCTGCGTTTTCGGTGAAGTTGGCTACGTTGTGTTCGGAGTTATGTTCTGGGCATCTTTCGTGTTCGGATTGGTGCGATTCGGAGCTATTTCGGAGGCCCGGAGTGTGTTCCGCGGCTTTTTCCCATATTTTTCCGATTCTCGCGTGTGTGTTTCGGGAAAAGCTACGTAACCCCGTAGCGGGTGAATTGGGCCGTTCACTTACCCGCGGGTGGTACCGTTGCGATCAGTGCGTTCCGAGGATCGAGAATATGTATTTTTCTATTTTCGGTATTTTTGGTATTTTCTGGATTTTCCATAAATACCCCCCTATTTTCCCTTTTCTTTTTCCCCTTTTCTTCTTTTCCTCTTCTTCTTTCCTCCTCCCGTGAGCCACGGCCGACAGTTGCAACCCCCCCTCTTGCCTGTTGGACTTCGCGGCACCCCTCCACCTCCGACGACGGGTGGTGGCGGCGCGGTGACGACGGCGGTGGCGAGAGGATCGTGACGGTTCCGCCATTGGTACGTGGGAGTGGAGTTCGTGTTTGAGCAAGATTCGACGATCGGCAACGATCTGGTGGTTTTCGAGCTTCTTTAAGGTAGGGGGACGGATCCTTGCCCTCTTTACAGCATCCCCCGTGATTTCTAGGCCGTGGAGAGGTTGAGAGGGATTAAATTCATGCCGGGAGGGTTATTTCCATGCTTAGGATTTGAGCACCGGATCTTCCATTTTATGGGGTTTTTGACCTCTCTATAGGCTTAGATGCATGCTAGGGAGGTGTGGACGCGGATTTTTTCATCATCGTCATCCACGTATATAGATGAGGATATGATGTCTTTGTTTATTTATTTAATTTGGTTTATTGGGTTGATTGGTTGTTTATTGATTTATTGGTTTATCTATTTATTGGTTCATTAGCGTGCCAGTCACCGAAGTGACAATTTTATTGTGCGCTCGATCTGACATGGTCAGTCGATTGTGAATGATCGTGTCTGGACTAGAAGTCCGTCATACCCTGAACGCTATGACGTTAATTACGTCCTCCCTAAAGAAGACAACCCTTGATTAAACGCTAGAGATAGGAGGAAGATAGCGGTAAAGTCGTATGCTCAAAGGAGACAAAATTCATCTGTTTGCAAGACATTAAATGTATTCAGACAAAGCAGGGGTTTGTTGATTACGGGGACAAATCCGACGGCATATTCCCACCATCTTGGATGATGCCAAGTGGGGAATAGGAAACCACCCATGCAGTGGCAAAGTGGGAACCGTAAAGGATCGGGCATAATTGACCCGGAGTCCGAATAGGGACCGGCATGCCATGGCACGCCCCATATGGGTGCGGTAGCACGTTTATATCCCCCCTTCGAGGGGACCATCGGAGGGCATACAAAGGCATGACTCCGTGGGCCGATGGGGTTGAGAGATAATATCACAGTGACCTGGCCAGGTGTGTGTGAATTTCGGTAGCATGTCCCCTTGACTTGGATTGTGCCAAGAGAAGATAGGTCATCACCCACGGAATGTCGGGATGACAACCGAATGAGGATGGGCACCGGGCCCCAGGACATCGCTTGCCTCTGTTTCATCGGTCAATATCCCCTTGAAACCCTTCAGAACGCATGTAACGACATGGCCCTTTAGGTTCATAAGGGTGGAATCCGGATCGGGAATGAGGGCTGTAGGGGAGGGAGGTCCTCCCCATTACTGTATCTTCTCAGATCATTCATGACGGTCTCATGGCAGTGGGGAGAAAGTCCCCTGACTGGGCTTCATTGGGCCAAGAAGAGGGGTCTCGGCGTGGCTTACTGGTTGGCCAAGGGGGGTTCTCGGCGTGGCTTCTTGGTTGGCCAAGGGGAGCTCTCGGCGTGGCTTTTTGATTGGCCAAGGGGGCTCTCGGCGTGGCTTACTGACTGGCCAAGGGGGGTTCTCGGTGCGGCTTCTTGGTTGGCCAAGGGGGGGCTCTCGGCATGACCTTTTGGTGGACAAAGGGGGGCTCTCGGCATGGCCATTGGCTAGAAGGAGCTCTCGGCACGGGGCTTCCCGGCGCGCTCATGGCCGCGCCGGGAGCCTAGCGCCAGGACGCTGTGGGCTATAGGGTTTTGCACAAAATGAGGGCTTATCGTTTAGCTGAAAGGAGGGGAAGGCCTCTCGGCCTTACGGTTCTCGGCGGGGAAACTCGCACGCCGAGAAGGTGGAATGCAGACGGATTTCAGGGTTTCAGGGCTCAATAACGATGCTCTGTTTCTGGGATTTCTGGGTTTTATGGCTCAGATTGAGGCCGAATCAGAGATGTACGAGGAGATTTCAAGAAGGCCTCTGCTAGAAGGACGCCAAGGGAGCTGAGAGGCCGGATCATCAGGAAGAGGGGAGACCATCGTCGGGGCCTGAGTAGCTTTTATCTGTATACTTCCAGACGTCTGGGGGGGTCAAGAGATGGCTGTCTCTGATTCCCCAGACTAGCATGATATCATCTGGGAAGCAAATCGGCGATGAAAGAACCCTTGATGCTGGGACCTCAGACCCTAGTCATTCAACGATTGGAATGAGGATCCGGGGTCGCATTCGTCTGCAGGCTCAAATGTATCTTTTATAGCCGGCAGTCCGGGGAACCAAGAGATTGATGTCTGTGGTTCCCGGACAGCACAAGAGGCTTGAGGAACAGACTCAAATACATATGGAGGGCATGCTCTTGAAGCGGGAAGAGAGAGGAGAATAGAACCCAGCAACCCATTGAACAAGGGTGGGGGTTCTACCTTCATCCCTGTTCGAAGAACAGACTCGACACCGGAGCCTGAGTCATTTCGCCCATGGGGCATTCATACAAACAGTATGCATACATATGGAGACAAAGGAAGATCGTATCGCCTAAAATCCATCACGGCCATTGCATTTATTTCATCTCACCATCATTTACATCGAGAAACATAGAGGGGAGGAACAGGGAAAGAATCGTATGAATAATCTAAACATCAAGACTTTGACTATTACATACGGAGAATCAGTAAAAAGAAGAAAAAGAAACATCGAACATGGGGGGGGAGGGTGGAGCATTGACTCCTCTCCCTCCCCGTATCAGCCCACCTGGAGCCCTTCTTCTTTCCTTTCTCTGCTTCTTCTTTCGACGGAGACTCTCTCCCTCTCTTTTCCTTTCTGTTTCTCTTTCTGGCTATCTATTCGCTCTTTTCTTCTTCGTCTCTTTCTTCTTTTCTTTTCTGTCTATCCTCTTTCTTGCTATCTCGCTGCTTCTCTCTTCGAAGGGAGGGGGTTTTATAACCCTTTTCCTCTTCCTTCTCGGCAGGCACCTTCACGGCGCGCTTGAGGTAGGCTTCCCGACGCGCTCAAATTTGATCTCTCGGCGCCAGTATCCGGGCTTCGACATGGGCTTTCAGTGCCACCTTCATATAGGCCCACTTGGGGTTTCTTTAAATGTATCATCATCCCAAAGGGTCTATCATCTATGAAATATCTTGTATTGAAATCGCGATTGCAATCTCCATCAGTCCGCAGACAGGGTTTTATCAGTCCGTAGACAGGGGTTTCATCAGTCCGCAGACAGGGTTTTATCAGTCCGTAGATAGGGATTTCATCAGTTCGTAGACAGGGGTTTTATCAGTCCGTAGACAGGGGTTTTATCAGTCCGTAGACAGGGGTTTCATCAGGATTGTCATCTGAACGGTGACAAAGCCGGGTATCATCTTATCAATATCGTCACTCTAGTGGTGACGAGCTCGGACATCAGCTTTAGTCTGTGAAGACCTCAGCCGGGTGTATAATCTGTGTAGACGATTCTTCTTCTGCTCTATCTTTTCAGGAGCCTTTACCATCTTCATCTGCCGGTGCCGGCTTCATCTTTATCTCATATTACTTCCGTCAGTAAGCCGACATCTGACTTACCCTGACATATCATCTGTGACTTCTTGGACGAAGCAGTAGTACAGCTGGAAGGTCTCATTAGTCGAGTGACTACTGCTTTATCAGTGCTGCCGTCTGAGTGACATTGGCACCGGGCATCGGCTTTGGCCGACAAGGGCTTTAGCCGGGTGAAAGGTTGATAAGCTTCATCATTAGTCTTTCACTGTTGGTCAGACCCTCTTTTCAATTATACTTCCACCCTTGTTCATTTTCCAGGTGTCAACAAATGCCCCCCACCTGCGGGTGGCGTAAGCGCAGAATAAGCGCCACGGGGGTTGCAGGTGTCTTTTACTATTGGAGGGTATCTTCCTCAATTTGTCTTCAATTCAGTTCTCAGACCTGATCATCTCGCTGTAACAGTATTCTGCACATCGATGTTTCTTCTCTTCATATTTTCTGTCATTATTTTCAGTATTTGGGGCTTTTCGGCCTGCAGGACCTCCCGGCGCGAAGCTTCTTGGCGCGAGGGGCTCTCGGCGCGGCCTGGTCGGCTGGGCTCTCGGCCTGGACCCTCTCGCCGTGCCCTGGAGCAGGGGGTCTCGGCCTGGGATTTTCTCGGCCTGGGGGCCTTCTCGGCGCGCCCTGGCCGCAGAGGGGCCTCGGCCTGGGGGCTTCTCGGCCTGGGGGCTTCTCGGCCTGGGGGCTTCTCGGCGCGCCTTCTGGCCGCCGGGGGCTCTCGGCCTAGAGGTTCTCGGCGCGTGTTTCACTGCGCCGAGAACCTGGTCGCCTGGGCCCCTATTTAGGGCGCCGACGGCCTATTTTTCTTCATTCTTTACCATTCTTTCTCTTTCTTCAGTTTTTCTCCATTTCCTCTCTTCGGCGCGAGCCGTCTTCATCCTCTCGGCGGTGGCCGCGAGTCCTTCCGTCCTGGGTGACGTGTTTTGGGGATTCAATCCCTTCGCTTCCGGGATCACCCCCTCTTGGTTGGTGACTCCCTATTCTTTTGGGCAGATCCCGAATAAGGGGAGATGCTGCCAAAATTTTTATAGAATCTCATGCTACAATTCTTATAAGACCGACTTTTAATCCACATTTCTTCTTTTGTTTACAGATATAGCAATGGCTTCTGGCTCTGCTGCTGCATCTTCTGGAGCTGCTGGAGCTAGTTCATCGGCCCAGCCAGACGTATCTCGGGCCACAGTGAATTGGTTGAACGTGCACAGCTTGGATTATGGATATGATAGACTAGCTTCAGTTGACGAATCATCTGATTCTGAAACTGACACAGTGTCGACGGCCCGGGTATACTCCACGGCGACCGAGACATGCTTCAGGCGGGATAATAACTACCGGCCAGACTTCCCGAAGGATCGCCACTTGATGCCGTTCATCCGGACCTTCACAGTGGGTGGCTTGCGAGATTATCGGATAGCTCGCGTAGTTGAAGCTGCCATCCTTGCCGAGCGAGATAGCCTGAAGGAATCAGTGTATCGCAGCAAGGCCATATATCTTCCTGGGGAGAAGCGGGACTGGGATGCAGTCCTTGGAATATCGGAGCTAGAACCGGAGAAGAAGATGCTTACCCGGGCACCGAAATTTACACCTGCTCGGTGGGACAATGCTGGCGGCCGAGTTAATAGGGAGAAGCCTGGCTATGGTATGTTCTTGGCACCTATAAAGTGGGGATATCGCGAAGAGCCGTTCGTGCTAAATTGCTCGGCCATTCAGTTCAAGTACCATTTGTCGGCTGGTTGGTTCGGAGACTGCAAGATCACTGACTCCCATCTATTCCGAGTAGGGGCAGTAGAATTTACTGAATTTGTTCTGACGGAATATGCCCCTCTGCTGATCAGAGCGGGAGTATACCATAGTGTTTTTGCTTCCAAATTTCTATATCCCATCTCCAGGGGGTTATGCTGTGGGATGTTTGAAGTGTTCTGTCCTTTGTTCAACACTTTTTATACAGCAGAGGGTGAGACATCCCTAGACCTCTGGAGTTTATCACGGCTCTCCGGTCTGCCTATTGACGGTGAACCGTATGAAGAAGTCTGCTTGGCAGACTCCGAGAAAGACAGCTCTGATGGGGAAGGTAAGTATTCCCTTGGCTTCTCTTACCGATATCTGATGAAGGTCTATCGCTCCATTTGTCTGGCATATAGTAGAGGGTCCTCCAAAGGCTATCATCCCCGAGAGAAAGGTAGCAAACTGAGGGTCCGGATCGGGCAGTGGCTCCAGTACTTCTTCGACGGTCCCCTGAAATATGCAGATTTCCCCTCTATGGGTCCTGTTGCGAGCAAGCAGATAAGAGCTCCCCGCTATAAATCGGCACTGCCATCTTCATTGCGCCATGCGGGCAAAGGTGGTCCCAACCTGGCAGGGGTAGATCCCATCACACACTGTGCAGCTTATTTCACATTCTGGCTATGTACTTTTGCTCTTCCACAAGGGGACGAGACAGTCATTCGGCCAGAGGCCATATATCCAGCTTGTCAGATGGCCTGGGGGATGAAGCTGTCGCTCTGCCCAGTGGCCCTGTGTTTGATTTATAAATCTTTGGGGGACCTGCACAAGCATCGAAACTCCACGTTCTTTGAGGACCGTGGGTCCTTTTCATTTCTTCAATGCCTGGGTCTGCAGTATATTCCCTGAATTAGCTCCGAGAACCTTGCAGGCGGATACAGTGTCACCCAGGATGATTGAATTTGCCAGCGCTGAGCCTGGTCCCTTTTATGATCAGCTATTTAAAATAAGGGGCCGACTGATAAAAGTACCAGTGGACGCCCCTGGCAGCATACATTTCTGGAGCTTGGCAGCAGGTTCAGCTCCATTGATTGATCCTCAAAGAGAATGCAAGCTGGAGGAGATAGAGACATATATCCACCCTATCTCAGGGGTCAACACTGTTGGGCCAATATTGGAACCGGAGCTGGTGAGATGGGCCATGGCAATTCGGCCCAGTGTTTTGGTTTACAGAAAGGGTGGCCTGCTTCTGTTGGAGCCATACTATCCGTTCCGATTTGGGCAGAACTTTGGTTATGACCAGCACATCCCTACATCAGTTGCTCAATTTCCCCTGGATAGCAGGGCCAAGCACGGGTCCACCATTGTCGGCGACGGCCGGTTGTGGTGGGATTTCTATCATCGTCAGGATGACGCAATCTTCAGGGTGCCCACCGTCTCCAACCGTGTTCCCCGGGTAACATCAGGATATATCAAATGGTGGAACATTCGGACCGGCTTTTTCAGGGATGGCAGGGGTGCTTTCTGGGATGTGGCAGAGCGCTCTTTCCTGAAACAGCAGCCTGGGCCGGTGTTTGAAATCCCCGAGGCTCATCTGAGAAAGCTTTATTCGCAGAACCCGAGGGAGGCAGAGAACTATCTGGCCCAGCGTCGAGCTCTGAAGGAAAAGAATTTTGAGCCGCCCGCTCCTGTCTTTGCTGCTATTAACGAAGACAGTTTCGTAAAGACCCTGAAACATCTGTGCCATATAGGAGATGATCGCTTGGAGGCACAATAGTATCCATTTCCTGTTGAAGAGCCGCTCCCGGCAGTAGCTCATTGGAGGGGTCCAGTTGATAAATTTCATCCGTATAGGACGTTTGTATGCCGGGAAGATAGAACTCAGACGTACTATAAGCAAACGTCCTGGCTGTTTATTCTGCTGAGTTTGCATGGATTATCTGCAGAAAGCCCGATAGCTGGCATTTTGAACAAGCGGCTGTTTATATCATTTCATTATGTCGATGGCTGGGGCATGGACCATCTTGACTTGTTTCGCTGCCTGGATTTTCATGGCCATAATGACCTGGCAGCTTTAGTGGAGAAATGCCAGATATTCGGCGATGTTTGTTGGCTTATCAAGGACGCTGCTTCCCGCTCCAAAGAAGTGGCTTATCTGTACTGGCCGCTCTCTGTATTTTATGATGGACCAGCAGGTATAATCTTTTCCTTTCTGACTGCAGTGTTTTCTGTTTAGCATCTGAATTTTGCATCTATTGATCCCATCATCTTTCTGCCGTTCTTAACAGACCGGCCCGACATAAAGCGGCAGGGGCTCTACAGGAAGATTATTGCGCAGGCTGAGAAGCCTACTTACTTTGAAGTTCCTGCTGCAGCACCGACCACTACTCCCCTGCCTCCTGGCAAGAAGAGGAAGGCTTCTGCAGTCAAGGCTGCAGTTGGGAAGGCCAAGAAGGCCAAGAAAGCGCAGGCTCAACAATCGGCTTCGGTAGTGATGGACACCGGGACCCCTCTCCCTGACATTCCCTCATTTGATGAGTTCGAAACTTAGAGGGAGGCCGCTCAGGCATCAGTTCAGGGTAACATCAATATTCTGCCATTGCATTCTTCATTCTATCTTGCTGGGTTTCAGAGGAGTGTTTAAATCTGACCACTCCTTCTTGTACAGCCCAAGAGCCAGTCACGGCGCCCTCCGAGGTGGGGACCAGGTTGCCCTCTCCCACGCCGACTATTGAGGCGGAGGGTAAGCATGCCCTTTTCATCTTTTTCTGTTCATGTCAGCTACTTTTCATCGTCCCTCTCACAGGCTTTTCTTTATAGTGATGGCCGGGGAGGAGACTGAGATTACAGGAGCGGCTGGCGATATTACTCAGCCGCTGGAGGGTCACAAGACCCAGGCTTAATGGGGCCCCGCTCCCGGAAGGCGCATAGTTACCCGGTCTTCCTCCAAGCAGATGTTAGAATTGATGGCCCCGCCCATGGACAGAGTAGAAATCTCTTCCGGTAGCTCTGCGGCCGTTTCTGAGGTAGGTGGAGAAGAAACAGATTTCAGCGGGAGCGACACGGAGGATGCCTCCAAACCAGAGGCCCCATCCGTATGTACCGCCATTGTTTTATCATTTACACCCCCCAAGCTGGTGGTGCCATTTTCTGGAGAAGAATTACCAGAAGAGTTCGCCGCTCTGGATACCGAGGCAGATATAACTCCTCCTTTTGTGGTCTCATCAGCGGGGCTTTCTTCTTCCCTGCAGTCTTCTGAGGATATTGGCATCACTTTAGAAGTGAGTCTTTTCCCTTTATGGTTTCCTTTTTCCCATCTTTATCTACTGCTTGACGCTGCATTGATTCGTTCACAGGAATCCCCTGTTGCCCTCCCGGCTACGAGTGCAGCCGTTGAAGCCACTTTATCTGGCACCCTAGCTATTGTTCCTGCTTCGGCAGCCGTTCTTGAGATAATTCACCCTGTGCCCGTGAGGGTGCAGTCCTCCACAGACTTAGCATCATTGGACCTGTGGAATACAGGGGAAGGCCTAGCTCTCATCAAGGCTTTGGATTTCAGAGCTGAAATGGACCCAGCCAGGGGTTCTGCCTTTATGCCAGCTGCAGTGATGACCATCGCTCCAGAATCAACAGTTCCCATAGTATCAGTCATGGAGAGCGAACCTTTACCTCTTCAGACCGTGGCCCCCGCAGCCTTGACATTGCAGGGGCTAGGCACCGAAATGGAAGAAGGAGAGGTATCTGTTGCAGAACTGGGAGTATCGCCTACAACGGCCACGGAATCTGCTTCCGTATTTTCAGAATCTGAGGAGGAGATGCCTGAAGTTGCATCCGAGAGTATTCCGATGGCCGCCTCCGAGGAGATGGAGGTGGAAGATCTCCCGGCCACCTCAGAGGTTATGGGCGGAGCTCAGTTGGTGGCTTCGGCAGACCTACCGTCTTCTTCTTCGCAGCCGGATATCACCCTATGGGCGGATATAGACAGTGAAGTAACTTTTGAAGTAGCTCCTCTTTCTTCGCCTGGCTTCACTTCCCCTGAAAGTTTTATCTGGCAACATCTGGGCATGCTGCGTCAACTGGTAGAGTCCCAACCTGGACTAACTTATTCACAGTTGAAGGAGATAGCCGGGCGCTTCACCGCCGGCTTACAGGCGATGGGATGTCCCACAGAAATATGGGCCCAGCGGGTTCTTTTGTTGTTAAAATTTGTTCATCGCCGGGATTTCTTGACACACATCATGTCGGACAGATTGGCAGCCTTGAAGTTGCAAAGAATGGAGTGCAAGTCCGAGCTGGCAAAGATGAACTCTATCCTTCAGGAGCGACAACGTCAAATGCAGTCTTTGGCGGAGCGGGAGCATTTCGTGCGTGACCGGATAACTCTCCTGGAAGCTGAACTGTCTGATCTCCGAGCTGAGCTGCCACAGCTAACAACTTCTCGACCGCAGCTCGAGGAAGAAGCAGCTTTATTAGAGGGGCAGGTGGCATCCTTTCGAGACCAGTCTGTTCGACTGCAGGAAGAGGAGGCTCGGCTTCATGAACTAGGAGCCGCCCCTTCTGTGGGTCTTCTGGCATTCGAGGATATCTTTCGGCAGCCATGAATCATTTTCTCTTTCTTATCTTCTTCTCTCTCTTTTTTTTTTTGGGTGCTCTTTTGTGATACAGTGTCCCCTCGGGGCCCTTCATGTACTCACTTCTTAATGAAAAGAAAAATTTTGCTTTATGTGTATCCGCCTTCTTTTCCATGTGGTTTTATCACTTCAGGGAAGTAGGGTAGTGGTTTTAGCAACCCCTCATGCGAATGGCTCGTATCTGGCAGGAGAGCGTCCACCCCTTCAGAGAAAGGATGGGGAACTCGCTCCACCGCGTGACGGCATCCGAAGAGGTGCTTAAACCGGATTCTGTTGGTAGCGGCAAACGTCCCTCTTGGCAATATGTGCTGTGAGGGAGACAATTTGCAGGAATGTGAAAGAAAGGGCCTTATCAGAATAGACGGAAAGTCTAGACTGGGTAGAGGTTATAGCAGGTGGGACGATTACAGGATATGTGATTTTCATCAAGACAAACGTAGGGTCTGGACTGAATAGGGTTTTATCATTGATCGGGCGAAATGCCAGTCGATCAACAGCTGGTTTCATCATCGATATTGGGTTTATATCGATGCAAGAAGAGTTCATAAGTTTCCCCAGAATAGACGAAAGGTCTACATCGAGTAGGGTTTCATCATTGATCGGGCGAGGTGCCAATCGATCAACAGTTGATTTCATCATCGATATTGGATTTATATCGATGCAAAAAGGATTTATAAGTTTCCTCAGAATAGATGAAAGGTCTAAACTGAGTAGGGTTTCATCATTGATCGGGCGAGGTGCCAATCGATCAACAGTTGATTTCATCATCGATATTGGATTTATATCGATGCAAAAAGGATTTATAAGTTTCCTCAGAATAGACGAAAGGTCTAAACTGAGTAGGGTTTCATCATTGATCGGGCGAGGTGCCAATCGATCAAAAGCTGATTTCATCATCGATATTGGATTTATATCGATGCAAAAAGGATTTATAAGTTTCCTCAGAATAGACGAAAGGTCTAAACTGAGTAGGGTTTCATCATTGATCGGGCGAGGTGCCAATCGATCAAAAGCTGATTTCATCATCGATATTGGATTTATATCGATGCAAAAAGGATTTATAAGTTTCCTCAGAATAGACGAAAGGTCTAAACTGAGTAGGGTTTCATCATTGATCGGGCGAGGTGCCAATCGATCAATAGCTGATTTCATCATCGATATTGGATTTATATCGATGCAAAAAGGATTTATAAGTTTCCTCAGAATAGACGAAAGGTCTAAACTGAGTAGGGTTTCATCATTGATCGGGCGAGGTGCCAATCGATCAACAGCTGATTTCATCATCGATATTGGATTTATATCGATGCGAAAAGGATTTATAAGTTTCCTCAGAATAGACGAAAGGTCTAAACTGAGTAGGGTTTATCGCAGGTGGGACTTTGCCAAGAAATGCGTAGGTTTTATCAGGGCAGACGTAAGGTCTGAGCTGGATAGGCTTTAGCAAAACGGTGATGGGCTTCATTGTTGGTGGGACATGCGAAAGGGATATGTGGATTTCATCAGGGCAAACGTAAGGTCTGTCCCAGAAAGGCTTTATCATCGGTGGGGCATGGAGCCATATGACCGACGGATGGTTTTACCAATGAAGGCAGATGAAGGTATCGTGCCGGTTGGCACGGAACTTTTTGAATTACCATATTACTGACCCAAGTGCCCTTTCGGGTTTTCACCAGAGCCAGCCCCCTCTTGCTTTTGCCCACGCGTCCTTTCAGATTTTCACGTGGCGGGGTACCCGATTTTGCATGCAGTGCCCTTTCCGGTTTTCACCACAGTTGGGTTTTAGTCATTTTTGCCCTCGTTCAGAATGCCTGAACAAGACTGGCGGGGTATCTCTATTTTTAACCCCATTTTGTCTCTTCTTTTCTTCCCCTTTTTTTTTATTGAAACTTTGATTCTATAACTGATGGACGTAGCTTGTGCATATGTCATCATTGATGTGGGTGCTAACATCAATGCAAGGGTTTCATAGGTCTCATCAGGATAGACGTAAGGTCTAAACTAGACAAGTTTCATCGCTGATCGGGCAATGCGCCAATCAATCAGCAACGGGTTTCATCGTTGGTATTGGGTTTATACCAATGCAAGGATTTTTATAGGTTTGATCAGGATAGACATAAGGTCTAAACTGGACAGGTTTCATCGCTGATCGGGCAATGCGCCAATCAATCAGCAACGGGTTTCATCATCGGTATTGGGTTTATACCAATGCAAGGATTTTTTATAGGTTTCGTCAGGATAGACGTAAGGTCTAAACTGGACAGGTTTCATCGCTGATCGGGCAGTGCGCCAATCAATCAGCAACAGGTTTCATGATCGGTATTGGGTTTATACCAATGCAAGGATTTTTATAGGCTTCATCAGGATAGACGTACGGTCTAAACTGGACAGGTTTCATCGCTGATCGGGCAATGCGCCAATCAATCAGCAACGGGTTTCATCATCGGTATTGGGTTTATACCAATGCAAGGAAAATTTATAGGCTTCATCAGGATAGACGTACGGTCTAAACTGGACAGGTTTCATCGCTGATCGGGCAATGCGCCAATCAATCAGCAACGGGTTTCATCATCGGTATTGGGTTTATACCAACGCAAGGAAAATTTTTTTTATAAATTTCACCAGGATAGACGTAAGGTCCAAACTAGATGGGTTTTATCACGGCGGGACGTAAAGAGATACGCGGGTTTCTTCGTGGTTACCACATTACCGACCCAAGTGCCCTTTCGGGTTTTCACCAGAGCCAGCCCCCTCTTGCTTTTGCCCACGCGTCCTTTCGGATTTTCACGTGGCGGGGTACCCGATTTTGCCTGCAGTGCCCTTTCGGGTTTTCACCACAGCTGGGTTTTAGCCATTTTTGCCCTTGTTCAGAATGTTCGAACAAGACTGGCGGGGTATCTCTATTTTTAACCCCATTTTTTTATATATATATTTTTTATTTTCTTCTATCCCCCCCCCTTCCTATTTAGAGGGTGTCAGATCGTGACGACACAAGATCACGATAAGTGGTAGCCTGGTTAGGACGGAGTGTCACTATACCAAGGAAAGGATATCTTGGCTAGGGCGGAGTGCCATTAGGCCAAGGAAAAGGTATCTTGACTAGGGCAGAGTGCCACTAGGCCAGGGAAAGGGTATCTCGGCTAGGGCGGAGTGCCACTAGACCAAGGAAGGGTAGCTCGGCTAGGGCGGAGTGCCACTAGACCATGGAAGGGTAGCTCGGCTAGGGCGGAGTGCCGCTAAACCAAGAAAAAGGTATCCCGGCTAGGGCGGAGTGCCGCTAGGCCAAGGAAAAGGTATCTTGACTAGGGCGGAGTGCCGCTAGGTCAAGGAAAGGGTATCTCGGCTAGGGCAGAGTGCCGCTAGGCCAAGGAAAGGATATCTTGGCTAGGGCGGAGTGCCGCTAAGCCAAGGAAAGGGTATCTCGGCTAGGGCGTAGTGCCGCTAGACCAAGAAAAAGGTATCTCTTGCCCGATTACTCGGGGAATATCAGCTGTGCAGCATGATACAACTTTAGGTGTTTACCGTTGAGTGGTGATAATTGGATCTCCCCTCGATGATTAACAACTATGTAGGCCCCTCCTTCGTAGACTCTTTGTATCACATATGGACCTTCCCAATTGGGATTTAGCTTTCCCTTCGGGTTGGACGCCATGACTTCTTTTTTCTTGACCATGACGAGGTCACCTTTCTTAAATTCTCGTCCTTTTATGAGTTTGTTAAATGCAGTGGCCATGCGGGCCTGATACATTTGGATATTCTTCTGAGCTTGGAGGCGCTTCCCTTCCAATTCAGCCAATTCTTCTAATCTTCTTTCTGCATTGGTTTGTTCACCATGGGCTAGGTCGTATTGGACTGCCACTCTGAGTGACGGGACTTCCAGCTCTAGTGGGACTACTGCCTCTGAGCCGTATACCAAGGAGTATGGCGAGCACCCTGTAGGTGTTTTGAAGACGGTGCGATACGCCCACAGAGCTTCATACATCTTTTCTTCCCAATCCTTCTTATTGGCACTGACGACTTTGGCCAGCAGGGTGCACAAAGTCTTATTGAAAGCTTCTGCCAATCCATTTGCCTGTGGATTGTAAGGAGTGGAAGTCCTCCATTCGATCTTATATTTCTCGGCAAGCCGATAGATTTTCTGATTTCTGAAATGACTCCCATTGTCAGATATTATTCGGCTGGGGATCCCAAACCGGAAGATGATGTTTTGCTTGATGAATCTGGCGACCAGCTCACCAGTGACTTCTCTTAGTGCTATAGCCTCTGCCCATCGGGAGAAGTAATCTGTTATGGCCAGTATATACTTATGCCCGGCGAGGAAGTCGGTAGTGGACCGACTACATCAGTTCCCCATTGTGCAAACGGCCAGCTAGGGACTGTAGGGTGCAGAATCGTAGGTGGCCTTCTAGGCACAACAGCATGCTCCTGACACTTCTGGCATGACTTTGCGAATGTGCAGCAGTCTTCAAACATAGTGGGCCAATAGTAGCCCAGCTTCTTGATTTCTATCTTCATCTTGGGGCCAGCCTGGTGGGCACCTGCTGTCCCAGCATGTATTTCTTTCATCGCTTGCCAAGCTTCTTCAGTGGACAGGCAGCGGAGCAGAATCTTCTTGCGTGCATCTGCCATTATTCGGAACAGAGTCCCATTCCTGAATTCATAAGAATCTTTGATTCGCAAGAGTTTCATCTTTTCTTCTCTTTTCTGCGGCAGCTGTTGGTGTAAAAACCATTGTAGCAGGTGTTGTCTCCAATCAGATGCCTGTTCTGTACTGATCGTGGCGACTTCATTTTCTTCGGGGCAGCCTTCTAGCATGCTGGGGACTTGCCGCCGATTTATGACAACAATGTTCAGTGTCTCATCTGGTGGGACTGCTATTGAGCTGGCTAGCTTTGCCAATGCATCAGCCTGGACATTATGTGCACGGCCCACATGCTTGAGCTCAATATGATAGAATTTCGCCATGAGGCGCACAGCTTTCTGGTGGTAGGGGTTCAACTCCGGCTTCCGCACTTCGAACTCACCTTGGATTTGCTTTATTATCAACATTGAATCCCCGAATACCTGAAGCATCTGGATACCCATGTTGAGGCTTATATGCAGTCCGATTATCAGAGCTTCATACTCGGCTTCATTATTAGTGCAGGGCTTGTTTATAGAACAGGAAGTATGCACAACCTCCCCTTCCGGCGATTTCAGCACAATACCGGCTCCGGCCCGTATTCTGATTTTTCCATCGGAGTCCGTCTCTGTTCTAGATGCTCCGTCAAAGAATAGCTGCCACATAGTTGACTGAGCTTGGCAGGCTTCTAGTGTCTCATCATCGGGTAACTCAGTCCCCAACATATCATTCCTGGCACAGGATGTTCTGCGAAGAAATCGGCCACAGCCTGTCCTTTTATTGCCCTCTGGGGTATATATGTGATATCGAATTCCATCAGAATTACTGCCCATTTGCCCAACCGGCCTTTCAGTACTGGTTGAGTCAGTATGTATTTGAGTGGATCTGCTGCAGATATCAATCTGACTTCATGTGACAGCATATAGTGCCGGAGCTTTTTAACGGCAAAGACTAGTGCCAAGCATGTCTTCTCTATATAGGTGTAACTTTCTTCAGTTCTGATCAGCCTCCTACTCAGGTAGTATAGAGCCTGCTCTTTGCCTTCTTCATTTATCTGTGCTAGCATTGCCCCCAGGGAACAGTGTGTGGCTGCAATGTACAGTATCAGGGGTTTGCCCTTAATAGGTGCCCCCAGCACTGGAGGGGTTTTGAGATATTCTTTCAGCTTCTCAAAGGCCTCCTGACAGCCATCGTCCCAGAGGAACGGCACATCTTTCATCATGAGCTTGTGAAAAGGGTGGCATCTCCCCGACAGATTTGATATGAATCGTCGGATGTAGGCCAAACGCCCTTGTAGAGATCTCAGCTCGTGGAGATTCCTTGGTGGAGGGAGCTCCTGGATAGCTTTAATCTTGGATGGGTCAATCTCAATGCCCCTATGACGGACGATGAACCCAAGGAATTTTCCACTGGACACGCCGAAGGCACATTTCATAGGGTTCATTTTGAGCTCATATTTGCGCAGCCTCTGGAACACTACTCTCAGATCCTGCAAATGGTCTTCTTTTCTGCTGGTTTTCACCACCAGGTCATCAATGTAGCACTCTACCTTTTTGAAGAGCAAATCACCAAAGATCTTTGTCATAGCTCTTTGGTAAGTAGCGCCGGCATTCTTGAGGCCGAACGGCATCCTTTTATAGTGGAATATCCCCTTCGGAGTGCGGAATGCAGTGTGCACTCTGTCTTCTTCAGCGATCCAGATCTGGTTATATCCGGATGACCCATCCATGAATGACAGGGCTTCATGGCCAATGGTTGCATCGATCATTACTTCAGTAATTGGCACTGGGAAATCATCCTTCGGGCAAGCCTTATTCAGGTCCCTGAAATCTACACATATTCTGATCTGCCCATTTTTCTTCTTCACGGGCACTATATTGGCCAGCCATGTAGTATATTGGTTCTCTTCAACAAAGCCCACATTGATCAGCTTGTCGACTTCTTTGTTGATCTGATTTATCAGTTCGGGACGCATTCTCCTTGAAGGCTGCTTTACAGGGCTTGCCCCCGGGTTTATCGCCAATCGGTGCTGTGCCACATCAGAGCTCAGTCCCGGCATCTCATCATATGTCCATGCAAAGCAGTCTCGGAACTCTTTCAGAAACTGTATGTACTGTTCTCTGGCAGCTGGTTCTAGCAGTGCACTGAGGAATGTCGGCTTTGGCTCATCCGCTGACCCCAGATTCACTTCTATCAGCTCATCGACGGTGGCCTGGCCTCCGTCCTCAACTTCGGGTGGGGCTTCTTGCAAATCAATAAAGCCTCCCGGGATATAATTCTCTTCAGTTTCATGTTCTTCTGTATCGTCATCCTGCTCATCAGCGGATGTCGGCTTATCATATAAGGCCGATACCATCGGATTCTGTTCAGTCTGCCCCGAGGACGAGACTGGTTCAGAAGAGAATTCAAAAGTGGAATCTTCCGCTCTTAGGGATCTTTCTGTTGCAGGCTCCCCTGAAAGGTCATCTTTCTGTAGAGCCCGGACTTCTTCCAGAATGCGCTCAAATTCCAGGCATTCTCTCAGTTCTTTGGCCATCTGGTCTTCATCCGGGGTTCCCGTATCAAATTGTGCTTCGGCCTGGAATAGATCCTCCTTGCAGGACGGGTCCTTCCAGCACCGACCCCTCTCAGTTTTATCAGACATCCCTGCTTCTGGCTGGTCATCTTGGGCTTCATTGTCTGTTATGGTTTGATACATAACCTCTTCATCCTCAAAGGGATATTGATCATATCCTATCCCAGGGGAGTCTCCATGCTGGTAGAAGGTAGAGATGACATCCACCTCGGCTTCATAATATTCTTGAAGGGTATAACCCAATCCCGGATGCTGTGTGATCTTCCTCAGTTCCTTATTATCTCGAGGCGGATCCCATAGCTCCCTGAATGCTTTCTTCTGGGCTGCAGATTGTAGTGATGGCATTTGCATCTTGGAGAACATCTGCGAAACCTGCTGGGTAGTATACTCCAGGCCTGTAATCGGCACCATCCGGTTTGCGGCTTCTTCAGGGACCATGCAGTCTTGATCATCTTCTTCGACTGCCTCCCCGGTGTAGAATATGGTAGGTGGCTCGCAGAAGCGAGGGATTTCCATAGTCTTCAGTGGCAGCACTGTTTGGTATTCTAGGCTGGCGACGGGTTTGATTAAACCTCGTGGGACCTTCACCTGTATGCACCTTTCTTTCATTTCTTGATCAGTGCTATCTGGATGGATGCTAGGAGGGGTGATCCGAGCAAAATCATCAGCATAAGAGATGTGAGCTACTTCATGCTTTTCAACATAGCCCCTGGGTGGCGGTGGAGACCAAGCTTTTGCCTTCGTCGCCGGCTTCTTCTGGCTGATCACAGCCTCTTTCTTTTCATCCTTTTGTGACACCTCGGTGTAGTAGGAGGCATCGAGCATATGGCATTCGAACACTTCAAAGGGATGTAGGTCTGCAAACACCCTTTCTTCCTTTCCTTCATGGCAGTATTTTATGCATTGGTGTAGCGTGGATGGCACTATCTGATATTCATGCAGCCACGGTCTCCCCAACAGGGCCTTATACGTGGTGTTGGAGTCGATCACATAGAATCGTACCACGGTAGTGAGGTCGCCCAATGTGAGGTTGAAATCAGCCACCCCGAGAGGTGTTTCACATTTCTGGTTGAACCCAGCAATCTTCATGTCTCTGACCTTGGTAAGCTGCAGATCAAAGTAGTATTTCTGATAGATGCGATACGGGAGAATATTCACAGCAGCCCCGGGATCTATCAGTATCCTGCTCAGCGACTGACAGTTCAGGGAGCCCCTCATATACAACGGTCTGTTGTGACTGGCATTTGGGATCAGCATATCATCTTCTGTGAACGTGACTGATGGTCCAGCATTCACTTCTGCCAAGAGTGCTTCATATTGTGCCGGCGACTGCAGGGCATCCACAATTGCTTGGCGGGCCTCTTCACTCAGAGAGAGTATCTCCCAGATGGAGAATCTGGTGGGGAGCTTCTTCAACATTTTCATGATTCGACTGCCAACCCGAACATTAGACAGCCTCATCTCCTCTGCCCACCGGGGTCTTGGAGGTTCATGTGGTGCCTGTGGCCTTTGCTGCCCAGTCCCAGTTTCATTTTCTTCATCGGTCTCCCGGAGGGCTTCTTCTGTAATGACTGCCCCTGGCTTTGCTAGAGGGCTATTTTCTTCATTTTCTTCATGCTGTTTCTGCTTTCCAGTTGCTGTCTGCTGGCATTTATCGCTTTTAGCTGGAGCAGTATGAGACGGCTGCTCGTTTTCTAAGCTGGACAGGAACTCCAGGAATGAAGGGGCTCCTTCTGCTTTATCTTTTCCTTGGTACAAGCTGGCAGGGGGAGGAACCTGGACACCGCGCACCTCTGGTTTCGGGATCTGATAGGGTTGCTCCCCTCTGAACATAATATTATGGTTAGCTGGTGGCGGACGCCCCCATTTTCTCCCAGACCGTGTTGCATGGGCTGAGGTAGAGGCCTCAGCATGATTGGCTTCTAGCGGGGCATCTGATGCTTCTTGTTCATCATCCTCCCCGGGCAGAGAAAAGAGTACCGACAGAGTATTGCATTGTACTGTCGTGACCTTCTTTCCCTTTTTGGCCTTAGGCCGTCTCTTCTTTTTCTGGGAAGTTGGCTTTGCTAGTTCCTGCCCCCAGAAGGACTCAGTCTCATCTTTTCTTTGTTCTGCCTCCGGCTGCTCTTCAATTTTCAATTCTTCGAGCTGCTCCCAGAGTATACAGTCTTTCACCAACAGGTGTTTCGGCTTTTTCTGCTCATACTCATCAAGCTCATTAATATATTGCTGCAGACGCCTGGTTGCAGGACTTTCTTCTTTATGTGCAGGGAGGGGAGTTTGTCTCCTCCGGTTGCGAGTATGGATCCGGATGACTGGTCCGGTCTCAACTGTAGGCCATATTGGCTTTATTGGAGGCGACTCAGGCCTTGGGGTGACACCCCGGATAACTGCTCCGTTGGTTTTAGCTGCGGGAGTCTTCTTTCTGCTTTTTGTGGGTACCGTCTGCCATCCTTCCTGATCTCTCAATGGGGTGAGGAGGCAGGCTTCATAGGTGTGCCTGGTGCATTCTTCAATGGCTTCCTTAGGCAGCTGTTGATAGATTGAGATCATATTAGCGGCCACCCTCCAGGGCGGAAGCTCATGTGGCCGAGGAGGCTTCACCTGGTAATCTCCCAGCTGCAGTTCACCCTTCTTGACCATTCCTTCCATGATATCTTTGAAGACATAACAGTCCTCAATTGGGTGCCCCAACACCCGGTGAAATGGACAGAACATCGGATCATCTTTCTTTTCTGCATCTTCGGGCTTCTTCGGTTCAGGCAATGTTACCTTATTGAACTTATATGCCCAGTTAAATAATGCTGCAGTCTTATCCTTGGGAAAAGAGTAAGCCCTTCTCATCCTGTCCCTCAGAGAGACTTTGTCTCTTCTTTCTGCTGTATCTGCCATCGGGGGAGCTTCATCTGCCCCTTTCTTCCCTTTTTGTTGCTCAAAGGTTCTAAAATCGACGGTGTTGGCCTCAGAGTGTGACGGCCGCCGATCATTGGATTTACCTTTTGGCATGGCGGGAGCATTGACGGTCGGACGTTTGGACAAGAACGCCTCGACCTCCGCCACTATATTGTTCAGTCGGTCAAATGTTTTGACATCTGCACCGATCATTTTTTCTAGTACCTCCCTCCTGAGGTTCTGCTTGCATATCTGCACTGCATCCTCCTGATGAGGAGGTCTTCTGCATCTCATGGCTAGATTTCTCCATCTTTTGATGTACTCCAGTGCAGTTTCATCCTGTTTCTGCCTGGTAGCATACAGTTCTGCTATTGTGATTTCCCTTTCGTGACATGAAACCTGTCGCGGAATTTTCTTTGCATATCGGGCCAATCAACCACTGATCCTGCTGACAAGCTTGAATACCATTCAAAGGCCAACCCAGTGAGGGACGAGCCAAAGAACTTGAGCAGATAGGCTTCATCGACTGCTAGGTCGCCCATGATGGTAGTATAGTAGGCTATATGCTCTCTGGGGGAGCCCTGGCCATTGAATTTCTCAAACTTTGGCGGCTTGCTGACGCCTGGAGGTAGTCTTTTGGCAGCATACTGGGGAGGATACGGTACCTTGTACACATCATAAGTACCCGCATCACCACCAGTCTTTTCTGACAGCTTCATTTCCACAATTCTTTCAATCATCTGCTTGTGGGCTACAGCTGGATCTATCTCTTCTGGGAAGAAGTGAGCTTGTTGCTGGCTGTGAGGAGTTGTCATCACAGTGGCGCGCAAGATGGGCGCGGTAGGCTGTGTCTGAGACACAGAGGGCTGAGCTACCGTTTGCTGTGGAACAGGTTGACTTGGTGCTTTGCCCTTATCAGCTAAGAGAGGATTAGCCAGGATAGTTGTTTCTGTGGAGCTGGATGTCTGCCCCGCAGGTTCAGCTTGCTTCGAGACTGATGTAGCTTCCTGTCTCTCATTGAGCTGTCTTCGGAGAGCATTGATCTCCTGTTGGTATCTTCTGAACATCATCTGGATCATGGGATCCATGGTTGATGGAATTTGTATATCTTCAGAAGTCCCTTCAGCATCATCAACGAAGGGGTTATCTCCATCTTCCGCTGTTACCACATTAACTGTCATAGTGGTAACCCTGCGGGCTTCATCATCAATTTTGATTTATCTTTTGCTGCCTGGCCTCTTCTTGTGACAGGACCAGGTCTAGTTGCCAGCCTGAGCAATTCCTCTGGCTGAGTTGGTAGTATATCCTGCCCCCTGGCCAGTCCAGCCATATTGCAGGCGAAGATTTGCATCTTTCCTTTCCGCCTGTAGACCTTTCTTTTTATTTGACTAGGATATCTGAGCCGGTCAAAGACCGATATTCTTTCTTTGGCTTCTTCCTCGTACAGGTCTTCTTCATTATATCCGACCCTGGGGCCTTCTTCATAGTCATTTGAATCGGAGGAAGAGGCTTCGATCATCATTTCTTGGAAGGTTTCTTCTTCTTCATCATCCCTGATGCCCAAGGCACGGGATAGTCTTTGCTGGCCTAGGGCAGAGCTCCCTAGGTAGTGGAAGTAATCTTGGACTACTTGCTTAGTCTCCTCTGGGTCGCGCCTTTTCGGCTCAGGTCGGAGCATCAGTCTGTCCTGGCCCTTTTGCTGCCAGGCCAGTCTTGTCACCCGAGCATTCAGATGTTCGGCCCTGGGATATTTGAAGATATCAGCCTGTCTGGCACAGGCTCCTGATCTTCTTGCAGTAAGCATAGTGACTGGTTCACTTCTTCTCATATCGCCAACTTGGCAGCGGTTGGCAGCAGCATTGTAGCTCTTCTCTTCCCATCTCTTGCCCCTGGCCATGGGATGGGTGTTGGTGAAGTTTTCCCTGGTCTCATATCTTCCGCCCCTCATCATGGGACGAACAGCAATCATATTTCTTTCTTGACCCTCAATCTCATCTCTCTTCCCCCGGGTCCTGGGGTAGACAGCAGTAGCATTTCTTTCATCTTTCTTCATCTCCCTTCTGCCCCCTGCTCTGAGGCGGGCAACAGTGATATCAGTGAGGTTCTCTCTGTCTTCAGCTGGGGCCCAGCTTTGGATCCTCTTCGGTCGCCAGACCTGTTTGTATTTTGCTGGCTTGGGCGCCAGCGGCTTCTTTTCAGCAGCTTCCCAGTTGGCCCTCCTAGCGGCCAAAACCTGGAACTTGTTGTCAGTTGGGATGGTCGGGACGATTCTGTCCGGCCGGACTCCCCTGGGGCGACCATCGAGGTTCGCCCTAATAGCACCCATCATTATCGTCTTTCCGGAATTGGAAAGGCGACGATCAACAGCAGTAGACCGGCTCCTCCGGTTGGTTTTCTTCCCCTTCTGGGCAGCAGTGGGGACCATGTCCCTTTTCTGGACATGATGGACGTAGCAGGCGACGGCCGTGGGGGCCGTTTTCTTCGGTAAGCCATCCTTGCGATCAGCGGCCTCCACTGGGGCGTTTGCAGCAGCGCCTTGCTCCTCGTTATCGACCTGTAGAAGGTCGGTGTAGACAACGCCCAAGCAGTTGGGCAGCCCGACAGCTGGGGGAAACGAACCGAACGCCAGTGGTACCGCCAGGTACCCCTCCTGGACGTGCATGTCCACCGGTTGCTTGTCGAAGCATACAGACGCGATTTGTGTTGTCATCGTAGTTTCCTGGAAACAAGGAAACACACGGAATCAGAAATTTGAGGGGGGCCCGCTGGGCCTCCTACCTTAGCGTAAAGATGAAGGGAGACTAAGTCCCACCGGGCGTGCCAGACTTGTGGACGCGGATTTTTTCATCATCGTCATCCATGTATGTGGATGAGGATATGATGTCTTTGTTTATTTATTTAATTTGGTTTATTGGGTTGATTGGTTGTTTATTGATTTATTGGTTTATCTATTTATTGGTTCATTGGCGTGCCAGTCACCGAAGTGACAATTTTATTGTGCGCTCGATCTGACATGGTCAGTCGATTGTGAGTGATCGTGTCTGGACTAGAAGTCCGTCATACCCTGAACGCTATGACGTTAATTACGTCCTCCCTAAGGAAGACAACCCTTGATTAAACGCTAGAGGTAGGAGGAAGACAGCGGTAAAGCCGTATGCTCAAAGGAGACAAAATTCATCTGTTTGCAAGACGTTAAATGTATTCGGACAAAGCAGGGGTTTGTTAATTACGGGGACAAATCCGACGGCATATTCCCACCATCTTGGATGATGCCAAGTGGGGAATAGGAAACCACCCATGCAGTGGCAAAGTGGGAACCGTAAAGGATCGGGCATAATTGACCCGGAGTCCGAATAGGGACCGGCATGCCATGGCACGCCCCATATGGGTGCGGTAGCACGTTTATATCCCCCCTTCGAGGGGACCATCGGAGGGCATACAAAGGCATGACTCCGTGGGCCGACGGGGTTGAGAGATAATATCACAGTGACCTGGCCAGGTGTGTGTGAATTTCGGCAGCATGTCCCCTTGACTTGGATTGTGCCAAGAGAAGATAGGTCATCACCCACGGAATGCCGGGATGACAACCGAATGAGGATGGGCACCGGGCCCCGGGACATCGCTTGCCTCTGTTTCATCGGTCAATATCCCCTTGAAACCCTTCAGAACGCATGTAACGACATGGCCCTTTAGGTTCATAAGGGTGGAATCCGGATCGGGAATGAGGGCTGTAGGGGAGGGAGGTCCTCCCCATTACTGTATCTTCTCAGATCATTCATGACAGTCTCATGGCAGTGGGGAGAAAGTCCCCTGACTGGGCTTCATTGGGCCAAGAAGAGGGGTCTCGGCGTGGCTTACTGGTTGGCCAAGGGGGGTTCTCGGCGTGGCTTCTTGGTTGGCCAAGGGGAGCTCTCGGCGTGGCTTTTTGATTGGCCAAGGGGGCTCTCGACGTGGCTTACTGGCTGGCCAAGGGGGGTTCTCGGCGCGGCTTCTTGGTTGGCCAAGGGGGGGCTCTCGGCATGACCTTTTGGTGGACAAAGGGGGGCTCTCGGCATGGCCATTGGCTAGATGGAGCTCTCGGCACGGGGCTTCCCGGCGCGCTCATGGCCGCGCCGGGAGCCTAGCGCCAAGAGGCTGTGGGCTATAGGGTTTTGCACAAAATGAGGGCTTGTCGTTTAGCTGAAAGGAGGGGAAGGCCTCTCGGCCTTACAGTTCTCGGCGGGGAAACTCGCACGCCGAGAAGGTGGAATGCAGACGGATTTCAGGGTTTCAGGGCTCAATAACGATGCTCTGTTTCTGGGATTTCTGGGTTTTATGGCTCAGATTGAGGCCGAATCAGAGATGTACGAGGAGATTTCAAGAAGGCCTCTGCTAGAAGGATGCCAAGGGAGCTGAGAGGCCGGATCATCAGGAAGAGGGGAGACCATCGTCGGGGCCTGAGTAGCTTTTATCTGTATACTGCCAGACGTCTGGGGGGGTCAAGAGATGGCTGTCTCTGATTCCCCAGACTAGCATGATATCATCTGGGAAGCAAATCGGCGATGAAAGAACCCTTGATGCTGGGACCTCAGACCCTAGTCATTCAACGATTGGAATGAGGATCCGGGGTCGCATTCGTCTGCAGGCTCAAATGTATCTTTTATAGCCGGCAGTCCGGGGAACCAAGAGATTGATGTCTCTGGTTCCCGGACAGCACAAGAGGCTTGAGGAACAGACTCAAATACATACGGAGGGCATGCTCTTGAAGCGGGAAGAGAGAGGAGAATAGAACCCAGCAACCCATTGAACAAGGGTGGGGGTTCTACCTTCATCCCTGTTCGAAGAACAGACCCGACACCGGAGCCTGAGTCATTTCGCCCATGGGGCATTCATACAAACAGTATGCATACATATGGAGACAAAGGAAGATCGTATCGCCTAAAATCCATCACGGCCATTGCATTTATTTCATCTCACCATCATTTACATCGAGAAACATAGAGGGGAGGAACAGGGAAAGAATCGTATGAATAATCTAAACATCAAGACTTCGACTATTACATATGGAGAATCAGTAAAAAGAAGAAAAAGAAACATCGAACATGGGGGGGAGGGTGGAGCATTGACTCCTCTCCCTCCCCCTATCAGCCCACCTGGAGCCCTTCTTCTTTCCTTTCTTCTGCTTCTTCTTTCGACGGAGACTCTCTCCCTCTCTTTTCCTTTCTCTTTCTCTTTCTGGCTATCTGTTCGCTCTTTTCTTCTTCGTCTCTTTCTTCTTTTCTTTTCTGTCTATCCTCTTTCTTGCTATCTCGCTGCTTCTCTCTTCGAAGGGAGGGGGTTTTATAACCCTTTTCCTCTTCCTTCTCGGCAGGCACCTTCACGGCGCGCTTGAGGTAGGCTTCCCGGAGCGCTCAAATTTGATCTCTCGGCGCCAGCATCCGGGCTTCGACATGGGCTTTCGGCGCCACCTTCATATAGGCCCACTTGGGATTTCTTTAAATGTATCATCATCCCAAAGGGTCTATCATCTATGAAATATCTTGTATTGAAATCGCGATTGCAATCTCCATCAGTCCGCAGACAGGGTTTTATCAGTCCGTAGACAGGGGTTTCATCAGTCCGCAGATAGGGTTTTATCAGTCCGTAGACAGGGATTTCATCAGTCCGTAGACAGGGGTTTTATCAGTCCGTAGACAGGGGTTTCATCAGGATTGTCATCTGAACAGTGACAAAGCCGGGTATCATCTTATCAATATCATCACTCTAATGGTGACGAGCTCGGACATCAGCTTTAGTCTGGGAAGACCTCAGCCGGGTGTATAATCTGTGTAGACGATTCTTCTTCTGCTCTATCTTTTCAGGAGCCTTTACCATCTTCATCTGCCGGTGCCGGCTTCATCTTTATCTCATATTACTTCCGTCAGTAAGCCAACATCTGACTTACCCTGACATATCATCTGTGACTTCTTGGACGAAGCAGTAGTACAGCTGGAAGGTCTCATTAGTCGAGTGACTGCTGCTTTATCAGTGCTGCCGTCTGAGTGACATTGGCACCGGGCATCGGCTTTGGCCGACAAGGGCTTTAGCCAGGTGAAAGGTTGATAAGCTTCATCATTAGTCTTTCACTGTTGGTCAGACCCTCTTTTCAATTATACTTCCACCCTTGTTCATTTTCCAGGTGTCAACAGGAGGTTGGGGGAGGTTCATCCTTTTGTTTCCCCTTCACTTGGGAGTGAATGGGGCGGGGGACTGAGTTTTCAGAGTGAACTACACGAACTGGGCTCGGCCCGTTGTCGCGCTAGGTTCCAAGGGCGCGTTCTTGTTGAACGCGCTGAGTCGTCCGAGCGCGTTCGTCCAAGAAGATGAACAGTTGGTGGTTTATGTCGTGCCAGGGTCGGGAAGTGCATTCTCGATGAACACGCTAGCTTCTGCTAGCACCTTCTTGTCACGCCAGGAAGCTAGAGCGCGACAGTATCGCGCCCTGGGTCCCTAGCGCGTTAATCCCCCTCCCCGTGCCACGTTTCCTTTTAGTAGTTTTACCTCTGGTGGAGTGAGTCTCGGATCCGGTTGTGGCGTGTGGCTCAACGGTTACCGTGAGCACCCAGTGAGAGCCACAGGGGCGCCCGGGGGTCCCCAGAGAATCAGTTATTTCGGTAGGGGTGCCGCATGACTCGAGGGACGGTCGAACCTCATGCGTGTCCCCGACATCCGTACCTACCGTTTTGGTTACCGAGAGTCTGCGTTAGTGTGTGGCCGGTGGTTTCCGTGAGTCAGTCCTTACTTCCAGTGACCTGTCCACTAGTCGTAGCTTCCTACGCACGCGGGTGCGGACCCACCTGGGAGTGGTGGAGAGCGAGACCCGGTGAGAGGCAGTTTTTAGGCTGGTTACCGTAGGGCCCCTTGCCTTTGCCACCAGAGTCCGGTGGGGGGGAAAACCAGCTAGAGGACCCGACCTAGAGCAGATGGTATGTGTGTGCACACGTAGTTGGGGGCTTAGGACACGCGCTGACGAGCGTGACCCCAGCTAGTCCTTGTTGTGGTACTTGTTGCGTGTCTGAGTCTCACACCCGGGGCGTCGTAGGTAGACACTTGTGATGTGGTGTAAGACGTCAGGGGACGCATCCGGTCGTTCTTCTAGTGGGTAGTGCTCATGTTTACTGGTAGGTGTAGACTCGAGTTTTGTTGGACCGAGGTTAGTAGTACGGTACTGTTAGAGTAAACGGTTTTTCCGTTTGTTTACTTTAGCTTGTTGGTTCTACCGTACTCCTATTAGGTGGGGTTGCTTTTCTGCCTTCTTGCTTCCTACCTTGTTTTCCGCGTGAGGTGGGGGTTCGCGGGATCCCTACTGGGCCAATGAAATGAGGCTCACCCCTACTTTTCTGGTGAGGCGGGGTCGTCGAGAGGCACGGCCGAGTTTCAGCGTGGTTCTTCTAGCAAGGGTTAGTCGCCATTCTGCCAGAGCCGGGGGATGCCCCGTGTAGTTGTACTCCGAGGGATGCCCCGTGTAGTTGTACTTTCCTTTCTGTTGACTGTACTTTTATTTTGGACATGAGACTATGTGGACCTTGTAGCAGTTTATTTTATTTATATTATGATGTGCATTTTATTTTCGGTCATTGTGCTATCTCTGTGGTCGTTTCAGCTTCTCTTGTACTCCCACTCCATCCCTTTTTACCGTTCCGAGTCTTCGGGCTCGTGGGTTGGCAGGGCCGAGATTCAAGACGCGCCAGTTCCTTTCCGGTACTCGGATCTCGGGTCGTCACAGCTGGTATCAGAGTGTAGGTTGTGGAGGTACATCGGAACTTGAAACGAATTGCGGTGGTCCAGAAGGTCCATGAATGTCCTGTACAGTCGGCGACTGGCTTAGGGCCGTGTGTGTTTTATTGATTTGTGGTTGTTTTCCTTGATGCCAGGTGTGTTATGGCGCCTCGGAGGAGGGCTCGTCCCCAGCAGGGAGAGTCTAGTGGTGGTCCATAGGAGCAAAGCAGGGCTTCAGTTTCCGAGGGTGTAGCTGGAGATGCGAGAGCTCCGGGGATGGATGATTTCTTCCGAGGTATGTTTGAGTATGTGCTTCAGCGGCAGCCGGGAGGTCAGCAGTAGGGAGATCACCAGCAACAGGGTAGCGATGCTAGTGAGGGCCAGGCTCGTGGTGGTCATGGTCGTGTGCTGAAAGAGTTCTTGCTGTTTCAGCCTCCTTCTTTCAGTGGGCAGCCAGATCCTGAGGTGGCCAGAGAGTGGCTGGATGATGTGCGACGGATTTTTAGTGCGATGGAGTGTCCCGAGGAGGAGCAGGTAGCGTTGGCTACTCATCGTCTTCAGAGAGCGGCCCGTACTTGGTGGACGTCAGAGTGGGGTTCAGTGTTCTGGTCTCGTCCTCTTCGGCAGATTGCGTGGCAGGAGTTCGTCTCGACTTTTAAGCGTGCTTTCTATCCATCCTTTGTCAGATCGTAGAGGTTGCGTGAGTTTATGGAGCTGACCCAGGGTGACACGACGGTGATGCAGTACCGTGCCAGGTTTATCGAGTTGGGCCGTTATGCTCCTCATATCGTGGCAGATGAGGAGGTGAAGATCGATCAGTTTGTGGGTGGTTTGAGGCTAGAGTTGAGGCATCATCTTCTTGCGTCAGGTTTGACCACTTTGAATGCGCCATGTAAGGCAGCAGCGACGCTGGAGAGAGATTTGCAGAAGGTTTGAGGGCAGGACAATGCTAGTCAGTGCAGGTAGATTTCAGCCAGCCGACGAGGATGCAGCAGCAGAGTACTATCCAGCTCTCAGCAGGTGGATCAGTGGCAACGCAGTCTGTGGCTCCTGCGCCAGGGCCGTCATCCTTTAGATCGAAGCTTAAGAAGCTGCTTAAGAAAGCTGGTTTTGGTAAGAGGCGTCAGGATCCTAAGGAGTCGAAGCAGGAGTCGATGGACAGTGTTCAGCAGCCGGTGGCTTTTCAGCGTCAGGGTTTGATGACTGGTTCTTGGGGCGGTTGTCCTAGGTGCGGTGGTTCTCATCCGGGTAGACCGTGTTCAGCGCCCGTGATTTACTTTAGGTGCGATCAGCCAGGGCATATAGCACGTGACTGTTTGTAGAGACCGAGCCAACCGCATGAGTTTCGGCAGCAGCAACAGTTTCAACCCCAGCAGTTGTCATCACAGCCGCAGTAGTACCAGTAGCAGGGACAGTATCCTCAGTTGTCACGGTCAGCTACTGTAGGGAGGCAGAGATCCCAAGGTAGAGTGACTTACATGACCAGGGTAGAGGCTGAGGCGTCACAGTTGGTGGAAGGTACTCTTTCGATTTTGGGTTGTGCGGCTCATGTTTTGTTTGATTCAGGTGCTTCTCATTCGTTCATCTCGGAGGATTTTGCTCAGAGTGTGGAGGACCCAATGATTGAGGTGTCCTATGACTTGGCGGTAGAGTTGCCTATCGGTGACTTCATGATCACCCCGTACTGTTTTGAGAAGGTACCTGTGTGGGTGGAAGGGCGAAACTTGCCTGTTAGACTCTACACGTTACCGCTTCAGGACTTCGATGTGATTTTGGGCATGGATTGGTTCGAGGCTCATCATGCCTTGGTGGATTGCGGCTCGAAGAAGGTCTACTTCCGACAGCTTCGTGGACCCACCTTTTATTTCCAAGGTATTCGGTCTCCATCTTCCCACTTGCTTATTTCGGCTATCCGTGCACGTCGTTTGCTTGATGCGGGTTGTCAGGGTTTTCTCGCATCCGTGGTTTTGGTTGATCGGCAGTGTCTTGAGGTAGAGGACATTCCTATCGTGTGTGAGTTTCCCGATGTTTTTCCCGAGGAGCTACCAGGGTTGCCACCATAGCGAGAGATCGATTTCGTGATTGAGGTGGTACCGGGTATGGCACCTATGTCGAAGGCCCCTTATCGGATGGCGCCCGTAGAGTTGCGAGAGCTGAAGGCGCAGTTGCAGGAATTGCTGGCCAAGGGGTATATTCGTCCAAGTTATTCCCCGTGGGGTGCGCCAGTGTTGTTTGTGAAGAAGAAGGATGGTAGTTTAAGGCTGTGCATCGACTACCGTCAGTTGAACCAGACAACTGTTAAGAACAAGCATCCGTTGCCTCAGATTAATGACTTGTTCGACCAGCTTCAGTCGGCCCGGGTGTTTTCGAGGATCGATTTGAGATCGGGCTATTATCAGCTGCGGATTCGAGAGTCGGATGTGGAGAAGACAGCGTTTCGGTCGAGGTATGGGCATTATGAGTTCTTGGTGATGCCGTTTGGGCTCACCAATGCCCCCGCAGCGTTCATGGATTTGATGCATAGGGTGTTTCGTCCGCACTTGGACCAATTCATGGTCGTATTCGTGGACAATATCCTTGTGTATTCGCAGTCTGCTGAGGAGCATGTGTAGCATTTGAGGGCGGTATTGCAGATCCTACGCGATCACCAGTTGTATGCCAAGTTCAGCAAGTGCGAGTTCTAGCTCTGAGAGGTGCACTTTCTGGGGCAAGTTATTTTTGGTGATGGTGTTTCCATGGACCCGGCTAAGGTCGAGGCTGTGGTGTAGTGGCCGAGGCCGAGTTCTATCACGGAGATCTGGAGTTTCTTGGGGCTCGCAGGCAAGTATCGGTGGTTTATTCATGATTTTTCTCGTATTGCAGCCCCGATGACCAGGCTTACGCAGAAGGAGGTGCCGTTCGTCTGGACGGAGGAGTGTGAGCGGAGCTTCAGGGAGCTGAAGAGATTGCTCAACATTGCTCCGGTTTTGGTGTTGCCATCTGGCTCGGGTGGTTTCGTGGTATGTAAGGATGCTTCCGGGCTAGGTCTTGGTGCTGTGTTGATGCAGCATGGGAGAGTGGTGGCGTATGCGTCTCGGCAGTTGAAGCCACATGAGGAGAACTACCCTGTTCATGATCTTGAGTTGGCGACATTGATTTTCACTTTGAAGATTTGGAGGTATTATTTGTACGGCGAGAAGTTTGAGCCTTTCACTGACCATCAGAGTTTGAGGTATGTGTTCACGCAGAAGGACCTCAACCTCAGGCAGAGAAGATGGATGGAGTATATGAAGGATTATGATCTCACTCTATCTTATCATCCTGGCAAGATGAACGTCGTGGCTGATGCTCTGAATAGGAGAGTGACGGTCAGTCAGATGTTGTTGAGGAAGTGGAGGCTTTGGGAGCAGGTTCCGGCCATGACTTTTAGGCTCAAGGTTCCCCAGGACCAGGGTTCGGCTATCCTTGTGAGTCTGACTGTCACGCCCGCGGTGCGTCGATAGGTGACTGAGGCTCAGCGAGCGGACCCCGAGCTACCTCGTATTCTGTCGATGGCCGAGGTGGAGTTTGGCGATGATGGATCCGTGAGGTTTAGAGGTAGATTGTACGTGCCAGCTGAGGAGCAGGTGCGGCGTACGGTATTGCGTGAGGCTCATGGAGTCGGTATGCCATGCACCCTGGATCGGCTAAGATGTACCAGAACCTGAAGAGGCAGTTTTGGTGGCCTGGCATGAAAAGAGATGTGGCGGAATTTATGGCCAGGTGTCTGACCTGTCAGCAGGTGAAGGCTGAGCACCAGCGACTGGGAGGCACACTTCAGCCCTTGGATATTCCTACGTGGAAATGGGACCACGTGACCACTGATTTTGTGGTTGGGTTGCCGAGGATGTCCAGTGGGGAGGATAGTATCTGGTTGCTAGTGGATAGACTGACGAAGACGGCGCGGGTGCTACCGGTCAAGGTCAGTTGGAGCGTGCATCGTTTGGCTCGTTTGTACGTGGAGCGAATTGTTCCGTTGCATGGAGTTCCCATTTTCATTGTGTCTGATCGTGATCCCCGCTTCACTTCTGGATTCTGGAGGAGCTTCCAGAAGGCTCTAGGCACTGAGTTGGCATTCAGCTCGGCCTCTCATACTCAGTCGGACGGTCAGTCTGAGCGGACCATCCAGACTTTGAAGGACATGTTGCGAGCGTGTTGCTTAGAATGGCAGGGGAGTTGGACCCACCATCATCCATTAGTGAAGTTTGCCTACAACAACAGCTATCATTAGAGCATTGGTATGGCTCCCACGAGGCGTTGTATGGGTGACCTTATCGGACTCTGCTTGATTGGTTCAAGGTATGTGAGCGTGTACTGACCGGACCAGATTTGGTGCAGCAGTATGTTGAGGTGGTGTATCTCGTTCGGCAGAGGATGTTGGCAGCTTAGAGCCGGCAGAAGAGCTATGCCGATCGGAGGAGGTGACCTCTCAGCTTCGCTGTGGGAGACCGAGTTTTCTTGAGAGTTTCTCCCATGAAGGGTGTGATGCGTTTCGGTAGGCGTGGGAAGCTGAGTCCCTGCTACATTGGTCCCTTTCCCATTGTCGAGTGTGTTGGGGAAGTTACTTATCGGTTGCAACTACCTCCGGAGCTTTCCGCCGTGCATGATGTGTTCCACGTGTCGATGCTTCGGAAGTACATGCCCGATGGTTCCCATGTTCTTGAGGATGCCGTTTGGCCTGAGGTGACCCCAGATCTGTCCCTTCCGGAGTTTCCTGTCCGCATTGAGGATCGGCGAGGGCAACGCCTGCGGAACAAGGTTATTCCTCAAGTTAAGGTGGTCTAGCAGCGTCATTCTGGTGGCGAGGCATCTTGGGAGCGTGAGGATGAGATGCGGGAGCTGTATCCCTATTTGTTTGCGTGAGTCTTTCCCCCGTTCTTATGCCTTGTTCTCGAATTTCGAGGATGAAATTCGTTTAAGGCGGGAGGGCTGTGATGTCCCGGACCCTTTCGGATCCTTCTTCTTAGGTCTCGGATCTGCATTTTTGGTGAACTTGGCTCCGTTGTGTCCGGAGTTATGTTCTGGACATCTTTCGTGTTCGGATTGGTGTGATTCGGAGCTGTTTCGAAGGCCCGGAGTGTGTTCCGCGGCTTTTTCCGCGTATTTTTCCGATTACCGCGTGTGTGTTTTGAGAAAAGCTACGGAACCCCGTAGCGGGTGAACTAGGCCGTTCACCTACCCGCGGGGGGTACCGTTGCGATCAGTGCGTTCCGATGATCGAGAATATGTATTTTTCTATTTTTCGGTATTTTTGTCATTTTTCGGATTTTCCATAAATACCCCCCTATTTTCCCTTTTCTTTTTCCCCTTTTTTTATTTTCCTCTTCTTCTTTCCTCCACCCGTGAGCCACGGCCGACCGTTGCAACCCTCCCTCTTTCCCGTTGGACTTCGCGGTGCCCCTCCCCCTCCGGCGACGGGTGGGGGACATCGATGGTGGCGCGGTGACGACGGCGGTGGCGAGAGGATCGTGACGGTGCCCCCATTGGTGCGTGGGAGAGGAGTTCGTGTTCGAGCAAGATTCGGCGATCAGCGGCGATCCGGTGGTTTTTGAGCTTCTTTAAGGTAGGGGGACGGATCCTTGCCCTCTTTACAGCATCCCCGGTGATTTCTAGGCCGTGGAGAGGTCGAGAGGGATTAAATTCATGCCGGGAGGGTTATTTCCATGCTTGGGGTTTGAGCGCCAGATCTTCCGTTTTATGGGGTTTTTGACTGCTCTATGGGCTTAGATGCATGCTAGGGAGGTTGGGGGAGGTTCCCCCTTTTGTTTCCCCTTCACTTGAGAGTGAATGGGGTGTGGGACTGAGTTTTCTGAGTGAACTGCACGAACCGGGCTCGGCCCGTTGTCGCGCTAGGTTCCAGGGGCGCGTTCTTGTTGAACGTGCTGAGTCGTCCGAGCGTGTTCGTCCGAGAAGATGAAAAGTTGGCGGTTTATATCGCGCCAGGGTCGGGCAGCGCGTTCTCAATGAATGTGCTAGCTTCTGCTTGCACCTTCTTGGAGAACATTCTAGCTTCTGCTAGCGCTTTCTTCAGAGGGTCGCGCCAGGAAGCCAGAGCGCGACAGTGTCGCATCCTGGGTCCCTAGCGCATTAATCCCCCACCCCGTGCCGCATTTCCTTTCAGTAGTTTTACCTCCGGTGGAATGAGTCTCGGATCCGGTTGTGGCGTGTGGCTCGAGGGTTACCGTGTGCACCCAGTGAGAGCCACAGGGGCGCCCGGGGGTCCCCGGAGAATCAATTATTTCGGTAGGGGTGCCGCATGACTCGAGGGACGGCCGAACCTCATGCGTGTCCCCGACATCCGTACCTACCATTTTGGGTATCGAGAGTCTGCGTTAGTGTGTGGCCGGTGGTTTCTGTGAGTCAGTCCTTACTTCCAGTGACCTATCCACTAGTCGTAGCTTCCTGCGCATGCGGGTGCGGACCCACCTGGGAGTGGTGGAGAGCGAGACCCGGTGAGTGGCGGTTTTTAGGCTGGTTACCATAGGGCCCCTTGCCTTTGCCACCAGAGTCCGGCTGGGGGGAACCAGCTAGAGGACCCGACCTAGAGCAGATGGTCTGTGTGTGAACATGTAGTTGGGGGCTTAGGACACGCGCTGACGAGCGTGACCCCTGCTAGTCCTTGTTGTGGTACTTGTTGCGTGTCTGAGTCTCACGCCCAGGGCATCATAGCTAGACACTTGTGATGCGGTGTAAGACGTCAGGGGACGCATCCGGTCGTTCTTCTAGTGGGTAGTGCTCCTGTTTGCTGGTAGGTGTGGACTCAAGTTTTGTTGGACCGAGGTTAGTAGTACGGTACTGTTCGAGTAGATGGTTTTTCCATTTATTTACTTTAGCTTGTTGGTTCTACCGTACTCCTGTTAGGTGGGGTTGCTTTTCTGCCTTCTTGCTTCATGCCTTGTTTTCAGCGCGAGGTGGGGGTTCGCGGGATCCCTACTGGGCCAATGAAATGAGGCTCACCCCTGCTTTTCAGGTGAGGTGGGGTCGTCGAGAGGCGCGGCCGAGTTTCACGTGGTTCTTCTAGCCAGGGTTAGTCGCCAGTCTGCCAGAGCCGGGGGATGCCCCGTGTATTTGTACTTTCCTTTCTGTTGACTGTACTTTTATTTTGGACATGAGACTCTGTGGACCTTGTAGCAGTTTATTTTATTTATATTATGTTGTGCATTTTATTTTCGATCATTGTGCTATCTTTGCGGTCGTTTCAGCTTCTCTTGTACACCCACTCCATCCCTTTTTACCCTTCCGAGTTGATGTGACACCACCTTGGGGGTGATAGTCACGAGACCAAAAATCCCTTGGACCTAGCAAGCAAGCAATGCACAGACCGGTGACTTTACTCGAGCAGACTCGCCCGCTAAGCGCACACTCGTGCCCGTAGGCAATCCGGTGATGGTGGTGAGGGTCCAGGAGGGGACCTTGCTACTCCGAGGGTTGGCTAGCCTAAGTTTGAACCCCTAAGGGCCCTGGGATGCCCACCTTTGGGGGCGGCCAGCACGCCAAGGGCGTGGGATGTAATGGCTCACTCACAACTTGCCGACGGTAGTCACTCACGCATAAGTAATTCGGGATCGGGCACTCCTTACCATCCGACGGCACTAGCAGCAATACTAAACCAGCAAAGGAATAAAACCAGCAAGGGGTAACTGAAGCTCACCTGACCGGTGTGAAGACACCGATCCCGATCGGAGACGAGGGCGAGCGAGGAAGCATGGGCTCACCCGCACGCCGCGCCGATGAGGCTTCAACCTGAAAATTCAAGTTACATGCACTACACCCCTTGCAAGGGGGTTGGACTAGGGGTGGGGAATTGGATTACAACTAAAGTGTACCTCCACGCAGGGAGGGGCGCTCAGCCGGCCAAGCGGGGAGGGGGAAAAATGAACTAGGAGCTAAATGATACAAAGTTGTCGATTCAGCCCACCCTCTAGAACAAAGGACAGATGGTTGATGTTGCTGTCGCAGAGGCTACTCCAGAGCTCCGATGCCGACAAAACCAGCTGAAAAATCTTCGTAGGTGACCCGGGAAGTCGTCCAAATTTTTTCGATTTATTAGGTTGCCGGTGCTGGTCGGAGCAGAGGCACAAACAGGGAAGCAGGGTTCTGGCTCTGTCTGCTTCTGGACCACAACAGCAGGAAGACGAAGTCACTCCGGGTGCTCCCGAGCTTTGAATCGGGCTTGGCTAGAGTTGACGGCTTCGTTGTCGGGTCCTCTTCGAGCAGAGACACACGGGGACGCCAGACAATATTGAGGTAGACTTGAGCAGCCCAAATAGTGCTCAGGTGTCGAACCAGTCCAGGAGTTGACAGACCAGCACACCTGAGGGAGAAAAATGAGAAAAGGCTGCTCTGGAGGTCGATCGAGGAGCCGCTTCTTGGAGATGGAAGGCGACTTGTTGAGAAAGATCTCGGCCAAGTCCCGCCGCCAGATCTTCAGGCTACTGGTCGTGGGAGCCTCTGCTAGAAGTCTTTGGTCTGCAGTCTGGAGGTGGACGCGCAGTCTGGGGAGAGCTACTCCCCCGGGCAGCAGCAAGCTCCGAATGGGATGGGACAGCTGTCGTTGCAAAGAAGAGCGGTAGACACTTCCAACGGTACTACTTGGACCTTCAGGGATGCTGTGATGAAGTAGTGGTTGGCTCTGCAAGTCGCTGGTGCTCTGCTGCATGCGACCTGAGAATTGCAGGTGGTGAAAGGTGGAGGGGGAATGGGGTAGAAAGGATGGGAAATGGGGTGGATGGGTGTGGGGGCAACCCCTGGCTGTGAGGGGGTCTAGGAGGGGGTGTTCCAAGGTGTGGGAGGGAGAGAATGGAGTCTGGAAGGTTGTGTTTACAGTGGGTAAGAGAGGAGCTGCGAATTTAGTTGGAAGGGAGAGAGGGAAAGGGTATTTGAAAATGGGTTTAAGGGTGGGATTAATTTCTGATCTTGGGGATGGGAAGGGGTGTGTGGGGAAGGTAAAAGGGGGGGCTTGGGGAGTGGGAATTCTCCCTTGGAAGATGAGAGGGTGCTTGGGGAAGGGGAGTGGGTGGTTGGTGGTTGGAGGGTGGAGTGGGGAGTGGTGGAATCTCCCTTGGGGCTGGGGTGGAGTTAAGGTTGGGTGGTGGGGAGTTGGGGATGAGTTATTGGAGGGGGGGAAGAGAGAGAAAGGTGGTTGGGAGGGGAGGAGGAAAGGGGCGTAGGTTTTACAGAGAGAAAGTGGAGGAGAGAGAAAATGACTTCCTAGAGATAGAGGGGGGGATAGGGGCTTCTCACCCACTCAATTGGCTTCTCACCAAAAGAAGAAGATTTAAGTTGGACACTAGAAAATTTAAATATTCATTCATTCATTCATTAACTGAAAATGGAGAGAGTGGGGTCCTATTTATAGGGATCCCATAATTTATAATAAGTCCCTGGATTTTGGGACAATGACAATAAACCAAGGGAAGGGGGGTGCCCTTGGGCCTAGCCCAATGAATTGGGCCCAATATGCAACTTAATCAACCTAATGACACTTAACCTAGGTAGATGACTCATTAACCTAGGTACATGACTCAAATAAAAGAAATATTACAATGACATGACTCAAATAAAATATGAAAATTACATGACTCGACTCAGAAAAATATGACGGACATAATGGAGCTATGCTGGCGAGCAATCAAAGCTGTGGAAAAATGTGAAGGGCGAGAGATGCCCCCATCACGAGTCTTCAGGCTCGTGGGTTGGCGGGCCGAGATTCGAGACGCGTCGATTCCTTTCCGGTACTCAGATCTCGGGTCGTCACACACAAGCTCTCCACTAGCTCTTGGATCTCTTCATCGGATGGTTCGTCCTCTTTGTCGCTCCATGTGGTGACCATAGCTTGAGGCTTCTTGAATTTGTCCTTCTTGAATTTTCTCTTTAGATCTGGACATTCTCCTCTCATGTGCCCAGGCTTCTTGCATTCATAGCAAATGACATTATTGGGCTTGCTAGGCTCACCCTTGGTCTGAAAGGGCTTCCTTTGCCCCTTTCTGAAATTGCCTTGAAAATTTATCTTCTTTCTCAAGAATATCTTTACTTGGCGAGTTATCATGGCCAAGTCTTCTTCTTCATTACTTCCCTTGCTGGATTCTTCTTCTTGGACATCATCATCAGATTGGTGAGCTTTCAATCCAATCACTTTCTTGTTCTTCTTATCTTCCCCGGCTGTTCTCTTCATGTTTATCTCATGGCTGATGAGTGACCCTATTAGCTCATCCAAGGAAAGTGTGGATAAATTTTTTGAATCTTCAATTACTGTGGCTTTTGTGTGCCACGCTGACGGAAGTGATCTCAGAAGTTTCCTCACAAGATCGGAGTTTGTGTACTCCTTCCCGAGGCTTTTGAGACCATTTGTGATCTCCGTTAATCTTGCGAACATCTCTGAGATGGTTTCTTAAGGCTTCATTTTGAACAGCTCATAATCTCTTACAAGGAGATTTGCCTTGGTCAACTTGACCTCGGAGGTTCCCTCATATATGAGCTGTAACTTGTCCCACATCTCCTTTGTTGAACTACACATGGATACACGAGAGAATTCATTAGGATGAATAGCACATTGCATAATATTCATAGCATTAAAATTGACAGTGCATTTCTTAATTTCCTCGGGTGTCCATTTCTCTTCATCATCAGAGAGTTTGTAAGGACCGTTGTCCACAACTCTCCAGATCTCATACTCTTGGGCTCTCAAAAAAATATGCATTCTATTTTTTCAATAGGAGTAATTTGTGCCATCGAAGTATGGAGGACGATGGATGGAATGACCCTCAGGCATCATACCCTTGTTTGCCATTGATCTAGATCTTACTCTAGATCATTAGATCTGAAAGAATTAGAGTCTTAGCTCTGATACGAATTGAAATCCCGCGATGAATGACACCCAAGATGGGGGGTAAATTGGGTGATAACAGATTTTAAAAACTTTTACCCGATTTAAAACACTTATTAAGAGCAAGCAACAAACAAGTACATATCTGATGGATTATAAAATGAATCTGGCTAAATCAACCCCTACAGTTGTTCTTTGGTACCAGGCAGAGTCCGAAAATCCAAAGAATCTCTCACGTAAGGTATTTCCCTCCCGACAAGACTAACCTTGTCGATTAGAAACCTCCTTTTGATATACCAGAGATCTCCCGTAAAATGGTCAATAAAACTAGATCTAAACAAAGAAATCATATGATGCAATATGCAAATATGCTAGGGCAGAATTGGAGGTAGAAGATAAGGAGAAAACCACACAGGAGACCACGATTTTTAGGTGGTTCAGATGCAACAACTGCAACCTACATCCACCCCTCACTGACTGTGAGGATTCACACACTATCTTGTAGAAAGGTTACAAGATCAGAGCATACACACACACTCGTGTGAGTTCAGAACTCCCACGAAGATGCACAAGCATCGAATCATAAGGAAATTTGAAGAAATACACACACACACACACACACACACACACACACACACACACACACACACACACACACACACACACACACACACACACACACACACACACACACACACACACACACACACACACACACACACACACACAAATATGCGTAGATCCACACACACACAAGTATTCAGATATTACAAGAATACACACTTGAATCTGAAATAGAAATTGAATGAAAAACACAAAGTAGAAACTTCAGATTCAAGCTCCCCCTTAGTTGATGAAGAAGATTTTGGATGCAGCTTAATCTCCACTTGGCTTGGGGTTGATCTGCTCCAGATGTGGCTTGGATCTCTTGAAGATGGATGAAGAACTTCCTTCCCAGATCACTGTTCACGGCTACAGTAGCAGCACTCTTCTCTCTCCTTGATAGCCTCTTGAGCTCCCTTGGATTGATTAGGGTTTCTTTCCCCAAAGAGATATTTTTATAACTCTTGAATGGTCAAGAGACAAGCCAGGAACCAGATCCACAAAATATGGAAAGTTTGGTGGCTTTGGGATTAAACAAATCCAAGAAGAGGGGCTTCCCATGTTGAGAATACAAAGTCAACAATAAGGGCTTTCGAGACTAGCGGTCGATCGGTAGAGGGTGGCAGTCGATCGGAATTTTACAGAGATGAGGCTTTTCGTTGCTGGGAAAACCGGTCGATCGGCTCCTGACTGGCAGTCGACCGCTAGCTGGAAAAACATGTATTTTGAAAGAGTTAGACAGTAAATCATAATTTGTGAGCTAATCAGTTTATGACCCATCCTATTTCAATTAAAATGAGTGAGTTAAACTTAGCCTGGGTAGTTTTGGAACCAAGATGGATTTATGCATTTGGAAGGGTATGAACACTTAAACGTAGTGCATGAAGAAATTAGGCCTTGAATGCGTATGAAAGTCGAACTTGATTGCTAATACATGGCACGTGATAGAACGCACGTCCTGGGTTTTGTTATCATCAAAATCACCTGAAAATACTCAACAGGTCCCAGGCTCTCCAAGTCATCCAGCATCACCCCAGGGCTATGCCACATCACAGGGTCACACCCGACAGGGTGATTTTTACGGTACTAGTGCACAACTCCTTCAGGCACTGGCCCAAATCAAGATGGAACTCTTCAAGTCCAAATCAACGGGGAGATTGGCCCCTAAACCAATCAGCTTCAAATAGATATGGGTGCCCAAGGCATGGGCCCCGGCTCCAAGAAAAGAAGATAAGGAAGAGAAGACCAAGATGCTTCCCCGGGTGTCTCACAAATTAACCTCTTGAGCCTATGGTCGACGGGCTAGCACTCACTCATATGATGCTGGGAGAGTCATCCAAAGAAGTCGGCAGCTCCAGATATTCACTTGCAATATCGCTGGGGTAACCGGCTGCTATGGGCCTTCGCCCATAGACCATGATGAGGCGGCACAAGCCCGCACTGAAGAAGCAAGTGCAGACCTGGTCACGATGACTGTGAACATGATCACTGCTGAAGATGCTGGCGAGAGGCACAAGCCCGCACTAAAGAAGCAAGTGCAGACCTTCTCCGAATGCTCCAATGTAAGGGGGAGGTCAAGCTCCCAGCTCCTCCACATCTGATCCAGCTATTATGATGATGTTGCTCCAAGAATACAAGCAAGAAATCGAAATGCTGAAGAGGTAACTCAGCAAGCTGGGCGTGCACGCTTCAACCTCAAGACAGGACGAGGTTCCTCCTCTAGCCTTGCAGCGAGGTGTAGTTGAATTAGAGGCTCTGCCTCAGACAACGGCCTCTCAGTCGGCTTTCGATTACACTAGGGACATGACCCCGTAACTTATTTCCCAGCCCTAGGGGCCTACCATCTTACCTCAAGCAGCAGTTGTGGCGATGTCGCGATGTAGCAACCTCAACCATGCTCAAGCCCGGTCGATCCGACCATAATGAACATAATAATGATAGAACAAATGATTGAAAAGATGATGGCCGATAGAGGCAACGATGAGTCTGCTACTTTTGACGTGTACCGAGTGTTGAACCTTATCTATTACGTTGCTAAGAGACTGCCGCTAGGCATCAACAAACCACCAAAGTTCGATAAATTCAACGGATAAGGTTTTTCAAAAGAACATATAGCCCATTACATCAACATGATGGACGATCTGGTGATCGACAAGTCCTACCTGCTTAAGTTCTTCCGGTCCTCCCTCACAGGACTCACTTTTGAATAGTACTCTAACTTACCGGGTGGAGCTATCAAAGATTGCCTGGACATGTAGCGACAATTTCGAGAGCGGTTCCACGTCGCTGAAGGAGAAGTGACCATGGCCAAGCTTTTTGCTTCCACGTATAAGAATGATGAAACTACTTTGGAATATATCAAAAGATGACAGAACCTCAGCATGAGGTGCAGGCGCCCGCCACTTTAGGAAGATGCCGTGCAAATTTGTAAGCAAAACCTGAAGTGGGAGATTCTTGAAAAGATGATCGGGATCGAAATCAAGTCTTTCGATCGGCTGAACAATGTGGTGGCGGAGATCGAGGCCTTCCTCTCCAGTCACTCCTCTGCTCCCACTACTGCAAGCCAAAGAGACAAACCGACTGATAGGTGGCTCATGCCCATAGAGGTTCACACCATTGACTTCAAGGAGTTCGAGCGGCTAAAAGATAAAGAAAAGGGAGCTGTTAACCCTCCCCTTGCTGAGCCCGCTGAACAAGAAGAAGGCCCATCCCTACGGACCAAGATGAAGAAGTTGTTTTCCTTCCCCAATGAGAGGACTCCGGCCTTATTCAAATGGGCCACTAAATACAACAAAATTACTCTCTCGGAACCAAAGAGACCGGAAGACGCTAGAAGAAAAGATGATCCTCGCTTTTGGTGTATCACCAAATGATCGGGCATTCTATCGAAGATTGTTATCTGTTCAAGGATACTATTGAAAGGTTGATCAAGAAAAGGGAATTACAAATAGGCGTGCATAAAGTGGATCCTCCACGTGCTCACGACCTCCATGATATGAAAAGATCTGTCAACATGGTATCCCTATACCAACCGCTGCTTGAAGAGATATCCAAAGCTCATGCTTCTGAAAGAAATGATGAAGAGATATGCCTCGCGTCGGCAAGCGCGGGTCAAGCTAAAGCCGCTTCCTCTCATTACACTAATTGCTCTTTGGATAACCGAGGGCTGTTAGCTTGGTGCGATAGATAAACGCAGATCCAGAGGGGGGTGAATGGATCTTTCAAAGAATTTACCCAATTTAAGTTCTACCGCTTAGATGTGCGGAATTAAAAGCGATGCAGATATAAACTGAGAAAACATAGGAAGCTATTACAAAGCAGTCTAATAGAATAAACTCACACTCGATCCTAAACAAACATCTAGTGAGCGCAGTAGAGAAGTGAACACATAAGGCAATAAAACCACAAAAGAACACCAGGCTTTTTAGGTGGCTCGGTCCAAAGACCTACGTCCACCCCTCACTCCCAACCGGAGTGAGGTTTCCACTAGTTACACTAGCACAGCAGACTCAGTCTGCAACAAATGCTGCCAAACAGCTTGACCAGGGGAACAACCTCCCCTCTTCCTCCCAACCGGAGGGACACCCCAAGTGACTCCCAGCCACTTGGAAACCAGAGACGCACAGTCTCTCTTCCTCCAAACCGGAAGGAACACCTAGTCTTGCAACCCACAAGACTAGAACCGGAGGACCAATCCTCCTTCCTCCAAATCGGAGGGGAACCTAGAGACCCAAGTCTCTCTTCCTCTGAAACCCAGAGGGAAGCACAAGTGACACCAAGTCACATGCAAACTAGAGGTCTCGGACCTCTCTTCCTCCCAACCGGAGGGACCCCTGGACTTGAAACCTACAAGCCCAGAACCGTACACAAATCTCCCTTCCTCCAAACCAGGAGGGAACCCACAAGTAGCACCCAGCTACTTGCAACCGGAGATAGCAATCTCCCTTCTCCTGAACCAACAGAAGGGACCCCAACCTCTCGACAGAGTATCGGAAAGACTAGATATCAAATGAAAAGGTAAACAGAAAATAGAGTCACAGTGACTGAAAAGCTATAAATGAAATACAAGGAATGTGGCTCTCGTAGGAGCTGACTGGATTGGATCTTATCAAAAGTCCAGTAGGCAGATCTTCAACTGAAACTTCTTTCTTCTTCTACACGAGCCCTGTCCCTTTCTCTTTTTCTTCTTCTGCTGGATCTCTCGATCTTTCTTCTGCTCTCTGGCTCACTCTTCTTCTTTCTTCTTCAACTGCTCTCACTCTCTTTCTTTTTCTTTTTCTTCTTCTTCTCTGTTCTCTGTATCGTGGAGGCACTCACTGCTCTTCTATTTTTCTTGATGGCTCACTGCTTTTCGATCCGCTTCAGCCGATGGAGGAAGCTCCATATTTATACCAGCAGCAGGCAACTTGGGCTAATGCTCTTTTCGATTCCCGCCCAAGCTTCAATCCACGTGGCGGCTTCTCAGCATCTTGGATCACGTTCCAGATGCTAGCCTCGTATCACGTGCCCAGACACCTGCAGGTTTAATGAAGAGTTCAGTCGGTGTACAAGCCACAGGCTGTATAGACTTCATATAAAAGCAGCAGTGTATAGACTTAAGATGTGATAACAAGTGTATAGACTTGAAGCCTTGAGAACGAGTGTATAGACTTGAACTTAGAAATGAATGTATAGATATTAGAACAGCATATGAGCAAGTGTGTACACTGAGAGAGTGTATAGTGTTGAAGTTCTTCATGCGAAGCTCAGTGTATAGACTTGCAGTGTGATAACGAGTGTATAAAGTTGAAGCAATGGAAACGAGTGTATAGACTTCGATCAATATGCATCAAACGACTCTGTATGGACTTGAAGACCCTTAGCCAATGTATAGACTTCAAAAAAACTTGAAGGCCCAATGTACAGACTTGTAACGATTCAAAGCACAATGTGCAGACTTTACAGTTCCAGCTAGGGGATGTATAGACTTTACCCTTGATCACAGGCTGAGCAGTCGAATGTATAGACTTGCTGGTTGCGTTAAGACATAGCATGAGACGCTGATGAAGACAGTAGGCAGTACAGACTTGAAGTAAAGCTTGCAGAAAGTGATGTATAGACATGGATGCCCAACGCCAATGTACTGACTTTGCGTTCCACTGTGGATGTATAGACTTGAGTGAAGTGAACGGATGTTCAGACTTTGAAGATCCACTGTGGATGTATAGACTTGAGTGAAGTGAACGGATGTTCAGACTTTGAAGTTCCACTGTGGGTGTATAGACTTCGAAGGATGAATGAACAGTCAATGTATAGACTTCACTTGAGTGCATTGGCTGTACATACTTTGAGCAATGCAAAGGCAATCAGATGTATCGACTTTGAGAAAGGCAACTGAACACTGTACACACTTCCAATGTACAGACTTCATATGAACAGTCCAATGTGCATACTTCCCTTCGATGCATCTACAGTGCAATGTATTGACTTGACGAACATTATGCAATGTATGGACTTGATGAATAGTGCACTGTATGGACTTTGATGAAGGGCCCAATGTATGGACTTCGCCTGAAATGCAGGAACCTGGGCGCTGTATAGACTTGAGTTTTAACAGACTGATGTACACACTTGGAAGGCTTTGAAGGCAATGTACAGATTCTACCAATATGCAGACTTTGCCTAAAATGCACTGTGTAGACTTGAGATATGATGCATGAACAGATTGGCGTTGTATAGACTTGGGGGGTCGACCCATCTGGAAGGGGGGTCGACCCATTGAACAGACTGACATCAAGATATCCAGATAACAAGCAATCCAGATAACAATAAATTATGAAAGGCATGAGCAATAATGAAATGCACCAAAGCACACACCACACAGCCATATTTAAATGCAGCAATAATTTAGATAAGATTTTCAATGAAACATTCATCTGCACCACAAATAGAATTGTATGTATTCAAATGACTTATAGTGTTTGCTATTATCAAAATCACAAGGACACAACAATCTCCCCCTTTTTGATGATGGCAATACTATGAGTCTTATGAATGAAATAAATGGAATATTCAGACTAGACTCATCAAAGTATTCTCCCCCTTTGACTTCATCAAAAAAAATAATACTTTGATAATCTAGTGATGTCATATGAGACACTTAAAATAGTTCAGCAGATGAGGGCAACACAATATCAGATTCATTTAAATCAATTCTCCCCCTTAGTCAAACAACTTATGCAGTCATGCATATGCAACTAATTCTCCCCCTTTGACATGGCAGATAATATAGAGCTATTGCAGACAAACAAATTGATCAGACAATCTAGCACATTGTCCCCTTATGCATATAGTGTCTCAAACAGACCATAGAATTCTGCCCTTATGATCCATGATGCAAGAGAAATCTACAAGGATGAACTCTGGTTATCCAAAAAAAAAAAATATTCTGAGAGTTGTGCGTCACATAAAAGAGAACCAATGTCAATCAAAACACATTGATAGAGGGCAATATGATCAGAAACGTTTAGAAAGTTGAAACCAATTGAGATGAAGGGAGAATATCAACAAAAACACAAGGACACTCAAGAATGCTGACTAGATTTCCCCCTTTAAGAAAGACACTCAGCAAGATAGGAAAGCTCCCCCTGATTAGATGATGGAGTGAAGCCAATTGATATAGTGAAGTGATGACCATCTATCAGCAAAACACAGACTGTAATCACAGTGAATAAATGAGGAAGACAGATTTTCATTAGCACACCAAATTCATACATCTTTGTAAACGAATTTCAGATTCTTCAATTATAATAGATTATGAATGAGTTTAAACTGACCATCATGATTTAAGAGAGATGTATTCAAAGTTTATCAAGAAAATTCAATACTCATATCTGAAACACCTTTTAATAAAGGTGAACCAACAACTCAATTGATATTAATGTTTAACCTCCTTCCATCTTACTCATTTAAATTCAGTGACTCCTATGGAAAATACACAAGATCATATTGAGATTAAACAGAAATAAATGAGACTGAGCTTGTCTTTAGATTTTTAGAATTTTCTGATACCAATTGAGCAGCACTTATTTTTCCTGAGCAATTTTGGTTCAGTCAACACCTTTTTACATAAGGCACAACACGTCTTAGGTGATGTGACCCAGTTACTCAATGTGACAACCGTATTGCCTCACAAAGAGAACAGAGTTAGTAATGGAGTATCTTTTTACATGAGGAGACACATTGATCAGAGGCCAAAATCCCCAGTTACTCAACACAACCATACCATTGCTCTGCCAGATTTTTAACCATATTGAAAGGAGGTAACTATGGCACTTCACGACATGGGCTTACTCTATTTCATTGATAGAAAACCCAGTTTCTCTGTGACCACAATCATTGCTCTAGTTTTAAATTTTAACTGTTTTCAGATTCTTCAAACAAAGCTCAGTACACTTGAAATGATTAAGAACAATACTTTCTACATGTATCTTAACCAAAGAAAGCCATGACTTTTAAAATTTCAGATTTCAGATAGTTTTGCATGAAATTCATGAGGCAATTGGTTAAGATTTATTAAGCATGATGATTCAGATATTTTCAAGTCTTTTACATCAAAACTTAGAAAATACATTAGGTTTAAATCAATTTGACTTATCAAAACATTCTTAAGCCAGTATAATAGAAGATTCTTCTTTTCAGAGTGTCTGATTTATGCCTAGGGTGCACTGATTAAATCTTTCCTCATTCGGCTGAATCAATGACATTGTCAAGAGAAATTAGCAGAGAGTAATTCTGATACCAATAGTTGAGAGAATAGAGCAATTCAGAAGCCAGCATTAAAGACTAAAAATCAGTCAGATTAGCTTTGACCAGTCTTGATAAGATATGAAGAAATGTGTATGATAGGAACAAGCTACCAGTTGAATTCATAGTAGACAGAATCAATGGCTGAGTCTGGAATACAGACAGATCAGCTATATTAGTGTAGACAACAGAGAATTCAAGTGAACCACATATTTGCCAAGAATGGATCAGATTGCTAGACAGAAGGTGATGTGACACGACCTAAGGGTGCAATGGTATCAACCAAATGAACCCCGGACCTAGACTTGCAAGCCCACTTACAAATTAGCGGACTCGATGTTGGCGGACCGATATCGCAACACAACCCTTTCCCCGTGGTGACTAAGTGATGGTAGGGTGGATTCGAGAGCCTAAACCACCCTGCTTAGGGTGATGACTTGGCCAATGAGTTCCCCTCCCTTGGATTGGAGCACCCACATCAGTGGGGCGGACGCCGTGCCTTGAGGGTACGGGGATCTCTCCTCACTCAAACCGCGGTGGCCACTCATGATCGGGAATCACGGGACCGGGCACTCTCTTCCTCGCCGGCTGAACTTAGAAATGATACTAAGAAAACACAAATATCTAGGGAGGGTTCAGCATATACCTGACCGGTGTGAGGACACCGGCCTCGAGTCAGAGACGTGGGCGAGCGGGGAAGCGTGTGTTCCCCACATGCCGCGCCGGGGAAGCTTGACCTGCCCAAGAGAATTTACAACACTACACCTCTCGCAGGAGGGGGATCTTGGGGTGAGGGTTAATGGATATTACAACCAAAATTACCTCCACGCAGGGAGGGGCCTTCAGCCGGCCAAGCGGGGAGGGGAAAATGAGCAAGGAACACCGAAGATGGAGATTGCCGATTCTGCCCTCGTTCTGTGGGTGCTGACAGCCGAGTGGAGAACCGACTGCTGCGACTGCTACCGATTTTTGTTGGGGACGAAACCACCTGGAAAAGCTTCGTAGGAGGCCAGGGAAGTCGTCCAATTTTTGCTGAATTCTTATGGTGTCGAGGCTGATCTGGATGGAGGCCCGAACAAAGAGGCAGACCCTCGGACTGGCAGCTTCTGATTTCTAGCAGTAGGTTGCAGAGGGTGCCCCGACAGCTCCCGGACTCGGAATCAAGCACCGTCAGATTTGCTGGAACCGTGGATGAGTCTTCTATGCAGAAAAATGGACGGGGAAGCGAACCAATGTCAGAGAAGATCAGGGGACGCAGAACAATGGTGACTGGTCGATGCAGACTGTGGGCAGCAGGACCATGTAACTGGGGGAGAAAAAGGATAACTCCTTCCACGGGATGCCGAACGGAGTTCCGCTTCTTGATTCTGAAAGTAGATAGGAATAAGAAGAACTTTGTAGAAGAGCTCGTGGCCTGATTCTTCTGGGGTTTTCCGTGGTGAAGCTTTCTCTCTGAATCAGGATCTCTGCAGAGCTAGCTCCTGATTTCTAACAGCTAGTTGCAGAGGATGCCCCGACAGCTCCCAAACTCGAAATCGAGCACCATTGGTGTCGTTGGAATCATGGACAAGTCCTCTTCGTAGAAAAACTAACGGGGAGGCCATCCGATGCCAGAGAAGACCAGGGATCTCTGAACACTGATGACTGGTCGATGCAGACTGTGAGTAGCAGGACGATGGATCTGAGAGAGAAAAATGATAACTCCTGCCACAAGATGCCAAACGGAATTCCGCTTCTTGATTCTGAAAGTAGACAGGAAGAAGAAGAACTTTGTAGAAGAGCTTGTGGGCTGATTCCTTCGAGGTTCGTCGTGGCAGAGCTTCTAATCCGGTTCTGGTACTCAGCAGGGGCAGCTCTGCGCAGTTGTGGGAGAACGGATCTCTCGGTCAGCTCGGAGCTCAGAAGGGGACGAGACCACCTCTGTTGTGAAGAGGACAGGCAGCCGCTTCTATGGACTACTCTTGGGCTTCCAGGAACATCCGAGAGAGGTCGGGGTCGCTGCTGCAAGCTTTAGATCTTCTGCAGGTCCTCTTACTCTAGATGGTAGAAGGTGGGGTGATGGAGGTGAACAAGGGAAGATGGAGAGGATGAGAGGGGGGCGACCCTAACCAAAGGGGAGGGGTCTTGGGCGCCCTAGGGCTATGGAGGGAAGGAGATTTTTGAATTCAAATGGTCTAGGGAAGTGGAGGGTTGCATGGGGGAGAGGGAAGGGTGCTTGGGAAAGGGATGAGGTGGTTGGAGGGTGGCTTAGTGATTGGGGATGCTCCCTTGGGACTAGGGGGTGGAGTAATGGGATGTGTGGGGAAGGGGAGTGGCCTTTAATGGGGGTAGGTGGGAGAGTGGTGGTTGGGAAGGGAGGAGAGAGAAAATTTTTGAAATTAGGTGTGGAGGAGAGAGAAAGGGGAGTGAAAGAGAGAGATTAAGAGAGGGATGGGTGGGATTCTCTCCCTAAGGTTTCTCACCTCACTAATGGATTCACTCCACCATAAAAATGAAGATAGAACTCACAAAATGGCACATTTTTCATTCATTGATTCATTCCCCTCAAATGAAGGAAATGGGGCCCTATATATAGGAAACCCACATTTTACAATAAGACCCTGACAAAAGACTTAATAACAAATAACCGAAGGGGTAGGGGGGCTCATGGGCCAAGCCCAATGAATTGGGCCCAATAGCACACTAAACAATCTAATGACACTCAAACTTAGGAAAATAAATGCAAGACCTAGGGACATGACTCAAATAAAATGAAAATTACATAATTATGACTCAAAGAAAATATGAAAATTACATGAACTGAATCAGAAAAATGTGACGGACATAATGGAACCATGCTGGTGAACAACCGGTAAATATGAAGGGTGAGAGATGCCCCCATCATACTCCCGGGGTGCGAAGAGCTCGACTCCGTCGAGTAAGAGTCTTTCCTAGCTCGCCCATGTGTCCACCATCGTGGTCGGCCCTTCCACCTCACAAGATACTGCTGGATTGCCCTGCTCCTGATGGTGTCATTATGTTTAACTAGTATCAAATCTTTGTGCTCATGCCGGGCTCTCAAGGTTAGAAGGGGATTCTTATTCGTGGGGTCACTCTTAAAAGGGGGTATGGGCTCAATATCCTCGCTAGGTGCCACCGCGGGGCCCTTGCAGGGCACAAGGTCTGCCACACTACAATGAGGGTTGACCCCATATTCCTTCAGAAGGACCAACTCATTGGCATTTATGCTCAATCGCCCCAAGACCTTAAAGGGTCCAGTCTCTCGATCCCTGAGCGTAGAGGCGACTCTAGGGAAGAGCCTCTTCATCCTGACCATCAGATAGTCACCCTCTTGGAAGTCTTGGTTTCTTTTGCGGGTATCAATTCACCTTTGACAAATCCTTTTACCTTTGATGATGGGCCTGCAAGTATGCAATCCTGAGACATAGTTAGTGAATGCTAGCACTCTATTGGATGTTGGGGGTCCCAGGCACCCAAATGTGGACCTAGCATGTCTAGACTCCCTATGAAGATTAGTGAGGATAGGAGGGCCTGGACCTCCAAATGTAGCTCTATCATGCAAAGGGGTGGCAAATGCCGGGGGACCCGGACATCCAAGAATGCACCTATCATGCTTAAGACTCATGATGAATAGAGGTGGACCATTACATCCGAAAATGGTCCATTCATACTTCCTACTTGACATGTGGGTGATGTGAATGAATGGACCCGTCTTATGAATCATGCCAAGTGATGTGTTGTGCCAAGACTTATGCATTCCTATCCCAAAGATGACTTCCATGTGTATGGGTGTGGGATGGCCTTTGAACTTCCATGTGAAAGGGTCAAAAGGATCTAGGAAGGTGGGCATTATGGAGAGGGGCTCTTCCTTGCTTCCTAGGCATATGGTATCACATGGGTAACTAGGCTCCCATTGGAAGGGATCAAAGGGGTAACAGACTGGGCTTCCTAGAGGAAGGAACTCTATGTCCACATGGTCTACGCATAGTGGGTCATCCTTCCCCAAGGTAACTGGACCAAGGTCTTTAGTCGGCCAGTCGATCAAGGTACTTGGGATCTTAATGGTAGTGGAGTGGACCATGATGAGTTCTTCATCCATGGGGAGAATGAGAAGGAGGTCACTAGTGTAGCAACCAATGGTGAAGACTGAGGTGATAGAACCATCACATGGGTGGATGAGACTAAGTCTTCTTGGGTGGGCCGCTCCTATGGTCAATAAGCAAGTCAACTTTAGTTGCCATTCTAAACCCTTGAGGAGATCATCCCAACCATTTACCTCATAGTAGGATTAGAATGTGGTGTGATAGGAGTTAATGGGTGCTAATTGGAAAGGGTGCTCCATGGTTGGGGTTTGAAAGTACAAGGCATGAGGGATGGGATTTTGCTTGAGCCATTTGATGATGAGTTCTCCTACGGTCACCACCTTTTGCGTGAGATTGAGTGGTTTGGGGAGGTATGTGTTTGTTTGGACGGGGATGAGTTGATGTCCTTCTTCCTTATTGATAGGAGTATGAATTTCCTTGAATGTGGGGAAGGGATTTGGGTTGGTGTCCAATCCTGGGGATTTGGTCTTGTGGGCCGGGTTCTCCTCATGTTCACTCATGACCTCATTCATTCTTTGAAGTGGGTTGAGAGGGCATGGTGGCCGGGTATGGGGCTCCGGTGGGTGAGGGAACAAAAGGTTGTTGAAACCATAGGCTCCCGGGAGATGTGGGGGATGAACTAGGCAAGACCAACGCAATGGGTGGAAGGTGGTATTCCATTCATCAAGCCATTGTTTCCCTAGGATTATGCAAGGGCCTTCCAAAGTACCAATTTGACACCATGCTCCATCAAAGTATTTGATCTCTCCAAACCATTTATGGAATTCAACGAAGACTAGGTCTCCGTTGTGCACAATTTGTCCGGTCGTAGAGAGGGTGGCTACAATTTCGGGGGATACCCAATTATCTTCTACCATGTAGATGAAGTCAATTTCTATGGGACTCCCATTAGGTAGGTATGCTTGGGATATGATGGGAATTTGGGCCTTTTGGTCTGTAGACTCAATGACAATGGGGGGTGGATAATGCATGGAACGATCCGATGAGAACTCTAATGTAAGCGTGCCCATGGACTTGACTTGTGAGAACAAGTCAAAGACATGCTCTGATACCACTTGATGTGACACGACCTAAGGGTGCAATGGTATCAACCAAATGAACCTCGGACCTAGACTTGCAAGCCCACTTACAAATTAGCTGACTCGATGTTGGCGGACCAATATCGCAACACAACCCTTTCCCCGTGGTGACTAAGTGATGGTAGGGTGGATTCGAGAGCCTAAACCACCCTGCTTAGGGTGATGACTTGGCCAATGAGTTCCCCTCCCTTGGATTGGAGCACCCAGATCAGTGGGGCGGACGCCGTGCCTTGAGGGTACGGGGATCTCTCCTCACTCAAACCGCGGTGGCCACTCGTGATCGGGAATCACGGGACCGGGCACTCTCTTCCTCGCCGGCTGAACTTAGAAATGATACTAAGAAAACACAAATATCCAGGGACGGTTCAGCATATACCTGACCGGTGTGAGGACACCGGCCTCGAGTCGGAGACGTGGGCGAGCGGGGAAGCGTGTGTTCCCCACACGCCGCGCCGAGGAAGCTTGACCTGCCGAAGAGAAGTTACAACACTACACCTCTCGCAGGAGGGGGATCTTGGGGTGGGGGTTAATGGATATTACAACCAAAATTACCTCCACGCAGGGAGGGGCCTTCAGCCGGCCAAGCGGGGAGGGGAAAATGAGCAAGGAACACCGAAGATGGAGATTGCCGATTCTGCCCGCGTTCTGTGGGTGCTGACAGCCGAGTGGAGAACCGACTGCTGCGACTGCTACCGATTTTTGTTGGGGACGAAACCACATGGAAAAGCTTCGTAGGAGGCCAGGGAAGTCGTCCAATTTTTGCTGAATTCTTCTGGTGTCGAGGCTGATTTGGATGGAGGCCCGAACAGGGAGGCAGACCCTCGGACTGACAGCTTCTGATTTTTAGCAGTAGGTTGCAGAGGGTGCCCTGACAGCTCCCGTACTCGGAATCAAGTACCGTCAGAATCGCTGGAACCATGGATGAGTCTTCTATGCAAAAAAATAGACGGGGAAGCCAACCAATGTCAGAGAAGATCAGGGGACGCAGAACAATGGCGACTGGTCGATGCAGACTGTGGGCAGCAGGATCGTGTAACTGAGGGAGAAAAAGGATAACTCCTTCCACGGGATGCCGAATGGAGTTCTGCTTCTTGATTCTGAAAGTAGATTGGAATAAGAAGAACTTTGTAGAAGAGCTCGTGGCCTGATTCCTCTGGGGTTTTCCGTGGTGAAGTTTTCTCTCCGAATCAGGATCTCTGCAGAGCTAGCTCCTGATTTCCAACAGCTAGTTGCAGAGGATGCCCCGATAGCTCCCGAACTCGAAATCGAGCACTGTTGGTGCCGTTGGAATCATGGACAAGTCCTCTTAGCAGCAAAACTAACGGGGAGGCCATCCGATGCCAGAGAAGACCAGGGATCTCTGAACACTGATGACTGGTCGATGCAGACTGTGAGTAGCAGGACGACGGAGCTGAGGGAGAAAAATGATAACTCCTGCCACGGGATGCCGAACGGAATTCCGCTTCTTGATTCTGAAAGTAGACAGGAAGAAGAAGAACTTTGTAGAAGAGCTTGTGGGCTGATTCCTTCGAGGTTCGTCGTGGCAGAGCTTCTAATCCGGTTCTGGTATTCAGCATGGGCAGCTCTGCGCAGTTGTGGGAGAACGAATCTCCCGGTCAGCTCGGAGCTCAGAAGGGGACGAGACCACCTCTGTTGCGAAGAGGACAGGCAGCCGCTTCTATGGACAACTCTTGGGCTTCCAGGAACATCCGAGAGAGGTCGGGGTCACTGCTGCAAGCTTTAGGTCTTCTGCAGGTCCTCTTACTCTAGATGGTAGAAGGTGGGGTGATGGAGGTGAACAAGGGAAGATGGAGAGGATGAGAGGGGGGCGACCCTAACCAAAGGGGAGGGGTCTTGGGCGCCCTAGGGCTATGGAGGGAAGGGGATTTTTGAATTCAAATGGTCTAGGGAAGTGGAGGGTTGCATGGGGGAGAGGGAAGGGTGCTTGGGAAAGGGATGAGGTGGTTGGAGGGTGGCTTAGTGATTGGGGATGCTCCCTTGGGACTAGGGGGTGGAGTAATGGGATGTGTGGGGAAGGGGAGTGGCCTTTGATGGGGGTAGGTGGGAGAGTGGTGGTTGGGAAGGGAGGAGAGAGAAAATTTCCGAAATTGGGTGTGGAAGAGAGAGAAAGGGGAGTGAAAGAGAGAGATTAAGAGAGGGATGGGTGGGATTCTCTCCCTAAGGTTTCTCACCTCACTAATGGATTCACTCCACCATAAAAATGAAGATAGAACTCACAAAATGGCACCTTTTTCATTCATTGATTCATTCCCCTCAAATGAAGGAAATGGGGCCCTATATATAGGAAACCCACATTTTACAATAAGACCCTGACAAAAGACTTAATAACAAATAACCGAAGGGGTAGGGGGGCTCATGGGCCAAGCCCAATGAATTGGGCCCAATAGCACACTAAACAATCTAATGACACTCAAACTTAGGAAAATAAATGCAAGACCTAGGGACATGACTCAAATAAAATGAAAATTACATAATTATGACTCAAAGAAAATATGAAAATTACATGAACTGAATCAGAAAAATGTGACGGACATAATGGAACCATGCTGGTGAACAACCGGTAAATATGAAGGGTGAGAGATGCCCCCATCAGAAGGAGTTCAAGAGGTGAAGAGATGAAACAGGAATGCTCCCCCTATCTAGATGCAAGGAATCAATTTTTTTTGATTTTTTAATGTAAGGAAATGCAATGCAACTAACTACATGTATGCATTCAGCAAATGAGATTATCAGAATTATGCAAACATCAATCAGACTCCCCCTTACAAAGTGCATGATATGCAATTAAAGCATTGAAACATGATTTCAAGGTTTATGCTCATTCAGACTGTCCTATAAAGATATATGACCCATGGTACTAGGCGAAGAACTTGGTCTACAAGACCATATCACACATAGTAAGAACCTCCAGACAGATTTCCCTGCCTTTTAGTAGCTTATTATTTAATATACTATTGTGGTCAATCATGATAGTGCATCAGATTTTTCAATGGCAGCATATGCAAGTTCAGACAATCATTCAAACACAAATTATGTGAAATAATTCTTAATCAGGCAGTTTCCATCAAGAGAGTTGAGTGCAAAACATACACTTCAAATAAGGAGAGTTCAGAGAATTCAAATTTGACAATGCTGAACTTAAAGAATGTGCAAAAATAGATTTAACATGCTATGCAGTAAATCTAAGAACAAGAAGTGCAGAGAATTTACCTGAAAGGGGCTTTATCAACTTGGATGCCTTGGTTTGTTTTACCCCTCTTTATTCCTCAGTCCAAGGCACACCTGCAAAGTTTTTGATCATCTTGATCCTGTAGGGACCCAAGCAGCTTTGGGTCTTGTGTTAGCTCTAACAGGTATTCTAAACATTTTCATAGCAACATTATCATCAAATTTCATCAGTGAACAGTCATCCATAGAATGTCCAAATTTTCCACAGTATCTACATGAAATGGCTGGTGTTTGATTCTTATGATGCATATTAACAGTAGGGTGATGTTTATAAACATGTTCATAAGATTTTCTGTTATATGCATGAGTAGTTTGATGCTTGTTCTTAACCATCCAACATTCAGCAGATTTATGGCCTGGCTTCCCACAGTTATAGCATGAAAATCTTGCAAATAGTTTTGTAGGGAATTTGACAACATAGGGATTAATAGTGTTCTTCTGAACATGCCAACAGTTCTTGACCATATGGCCATTTTTCCCACAGTTAGAGCAATCAAAATAATTTATTCTATGAAAACCTGACCAGCATTCAGTGGCCTTGTGACCAGTCTTGTTGCAGTTAAAACAAGTGATGTGCTGGTTCATTGAAGCAAATTTATTCTTATTAAAACCATGTTGGCTTGCAGAGAATTTAGCATGATATAGATGAGATGTTTTCTTACCACTTGCAAACCAGCATTGTGTAATTATGTGTCCTAATTTGTCACAGTGAAAACATTCAATTTTCTTTTTATGAGATGAAGGACTTTTATCATGAAATTTCCTAGCATTCATATCATCATTCTCCATCAATTTACACTCATGCATTAGATGTCCAAATTTGTGACAGTAGTGACATATCATCTTCTTCCTAGATGCATGTGAGTGTTTTTCAGTCTTTTTCTGATTTTTGTTCTGTTTTTCTATTTTCTTAGCCTTGTTCTAAGGTGGAGATGAAGTAGAAGGCTTTTCTTGTTCAGAACATTTAACAAAAATAGTTTTCTGTTTGTTTCCATCAACCTTCTTTATACCAACAGGAGTGTCTTTGTCCTTTTTCTGTGAGTTTTCACCCTTTTTCTGTTTTAGAGTTTGTTCCACAGTTTTGGGTTTCATAGTGGACTTTTGTGCAGTGAATTGAAAAACAGAAGGACCAGCAGTTGTGTTTTGATCAGAAGCTTTTACAAACACAGTTGAAGTTTTATTGCTATTGATCCTTTTGTTTGTTGAACTGTAACCCAGCCCCTCTCTCTAAGAGTTATCACTCTTTCCCAGAAGCTTATTTAGATTGTCCTTTCCCTTGACAAATTTTGATAGAGAATTTTTTAAATCTTTAATCTCAGAATTCAAATCAGCAATTTTAGCTTCATATTTGGACAAAACTGTTTCACAGGAAATTACTTGTTGATGCAAGGCATCATTCAGACTTTTGAGTTTTTCTACTTTCTGTTTTAATTCTATTTCCTTGTCAGCTTCAGATAGGGACTTGTAAAGATCATCAACTTCTTGTTGAAGGGATGCGATAGTAAGCTCATATCCAGCTATTTTCTGTTCACTGCAACTAACATTTCCATTTAACATTAAGTTGATGGTTTTTAGACTCTCAATTTCTTGTTCTGCATCCACCAACCTATCAGAATTATTCATGCTCACACCCTTGCCTTTTTCAATTGTCAATAGCCTATCTGACAGTTGGGTGTTTAGATGATTTAGCTTGTTGATTTCCTCTTTCAATTACCTTTTTTTCTCTAGGAGATCATCATCAAACATCCAATCATCTAAGGAAGACTGACATTCATAAAAGTTTTCCTGTTGTTTCTCAGATTGAGGTTTGTTGAGATTTTTCTGAAGCTCTAGATTCATTATTCTATCAGCCTCCATTTTTTCAGAAATCAATATGTTTTCTTTTTCAAGACTCATCAATTTGTGTTCAAATTCCTTGGACTGGTTTTTGAGTCTTTCATTTTCAGATTTCATATCTTCAGCTTCAGTTTTCTTTTCTAGCAATGATTTATTTTCTTCTTTCAGAGATTTGATTAAATCCTTTTGAAGTTTATCATCAGAATCAAATTCATTTATCAAGTCTCTTAAAGCTACACAAGCATTGCAAGCATTTTCAGATTTCATTTTTTCAAATTCAGAGTTGACACATTCTAATTCTCTCACCAATTTTTCATTCTGAACTACATTATAGTGATGAACCTGATCATCAATTAAACTAAGCCTCTCCTTTAGTTCAGAAATTTCACAAGCAAGCTCCTGATTCTCCTTTTTGTGTAAACCAATTTGTTTCATAAGGGTTTGTTTTTCAAATTTCAAATGATCTAGATCTGTAGTAATAGAATCAAAATCTTGTAGTTGTCTTCTAAAAATGTCATTTTCAGTTTTTAGAATTTCAGGGCTTTCACCTCGAGATTTAGCATTCTCATGATTCTTTAGCTCCTTTTTAGACTTTTATACTTCTTCCATAGTTTTTTATAGGATCTTGTCAGATTGGCATAGGCATCTTTCCAGTCATCTAAAGAAAATTTCTCGAAAGGGTTTACCTCCTCATCATCATGTTCTTCGGATTCATCTTGATCACTGCCATGGTTGCTCTTGTCAGCCATCAGGCAGCTGTCCTCATTCATCCTCTGAGCTATCTTCAGCTGATCCAGAATGTCCTTAGCGGACCTGCAGTCATAAAAATAAGAATGTAGAGCCTTGTCAGTGGCTTCTTTCATTAATTTCAAAACTTTCTGATTCTCTTCATTTCTTGATCTGTGACTTTTAGTCCATTTGGACTTTTCTTTTGGTAGTCTGTGAGGACCATGTGAGATTAACTTCCACAGATCCGGATTCATCAAATTCACATAGTTATGTAGATTGCTAACCCATGAGTTAAAGTTAGAGCCATTAAAAACCGGTGGAGAACCCATTGAATAAATCGGTAAGCAAATTAATGCAGCAAAGAGTAAAATCAGAAATGCACCAAGGGACAACAGGATGCTCTGCAGGTCGTTGGATCTGATCAATCAGAGAACCTTGCTCTGATACCAATTGTTAGCTTGGTGCGATAGATAAACGCTAATCCAGAGGGGGGGTGAATGGATCTTTCAAAGAATTTTACCCAATTTAAGTTCTACCGATTAGATGTGCGGAATTAAAATCGGATGCAGATATAAACTGAGAAAACTTAGGAAGCTATTGCAAAGCAGTCCAATAGAATAAACTCACACTCGATCCTAAACAAACATCTAGTGAGCGCAGCAGAGAAGTGAACACATAAGGCAAACAAACCACAAAAGAACACCAGGCTTTTTAGGTGGTTCGATCCAAAGACCTACGTCCACCCCTCACTCCCAACCGGAGTGAGGTTTCCACTAGTTACACTAGCACAGCAGACTCAGTCTGCAACAAATGCTGCCAAATAGCTTGACCAGGGGAACAACCTCCCCTCTTCCTCCCAACCGGAGGGACACCCCAAGTGACTCCTAGCCACTTGGAAACCAGAGACGCACAGTCTCTCTTCCTCCAAACCGGAGGGAACACCTAGTCTTGCAACCCACAAGACTAGAACTGGAGGACCAATCCTCCCTTCCTCCAAACCGGAGGGGAACCTAGAGACCCAAGTCTCTCTTCCTCTGAAACCCAGAGGGAAGCACAAGTGACACCAAGTCACCTGCAAACTAGAGGTCTCGGACCTCTCTTCCTCCTAACCGGAGGGACCCCTGGACTTGAAACCTACAAGCCCAGAACCGTAGACAAATCTCCCTTCCTCCAAACTAGGAGGGAACCCACAAGTAGCACCTAGCTACTTGCAACCGGAGATAGCAATCTCCCTTCTCCTGAACCAACAGGAGGGACCCCGACCTCTCTACAGAGTATCGGAAAGACTCGATATCAAATGAAAAGGTAAACAGAAAATAGAGTCACAGCGACTGAAAAGCTGTAAATGAAATACAAGGAATGTGGCTCTCGTAGGAGTTGGCTGGATTGGATCTGATCCAAAGTCCAGTAGGTAGATCTTCAACTGAAGCTTCTTTCTTCTTCTACACGAGCCCTCTCTCTTTCTCTTTTTCTTCTTCTGTTGGATCTCTCGATCTTTCTTCTGCTCTCTGGCTCACTCTTCTTCTTTCTTCTTCAACTGCTCTCACTCTCTTTCTTTTTCTTTTTCTTCTTCTTTTCTATTCTCTGTATCGTGAAGGCACTCACTGCTCTTCTATTTTTCTTCATGGCTCACTGCTTTTCGATCCGCTTCAGTCGATGGAGGAAGCTCCATATTTATACCAGCAGCAGGCAGCTAGGGCTAATGCTCTTTTCGATTCCCGCTCAAGCTTCAGTCCACGTGGCGGCTTCTCAGCATCTTGGATCACGTGCCAGATGCCAGCCTCGTATCACGTGCCCAGACACCTGCAGGTTTAATGAAGAGTTCAGTCGGTGTACAAGCCACAGGCTGTATAGACTTCATATAAAAGCAGCAGTGTATAGACTTAAGATGTGATAACAAGTGTATAGACTTGAAGCCTTGAGAACGAGTGTATATACTTGAACTTAGAAATGAATGTATAGACATTAGAACAGCATATGAGCAAGTGTGTACACTGAGAGAGTGTATAGTGTTGAAGTTCTTCATGCGAAACTCAGTGTATAGACTTGTAGTGTGATAACGAGTGTATAAAGTTGAAGCAATGGAAACGAGTGCATAGACTTCGATCAATATGCATCAGACGACTCTGTATGGACTTGAAGACCCTTAGCCAATGTATAGACTTCAAAAAAACTTGAAGGCCCAATGTACAGACTTTGAAAGGTGTGAACCAATGTACAGACTTGTAACACTTCAAAGCACAATGTGCAGACTTTACAGTTCCAGCTAGGGGATGTATAGACTTTACCCTTGATCACAGGCTGAGCAGTCGAATGTATAGACTTGCTGGTTGCGTTAAGACACAGCATGAGACGCTGATGAAGATAGTAGGCAGTACAGACTTGAAGTAAAGCTTGCAGAAAGCGATGTATAGACTTGGATGCCCAACGCCAATGTACTGACTTTGCGTTCCACTGTGAATGTATAGACTTGAGTGAAGTGAACGGATGTTCAGACTTTGAAGATCCACTATGGATGTATAGACTTGAGTGAAGTGAACGGATGTTTAGACTTTGAAGATCCACTGTGGATGTATAGACTTCGAAGGATGAATGAACAGTCAATGTATAGACTTCACTTGAGTGCATTGGCTGTACATACTTTGAGCAATGTAAAGGCAATCGGATGTATAGACTTGGAGAAAGGCAATTGAACATTGTACACACTTCCAATGTACAGACTTCATATGAACAGTACAATGTGCATACTTCCCTTCGATGCATCTACAGTGCAATGTATTGACTTGACGAACATTATGCAATGTATGGATTTGATGAACAGTGCACTGTATAGACTTTGATGAAGGGCCCAATGTATGGACTTCGCTTGAAATTCAGGAACCTGGGCGCTGTACAGACTTGGGTTTTCAACAGACCGATGTACACACTTGGAAGGCTTTGAAGGCAATGTACAGACTCTACCAATATGTAGACTTTGCCTAAAATGCACTGTGTAGACTTGAGATATGATGCATGAACAGATTGGCGTTGTATAGACTTGGGGGGTCGACCCATCTGGAAGGGGGGTCGACCCATTGAACAGACTGACATCAAGATATCCAGATAACAAGCAATCCAGATAACAATCAATTATAAAAGGCATCATCAATAATGAAATGCACCAAAGCACACACCACACAGCCATATTTAAATGCAGCAATAATTCAGATAAGATTTTCAATGAAACATTCATCTGCACAACAAACAGAATTGTATGCATTCAAATGACTTATAGTGTTTGCTATCATCAAAATCACAGGGACACAACAAGGGCACTTTCCACCACCTAATGAAGAGGCATGCTATTATACCCATCCTCCCCATGAGGGCTTGGGGGCAAAAACTTCAACTGTTGAGGGACTAAACGCGTTCGGAATTGATGATAGGATGCTATTAGTGTTGTATCCCTGTGGTTTTTGATGATGACCAACACCATAATTCAAATGGCAGACACCATAAAAAATCAAACACCTTAAGTCAAATAGAATATGTCTGAAGGATTCATGAGTACGTGCATTGGAGTTTGTGCACTTGAGTCATTGGAGTCAGTGTGTCTGCATGAAGTCACTGTTTGTTGCTTTCGAGTGTAAGCACATTCTGCCTTAGCATTCATATAATCTCAATGTGTTCAGTTTATCATAAAGAGGGTTGGTGCATATTTTCATCCTGCATGACTAAGGTCGGTGCATATTTTGCATCCTGCCTACAGAGGTCGGTGCAGTTTTCAGCCATATGCATACAACGTCGGTGCATATCCTGTCTTACCTGTGTAGATGGTCAGTGCATTCCTTGTTCAAATTGCTTATCAAGTCATTGCAGCTTTCGCCTTGTACATACAAGGTCCGTGCACATATGCATTTAGCATAAAGAAAGTCAGTGCAGCTTTCGCCTTGTACATACAAGGTCCGTGCATATCTGCATTTAGCATAAAGAAGGTCAGTGCAACTTTCGCCTTGCACTAACCCAGGTCGGTGCACTATTGCAGGATCACATATAAGGTCAGTGCAACATTTCTCTACTACATATAGGTTAGTGCATGCTGGTGCTAACTGTCTAAGGTCGATGCGTGTCTTCCAGACCGCATATGAGGTCGGTGCACTTTCATGTTTGTTCGTTAGAAAATCGGTGCACACTCTGTTCGGCATAGAACTTCAGTGAACATCCACCGTGTCTTACTAAAGTCGGTGCACACTATGCCTGCACATATAGAAGGTCGGTGCAAGGTTTGTCATACGAATGCTAAGGTCGGCACATATTTTGCCTGCATATATAGAAGGTCAGTGCAATGTTTGCATCAGGTATATGCATGTTTTTGCCATACGCATGCATGAGTCGGTGTACACTTTAGCACTATGAATATAAGGTCCGTGCACTTCACCATTTAGAGTCTGTGCACAGCTCTGGCTTCGAAAGGTAAAGTCAGTGCTAACCTTCATAACTGTATCTTTGCCAGGTGAGTCATATGGTCGAGCATCTACTGAGCAACCTGTGAACTTACCTCAGGTGGAATCTAAAGTACCAGGTCAATGGCATGTGATCCAACGCAAGGAGCGGACAAGATGATCCTACCACATGGACTGCTACAGGATCACGATTCTGACATGCGGAACCACAAAGGATCAGATTTGCGTGGAAGTTTAGGCGGGAAACGTGGTACCCACATGCCCATCTTCTGCCTATAAAGAGGGATCGAAGGCTGGGAGAAGAAAGAGAGAGAGGGGAGCTGAAAATAGAAAAAGAGAGAGAACCAGTTTAGAGAGAGAAGAGCCTGAGTCATCACCAGTCTTGAGTCTGAAAGCATGCTTCTACGGAAGCTACATTGTTATTGTGTCTGGGCGATTATTTTTTTGTTGTTTTTAATCTTTGAGTTTTTCACCTTTTCTATTCCATTCGGTTACCCTCCAAGTTCGCTTGGAGGAAATGAGAGGGACTCCGGTTTCCCTCCATCGTGTTTGGAGGAAGAGAGGAAAGATCCTCTGGTTCGTGAGTTGCTGGGAGCAATTCACGGGGTCCCCTTTGCTGATTGCGAAGGAAGGGAGGCTGGACCTCCAGTGATTCTTCTGGTCTTTAGAAGAGTGAGGAGAGTGTTCCTCGGGGCAAGCTGTAAGGCAGCGAGTGTTAGCAGACTGAGTCTGTGGTTCTTAATTGCTTAGTGCAAGGAAGCCTTACTCTTGTAGAGCAAATGGTGGATGTAGATTGCGGATAGCAATCGAACCACCTTAAAAATTCTTTGTTCCATCTGTGTGGATTGCTTGGATGTTCTCTCGATTTGGGTAATGAATGTCAGCTGTTCGTTTATTGGTTCATCTTAACTTTGTCTCTCGATAACCTTCTATCTATCTGTCTGCTCCGTGGCCAGATTAAGAAAGTTTCTCTACTGCGTTTCAGGATTACATAATTTGTTTTTTGAATTTTCTGAATTGGGAGTGATCTATTGATCCCCCCTTCTAGCTCACTTTCTATGTGAACTATCAATTGGTATTAGAGTAGGTTACCCGACATGTGGTCCAACGACCAGGGTAAATCTGGATCTAGCACTCCTCGCAGTTTCATGGCTGAGGGACAGTTCATTAGTCGCCCTCCATTTTTTGATGGTAATAACTACTTTTACTGAAAAAATAGAATGGAAGTATTCCTAAGAGCGCAGAGCCACGAACTCTGGAGAGTGATCACCACAGGACCATACGATCTCCCACCAAATGAAGAGGCGTGGACAAAAGATCACATCAGACTTTTAACAGTTAACTGGTCGGCTCTAAACATAATTCAATATGTTGTACATCTAGAAGAGTACGCCAAGATCTCAGCCTACCAGACAGCCAAGAAGATGTGGGATGAACTAGAGCTCATCTACAAAGGTACATCCCAAGTTAAGGCCACCAAGGTAAATATGCTCACCTCTGAGTATGAACTATTTAAGATGAAGTCCGAGGATACCATCACAGAAATGTATGCTAGGCTGTCACTGATCACTAACAATCTTAAAGGGCTTGGGAAATAGGTTTCAGAAGGGGATCTAGTAAGGAAAATCCTTAGGTTGTTAACCCCCGCATGGCACACAAAGGCCATTGAGATAGAGGAGTCTAGGGATCTGTCAAAACTGACAGTCACTGAGCTGATAGGATCCCTAATGATGTATGAAATGAATTTTAAAAGAAATGGTGAAGGAAGTGACAAGAAGGGCAAGAACATTACCCTTAAGGTGTCCCGTAGTAGCAGTGGGAGTAGCAATAGTAGTAGTAGTGGGGTGTCTGACGGGTTCTCAGACCTTGATCAAGAAAAGCAAGCTATGCTGACTCGACAATTTCGGAAGTTCTTAAGAACTAAGGGAAAAACATTTAGAAGAAAAAGATCACATACTTCTGGTAAGCATTTTGATTCTAACAATGATAAAAATAAGAATGCTAAGAAGATTACAAGCTTTCATTGCAGGAGGCCTATGTAGATCTCTTTTAAAGTCCACACTTAAAAATAAAAAAAAGCAATAGATATATGGGTGAAAGCAATAAAAATAGCACGAGGTGCTAATGTGGAGTGTGTGTGATGGCCAGAGACACGAGGGTCTCAAGTGGAAAATAATATGGGGAGATGATCGCAAAATACCTCAAATATGCGGGGATGTGAGTACTCCTTTTCTCTTCAAGATCGGCCGGCCGACGAAGAGAGTTATTCCTTTAATTACCCTTGCAAAAAAGACAAACACCAATGAAGAAATTACATTAGATATGTGGTGAGTGTAGCATCAATTCATAAAAATATATGAGCATGAAAAATTGATTAAGAACACACCTTGTGGGTGGTTGGCCCTTAAACCCCTATGCAAAAGGGTGTGGGGAAATGAATGATGAATGATATGATATAAAAAAATAAGGGGAGTGTGCAAGAGATTGCACTAAGGGGAGCCTCAACGTGGTTGAGAATAATAAAAAAAATGAAGGGAGATGTGCATGCATGCATATGATGAAAATAGAAACAAAAGGAATGCAAAATAAAAGAAGAGGAAGAGGTGGCCTGTGCTTTGGCTTAAATGTTAAAGGGGGGAGGAAGCTCTGCCGTAGGAAGATGAGCATGGGCTTCTCCTTCAGCCAACAGCATGCAGCACCTGCGATAGAAGAAAGGAAAAGAGAAGAAAATAAAAAAAAGAAGGAAGAAGAACGGGGGGAAGGCAACAGGAGGGATCCGAAGAAGAGGAGTCCAACCAAACAACACAGCCATTGGCTCTATTAAATAGGTTGAGGAAGAGATAAACATGGGCAAGAGTCCTAAGAGGGAAATGATAAGAATGGGCAAGAGCCCAAACCAAGTAGGCATCTATCGAAGCAAGGACTCTCTGGGGAAAGGGCCGCGTAGCCAGAAGGTAAAACACGCCTTAGGTAAGGGCGTCAATTTACGAATTGACGACCTACGCATAGGGCGTTTCTCAAAAACACGCCCTGCACAAGGGCGTTTCTCAAAAACCAAATTTAGCAATAAAAACTCCCCATATTTGAAAAATGTAAAACACGCCTTAATTAAAGCCACGTTTAAAAACACGCCCCTGAGAAGGGCGTTAATTTCAAGAGCTCAAATGGGGAAGTCGGTCAAACCTAGAAGAATTAACGCCCTCAGGTGAGGTCGTCCTTTCTTTAAGAAACGCCCTAGGTTAAGTCATGTTTTGAAGAAAACACGCCCTTACCCAGGTCGTGAATTTAGAAAATTCATAAAATAGATAAAATGGGGGAGAAATAGATAAAATGGGAGAAAACGCCCTAGACAAGGTCGTGTTTCAAAAACACGACCATGATGAGGGCGTGAATTCAAAAAAAAAATAGGGATAAATGCCCAGAAAATCCAGAAAAATAGGAAAAAGGAGAAAAATGGGGAAAAATAGGATAAATTCCAGAAAAGTGGGAAAAACCACTCAAATAAGCTGATTTGAGGGTCAAATGGGGCATCACAGAGCGATATGAAATATACTCAAAATAATGTCAATTTTAGCGTGTCTACAGCTGCCCCGCCTTGGCGTCTGCTTTGCAAGGGAGCGTAGCAAACTGAAAAGTAGATTCCAAGGTGTGATGAGACACGCAATCAACATCACTTGATGAGAATCAAATCAAAAGCACGAGATGAAGCAAATCTCGGGAAATCCAACGAAATCAACAATGTTTGGATAAAAGGGGAGATGCGCACGCGGTGCACGAAGGAGATAAAATAAATGATCAACTTCCAACGCGGTGGAAGTACCCCAGGTCACAAACCTGTAGGTTTCACCATTGGGGAGCGGTTACCAGCCAGTGGACGTGCTGCAGCCAAGGTGGATCAAAGGAAAGGAGATTAAAAATAAGATGATAAAAATCCAAACAAGGAGCTTTCGAGAAAATCACCCAAAACAGCGACAAAACGAACTGAGGATCCAATTCGGCAAGGAAAATCTCATATCGAGAAAGATTAAGATCAATTCAACTCTCACATCAGCTTATCAAAAATGATTTTCCAACAATTGCTTCAAAGTCCTACATGAATGCATGCTGGGCTAAAGGGAAAAATAACGAATGAAAATATAATATAATCAAGGATAATAGTGTTAAACTGCCCAGACTGGGTCAAGAAACCAATTCTGCGAGCTGATACTAAGCCGAAGCCCGTTTATCCACGCACCAACTCGTAAAAAGGGAACCATCGTCCTCAGTCTCGGACGGCTCAACGGCCTATCTGTGTGACTAAGACTCCTCTGGAATCATCATTGTTTTTGATGAAGGGGAACTCAAATCCCAGATTTACCAAAGCCACAAGGTCCTTGATATAATCATATAGTAAAATGCATACAGGGAGATGGTGATAGCAATAAGCCTGGGGGAACTGAGAAATGAGCTGCAAAATCGGTGGGACTTTGATGATGATGCCCAGCCGGCGGGACCAAGAGCTTCTTATCCTGCGCTCAAAAATTCATTAGCCAAGATATAAAAGAGTATAACAAGCAATGAATGAGGCATTTAAGCATAGCAATCATCAAAGCATCAATTATAGCATGTATATGGCATGAAGCATAAGCATTGCTTCAAATCATAGCATTGTTTCTTGTTTTATCATGAGGAGACAATCTTGACTAATCAAGATTTGGAATTGAATGATCAAGATCTGATATAATCCCCATCGGCGGAGTGATCAGATGAAATTAGCAGGAGTTGATTAAAAAAGATTTGGAGATGAATAATCATGAGATATGATAAACAGAATGATATAGGGAGATGATGCCCCTGGGTGGCATGTCATGAGAATATTGGGAAGAATCAATAGATTGATAGCAATAAGTAGAGAGAGGACCCATCCCGTGCTTTTGGTCTCTACAAAGATGTTCCTGCAAAACACCATCAGAAAATACAATGCAATTTTTTGGATTTTGGAAATATGCAAATTTTTATGAGTTTTGAAAAATCATATGAATTTTTATGGAGATTTTGGAAATATTCAAATTTTTGTGGAGATTTTGGAAATATTCAAATTTTTGTGGAGATTTTAGAAATATTGTTAATGCAGCATCAAAGGGTGTTCTGAACCATTGGCTAGAGGTCCTTGTTCCTTCCCTTTTCGCTAAAAACTGCCCAAGGCTGGACGTGCATTGAAAGTGGCATCCTATAACCGACTGCCTATGGTCAACGGTGCCCCTACCAAGGCCATACCTGAGAAACATTCGGCCTTGGAGGGAGAAGAGAAGAATAATTGGAGATAAGCTTTATGCAGGATGGGAGATATCAAGACTTGAATTCCTTCCAAGGTGTTAACCCTCAAAGAGGTAGTCTGTTGCGCCGGGGCTTTGTGCCTTTGATTTTAGACCCTTGACATGCATACGACCAGGGTTTTCCTTGCGGGGACTTTGCCACTCTTGACATGCCATAATTCATAATTTTGAACTTATTGAAATTCTGACTTGATTTTCATAATAGCCCTTTTGGCGAAATGTATATCATGAAAACTCATATAAAAATTCATATTGATTTTGGGTCAAGACTGCCCCTATTTGAGACTCCTCTCGTATTGGGGATTACCGAGGTTGGGTCATCTTATCCGTCAGTCTCTTGTACCTGCATTCGGCAGAGTAAAGAAGAGAAAAAGACTTTCAGAAATTCATGGCATGGCCAAGGTAGGAACGGTGTTTTAACCAAAAGAGCCGGCTAAGGACGCCGTGAAGTGTGTGGAATGCCCAACTAAGGGTTGCTCTTAACAAGCAGGGAGAGAATGTCGAATTCCCAGCGCGGGGTTCTTATAACCAAGAGTGCTGCATAGCAAGCCTAAAGACTCTTTTGAGAATGATTTAATTAAACAAAAGCTTAAGATAAACGTTTAAAACACCACTCTTAATCTCGTTAAGAAGCACTTGATTTTGAAAATCATGCGTGAAGTAATGAGAAAATGATATCATTAAAATGCGTACTTACGCCAATATGTTACCTTGCAACCTTTGTAGAAGTAGCTGCTGCGAGGCGATGTTGATCATCGTGGGATAGTCCTCTTTGGCAGTCCATAGGATTGGAAGCAAAGGGTTGAAAGTGGCTTAACAAGGAGGAGTGGTGCCAAGACCAGACTCAGATGAATAAGGAGAAAAGGAAGAGCGGCGAGGGCTAGAACTCCCTCACTAAGGTGTGGAGACCCTGATCACATGGAACAATCTACAGAAGGAGAGGAGAATTAGAAGGAGGAGTGAGGACTAAAGCCTCGAAAGCAGTGGGAGAAAGGGCAAATGCCCAAGGCAGTGGATGTGGAAGAAGTTGGGTCAGACCCAGAATCAGGAGGAATTAGAAGAAGAAATTGGTAGATAGAAAGAGGTGGATCCGGAGGGTCCGGAGGTAAAGGAGGAGAATCGTGATAGGAGGAATCATCCGGGGGCTCCGGAGGGATAACGAAAGAAGGGACGCGATGCCCTGGGGAGAAATAGGGAAAAAGATGATGAAAAAGATGACGGAAAAGGAAGAAGAGAATAAAAGATATGGAGTCCCGGAGGAGCAAAAAGATGAATTGAAGGAAATATGGAAGGTCCGGAGGTTCCGGAGGAATGAAATCAGGAGGGTCGCGATGCCCTGGGAGAATCCGGAGGTTCCGGAGGAATAAAATCAGGAAGGAGAAGGTGGAAAGGGGCGTCGTGCCCGAGGGAAAAGTCCGGAGGTTCCGGGGGAATGACAAAAGAAGGGACGCGATGCCCGGGGAAAAGATGGAGACAATCAGGTGGAGAATCCGGAGGTTCCGGAGGGAGCAAATGGAAAGGGGCGCGATGCCCGAGAGAAAGGTCCGGAGGTTCCGGAGAAATAGAATCAGAAAGGGCGAGATGCCCAAAGAGGAGGGATAAAATTCCTGGAGGTTCCAGGGAAATGGCAGGAAGGGGGACGCGATGCCCCAAGGGGAGTGGATAAAAGGATGAATATGAATAAGATGGGAAATGCGGAATATCCGACGGTGCCGGAAGGCGAGGAAGATACGGGTTTGGAAACCCGGGAAGCAGGAGATGCAATTGTATGCGAATGCAATGCGATGAATGCTGTGAATGCATGAATGCAACAAAATGCATGAGATGCAAGGAATATGGAGAATATGAAGGGCGAGAGGACGAGATCCTCCTCTTAACCCTGGGAATGGCCCATGAAGAAGAAGTGATAGAGATGGACGAATAGAAAGTGGAACAAATAAGGGATGGCCCCTTAGCATCAAGGTAACTGCCCCTCCATGGCAGTGAACATGTACGGCCAATTGGCCCAATAAAGGAAGCTTCAATAAATGACAACTCCTTTGGAAAGCGAAGATCAATAAGGTGAGGGAGTCGTAGAGTTGGAACATGAAGCATCGCCATGCCCATTGATGGTGTATATGGAATATTGAGCAAAATGGGCATTCGCCCCTTGTAAGGAATAATGAATTCTGGATTGGAAAGTTTGAACAAGGGGTGCCCTGCCTGGCCCTTGGATGGCATCAATTCTTGGCATTCTTCCCTGAGCAATGGCGGTGACTTGGCCTCTGCGACCATGCTCGGCACAATAATCCGGATTGGCATCCGGTAAATGACTTCTTGAATCTTGAATCGCATAACCGTGGCCACATCTGTCTTGCCCGGCTCTTGATCACCTTCGGCACAAGTACTTGCAGAAGCACTCCCATTCCGAGTACTAAAAGGTGGTGAAGCGGAGGCGGAAGGCTTTGTGAGTGGTGGAGGTATAATAGAAAGTGTTGGCGTAAGTGGAGGCGGAGGTTCAAACACATCGAGTTTCTCCCTTTGCTTGCAAGCGGTCGGGGTTCGCTCGAGTGCAAAAAGTGGTGGGTCCTGCTCAGGATTAGCCATAGGTAAAGGTGGAGGGTTATGTGGTGGAGGTATAGGCAAAAGGGGTTTTGGGGTTAAAGGGATAATGGAGAGTTGAGGTGGTGGTAATGGGATGTTAATTGGGGAAGGTTCAATGGTGGGCTCAGTGGAGGCTGGTGATATGGAGGTTAATGGCATAGCTGGTGGAGGTGTAATTGATGGGGGTTTGATTGGTGAAGGTGTAATCGGTGGAAGTATAATTGTGGGAGGTGTAATTGGTGGGGGTTTGCTGCGGAGAAAATGCCGAACGGGGCGAGCGGCGTTGGGAGTGGGAGGAGACTCCAGATGTGTCGGCGTGGGTGATTGAAGTATCGACCCATCATCGCAACACCAAGAGGTCTCAAAAATGGGGGTTGGATCGGGGATGGTTTCATCCTGAGCAGGAGGTTCATCGAATGATAGCGGAGGGAGCGGGAAATTAAGGAAACTCGGAAGGGGTGCCTGCGGAGCTTCATCATCATCGTACACTACCTCGGATTCTTCAGTTGTCGGTTCTTCCTCGCTTGGAATGCCGATATCATAATCATCTCTCCTATCCTTCCATTCTCTCTCCAACTTAGTAATCTCGTCCAAAGCGGCATGGAGAGGATTGACCGGAGTAGGAGGAACCGTGACCCTCTTTAATTGTTCCTCCATGGAAGTAATTTTATCAAAAAGAGATTGTTGGAGGGGTGTGACTTGAACAATAGAAGGTTGGCAGGGCCTTGAAGGAGGAGGGGCCGCATAAAAAGGCCGTGGAGGGGAGTTGACGGTATGACCCGTAAAAGAACCCGGATGGGCCGGATTGCAATGACTAAATGGGCCTCGGGGCCGTGAGGGAGGAGGAATAGAAGGAGGCGGGTGTCGGACCACCCGAGTAGAATGAATAGGGGGAGATGGGTAATAGGCTACCCAAATATGATTGGAAGGAGGAGGTGGGTGATGGGCCACCCGTGTAGAATTGGAGGGAGATGGGTGATGGGCCACCCGAATAGAATTGGAAGGAGGGAGAGATGCATGAGATGTACCCTCAACGGTAGCCTTAAGGGCTTGGATCTGTTGAGGGGTAAGATGATCTAATGCATGGATGATTCGAGAGACCTTCTCGTCATTGGGAGGAGACGGTCCCGAGGGAATAGTGGCTCGAACTTGAGTTGAAGGACCATTGGATTGGACATTGCCCATGGGTCAGGCATGACCATAAGAATGAGAATGTGGTCCTTTGAAAGAATGGTGAGAATGATATTGAACATGTTGAAATTGAGGATCATAAGATGTGCATGGACGATCATCCTCATGAGCATTATTTGAATTGAACATGTTGTTTTGTCTATCAAAGTAAGCCATTATGCAATCCAAGTAATGTGCAAACAATTTGCAAAGAAACACACAAGTTGGAATGGTTACCTTGATTTTTATTTGTTTAAACCTTGGTGAATTAATGATTTTTAACAAAGTTTGGAATGATTCACACAAGGGGGGGGGGGGGGAAACCTAGTTTCAATATGGTTTGAACTCCAATGCCAACTAGGAACCCTCTCTCACCACGTATAGGCCAACTAACTCGGGACTTCAAAAGGGTACAACCTGCCCGGCGTCCGTGAGGGAATCCACGGGTGCGGGGACTTACGGAGGCTTGGAAAAGGGATTTCCAGTCAAAGAGACGGAATGCTCAATGGAGGGTCGTCCCGATTCCAAGAGGGTGTGTGGATCCTAATGAAGAGGAGGGGGCTCCCAAACCAATGCAAAGAATGAATGCAACAGGGTAAATAAGCCAAACAGCACAATATGATCAATCAATTAATATAGGCATGAATCATGATGAACAAGTCACACACACGGGTACTGTAAACCCACAGTAAAAACACGCCCTGTCTGGGGGCGCTACTAAAAAAAGACACGACGATGTTACTGTCGTGAATCAACGTGAGGGGCCCAGGGGCTGGCGAAAACACTCCTTAGGGTGAGGCGCTATCAATAAACGGACGCCCTGTTCAGCGGGCGTCAACACAGGAGACACGCCCTGATGAGGGGCGCTAATAAATAAAAGAACGCCCTTGGGCAAGGCGTGAAACACTGGCAGCAGATATATGCAAAATATATGATATGAAGAAAGCACAGGGGTTTGGCAAAACACAGGAAGAAAACGCCCTGGGGCAGGGCGCTACCAATGGAAAAAGCGCCCTTCGGTAGGGCGTGAAACACCGCGGGCAGATGCCAACCAAGTCAAGGAACGCCCTGGGTCAGGGCGCTACCAATAAACGAACGCCCTATGCAGTGGGCGTCAAATCAATAGAAACGCCCTGATCTGCGGCGCTACTCAATAACAGAACGCCCTCGGACAAGGCGTTAATTCACAGGAAGCAACAAAACCTGGAAGTAAGCTGGAAAACGCCCTGGCAGAGGGCGTAAAATATTAAGAAGACGCCCTGTGTCAGGGCGTTAAATCAATAAAAACGCCTCTTCCAGAGGCGTGAATTCATCTTGACCAGGAATCTTTCGCGGCCAGCAACAGCAGAGGAACACTCATAGAATCAATGCAATCAACAAATATGAATATCAAAAGGGCATGCGAGGGTGCCAAGGGGAAAGGGGTAATGAAAGAAGAACACAAAGTGTCCCACCGTGATCACCAATTTGTAGATCTCTTTTAAAGTCCACACTTAAAAATAAAAAAAAGCAATAGATATATGGGTGAAAGCAATAAAAATAGCACGAGGTGCTAATGTGGAGTGTGTGTGATCGCCAGAGACACGAGGGTCTCAAGTGGAAAATAATATGGGGAGATGATCGCAAAATACCTCAAATATGCGGGGATGTGAGTACTCCTTTTCTCTTCAAGATCGGCCGGCCGACGAAGAGAGTTCTTCCTTTAATTACCCTTGCAAAAAAGACAAACACCAATGAAGAAATTGCATTGGATATGTGGTGAGTGTAGCATCAATTCATAAAAATATATGAGCATGAAAAATTGATTAAGAACACACCTTGTGGGTGGTTGGCCCTTAAACCCCTATGCAAAAGGGTGTGGGGAAATGAATGATGAATGATATGATATAAAAAAATAAGGGGAGTGTGCAAGAGATTGCACTAAGGGGAGCCTCAACGTGGTTGAGAATAATAAAAAAAATGAAGGGAGATGTGCATGCATGCATATGATGAAAATAGAAACAAAAGGAATGCAAAATAAAAGAAGAGGAAGAGGTGGCCTGTGCTTTGGCTTAAATGTTAAAGGGGGGAGGAAGCTCTGCCGTAGGAAGATGAGCATGGGCTTCTCCTTCAGCCAACAGCATGCAGCACCTGCGATAGAAGAAAGGAAAAGAGAAGAAAATAAAAAAAAGAAGGAAGAAGAACGGGGGGAAGGCAACAGGAGGGATCCGAAGAAGAGGAGTCCAACCAAACAACACAGCCATTGGCTCTATTAAATAGGTTGAGGAAGAGATAAACATGGGCAAGAGTCCTAAGAGGGAAATGATAAGAATGGGCAAGAGCCCAAACCAAGTAGGCATCTATCGAAGCAAGGACTCTCTGGGGAAAGGGCCGCGTAGCCAGAAGGTAAAACACGCCTTAGGTAAGGGCGTCAATTTACGAATTGACGACCTACGCATAGGGCGTTTCTCAAAAACACGCCCTGCACAAGGGCGTTTCTCAAAAAACCAAATTTAGCAATAAAAACTCCCCATATTTGAAAAATGTAAAACACGCCTTAATTAAAGCCACGTTTAAAAACACGCCCCTGAGAAGGGCGTTAATTTCAAGAGCTCAAATGGGGAAGTCGGTCAAACCTAGAAGAATTAACGCCCTCAGGTGAGGTCGTCCTTTCTTTAAGAAACGCCCTAGGTTAAGTCATGTTTTGAAGAAAACACGCCCTTACCCAGGTCGTGAATTTAGAAAATTCATAAAATAGATAAAATGGGGGAGAAATAGATAAAATGGGAGAAAACGCCCTAGACAAGGTCGTGTTTCAAAAACACGACCATGATGAGGGCGTGAATTCAAAAAAAAAATAGAGATAAATGCCCAGAAAATCCAGAAAAATAGGAAAAAGGAGAAAAATGGGGAAAAATAGGATAAATTCCAGAAAAGTGGGAAAAACCACTCAAATAAGCTGATTTGAGGGTCAAATGGGGCATCGCAGAGCGATATGAAATATACTCAAAATAATGTCAATTTTAGCGTGTCTACAGCCTAGACACATGAAGGGGGATTGCCTCGATCTCCAAAAGAAAAGCTCCAAGGTGCAAAAGAAGAAACCTTGGGCTATGGTTTGCACGTGGAGTGACGAGGAGGAAGACGCTGAGGCCAACTCTTCAGAAGAAGATGACCAAGGAATATGCATTATGGCCTACAGTGATGAAGAGGTAACCAACATTTTTTAGAATTTCTTAATTGATGACTGGGAAGATGCCTATGCAGAACTGTTAGATAAGTTTAATGCTTTCAGTAAAGACCACAGGGTGTTAAAGAGAAAACTGAATGTTGCTACTGAAGAACAAATTCATACTAACAAAGAAAATCAGAAGGTCAATGAAGAACTAGAAGAGATGAACTCTCTCAGAAAGAAAAATGAAGACCTTAAGTCTGAAACCAAAGAAGTTCAAAAATAACTTGATGAATTCAAGATAAACTTCAAGAAAGCCAATGTGAAAATAGTTTAATCACTGAAAAGTATGAAGTTGTTAGGAAGGTGAATTTTGAACTTCAGGGAAATTGTGAAACACTGCAAAAAGAACTGGAAGACAAACAAAGAATTCTAGAAAAAATTGTTCAAGGAAAAATGAACTTGGATACCATGCTAGGTGCTAGGGTTAATTTCAACAAAGAAGGTTTAGGCTCTAACCCAACACAAAAGAAACCCTTTGAATTCACAATAGTGACATTCTCTCCAGAAAAAGGGAAAGAAAAACTAGACACACCATCCAGCTCCATCAATGCTCAGAATGTCCAACAACCAAGAAAAGATTCCTCAAACCATGCTGGACAATAGTTTCAAACTGGAAAGAACTCAACTAGGGAAGTCCCTATGTGTAACCCCGAGAACAAGAACTTTCACAAGTCAAGACATATGACCCAGAACAGAAATTCATTCTTCTATAAAAACATGGGTCAATACACGAAAAACTAGGGAACTCCTGTTCCACAGAAACTCTTCAATGAATATGTCCACCCTAGATAGAATGGGTACAAGAGATACCCGGGGAATGAACAGTCTAACAATAGGAACAGATTCCACACCATTAGGCCAAGTGGACAGAACTCTAGTTATAATTTCAACAAAACTATCAACAACATGCACAAGAAAAATATTGTGAAACAGTTTTGCATTCCAAAATTTCTTCTTAGAGATTTTAACAATGTCTTTGGACCCAATCTATCTTGGATTCCAAACTACTCTGCTTGATCTGTCCTCTGTAGGTTAGCCTAGCAGTCGAGCACAACAGGTGGTACCTAGATAGCGACTGCTCCAGGCACATGACAAGCGATCGATCCAAATTCAGCAGACTGGAAATGAAGGTAGGGGGTCTGGTCAAATTTGGAGGAAAGAATAGAGGTAAGATTGTTGGAATAGGAACAGTTGGTAAGTCTTCCACAAACTCTGTTGAAAAAGTTTTGCTTGTAGAGGGTCTTCAACACAACTTCCTTAGTATTAGTCAGTTATGTGACAAGTGTCACAGAGTTCTGTTCGATAATAATGCATGCAAAATACTTGAAATAAATTCTGACAAGGTCAAGTTTGAAGCACATAGAGTCAATAATGTTTACGTTGTAGATTTAAATGAAAAACCTAAATCAAATATTTGTTTGGCTGCTGATCTTGAAAATAATGCATTTAATTGGCACAAACGTTTAGGACATGCTAGCTTCTCTACATTGAATAAATTGGTCAAACATGATTTAGTTAGAGGCATGCCTAAGATTAAATTTAGTTCCATCTCAAAATTTTGTGATGCCTGTGCTCTAGGCAAACAAACTTGTAAATCATTTAAACTCAGATCTGAGTCTTTGTCCTCCAAGCCAATGGAGCTTTTACATATGTATCTCTTTGGCCCAACCAGGACTCAGAGTCTAAATGGGAAGAGATTTGGGTTTGTGATTGTAGATGATTTTACCAGATTTTCATGGTTATTTTTCTTCGAAATAAAAGTGATACTTTTCAGAAATTTGAACACTTTTTCAATAAAGTCAAACAAGAAGGAATTCATAGAATCTCCATGATTCAATCTGACCATGGCGGAGAGTTTGAGAACTCTATATTTTCTGAATTTTGTAACAATGAAGGACTAACTCACAGATTTTCTTCTCCCAAGACACTGGAGCAGAATGGCATAGTGGAGAGAAGAAACCGCACAATCATTGAAATGGCAAGAACTATGCAAGTGGAGAGTCAGCTATCCAGAAGATTTTGGACAGAGGCAGCTAACACCGCTTGCTACACCATCAACAGAGCCTTGGTATGACCCGTCCATAAGAAAATCCCGTACGAACTCTTGAAAGGTAAGAAGCCAAATGTTTCATACTTTAAGATTTTTGGTTCAAAATGCTTCATTCATAACAATAATAAAAAGGGCCTAGATAAATTTGATGCAAGGAGTACCCCAGGAATTTTTCTAGGATACACTAAAACAACTAGGGCATATAGGGTGTTAAATGTCCCAGACCAAATAGTAGAAGAATCTCCCCATGTTATATTCGATGAAGAAAACACTGTCACTAACTTGGATGATGATGACAGGAGTTCAAGGCATGGTGGAAACTTTCTGGAGGATATGGTGAAGGAAGAATCTGAAGCACCTGGAGAACCAAATGCTCCAAATCAAGTAAGGTCAGACGAAACAGGTGAGTCCTCAACTAATGTTAGAATCTTGAAAGATCACCCTGTGAATAGCATCATAGGTAACCTAGGAGATCCCCCAAGGACTAGGTCTTATCTCAAAAATGTAAATCATCAAGATCTAGTTACTTTAGTGTCACAGATTGAGCCCAAATCTATTGATGAGGCTTTGAGTGATAAATCATGGGTTAATGCTATGAGTGAGGAATGAGGTCAATTTGAAAGAAATAATGTCTGGGAACTAGTTCCGAGACCTAAAAATACAAATGTAAGAGGAACTAAATGGGTCTTCAAAAATAAAATGAATAAAAATGGAATAATTTCAAGAAATAAAGCAGACTAGTAGCCAAATGTTACTGTTAGGAATTTGGAGTTGACTTTGATGAATCATATGCACCTGTTGCTAGGATGGAGGCAATAAGAATTTTAATGGCTTTTGCATGTTCCAAAAATATAAAACTTCATCAAATGGATGTCAAAAGTGCTTTTTTCAACGGATTCATTAAAGAAGAAGTCTTTGTAGAATAACCCCCCGGATTTTAATTTTCTTCACATCCTAACAAGGTTTTCAGGTTAAATAAAGCTCTATATGGTCTAAAGCAGGCTCCTCGGGCCTGGTATGAGAGGCTGACAGAATTTCTGATCAGCAATGGCTACAACATAGGTAAGGTGGATCAAACCCTGTTTACCGAAAGTTTGAGTAAGGATCTCATCATAGTTCAGGTATATGTAGATGACATAGTCTTTGGCTCAACATGCACTGAACTATGTAATAAATTTGCTCAATTGATGTCTGTTGAATTTGAGATGAGTTTGGTAGGAGAATTAAAATACTTCCTTGGCTTGCAGGTACAACAACTGGATGATGGATGCTTCATCAACCAGACCAAGTACACCTTGGACATTCTCAAGCGCTTTGGTATGAACAATTTGAAGCAAATCTCAACTCCAATGGGTACCAATACATCATTAGATGCAGACGAATCAGGTAAAGAAGTCGATGCAAAATTATATCGAGGTATGATTGGATCTCTAATCTATTTAACTGTCTCGAGACCTGATATACAATTTAGTGTAGGTATGTGTGCTAGGTACCAATCTAGGCCTACTAAATTGCATCTAGCTACTGTGAAATGGATTTTTAGATACATATCTGCTATACACACTCTAAGATTATGGTTTCCTGCTTCACATACCCTAGATCTGATTGCATATATGGATGCAGACTATGCTGGGTGTAAGCTAGATAGGAAGAGCACTAGTGGTCAATGTCAATTTTTAGGTGGGTGTTTAGTTTCTTGGGCTTCCAAGAAACAACACTTTGTGGCCCTCTCCACTACAGAAGCTGAGTATGTAGTTGCAGGGAGCTGTGGTACACAGGTGATCTGGATTAAACACCAGCTTCAGGACTACCAAGTAAACCTGGGCTGCACACCCATATACTGTGATAATACTAGTGCCATAAATCTTGCAAAAAATCATGTCTTATATTCTCGCACCAAACATATTGAAATCAGACATCATTTTATCAGAGATGAGGTTTCTAAAAATATATTTGAATTGATCCATGTTGACACTGTGACGCCCCGACGCGGAATATCGAGGGTGCGACGAGTCGTAAACAATCGTGTCGATCAGAGCATGTACAATTTTATTTCTAAATACAGAAATGAATGGGAAAATGGTACCTTTATTCTATCAAAATGAAGTTTACAACACTAATTGATAAGCCATAAAGGGAAATTACAACTTCAATCCCAAAGTACATCATTCTTGTAAAAACACTAATGATCTACATAAACCTAGGTAAAAAGGAAAATCACTCTCTCACTCTTGTCCATTCCCTTGTTCATTTTCATTTCCTGCAACAATTAACTAAAATGTAGGGTGAGCTAAAAAGTTCAGTAGGATTTTATATCTCTATGAACCAGGCAATCTTTAAGTATTAACAATTTAAATAATTTTCTAACTTGTATCGGGAAGTGTATAAACATGAATGGAATTTCCAAGTAATTGAGATAATATGATATCAAGATGAATTTCCATGTAATGACTTTGAACAAGTAAAGAATTTCATGTAATTGGCTATTTTCACGCAAGTCAAGTAATTCATGTAATTTTTAAGTAAACAAGTACGAATAGTGGAATGCCGTATCAAGTAAATCTATCATGCACTTCGGTGCAATGCCACACCGTTGGTCAATCAACTCCCATGGGTACAAGTACTTTCGGGCTCTCCCCCCAGGACCAGACCGGGCCCCATTAATGCCAAGCATTGAGTCATATGGATCCGAAGATCCCAAGTACGTTTAGACATCCACTTTAATGTATATGGCCAATGATTTTCAAGAATATGCTGTTTGTAATAAGTACAGATTTGACAAAATTTCAGAAGTTGCAAGAAAAGTAGATAACAATTTAAGGCATCATGTTTAACGAGATTAAGTCGTGGAGTTCAAAAATGAACGGTAAGTAGGAAGAAAATTTAAGATAGTAATTTTATTAGAATTATTTTTTTAAAATATCTTAGCTTAATCTCATAATCATAAAACATAAAGTTTTAGTTATGAAAATATATGGTTTATGAATTACAATCATGAGTTTAGATATTAGTATTTAATCATATATTAATTAACCATATGATAAGAAAATAGAATTTTATGTCAAAAATAACTCTAACTCGCTGAAAATAATCTTAACATGTTGACAATGATTTTCATATGTTACTTTACGTATAAGATGATAAAAATAATATTTTCATGCTGGATTTAATTTTTAACATGCTAGAAATTAATATTTAACATGCTAAAATTAATACTTAACATGCTAAAATAATTCTCATACATTACCTTACTGATAGGATGATAAGATAAGTTTACCATGCTGATTACAGAAATTCTCTGATAACAACATAAATTTTATCATGCCAAAAATCATTTTTCTATATTTATTTGCTAATTATTTGATAGGAAAAGAAAATTATCATGCTAAAAAATAGTTTTAATATATACTAAAAATAATTTTAACATGCTAAAAATAATTTTAACATGCCGGAAATAATTTGATCATGCTAGAAGTAATTTTCATGCATCATTTTACTAATTATTTAATAGGAATTTAGGTTTAGCATGCACAAAAGATAATTTTAAATAGATTTTAACATGATTAAAATAGTTTTTACATCTCAGTATGTAGAAAATAATTTTATCATGTTGGAAGTAATTTTTAACATGCTGGAAATATTTTTCATGTATTGATTTACTAATATGGTTATAATTTACTAATATGGTTAAAAATAGATTTTTACATGCATAAATAATTTTATTCTACAAAATAATTTTTAACATGCTGTAAGAATCAAAACATGCTAATATTACCTTTTCTTACTTTTGGTGACTATATACACACAATTAATGTGGATTTCTAAGTGATATAGTTCCTATTGGATAGTGGTTTAAGTTTAGTCCCACATTGGAAGGTACAAAAACTTCCTTGGCTTTATATGTTGGAGAGCTCACCCTTGGGTCAGGACCCAATGGGCATAGGATGTGGGCTCGAGTTGTGTGTGGATACAAAACTAGTATTTATTTGTTTGTGTGTGCGGTGCGGTGTAGTTCGGTTGAGATATATATATATATTTATATCAAAAAATAATTTTTTTTTTCTGAACGCGCTAGCTTATGCTAGCGCGACCTTGAAGATCACACTACCCGAGGGTAGCGCGTTCTGGGAAATATCCATATTTAAAAAAAAAATTCGTGGTCTTCTAATTTCATGAACGCGCTGGCTTATGCTAGCGCGATCTGAAGATCGCGCTACCAGAGGGCCCCCGAAGGGCGGGAAAATACTATGTATGAACACGCTATGTCGGGCCAGCGCGTTCAGAACACGCTACTGAGGTATAGCACGTTCTGGACCTGATGAAAAAACGGGAATACCCCTCCAATAAAATGACCATAACTTGCTCATTTCATAACGGAATTTAATAAATGAACTATCAATGGAAAGAGGACAAAAAGATGAACAAGATGGCATGATTTAATTAGAGTTTAGCCTGAGAGATACCTACCTTTAGACGGATCCAAAGAAATATCCCCAAATATAAGAAAACCCTTTGATCTTCTAAATCTTCCTTCAAATCTCCACCAATCTTCGCAGCAGCGTAATCTTAACCTCTAGGGATGATTTGAGGGTCGAATGGGGTTCTATTTATAGAAAAAACTTGGTCAAATTTGTCAACATTCCTCACCTAATTCCACCAAACCCATTAAGTCCGAATTAGAAGAAAAATGTCATTTCTCCTCTTAATCTAGCCCGTCTTAGGTGTGAAAATAATGTAAAAACAGCTGATCTAAGGTGAGCTGTTAGGTAAGAGTTGATTCTTGAGTCAATTTTCTAGAAAAGGGGTTATTTTAATCCCTTAAATTACATATTAAACGCATGTTACGAATTTAGGTCAATTTAACCTTTAATAAATCCTTTAATATATTAATCTAACCCATTTTGGATTATCCAATGGGCCAATTGTTATCCTAGTCTATTACATGGACTTTTATTGGGCTTACTATGATTTATCTAAGGTTTAAAGCATTTAATATCTATTTACTTCTAGTTAATTCAAGTAAATTCAATAAACTAGCTTAAAAAAATATAATTTAATTATTTCATGAAAATTTTAATTACATAATGAAATTAAAAAAATTATTTCTCATTTTTAATTATCGGGTTTCTACATCCTCCCCCACTTAAAAGAATTTGGTCCTCCAAATTCATATTATACAACTAAAATTCAAAAATCCGAGTAGAAAGGTCGAATTTCTAACCTGAGATTAAATCCAGGTATTTCTTCTTGATGGATTCTTCCAATTCCCAGGTTACTTCCTCGAACCCACGCTTGCTCCATTGGACTTTCACCATCGGTATGGCCTGATTTCTCAGTTGGTGTAATTTCCGATCCAGTATCTTGATCGGTCTTTCTTCATAAGATAAGTCCTTTTGGAGTTTCAATTCTTCAAATTGAATCACATGTGAAGGATCATAAACGTATTTCCTTAGCATGGATACATGGAATACGTCGTGTACACCGGCCAGTTGAGGAGGTAAGGCCAGCCTGTATGCTACCTCGCTGATTCTCTCCAGAATCTCGAAAGGGCCGATAAATCTCGAACCTAGCTTTCCTGTGATGCCGAATCTTATAATTCCACAGGTGGGTGAGATCTTTAAGAAGACATGCTCCCCCACTTGGAATTTAAGGTCTCTCCTCCGATTGTCGGCATAGCTCTTTTGCCTTGATTGGGCGACCATTAGCCTTTCTTGTATTAACTAGATTTTGTCGGTTGTGTCTTGTACAATGTCGGGACCAAGCAATCCCTTGTCACCAACCTTGCTCCAGCATAGAGGCGATCTGCAACTTCGGTCATAAAGTGCTTCGAATGGTGCCATTTGAATACTCGACTGATAGCTATTGTTATAAGCTAACTCAGTCAGCGGTAAGTGTTCATGCCAACTACCATCGAAGTTAATCATCCAGGCTCTCAACATATCTTCAATAATTTGATTCATCCTCTCGGTTTGTCCATCCGTCAGAGGGTGAAAAGCCGTACTAAACCTTAGTCTAGTACCCATAGACGATTGTAAACCCTTCCAGAAATGAGAGGTGAATCTTGGATCTCGGTCTGAAATAATAGAGCTTGGAATACCATGCAGCCTTACGATCTCCTTGATATATAAAGCGGCTAGAACATCCACGATCCATCTAGTCTTGATAGGTAAAAAATGAGCAGACTTTGTGCGCCGATCCACAATTACCCATATAGCATCAAAACCACTTCGGGTCTTCGGTAATCCAATAATGAAGTCCATACCGATACTATCCCATTTTCATTCCGGTATTTCGAGAGGCTTGAGCTTGCCAGCCAGTTTGAGGTGTTTGGCCTTACCTTGTTGACAAACCAAACATCGACTTACGAACTCGGCTACCTCTCTCTTCATATTAGGCCACCAGAATGTTCTCTTGAGGTCTTGGTACATTTTTGTAGCACCGGGGTGAATACTGTACCTTGACCGATGTGCTTCTTCTAGGATTTTACCCTTGATAGTAGAACAATCGGGTATACAAGTTCTTCCTTTGAATAATAGCCTTCCATCATCAGCCAGAAGGAAATCCGGTCGTTGATCTAATTTATCTTTAATTTCCACGATCAACGGATCATCAACTTGCCGTTCCTTGATTTCCGAGAGTAACTCGGGTTGGAGTCGAATATTTGCAATAAAGACTCCGCCTTCCTTCTTCTCCATATTGAGGTTTAAGTTGGCCATTTCTTCAAGTAGATGCCATTCTTTAACCATCATGCTCGATAATAAAGCCATTGGTTTTCGGCTAAGTGCATCAGCTACGGCATTGCCTTTTCCTGGGTGATATTGTATAGAGAAGTCAAAATCCTTTAAATATTCCAACCACCGTCTTTGTCTCATATTGAGCTCCTTTTGAGAGAATAAATATTTAAGACTCTTGTGATCAGAATACACTGTAAAGGCTTCGCCATAGAGATAATGTCACCAGATCTTTAAAGCAAAGACCACAGCTGCCAGCTCTAGGTCATGTACGGGATAATTTTCCTCGTGTTTCTTCAATTGCCGTGAAGAATAAGCTATGACCTTGCCATGTTGCATTAATACGCAACCTAGGCCAATTCCAGATGCATCAGCATACACTTCGAATCCTCCTCCTTCCGTAGGTAATGTGAGAATAGGAGCAGTCGTCAGACAATCCTTTAAAGTTTGAAAGTTTTTCTCGCATTCTTCGGACCATATAAAAGGATTCTCCTTCCTTGTCAATCTTGTTAAAGATACTGCGATCTTTGAGAAATCCTTGATAAATCTTCGATAATATCCAGTCAATCCCAAGAAGCTTCGGATTTCTGTCACACTAGTAGGTCTTTCCCAGTTCTTTACGGCCTCGACCTTTGAAGGATCGACGGCGATACCGTTCCGGGAAATTATGTGACCGAGAAAAGAAACTTCCTCCAACCAGAAATCACACTTGCTTAATTTGGCATAAAGCTTGTGATCTCTTAATAATTGAAGGGCCTTCTTAAGATGTTCCTCATGTTCTTCCTTTGACTTGGAGTAGATCAAAATGTCGTCAATAAAGACAACCACAATTTGATCGAGGTATGGCCGGAATACACTGTTCATTAATTGCATGAATGCAGCAGGCACATTTGTTAAGCCAAAAGACATAACGGTGAACTCGTAATGTCCATACCTACTCCGGAATGCAGTCTTGTGAATATCACTTTCTTTGATCTTTAATTGATGATAGCCAGATCAAAGATCGATCTTTGAGAAATATCGCGCTCCAGAAATCTGGTCGAATAATTCAACAATTCTCGGCAATGGATATTTTTTCTTGATGGTGAGTTGATTCAATTGCCGATAATCAACACATAGCCTCATCGAATCATCTTTCTTTTTAACAAAGAGAACCGGGGCTCCCCAAGGTGAAGTACTTGGTCGGATAAACCCCTTCTCCAGTAATTCTAATAATTGATCCTTTAATTCTTTCATTTCCACGGCAGACATCCGATATGGAGCTTTAGAAACTGGTGCCGCTGTCGGAATTAAATCAATAGAGAAAACCACTTCTCTCTCGGGAGGAATACCAGGCAACTCGTCTGGAAATACATCAGAATAATCCCGAACGATAGGAATGTCCTTTAGAATGGGTTCTGTGTGCTCGGTCATAGTGATAGAAACTAAGAAACCGACACAACCCTTCCTTAATAATTTCTCGACTTTGAGGGTCGAAATGAGGGATATGTGTCTAGAATGCTTGATGCCAGAAAATAGAAGGTCGGGGTAACCCATAAAAGTTACCGTACCTAACTTGCAATTGACACTAGCTCCATGTGTAGATAGCCAGTCGGCACCCAAAATAACATCATATCCTTCCATCTCCAGGCATACCAAATCAGCGGGTAAGTTATAACCACTAATTAGAATTTCACTATCAGGATAGAAGTGTTTAATCTCCATTCCCGTTACAATAGGGGTAGTGATAGTGAGTGTAGAATCTAACGGAACAGGCTTCATAGGTAAAAGAACAGCAAATCTTTTAGATATAAATGAATGCATAGCTCCGGTGTCAAATAAGACAGAGGCAGGCTTGGCGTATATGAAAAGAGTACCTTCCACGATGCCTCCTTCCTCGGTAGGTTCCGTACCCATAAGGGCTTGAAGTCTTCCTGGCTTCTTGGCAATAATAGGAAGCTTTGCCGATGATGGAGCTTGCTCGTTGAGAAGAGGGCAATTCGGGATCCTATGCTCCCGACTCCCGCATCGAAAACATGCACCGAGCTTTCTCCAACATTCCTCGGCTTTATGTCCGGGCTTCTCGTAGTATTTGCATAATTCCTTTGATGTTGCCGATATAGGGACAATTTACTTGTCGAATGTCCTCAGCTTCTTGTCCCCTTGAAAATTACGTCCACCTTTGTTGAAATTACGCCCGTCCTTGATGAAGTTACGCCCGTCATTGGGCCTTTTCTTCCCGAAGGAAGGTTTGAAACTTCCAGACCCAGTAACTTGCTCTCTCTTGGCTTCCCTTCCTCGGATGCGATCCGATAACTCCGTTGCATCTTCTAGGAGTTGTGCTCTCCGTACCGCATCAGAATAAATTTGGATATCCATCGGGGCCAGTTGAGTAATATATTGAGGCTTAAGGCCGTTAAGAAATCTCCGTGCCTTCATTTTGTCAGTACCCACGAGATGTGGAGCGTACCGAGATAACCTTGAAAATTACGCTTCATATTCCGCAACTGATAAACCCCTTTGCTTCAAAGCGGCAAACTCAGCGACCTTCCTTTCTTGTACTCGATCGGAGAAGTATTTACTATTGAAGTGTTCCACGAACTCTTCCCATAATACTTGGTTGTGCGGTAAAGTAGCTTCGACCGATTCCCACCAGGCACGTGCATCCCTTTCCAGTTGGAAAGTAGCGAGTATGACCTTTTCCTCGTCAGCGCATTGCATGACTCGAAATATCCTCTCGATCTCCTTAATCCAGTGTTCGGCTTCATCCGGATCCGTAGATCCAGCGAACTTGGGAGGGTTCATGCTTCAGAAATTCCTATGCAAATCTCCGGCTCCTCGGTTTGCTCCTCCCTGAGCAACTTGTTGGAGGGCTTGGGTTAAGCCTTGAACAGTGCGCTGCATCTCGCGCCATTGAGCTCTCTCGGCGGCCATTTGCGAGAATTAGCCTGAAACCATAATTCAAGGTTTATTATTTTTGTTTTGGTATTTATTTCCTGATAATTCCCTTTTTCTTAAAACTTAACCCGTGTTTCTACCCAAATCTTACCGGGAAAGTTCAAGATCTATCAAATTTCAAGATATTGATCTAGAACCTATGTTTGAGGGAAAATTATATTTTTAAGAATGAACCTATAATTGTGAAACCTAGGATTTTATGTAACCTAGGCTCTGATACCACAAAGACTATCATGCCCCGACGTGAAATATCGAGGGCGCGACGAGTCGTAAACAATCGTGTCGATCAGAGCATGTACAATTTTATTTCTAAAGATAGAAATGAATGGGAAAATGGCACCTTTATTCCATCAAAATGAAGTTTACAACACTAATTGATAAGCCATAAAGGCAAATTACAACTTTCAATCCCAAAGTACATCATTCTTGTAGAAACACTAATGATCTGCATAAATTTAGGTAAATAGGAAAATCATTCTCTCACTCTTGTCCATTCCCTTGTTCATTTTCATTTCCTGCAATAATTAACCAAAACGTAGAGTGAGCTAAAAAGCTCAGTAGGATTTTATATCTCTATGAACCAGGCAATCTTTAAGTATTAACAATTTAAACAATTTTCTAACTTGTATCGGGAAGTGTATAAACATGAATGGAATTTTCAAGTAATTGAGATAATATGATATCAAGATAAATTTCCATGTAATGACTTTGAACAAGTAAAGAATTTCATGTAATTGGCTATTTTCACGCAAGTCAAGTAATTCATATAATTTTCAAGTAAACAAGTAACAAGTAAATAAGTACGAATAGTGGAATGCCGTATCAAGTAAATCTATCATGCACTTCGGTGCAATGCCACACCGTTGGTCAATCAACTCCCATGGACATAAGTACTTTTGGGCGCTCCCCCCGGACCAGACCGGGCCCCATTAATGCCAAGCATTGAGTCATATGGATCCGAAGATCCCAAGTATGTTTAGACATCCATTTTAATGTATATGGCCAATGATTTTCAAAAATATGCTGTTTGTAATAAGCACAGATTTGACAAAATTTCAGAAGTTGCAAGAAAAGTAGATAACAATTTAAGGCATCATGTTTAACGAGATTAAGTCGTGGAGTTCAAAATTGAACGGTAAGTAGGAAGAAAATTTAAGATAGTAATTTTATTAGAATTATTATTTTTTAAATATCTTAGCTTAATATCATAATCATAAAACATAACGTTTTAGTTATGAAAATATATACTTTATGAATTACAATCATGAGTTTAGATATTAGTATTTAATCATACATTAATTAACCATAGGATAAGAAAATAGAATTTTATGTCAAAAATAACTCTAACTCGCTTAAAATAATCTTAACATGCTGACAATGATTTTCATATGTTACTTTACTGATAAGATGATAAAAATAAAATTTTCATGCTGGATTTAATTTTTAACATGCTAGAAATTAATATTTAACATGCTGAAATTAATACTTAACATGCTAAAATGATTCTCATACATTAACTTACTGATAGGATGATAAGATAAGTTTACCATGCTGATTACAAAAATTCTCTGATAACAACATAAATTTAATCATGCTAAAAATCATTTTTCTATATTTATTTGCTAATTATTTGATAGGAAAAGAAAATTATCGTGCTAAAAAATAGTTTTAATATACTAAAAGTACATTTTAACATGCTAAAAATAATTCTAACATGTCAGAAATAATTTGATTATGCTAGAAGTAATTTTATCATGATGGAAGTAATTTTCATGCATCATTTTACTAATTATTTAATAGGAATTTAGGTTTAGCATGCAGAAAAGATAGTTTTAAATAGATTTTAACATGATGGAAATAGTTTTTACATCTCAGTATGTAAGAAATAATTTTATCATGTTGGAAGTCATTTTTAACATGCTGAAAATATTTTTCATGCATTGATTTACTAATATGGTTATAATTTACTAATATGGTTAAAAATAGATTTTTACATGCAAAAATAATTTTATTCTACAAAATAATTTTTAACATGCTGTAAGAATCAAAACATGCTAATATTGCCTTTTCTTACTTTTGGTGACTATATACATACAATTAATGTGGATTTCTAAGTGATATAGTTCCTATTGGATAGGGGTTTAAGTTTAGTCCCACATTGGAAGTTACAAAAACTTCATTGGCTTTATATGTTGGAGAGCTCACCCTTGGGTCAGGACCCAAGGGGCATAGGATGTGGGCTTGAGTTGTGTATATATTATTATTTGTGCGGTGCAGTGCGGTGCGGTGCGGTTGATATATATATATATATATATATATATATTATATCTAAAAATAATATTTATTATTATTATTTTGAACGCGCTAGCTTACGCTAGCGCGACCTTGAAGATCGCGCTACCCGAGGGTAGCGCGTTCTGGGAAATATCCCTATTTTAATTATTTTTTTTCACGGTCTTCTAATTTCATGAACGCGCTGGCTTATGCAAGCGCGATCTGAAGATCGCGCAACCAGAGGGCCCCAGAAGGGCGGGAAAATACTATGTATGAATCCGCTATGTCGTGCCAGCGCGTTCAGAACGCGCTATTGAGGTATAGCACGTTCTGGACCTGATGAAAAAATGGGAATACCCTCCAATAAAATGACCATAACTTGCTCATTTCATAACGAAATTTAATAAATGAGATATCAATGGAAAGAGGACAGAAAGATGAACAAGATGGCATGATTTAATTAAATTTTAGCCTGAGAGACACCTACCTTTAGATGGATCTAAAGAAATATCCCCAAATATAAGAAAACCCTTTGATCTTCTAAATCTTCCTTCAAATCTCCACCAATCTTCGCAGCAGCGTAACCTTAACCTCCAGGGATGATTTAAAGGTCGAATGGGGTTCTATTTATAACAAAAACTTGGCCAAATATGTCAAGATTCCTTACCTAATTCCACCAAACCCATTAAGTCCGAATTAGAAGAAAAATGCCATTTCTCCTCTTAATCTAGCCCATCTTAGGTGTGAAAATAATGTAAAAATCGCTGGTCTAAAGTGGGTTGTTAGGTAAGGGTTGATTCTTGAGTCAATCTTCTAGAAACGGGGTTATTTTAATCCCTTAAATTACATATTAAACACATGTTACGAATTTAGGTCAATTTAACCTTTAATAAATCCTTTAATCTATTAATCTAGCCCATTTTGGATTATCCAATGGGCCAATTGTTATCCTAGTCCATTACATGGACTTTTATTAGGCTTACTATGATTTATCTAAGGTTTAAAGCATTTAATATCTATTTACTTCTAGTTAATTCAAGTAAATTCAATAAACTAGCTTTAAAAATGTAATTTAATTATTTCATGAAAATTTTAATTACATAATGAAATTGAAATTTTTTTTTCTCATTTTTAATTATCGGGTTTCTATAGACACTGCCCATCAGATAGCCGATATCTTTACTAAACCTCTGGACAATGACAAATTCACCACCTTGAGGAGAGAACTAGGGATTTTCAAAACCCCCTGAATTTCTGAATCTTGGAATAAAATGCATTCATGTATCTGTGCCCATGTTGAGCTACATGTATACCTCATTTGCATGGAATTTTCATCCAGTGTCTGTCATTTGTTTAACATTGGCATGCATAACCTGTTGGTATATCAAATGATAGGCTGAGAGAAGGTCAGATTCCTTCTTACTGGAAACCCACATCATGTGTGAGGAGGTCTTCTGACCTACGTTCTCCACCTTGTACCACTGGCTCATTTACATATAGGTCAGGTTCAATGTCCATAAATTTAGCTTTTCTGCATTTCAATACATTGTGCATTCCAACTGTCGGCTTAACTGATTCATATTGTAAGGGGGAGGTATTCTAGGTATGCTCTGTGTAGAAGGCTTTTGCAGGTGTGAAGCTGATAGGTGTAAGTTCATCAGTCAGTCTAGGTGACAGGGGGAGTTGCTTGTTTGTCAGTTTGAGGTCTTAGGAGACTGATTCAAAAGTTTTTTTTTGAGAACTTGGCACTGCACAAAGCTTCTTGAGAACCTTATGCAATTTTTTTTTCATAAAAGCTAGAACCTCTCAACTCTCTTAAATTTCCAAATCTGATTAATTGAAATTTCGCTAAAAAGCTTCTCTCTAATAATCCTGCAAAGACCTAGATAGAGAACCTGAAGACGGTCTTCCTACATCATTAATGAACATGGATCACTGTTGATTTTTATGTCATGAAATCTCCTAAATGTTTGAAACTTAAATTTCTGTAAGCAAAACTCTCTGAGGATCAGTACATCTGGTTTTGTCTTCAAACATCATATAACAAATAGAATCAATTTCTTTAGGGGTATTTCAACATTTCAGAGTAATGTTCTGGTTACCGAGAAACTAGACACTTCATCAATGAAATGAAACACTCTCTATGTCATGAAGTGCAAGAATATGTCTGTTTAAAAGGTTTCTGAAAATTTTAAGAATTCATGGCAGAGCAATGGCATTAAAGTGTTGAGTAGCTGGGGACTCGGGCCTCTGATCAAGATGTCTCCTCACGTCAAAAGACACTTATATTGCTAACTCTGTTCTCTAACAAGAAGTAATACGATTATCACACTGAGAATCTGGGAATTTTGGCCTCTAATCAACGTGTCTTCTCAAATATCAATGTGTGATTTACCAAAATTACTCAATGGCTATTACTGCTCAGCAAAGGAAAAATCTTTCACCCCTCCAAAAATTTTTGTAGACTGTTTGTCCTCAATACCTTTGGACCATCCAACAGTAGATGAGCCTCCATTTACTTGATTAGTAAAGCATTTAGACATCTTTCTTTTGGCATAACTGTTTCACCTTGGTCCTCATTCTTACTCTTGTACGATGATAATCTTCACTCTTATTCTGTGTCTTTCCTACTTATTAGCTCTGAGGTATTTCAGCTCCATTTAGTTACCTTGCTTGGATCTTTAAGGGTTGCATATGAGATATTTTCTACTAAGTGAATTAATTGTCTCTGGTCTCACAAGCTTAGTAGTATCTTGTTTCTCACTACATTCTGTTTGATGATGTCAAAGGGAGAGAATGGTTTCTGAGGGTTTAGGGGGAGAATGGCTTATGAGAATAGCTTTGAAGATGATATTGAGCATGGAGTATGATCCGGTTGGTAGTCATAGTGTCCTGGGCAGCTAGGGTCTCTTGAATAAAGACTGTGTGTCAGGGGGAGTTAGTGTGTGACATTGTTTGCATGTTTGATTGTTTGCATGTTTGATTGTTTGCATATTTGAACACCCTCATTTTCTAATGACAACATTAAATTTGTTTGGCTCATAGTGTTGCCATCATCAAAAAGGGAGAGACTGTTGTATCCCTATAGTTTTGATGATGACAAACACCATAAGTCAAATGTCAGACACCATAAAAAATCAAACACCTTAAGTCAAACAGAATATGTCTGAAGGATTCATGAGTATGTGCATTGGAGTTTGTGCACTTGAGTCATTGGAGTCAGTGTGTCTGCATGAAGTCATTGTTTGTTGCTTTCGAGTCTAAGCACATTCTGCCTTAGCATTCATATAATCTTAATGTGTTCAGTTTAGCATAAAGAGGGTCGGTGCATATTTTCATCCTGCATGACTAAGGTCGGTGCAAGTGTCTCTTACGCATGACTAAGGTTGGTGCATATTTCGCATCCTGCCTATAGAGGTCGGTGCAGTTTTCAGCCATATGCATACAACGTCGGTGCATATCCTGTCTTACATGTATAGATGGTCAGTGCATTCCTTGTTCAAATTGCTTATCAAGTCAGTGCAGCTTTCACCTTGTACATACTAGGTCCGTGCACATTTGCATTTAACATAAAGAAAGTCAGTGCAGCTTTCGCCTTGTACATACAACGTCCGTGCTTATCTGCATTTAGAATCAAGAAGGTCAGTGCAACATTCACCTTGCACTAACCCAGGTCGGTGCACTATCGTAGGATCACATATAAGGTCAGTGCAACATTTCTCTACTACATATAAGTCGGTGCATGCTTGTGCTAACTGTCTAAGGTCGATGCGTGTCTTCCAGACCGCATATGAGGTCGGTGCACTTTCATGTCTATTCGTTAGAAAATTGGTGCACACTCTGTTTGCCATAGAACGTCGGTGCACATCCACCGTGTCTTACTAAAGTCGGTGCACACTATGCCTGCGCATATAGAATGTCAGTGCAAGGTTTGTCATACGCATGCTAAGGTCGGCACATATTTTGCCTGCGCATATAGAAGGTTAGTGCAATGTTTGCATCATGTCTGTGCAGGTTTTTGCCATACGCATGCATGAGTTTGTGTACACTTTAGCTCTATGAATATAAGGTCTGTGCACTTCACTGTTTAGAGTTTGTGCACAGCTCAAGCTTCGAAAGGTAAAGTCAGTGCTAACCTTCATAACTGTGTCTTTTTCCAGGTGAGTCATATGGTCGAGCATCTACTGAGCAACTTGCGAACTTACCTCACGTGGAATCTAAAGTACCAGGTCAATGGCAAGTGATCCAAGGCAAGGAGCGGACCAGATGATCCTGTCACATGGACTGCTACAACATCACGATTCTGACACGTGGAACCTCAAAGGATCAGATCTGCGTGGAAGTTTGGGCGGGAAACATGGTACCCACACGCCCATCGTCTGCCTATAAAGAGGGATCGAAGGCTGGGAGAAGAAAGAGAGAGAGGGGAGCTGAATAGAGAAAAAGAGAGAGAACCAGTTCAGAGAGAGAAGAGCCTGAGTCATCGCCGGTCTTGAGTCTGAAAGCCTGCTTCTACGGAAGCTACATTGTTATTGTGTCTGGGTGATTGTTTTTTTGTTGTTTTTCATCTTTGAGTTTTTCACCTTTTCTATTCCATTCTGTTGCCCTCTAAGTTCCCTTGGAGGAAGGGAGAGGTACTCCGGTTTCCCTCCATCGTGTTTGGAGGAAGAGAGGAACAATCCTCTGGTTCGTGAGTTGCTGGGAGCAATTCACTGGGTCCCCTTTGCTGATTATGAAGGAAGGAAGGTTTGACCTCCAGTGATTCTTCTGGTCTTCAGAAGAGCGAGGAGAGTGTTCCTCGGGGCAAGCTGTAAGGCAGCGGGTGTTAGCAGACTGAGTATGTCGTTCTTAATTGCTTAGTACAAGGAAGCCTTACTCTGGTAGATTAAGGGGTGGATGTAGATTGCGGATAGCAATCGAACCACCTTAAAAAATATTTGTTCCATTTGTGTGGATTGCTTGGCTATTCTCTGGGTTTGGCTCTTGAACGTCAGCTGTTCATTTATTGGTTCATCTTAACTTTGTCTCTCGATAAGCTTCTGTCTATCTGTCTGCTCCGTGGCCAGATTAGGAAAGTTTCTCTACTACGTTTCAGGATTACATAATTTATTTTTCAAATTTTCTGAATTGGGAGTGATCTATTCATCCCCCCCTTCTAGCTCACTTTCTGTGTGAACTATCAATTAGCCCCACCCGAAGTCAAGACGGGAAGTAACATTCCCGGCTCTTATCAATCTGATCTTGCCCTGGTGACCAAGCTATACCAAAACCTCCAAGAAAGAGAAGTGCTGAGAAGAGAACTAAGCAGGATGGGTTTATACCTTGCTACACCCGGGTAGGCAGGACGCTCATCCGAAGCTCTACATGGTACTACTAAGCCGTTCGAAGCCTCACTGGCACCGGCAATGTCCCGAATGATGTGTGACCATGCAGGGGGCACCCTCCCTCAATAGATACAACATGCGACCTCGACGCATCCCTCAACCTCTCGGGCACGCCAGGAGGCAATTATTACGCCTCAGGCAATCCCACTAATAAACCTAATCCTACCATCCGCAGGAGAAGTCACCGAGGCACAACTATATATAACGAAGCAAAAGGATGGTGAGCTTGCTTCGCTCTACATCCAACGATGGAAGAATCTTAGTGCAAGATGTAGACACTTGCCCGACCACATGGATGCTATACAAATGTGTAAAAGTAGCATGAAGACGCATAACCTGCTATGGGAAATCGGCGTCGAAGTCAAGTCCTTCGATCAACTGAATGATATGGCAACTGATATTGAGGCCCTCCTAGCAAAGCATTGCCTGGCTACTGCTACCCTGATTCAAAACAATGAATTGACTGCTGAGTCGCCGGTGCAAGAAGAAATGCACGCTGCTGATTTTGAAGCTTTCGTGCAGTGAATCAACAAATCAAAAGGGGTAGCTGGCCTTTCTATCATCAAGCCCACTAAGCAAAAGTCCTCACTAAGAGAAAGAATGAAGAGGCCATATTCCTTTTCGAAGGATAAAACTCACACGCTATTTTTGTGGGCCAGTAGATACGAAAAGGTCATCCTCCCGGAGCCCAAAAGGCCGAATGATGCTAGATGGAAAGTTGATCCTCAGTTCTATCCCTACCACCAACAAAGGGGGCACTCCATTGAGGACTGCTATGTATTCAACGATATCGTCGAAGGCTTGATTCAGAAATGCGAATTATGAATGGGTTAACACAAGGTGGACCCACCTCGCTCGCACCACTTGCCCGTCTTTAAGAGGTCGGCCAACATGGCCTCGCTGTGCCAGTTGAAGCAACACTTATTCTGAAGGGTATTTCAAGCCCCTCAAGCTATGGCAAGAAGCCGAAGAAATTCGAGATGCAGATGGTGCTCCGCTCTGGGGGAAAATGCTGAAAACAAAAGAAGAAAGAAAAGCTAAAGGTGAAAGAAGAGCCTGCCGATGTATAGTGCAGAGGTACTATCCTTCGGCCTAGCCATCTAGGCCAAAGCCTGCTCTCATGTATATGTTAGATATCCCACCCTTCGGCTTGGCCATTACGACCAAAGCCAACTTTTATATGTTCAAACGCTTCATCTCGTGACTCAGCCATTCCAGCCAAAGCCCACTCTCATGTATCTCGGATATGCTATCCTTTGGTTTAGCCACCTTGGCCAAAACCCGCTTTTATATATATATCAAATATCTCATCCTCTGGCTCTCACGGCCTGCTCTCCCAATGTCCTTTGGCTTTTATAACCTACTTTCCCGATATCCTTTTCGGCTTTATAGCCTACTTTCAGATGTCCTTTGGTTTTACAACCTGCTTTCCCGCTGTCCCTTGGGTTTTTTTTTACGACCCACTTTCCCGCTATCCTTTGAGTTTTACAACCGACTTTTTCGCTATCCTTTGAGTTTTACAACTTGCTTTCCCGCTGTCCGTTGGGCTTACACAGCCTGCTTTCCTGCTGTCCTTTAGGTCTTACAACCTGCTTTCCCGCTCTCCTCCGGCTCTTATATCCAACTCTCCTGCTCTCCACCTACCCTTGGCTTATACCGCCTACTCTCCAACTTCAGGCTTACACAGCCTGCTCTCCCGCCCTCCTTGGGCTTACGCAGCCTGCTCTCCCACTATCCTTCGGCTCTCACAACTGGCTCTCCAATTTTCAATTTGGGCTTTGCCTGAAGCCCGCTCTCCTGCTCTCCGCTTAGACTTTCCGTCAAAACCTGCTATCATATTCTTGGTCCCACCGGGATTCAGTCACAAAAAAAAACAAAACAAAATGAACTCTCTAGAGTGCTCTTGATTCTGAATGTTTGCTTGCCCTGCTTGCATGCTTGTTTGTTAATATATATATTTAATACCCTTCCTTCGAACTTTCTAAGACCATGCTTCCTTGCTAAATAATGCTACCCCAATTCCGAATATGTGGGCATCACGGCATATTCTAAGGGGGAAAAATAATTTTTGTTGGATGCATACTTCAAGGGGAAGAGTCATAGCTATGTTGTTAGCGTAACTCATAAATATATACCCGAGGCAAAACTCTCACACTTTGCACACAATGTGATCAATGATTTTAACCATAAGGATCGCAGAATTTCTTCCTAACACTCTTTGGATGCGCAAACCCCTACACTCCCACAAAAGGTAATCGTGAGGAAAAAGTTGTCTGCTCCCTTCAAAAAAAAATAAATGAAATGAATGATAAAAAAGTGAAATGTGAATCTAAGTAGTCGAGAATCCCCACTGAAACAAATGAGGAGACTCGCGTGAAAACGGTGAAGCAAATTGTAATAAGGACGAATCTTAGTAGCCGGGAATCCCCATTGAGACACATGAGGAAACTCGCACCGAACAGTGAAGTTCAGAATTCAAGATAAACAAGGGGGCTGTGTGAAGCTACCGAAAGTCGAAAGCTTGAAATGCATGTGCAGGCCCTAGAGTAATCCCATAGTGTTGCTTGGAACGTCTGCATGTCCCTATGTTTAGGTTTCGCTACTCATATGCTTCCACTTTCACACCCAAAAATACCCCGGGTGTAGATTATGATTTAAGCTATGCGAATAGGCTATGCAATACCCTCTTGACGAACGCACATTTCCTTTAGTTGTGTTTCGTGGGCCGCACTCTACCAGTGAGTTGTATGTAGTTTTCTTATCCTATCCCCAATAGAGGGGAGCTATGCTATATATATATCTATCTTTGTGTGCTTGTGTCAAAGAATGCTTGCATGTCTGAATAGAAAAAAGGGGATAATAACAAAAGGAAACAAATGAAATTACCATAAATGAATGAAAACTCCCCCGATTTCGGCTCTCGCAGCCCACTCTTCTGCTACCCGTTGGCCTTCGCAGCCTACTTCCCCACCATACACTGGCCTTTGCGCCATGCTCTCCTACTGTCCTTCGGCTCCGACAACCCACTTTCCCGCCATATTTGGCTCTCGTAGCCTGCTTTCCCTCTATCCTTAGCTCTCGCAGCCCACTTCCTCGATTTCGGCTCTGGCAGCCTGCTTTCCTGCTATCCTTTGGGCCTTGGCCTGCTTTCCCACTATCTTTCGGCTCTCGTGGCCTGCTTTCCTGCTATCTCTCAGCTCTCACGGCCTGCTTTCCTACTATCTCTTGGCTCTCTCAGCCTACATTTCCGATTGCGGCTCTTAAAGCCCACTTTCCTAATTTCGGCTTCCGCAACCCACTTCCCCAACTTCGGCTTCCATAGCCTACTCTCCTGATTTCGGCTCTCGTAGCCAACTTTCCCAATTTTGGTTCTTATGGCCTACTTTCCCGCTGTCTCTTGGCTCTTTGCCTGCTATCTTTCAACTCTCACGGTATGCTTCCCTGATTCTGGCTCTTGTGGCCTACTTTCCCACTATCTCTTGGCTCTTTGCATGCTTGCCTGCTATCTTTCGGCTCTCACGGCCTGCTTTTCTGATTCCGACTCTTGTCGCCTACTTTCCTGCTATCTCTTGGCCCTTTGCCTGCTTTCATGCTATCTTTCGGCTCTCACGGCCTGCTTCCCTGATTTCGACTCTTATGGCCGACTTTCCCGCTGTATCTTGGCTCTTTGCCTGCTTCCCTACTATCTTTCGGCTCTCACGGCCTGCTTCCCTGATTCCGGCTCTTGTGGCCTGCTTTCCCGTTGTCTCTTGGCTCTTTGCCTACTTTCCTGCCATCTTTTGGCCTACTCATCCTGTTTCCCTAATGTCGGCTTTTACAACCTACTTTTTCGCTGCCCTTTGGCCTACTCAGCCTACTTCCCTTATGTCAGCTTTTACAGCCTGCTTTCCCGCTGCCCCTTGTCCTACTCGGCCTGCTTTCTTGATGTCAGCTTTCACAGCATACTTTCCCGCTATTCTTTGGCTTACTCGCCCTGCTTCCCTAATGTTGGCTTTTGCAACCTCCTTTCCTGCTATCCTTTGGCCTATTCGGCCTGCTTCCCTAATGTTGGTTCTCGTAACCTGCTTTCCAGATGATTTCGACTCTCACAGCTTGCTTTCCCTCCATCTTTCTGCTCTCGCAACTCACTTCCTCAATTTTGGCTCTCGTAGCCCATCTCCCAAAATGGGTTCTCGTGACCTACTCTCCCGATTTCGGCTCTCGCAGCCCACTCCTCTAATCTCTCGACTTTGGCCCTAAAAGCCAACTCTCTCGAAATGGGTTCTCGCAACCGGCTCTCCCAATTTCGGCTCTTGCAGCCTGCTCTCCTAATCCCTAAATCTCGGCTCTTAAACCCTTCTCTCCTGGCTTCGACCCTGAAAGCCAACTCTCCCGAAATGGGTCCCCGTGACCTGCTCTCCCGATTTTGGCTCTCGTAGCCTGCTCCCATAATCTCTAAATTTCGGCTCTTAAAGCCCGCTTTCCTAATCTTGGCTCTTAAAGCCTGCTCCCTTAAGGTCGGCTCTCGCAGTCTGCTCTCTGAATTTTGCCCCTTGCAGCCTACTCTCTAAAATGTCAGCCCATGTAGCCTACTTTCTTGAATTTCGACCCTTAAAGCCTTCTCTCCAAATCTCGATTCTTGCAACCTGCTCTCCCGATTTTGGCTCTCGTAGCCTGCTCTCCTAATCTCCCCATTTCGGCTCTTGTAGCCCGCTCTCCCAAAATGGGTTCTCGCAACCTGCTCCCCCGATCTCGACCCATCCCATCGCGATGTTTGAAACAACCCAATGGCTCGAACCTTCTATCTGAGACCATATAAATTGAGTTTCCTTGCGTCGGTATAGACCCAATATCGACAAATATCATCTTGATGGGCGCCTAATCCTCTATCAGGACCAATTGATACAGCTCACGTCCGAGAACGCTCTCACTAAGCCGAAGATCCTTGCTAGGTAAGAAGTTGCACCCGCAGATCATGCTCTCTCGTCCCTTGCTCGCGGCACCCACGGGTTGGGGGCATTTGTTGGCAATAAAAAGAGAATGAAGAATATGCGCCCTCATAGCCATCGCCAATTCATCAACAGGTGCCCCCTATCTATCCGCCAATTGGTGAACTGCGCCCACACAACCGGCGCCAATTGAACAGCAGGCGCCCCCTGTCTGGCTGCCAATTGGTGAACCCGAAGAACTTGATCCCGACGCAGTGGACGCCAATTTCTCACTTGGCGCCTACTGACTAGACACCGTTCAGAAGTGGCGCCCCTTTAAAGAGATGCCAATTCTTGGCTGGAACCACCGAAAGAAATGGCGACTTCCCACAAGGTGCAGATTTAAGGGTGAAAAATAGCTCCTACGGGTGAAAAATGGCTGAGAAGGCTGATAAATTGCCCCAAAGTAGCGACAGCTATCTGGATGCTAATTCATCAATGAGCGCCCTTTTAGGTGGTTGCCAATTCCTAGCGACACTCTAAATTGGTGAAATTATGTAAACTAAAGAATGGGCAGCCGCCACCTCGGACACCAATTCAATAATACGTGGCCTACCCTATGGCACCATTTTTGCGTGTTCAGGTACTGTAGCATTTATGATCCCCTGTTTTCACATGAAGTGTCATGCCCCGAGATATAAGTACATCGGAAGATAATTGAGAACGTGAACAACCGGCTAGTACACCGCAAGCGAGCAATAAAATCAGAGCGCTAGCACATTCACACATAAAAGGGAATGCACAAGATAATATACCCAAAACTTCACTTTATTGAATAATATTCAAGTACAATGATGATTGACTCATTTTACTAGACTCAAATAAAGGGAAAATTACATAGACTCGACTTGACTCATAACTCTACTAGGTCTTCTCTCGATCTTTAATCACTCTCGGACTCATCACTGAAGTATTCCGAATCCCCGCTAGAATTTTTAGAAAAGATTGAAAAAGTAGGGAATGAGCACACTTGTCCAGTAGGTATCTTCGTATCAACATAAAGGTAATGTTTAAGTAATTAGTATTTTAGCTCTAGAAATAAAGATAAATGCTTATGACAAAACATGCGAGTAAAACCATAGTAACAACGTAAGTAGCAAAACATGACCATGAAGATATGAGATTTTATATAGAGATCGAGAGAATGTGTAGTGGCCTTTCATATAAGAAGAATGACTAGCATGAATCAAGAAGGTACTACTCATAACCATGAAGGTCATGCACTAGAAAGTCACTTTAACATGCACGAATGTAATTTCACTAGATTGTCTCGTGGATCTTCACCCGTTTATAAAAAAAGTACTCCCTGCGCAATGCGACGCCAGTGTTCATGATACCCCATGTTTCCAGCTATCTACTGAGGGGACTAGAGTTGAGCCCTTGGACACTGTCCATGCCCGCTCTTGCATCTTCAAGTTATAAATCAAGCTGCTTCCACGAGAAATATCAATAATGTAGGCCAATAATGTAACCAGTTCAAACAATAGATTCATATTAACAAAAATCAAGGTAAGAACGTACCAATTTGAAATTATGAGATCAAGGATGATTTAATAACAAGGTTACGCAAGGGAAGAAATTCGGCAGCATAACAATATATTCCTTAACTTTCATAATTCATTAATAACTTATTGAATAAGGTGTTAGGTTCTAGATAATCATTAGACCATATAGGATCATAGGAAAAATCACCCTTGGGTCAAACCCGGGGTTAAGAACACTTGAGACAATAGCGGTCATGACTGGACCATTTATTGGAAATAGCGGTCGCTTATGGGACCATTTCTATACAGTAGCGGTCAGTGATGTTGAGTAGTGGACAACAGATCTAGAGGGGAGGGGTGAATAGATCTGCCCCTCTTTTTGATGATGCAACCCTCTATATAGCTAGATAAAATAAATCGTAGCGGAATATAACTAGCTTATCGAAGAACAGTACGATTCGCTTGGCAAGATGAGCAACTAATATATCGATTTGAACCTAAGCATGCATCTAGAACGAAGCAATCACATAAACAAACCAGAACACAATGGATTTTAAGATGATTCGGACTGAATCCCCAGTCCTACGTCCACCCCTCACCAAATCCGGTGAGGCTCCACTAGTGCCACGCACTGAACCGCAAATCGAAAGAACCTCCAATTCCCTTCCTACTAACCACCGGTAGGGACATCAACACCGCAGATTTGAAAACTTCCTATTGCCTTCCTACTAACCACCGATAGGGACGTTAATCACCGCAGATCGGAGAACTTTCGATTGCCTTCCTACTAACCACCGGTAGGGACGATCTTCAGTTTCAATTGTTTGAAAGAAATGGAAAGAGAACAAATAGAAATTACTCAAATAAGATATAGAATATGCTCAAAGTAAAAAGATATTGTCTGAGTTGCAGGAGCTTGAATCTGATGCTCCGATGATGTCTTCTTCCTTGAGAGATGATCTTCCTTGAGTTGATGAAGAAGACTATGGATGTAGCTTTGATCTTCCCTTTGATCTCCTTGAGTTGATGAAGAGTTTGATGCAGTTTAGATCACCCTTGAGAGCCTTGATTGCTTCTTGCTTCCTTGCAGGCTGAGATAGCTTCAGATCTAGGCTTGAATCCCTTGGAATGGATGAAGATCTCTTCACGAAGTACTGTTCACGGCTACAGTACCATCTCCCTTGAATAGCCTCCACAAGCCTCCCTTGATCTCCTTTGATCCAAATGAAGCCTTAGGGTTTCTAACCCTCTTGTATGTGTTTTATAGACTTTGGATGGTCAATAGAAGCCCCCCAGACCAGATCCACATTTTGTGGGTGATTGGGTGACTTTAGCATTAAAGAAATCCATGGAGAATGGCCCTTCTCGAAGTGAAAAACAAAGTCAACAATGAAGGCTCGGGGCTGGCGGTCGACCTATGGCTTCTAGCGGTCGACTGCTATTAAGAAATCTGCAGAAGAATGATCCCTGGAATTTCGGTCGACCGCTACTGGGCTGGCGTCCGACCGCCACTAAGAGAGCTGCAGCCTGGAGGTTGCTGGGAGGGGCGGTCGACCGCCCATGTGCTGGCGGTCGACCGCCAGCTGGGCAGACCCCGGGTTTTCTCGGGTCAGTCCGTTAACTACTTTAGCTCCGTCGCTTAAGTTCTTTAGCACCCCATTCATGTCTGTAGCATCACCCTTGACAGTCTAGAAGGTGTCAACTGAGTCTTTGACTTTGGGTTCTCTTGGTTATGCTTCTTTGTGCATCGACCTTAACCGTCATTGAGCTTTCACTTTTGCCAACTCCACTCCATTCCTTGTCCATTCATTTGCATATCTGTCATGAACAAAATATCACGTATGTCAGTCATATAAGAGTGAAAAACAACAATGACTAATAGTGTTTAGCCATTATCAAAACCAAGAGTGTCAAATAACTCAAATGACCACATGATGATGTCGAATGACCCAAGTGACCGCAAGATGACTCAAATGACCATAGGGGCACAACATTCTCCCTCTTTTTGATGATGGCAACACTGTGAGCCATTATGTGACAGTAATATCCAAGATGGTAAAGTTTATGACATATGCAACAAGTGCATCTCAAGATCCATGATAGTAATAGCATGTGAATGCAATTATGAATGCAGATATGAGTGCTATGCAATTATGCAAACCCCATCACATACACATAAGAGATACACAAAGCGCACAAAGGATTCTCCCCCTTTGACTCTCCCCCATACACAATTAACTCATCCCCCAATGATAACTCACAAAGCAAAGGACGACTCACAACAAAAAATTCTCCCCCTTTGACAGTAGCAAAAAGGAGGGAGAAGTTAAAGAAGCGACAAATGTCGGTGAGACCAATTCTTAAAGGGGTGGAGAGCAAGTAATTATATGCAAACTTGAAACATACCGCGAACAACATATATGGTTCAAAGCTAATGAAATCCGAGATCATCAACAGAGTTCGAAAAGCACCTACATCCAAGATTTAATAGAAATGAACCAAAGGTGCATATCATGGCAGTGTTTAACCTTCCCTTGTCTTATACATCCATATTCAATAACGACAAAGGGAATAGCACAAAAATTAGTATTGAGGCTAAACAAGCATGAGTAAAGCATGGAATTATATGATTGCAGCATGTTTGATTTTTCTTGAACTTTTATATTTGAAAGCACATGACTCATATTTTACCAGCAATCAAGTCTAGTGCATGTCTCTTAGTCGTAAGAATACACGTTGTTTAGACGCCAGTATCCCTAGGTATTTGGCAAGACTGACGATTATGCTTCAAAATGAACAGAGATAGCAAAGTCACGTCATGACATATCCAATCTCATTTCTTTGATGAGAAGATATATTTCTCAGCAATTATGCTAGTGCTCTGCCTAGAGTCCCAATATAATTAAGACAGAGATAACAGGGACACATCATGACATATCATTTGTCACTTGATTTGATGACGTGACATATTTCTCCATGCAACAATATCATTGCTCTGTCAACTTGATTTCCAAGAATTCTAGCTCATCAAGATGTTTAGAAACAACACTAAGCTCTAGAGTATCACCAAGATTGCCATGACGTTTGGATTTTCAGATATCAGGATAGTCATGCAAAGCACAATGTGCAATCTCTAGTTAAGGTCTATTAAAACCACAGAACATAGATGATTTCAGAATAAATATTTTTGAACTTCAAAGAAATCATTAAATCTAAAGCATTTTCATTGGATGGACAATCATCAAGGCATATAATAGAAAGCTCTTACGCTGTAGTTCTGTCGGTCTCATGATCTCATATTCAGACTATAAGCCATGAAGTTCAGATTGTAAGAGAGTAAGAATAGCAGCATGACTCCCCCTAAGGATATGCAGTGAATGCACTCAATGAGTTATGTTTGTAATCAAGTGGAATGACGAATCTCAAGGAGAGGTTGACTAGAACTATGCAGGGGTTGACCGGATCAAACATGAATTTGGCAGATATGAAATGCATGACCCAACACATGGTTGTACACTTATTAAATGCAACAGAATGAAGATGAAACATATGCATGAATGCTGCAAAGAGACAACTCCCCCTTACTATATGGCCTATATGCGACAGTGACGCATGGTACTTGGCGGAGGTGAAATCTCACACATATTGAGTACTTCTAGGCAAGCATAACCTGCCTTTCCATACATCAACATTTAATATACCATGGCCATGCAAGAAGGATGCTACACAAACCATGCAATACATTATGAACATGAATTCAATTTTATTATGCATCATGACTACAGGTAATGCTACACTATATGCAAAATGACATATTTACATATAAACAATGCATGGACACCAATTTGCAAAAACACACAACTAAATTGAACAAAATCATCATTTCAATTTTTATTGGCCTGAGGTCGGCAAAGACCAAGCTCCCTTCTGAGTATTGAAAACCTGTCATTACACAAGGGCTTGGTGAAAATATCAGCAATTTGATTTAGAGTATCAATAAAATGCAGTTCAAAATTTTTCTTACCGACCTCGTCTCTAATGAAGTGATGCCTAATCTCAATATGCTTAGTCCTAGAGTGTTGGACTGGATTTTTTTCAAGGTTGATAGCACTAGTGTTATCACACAGAATCGGGATACAACCAAGATCCACTAAGTAGTCTTGGAGTTGGTGTTTAATCCACAACACTTGGGTGCCACAGCTCTCCACAGTAACATATTCTGCCTCTACGGTTGAGAGGGCAACCGAGTGTTGTTTCTTGGAGGCCCAAGAAACTAAACACCCGCCCAGAAACTGGCAGTAGCCACTAGTACTTTTGCGATCCAGCTTGCATCCAGCATAGTCCGCATCAAAATAAGATATAAGAGATAAATAACATGATGACGGATACCACAATCCCAAATCTTGAGTGCTGACAAGATATCTAAGGATACGTTTGACGGCAGTCAAGTGGGATTCTCTAGGACTAGTTTGAAACCTAGCACAAAGGCATACACTAAACTGGATATCTGGTCGGGATGCAGTCAAGTAAAGTAAAGAGCCGATCATACCTCTATAGATCTTTGCATCCACTAATTTACCATTTTCTTCCGAATCCAGTGATGTTGTGGTGCTCATAGGAGTTGCAATGATTTTGCTGTTCGTCATGTCAAATCTTTTCAGCAGCTCCTTGATGTATTTGGCCTGACTTATGAAGCACCCATCTTGTCCTTGGTTGACCTGCAAACCTAGAAAGAATTAGAGCTCTCCCATTAGGCTTATCTCAAATTCGCTAGTCATGAGGTTAGCAAATTCCTCACACATTTCAGATTTAGTAGAACCAAACACAATATCATCAACATAAATTTAAACAATCAAGATGTTCTTACCTTACTTCTTGGTGAAAAGTGTTTGATCTACCTTACCTCGTATGTACCCTTTTTCAATGAGGAACGAACTTAGTCTCTCATACCAAGCTCTTGGTACTTGCTTAAGTCCATAAAGTGCCCTGTCTAGCTTGTATACAAAATCTGTATGGTTAAAATTCTCAAAACCAGGGGGCTGCTCAACATAGACTTCTTCTTTGATCAAGCCATTCAAGAAAGTACTTTTTACATCCATTTGATACAGCTTTATTCTAAGGGAGCATGCAAAGGTAAGTAAAAGTCTGATGGCTTCGAGTCTAGCAACTAGGGCATAAGATTCATCAAAGTCTACCCCAAACTCTTGATTATACCCTTGAGCCACCAATCTAGCCTTGTTTCTTATTATCTTGTCATCCTCACTGAGTTTGTTCCTAAAGACCCATTTAGTGCCAATGACAGATTGTGATGAAGGTCTAGGAACAAGATGCCAAACTTTGTTTCTTTCAAACTGGTTTAACTCGTCTTGCATTGAATTTATCTAATTTTCATCTTTTAATGCTTCATCAATGTTTTTGGGTTCAAGCTGAGAGACAAGAGTAAGTTGATCTAATTCTTCCACAATTCTAAAATGTGACCTTGTTCTAGGTGGGTCATTCAAGCTACCAATGACATTTTCTAAAGGATGATCCTTAAGAATTCTAATGTGTGTAGAATCATTACCTTCTCCTAGAGCTTGATCCCTTGCATTGTTTGATTCAGCTCGGTCACCATCTTCTTTTATTTCTTCTTGTGGAGGATCACTCTTGTCCATCATGCTTAGGAATTCCCCATCTTCATCATTTTTCCTGCAGGAGTTATCATTGTTAGAATCATCATGATATTCATCAAAGGAAGCATGGGGTGATTCTTCCTCAGTTTGACTCTTAATGTTATAAATTCTATAAGCCCTAGATCTATCAGAATATCCAAGAAATATACCTTCATCGCTCTTGGGTTCGAATTTATCTAAATCTCTTTTGTCATTATTGTGGATGAAGCATTTAGATCCAAATACTTTCATGTGTGTGAGAGAAGGCTTTTTACCTTTCAGCAACTCATAAGGAGTCTTTTTGGTGTGTGGCCTTACCATAGAGAGGTTGATAATATAACATGCCGAGTTAATCGCTTCAGCCCAAAATTTCCTTGGAAGTTGCCGTTCGGTAAGTATGGTTCTTACCATCTCTATGAGAGTTCGGTTTCTTCTTTCAACTACACTGTTTTGCTCTAGGGTTCTTGGTGAAGAAAACCGGTGTGAAATGCCTTAAGCCCTGCAAAGATTATAGAAGTCAGCATTTTCAAATTCACCACCATGATTAGATTGAATGTTGGAGATTTTGAACTCACCGTCTTGCTTTATCTTCTTATAGAGTGCCTAAAACTCATCAAAAGCATCATTTTTATGTGTGAGAAAGAAAACCCATGTGAACCTAGAGTAATCATCCACCAAGACATATCCATATTTTCTACCACTTAAACTAGCAGTTCTGGTTGGACCAAACAAATCCATGTGAATCAGCTCAAGTGGTTTAGATGACATGTTTGCAGATCTAGCCTTGAAGGATTTTCTTGTTTGTTTACCTAGGGCACATGCATCACACAATTTATTTTCTTGTTTAAAAGAAAGTTCAGGCAACCCATTCACTATTGAATACTTTAACAATTTTTGTATGACATTGTAGCTAGCATATCCTAGTCTACGATGCCATAACCATGCAAGTTCAGATTTTGGTGCAGCAAGACAAAGATTTAAATGAGCAGGATCATCTATGTCAATCATGTAACCACTGTTGACTCTCTTACCAGAAAATTTTACCTTGTCAGATTTTGGTTCAAGGATTCTACATTCATGAGAGTCAAACAGCACTTTGTGACCTTTATCACACAATTGACTTATACTAAGTAGGTTGTATTTCAAACCTTCAACTAGCAGCACGTTACAAATGGAGTTGGAGAGGTTATTACCTATATTACCTGTTCCAATGATTTTTCCCTTGTTGTTCCCTCCAAATGTGACATATCCTCTTTCCTTTTCTTCCAAGAGACAAAATTTTGATTTGTCTCCAGTCATGTGTCTTAAACAGCGGCTATCAAGGTACCACCTGTTATGCATGGCTGCAAGACATTCCTCAGTTTCTTAGTCACCTTTGGCCAGGAGATAAAGATCTTCTTTTTCCTTGTCTGAGGAGCTAGTTCCACCATCACTTTCTTCCTTGTCACTCTAGGTGGACACCATGGCCTTATTCTTCTTCTTGCCCTTCCATTTGTCAGCCTTTTTGAATCTGTCAGGACAATCAGTCTTGAAATGCCCAAGTTTGTTGCAAGAATAACAAATGATTTTGTCAGATTTCTTAAAGTTTTCAGAAATAGATTTGAAACCATTTCTTACCTTTGACCTTCCTCTTATGAAGCTCTTACCTTCATTTCTCAGGAATGTTCTGAACTTACGTGTGAGCATGGCTACGTCATCCTCATCTCGCTCACTTGCCGAATCCTCACCTTCATCAGAAGAGCCTTGACCGCTGGTACTTTAAGAGCTAGGGACTTCTTCTTAGGTGCCTCAGCCTCTTTATGCTTGAGATTGATCTCATAGGTCATCAATGACCCAATGATTTCATCTACCTTGGTAGTTGCGAGATCTCTCGATTCTTCAACCACGGTAGCCTTTGTATGTCATGCTGGAGTTAACGATCTGAGAATTTTTCTTACAATTTTTTGCTCGGAATATTTCTTTCCCAAATCAGTTAAACTATTAGTAAGCACCGTTAATCGAGCATACATATCTTGAATTGACTCATCAGGCTTCATGCGGAACATTTCATATTCGGACACTAATAAATTGGCTTTTGTTTCTCGTACCTAAGATGTTCCTTCGTAGATTACCTCTAGCTTGTCCCACATCTGTTTTGCTGTTGCGCAGGTAGCAACTCTTGAGAATTCTACTTTACTTATCACTAGCCAAAGTTTGTAGTCTTGGGCGCGAATGAACACCTGCATGCGATGTTTCCAATAAGGATAATTAGTTCCAGTAAAGTAAGGAGGCCTTTTCACAGAATGTCCTTCATGTAGAAAACCCTTGGACGCTGATCCACTAATTCCCTCAAGGTCGTTGGACCCCATAATGAGAGAGTAGGCTCTGATTCCACTTGTTGAGTAGTGGACAGCGGATCTAGAGGGGAGGGGTGAATAGATATGCCCCTCTTTTTGATGATGCAACCCTCTATATAGTTAGATAAAATAAATCGTAGCGGAAAATAACTAGCTTATCGAAGAACACTATGATTCGCTTGGCAAGATGAGCAACTAATATATCGTTTTAACCTAAGCATGCATCTAGATCGAAGCAATCACATTAACAAACCACAACACAATGGATTTTAAGATGGTTCGGACTGAATCCCCAATCCTATGTCCACCCCTCACCAAATCCGGTGAGGTTCCACTAGTGCCACGCACTGAACCGCAAATCAGAAGAACCTCCGATTGCTTCCTACTAACCACCGGTAGGGACATCAACACCGCAGATCGAAAAACTTTCGATTACCTTCCTACTAACCACCGGTAGGGACGTCAATCACCGCAGATCGGAGAACTTCCGATTGCCTTCCTACTAACCACCGGTAGGGACGATCTTTAGTTTCAATTATTTGAAAGAAATGGAAAGAGAACAAATAGAAATCACTCAAACAAGATATAGAATAGGCTCAAAGTAAAAAGATATTGTCTGAGTTGCAGGAGCTTGAATCTGATGCTCCGATGATGTCTTCTTCCTTGAGAGATGATCTTCCTTGAGTTGATGAAGAAGACTATAGATGTAGCATTGATCTTCCCTTTGATCTCCTTGAGTTGATGAAGAGTTTGATGCAGTTTAGATCACCCTTGAGAGCCTTGATTGCTTCTTGCTTCCTTGCAGGTTGAGATATCTTCAGATCTAGGCTTGAATCCATTGGAATGGATGAAGATCTCTTCACAAAGTATTATTCACGGCTACAGTACCATCTCCCTTGAACATCCTCCACAAGCCTCCCTTGATCTCCTTTGATCCAAATGAAGCCTTAGGGTTTCTAACCCTCTTGTATGTGTTTTATAGACTTTGATGGTCAATAGAAGTCCCCCAGACCAGATCTACATTTTGTGGGTGATTAGGTGACTTTAGTATTAAAGAAATCCATGGAGAATGGCCCTTCTCGAAGTGGAAAACAAAGTCAACAATGATGGCTCGGGGCTGGCGGTCGACCTGTGGCCTCTGGCGGTCGACCGCTACTGAGAAAACTGCAGACGAATGATCCCTGGAATTTCTGGTCGACCGCTACTGGGCTGGCGGTCGACCGCCATTGAGAGAGCTGCAGCCTGGAGGTTGCTGGCAGGGGCGGTCGACAGCCCCTGTGCTGGCGGTCGACCGCCAGCTGGGCAGACCCCGGGTTTTCCCGGGTCGGTCCGTTAACTGCTTTAGCTCTGTCGCTTAAGTTCTTTAGCACCCCATTCATGTCTGTAGCACCACCCTTGATAGTCTAGAAGGTGTCAACTGAGTCTTTGACTTTGGGTTCTCTTGGTTATGCTTCTTTGTGCATCGACCTTAACTGTCATTGAGCTTTCACTTTTGCCAACTCCATTCCATTCCTTGTCCATTCATTTGCATATCTGTCATGAACAAAACATCACGTATGTCAGTCATATAAGAGTGAAAAACGACAATGACTAATAGTGTTTAGCCATTATCAAAACCAAGAATGTAAAATAACTCAAATGACCACATGATGATGTTGAATGACCTAAGTGACCGCAAGATAACTCAATTGACCATAGGGGCACAACAAGTGCTGGACCGTTTATTAACATCGTCGACGCATGAAGAAAGGGAGTGTCGACGTAGTAAAATCTCTGGAACTTTACAGTCATAGTAGGGCCGCTAGGCGTCTTTGGCAGTCTGATAAATGGCCGCTACTAGACTCTTACAGTCTAATGGATGGCCGCTAAGATCCAGAACTTAGAAAATGCTGGTAAAGTGCTTTCTAGACAATTGGGCTTTAAGGGTACAACTAGCTCGATGTCCTAGTGGGAATCCCAGGCTCATTTAGTCTTATGGATGCCTTGAAACAAGATCACCTAGTCCGATTGAAGGAATATCCAACAGAGAGGAACACAAGTCCAAGATTATGTGCTTATAAGTGCAAAGTGTATCTAATGACCATGCACCGGGGTACGCACCATGTACTTAAGAAAATACTATAGATGAGAAAGGATCGTGGTAAAATAGCGATCAAATCAAAACTTAACCAAGTCCATGAAGTATGTAAAATATGATCATTAGTAGAAGAATATAAGTTTTGACATGAAATTAACATAAGCTTAAAATAAGCATATAAAACATGGAAGACATGCAATCTGTCAGAGATGATGCACAATATAACCCATATTATGAATATGAAGTTAAAACTAGGAATAAGGCCTAATTAACTAGGCTTAGCATATGTTTAATAGGGTTAATCTGTAATCTGTTTGGAGTTAACAGGTTACAGCATTTAGCGGTCAGGTGAAGACCGCATACAGGTGTTTAGCGATCTATCGCACGGCCGCTAAAAGATTTTGGCAGTCTAATAGAGACCGTTTATTCCCTATAGCAGACAGAAGTAAAATCGAGGTACAGTGCTAAGTTCTAGGAGAATCTATGCATGAAACCTATGAGGACTAGAAGGGTAAAGCATGCTAACATGTTTATAATGACTAGGATGCATGATTGGACATGAATTACACAAGAATTATCATCTTTGGTTAAGGGGTATAAGGGTAACATGCTGTAAGGATCATGCATGCGCAGTCATAGAAAAATATGAAATACTACCAATAAAAAGCATGAAACGGAATGAAACCATAGGGCTTTTATTCCGAACATGTTGCTTTAGCCTTTTCATGAGATAACATATCTTTGATTTGATCCCTAGACTTCAAATTGCTGACTGGAAGTAGACCCTAGTTCCTGCATGTCTTGTGCCAAACCAGCAACTTCTCGCCCCTCTATCATTTGATTTGCTTGACCTAAATACGTGAAAATTGGAGGATATGTAGAAGATCGGAAGGGAAACCAAAAGTTCTAAATCCACAACACAAACTAACCTCGTTTAGGGCTTCTACTCTCCTGTTCTTCACTGAGCCGGTACACTGGTTCATGCACGGCTTGTAGCGAAACAGCAACTTTGGGGGCTTCTATCTCTTCAAAGACTCGACATCCAAGCACAAAAATTTGAGGAAAGTCAGACCATAGTAAGAGGAACAAAATCCTTAAAGGATCTAACCTGAGTCAAAGCCTCCTTACCTTTAAAAAATACGATCCAACATTAGGGTTCGCATGAGTCGACGTTACGGTCTATTTATAGGGTTTTGAATTAGGGCTTGAGGATGTGATCGATCTAAGAGTCCTAATGGAGAGTAGGATCGATCCTCAAGAGTCCTAGATATGTTTACATGTCTACCCACTTTGATCCATGAGAATTTAGACGCCAAAAATCTAGGCTTTTCACATTTCTTCCATTCACGGAATCTGCAGGGTTTGGTAGTCATAGAGGGACCGCTAGGATGGTTTTGGCGGTCGTGCGATACACCGACAATTGACCTTTTTATAAATTTTTTAGATTTTCACTTTTATCCCCTATTTGTCCCATTTAATTCTATAAATTACTCTGATTACGCCTCTAGAAGTGGGCTTGGGCCTAAAGGTCTTGGAATTGGGTATTTCGGCCTCCTCTAAGTGGGCCTAATTCATTGGTTATTACTTGGGCTTTCATAATAATTTATTTAACCCAAAATTTATTTAATAACCCATTAGACTTTCTTAAATGCTTAATAACCATTTTAATTTGAGAAAAAAATCTAAATAAATTCCAAAATATTTCTAAAAAAATCTGGGGTGTCACAAGAAGCTAGAACTCTTTCTCACACGTGGTTGGCGGAGAGGGTGCCACCGGAGGGGAGCCTCCCCTATCTCACCCACTCCCCTACTACTGTAGCTGCGGTGACGGCGACATCCATGAAGTAGCGGTCGACAGCACAACGGCAACAGCGGCAGCCAGTGACAACAGCCAAAAAAAAAGGAAACGCAGCAGGGGGGCTTTCCCTCCGAACACAAGAAATCTTGCCCCCTATAAAAGGCCCCCCCTGTGGAGCTAGAAGGTCTCGTTGGGCAATCTGGGATCCCTTCGGCAACCATGGCAGTTTGGAAGCCCGAAGCTCGAAGAAGCCCGTCCAGCCTCTCTGCGAAGAGAAAAGGAGAGAGAGTGAGAGGGAGTGTGGGGTAAAGAGTGCCGGTTGTAAAGGGGTAGGTTTGTTTCCCTTCTTCTTCTTCTTATGGGTCCTTTCTTCTATTTCCTTCTTTTCACCTCTACGGTGCATGGGCTCCGATGCCCGATTTGTAACCCCTCCCCTTTCTTTATTTGAGAGGAATGAATGAAACCAGCATTGGAGTTTTTGTCCATGATATCTTCTTTTTTCTACATGAGCCCATGTCTTCCCGTTAGCGTACATGTGTACGTGCATAGCAATAGCAGGCCTTGACCCTGATGTTCTCCCTTTTTTTCTTTTCTTTCCCCGAAGCCCGATATACTATCTATATAGTGATGTACATATGCATGCTTTGATTCCGGTGGCCACCAGCCCAGGGCTTATCCGAACCCATGGATATGGCTCCGAGGTTGCCAACCAGCGGCGATGCGCGAAGGTTCCCCTCTCCTCTCACTTTTTTTGAAATGATTTTCTTCTCTTCTCAAAAGCTCGTTTTGGAGTTTGGACCAACTCTATGGCCATGATTCCAAAGGGGTGAGGAACATGGGATTTAATATCGAATAACCGCTTGTTTTCCACCGATTCCGACTTCGGGTCTTAATCACTCATGGACCCTCAGGGGCTCGTTACTTCTTAATGTGGACCCCAGGTGGCTTCCCATTGAGGAGTGAACATCGATAGCCATCTACGATGGTAGCTCAAAGTCCACATCTCGACGATGAGTTTTGGCGACCCATGGGTCGGCGGGGTCCTTTGTAGGCTAGCCCTCAAGATCTTTGCGCCCAAAACGGGTGAAGGGATGTTACCGCTTTCATGCGCATCCCTATTTGTTTGGGGGCCATATCGGAGTTTCTCCATAGGTGCGTCCCCTATTTACACCCCCCGACGCTCTAGGTCTAGGGGAGGTGCTACCGAATTTTCGCCACGAAGATGATGACACAGAGGACAAATTGGACTAAACTTAAGAACATTATGAACAAAAAGGAATTGAACTAATGCATAAATATGCATGAAAATAAATACCTCATCATATGCTTGCATGGCGCCTTGGGTATATCAAATGGTGTGTGGAAGAAGCTCGGATTATGTTCTGGTGGAAACCCTCACCATGCGTGAGTCTTAAACTCCACCGCGTACCGAGGTCGCCCTCCACGAAATACAACTAAAAAAGAGAAAACCTTGCATGAACAACTTAATCTCATCGGTTCGCACACATGAACTAACAAGAAGAAACGATAACCCATGTTAAGAATCAAGAAAACCCTAAGAGCCGAGCTTCTAGTTGCCCTTTCTGTGAGAAGTAGGTCGACTTTCCCCAAGGGTAGCTCGACACACCCTTCACTGATAAGAACAAACATGGTTCTGTTAAGCTTAAAGAAATTGCGCCCATACCAGGTGCCGCTAATTCACTGAATGAACGACCGTGAAAACAGCCGCCCATTAATTAACGGCCGTGCAAATAGACGCTAATCACTCTGATAAAAAAAGGGGAATAGAAGAAAAAAATGATAATAAAGGAATCTTCACCCAGGACAAGGGCGCTAATTGAATTAACCACCTGTTTACACAGGCGCTAATCCACTGAACTAATAAAAGAATGTGCACCTAGGCCCGGGGCGCTAATTAAATTAAACTCCTGCTCAGCAAGCGCCATTTCCTTAAAACGTGTTAAAAGAAACAATGAAAAGGAAAGAAAAAAAAGAAAACGCATAATTCACGCCCAGGCCCAGGGCGCTAATTTAATTAAATGCCTATTTAGTGGGCGCCAATTCTTAAAACCCCAAAAAATGATTAAAAAAAGGATATAAAATGAATGGCAGCGGTAAGGCGTTGATCTAACAAAAAAGAAGGAAAAAAGAGAAATAACACCATAATAGAAGAAATGCCATGAAAATGATATGATGAAGGAAATGAACTTCAGATTAACAGTGATTTGTCCAGGAGCTCTTCCCCATTGGCCCCACATGTGGGGAAATATCAAAGTTGCCCTCGCCAGATAAGCCCGGACATTCTCTCATGGTCATAGCTTAACTTGGCACCCGACTGATATCCTACGATGTTTTGACCATTTGATCGGGATCTAACCATAATTCCTCATTTCTTGAGATATCAAATTTGCCGCACCCTGACATACATCCATCCCAGCATTATACGTATACTTGGGACATTCTTAACTCGGACTCTTGTCCGAACATGAAATGGTCAATATGAGACCGGCATGATTTTTGAATACCATTTTACACCCTGATGTAGGGGATTTTAACAATCTCAACCCAACTTGTATTCTTTAATGAAAATCGATCTTCGGGCCATCGCGCCCGATATCTCGGCGATTAATCAAAGATTTTCCCCTCTCTGGGAGGATGTAATTAACGTCGTGACCTTTATGACACGGCGGGTCTTCAGTCCCGACCCGATACCCACAATCATCTGGTTAGTTAGACGGAGCGCACCCTTGGCTTCGAACTACTCTAGTCTCGAAGCCCGAACATTTTTGTGACACATGTGAATGGCACGCCCTCGCACTTGATAAATCGATAAACTTATAAACTGATAAAAGATAAGACGATAAAACCACTCAGAATATTTAGTGCGTCCAACAGGCATGAACTTCCTTCATGACCGTCCAAACCTCCCTATAGACAGGTATCGGAGGAGCACCTTTCTTTTGGCATCTGTCATAATTTGGAACAAGGTTCCCTTACTGACTTGGTAAGAGTCTTTCAATCTGATCAATTTGATTTTTTCTTCCCTTTGCTTGGGCAGTTGTTGTGTTTGAACTATTGCATCAAAGGCTCTCTCTAGTCAGGAGAGCTGGTTGCTTCTACTGTTGCAGCTTCATATTCATCTTCACCTGACTCCTCTATCATGCTAGGAATCAAGCGCCTGTTTATGACTGTTATGTTAAGAGATTCATCTTGCGGGACTACCAGTAAGCTTGCTAATTTTGCCAGTGCATCTGTCGGTGCATTTTGACTTCGGTCGACGTGGCCTATCTCGATGAAGTAGAATCGCCCCATGAGCTTCTTTGCCTTGGCGCAATAAGGGATCAATTCGGGCTTTTAAACATCAAACTGTCCTTCTATCTGCTTAAGAATCAGCATCGAATCATCGAATACCTGCAATATCTGCATCTTCATATGAAGAGCGATTTGAAGGCCAATAATCAAGGTCTCATATTCTGCTTCATTGTTTGTGCAAGATTTGTTAATCGAGCATGATGTATACAACACTTCTCCCTCCGGAGACTTGAGGATGATGCCTACTCTGACTCTTATCCTTGTCTGCCCTGATCGGGATGTTTCAGTTCTGGATGCCCCGTCAAAGTACAATTGCCATGTGGCCTGACGGACTTGATCCACTTTTGGCGTTTCATCTTCCGGAAGCTCCATGATTAGAGGGGAATCTTCAAGCACTAGGTGAGCTGCAAAGAAATCTGCAATGGCCTGGCCTTTAATGGCCTTTGTGGCATATATGTGATATCAAATTTCATCAAGATGACGGCGCATTTACCTAGCCATCCTTTCAATATTGGCTGGGAAAACATATATTTAACCGGATCAGCCCTTGATATCAGCTGTATTTCATGCGATAGCATGTAATACCTCATCTTCTTGACCCCAAAGACCAAGGCAAGGCAAACTTTCTCGATCGGGGTATACTTTCCTTCTGCCCTGACCAATCCTCGACTGAGGTAGTAAAGTGCCTGCTCCTTCCCCTCGTCATTATTTTTGGTCAGCATTGCTCCCAGTGAATATTCGGTGGCGGCTATCACTACAAGAAAACATGCGTTTACCTATGTTTTTAAAATATAGGTATAGGTTCAAAAAACGTAGGTAAATCCTTTACCTACATTTTCTTGCCATGCTTTCAAAGCGTGACGCATGCTCACATGACTATAGGTTATCCCTACGTTTCAATAAAACGTAGGTATAGATCAACCTTACCTATGCTTTAGATGTGTAGGAATAGTCTAACAGAAGCGTAGGTAAAAGTCACCTACAGACACCTATATAAAAGGATATACCTACATTTCTGGAAACGTAAGTATTACCTTTTGTCACATAGTAAAAGAAACGTATGAATAAGGATTAACATCGATTTTTAAAAAAATGTAGGAAAATGATTTAACATCGATTAATAAAAACCGTAGGAATATGTTATCTTTTTTTTTAAAAAAAAAATCCTATTAATATATGTGCTCTCATCACCTATAATAGTACATCCATTCATATCTTCATATTCATAGATTGTATCACTCACAATCCTATTGATCCACACAATTCTCATTCACACCTATTTACAAATCTAGTGTGAATACTTATGACAGGGCATCCATCTATACATGAAGTGGGTTTTATTATTAGGTACATTCATAAAAAATAAAAAATCAATGGGTGGTCCAAATAAATGCATAAAAGAGGAAAAGTGAACCAATTGAAATTGATTAGTTCTGATAGCCTTTAGTAGCTAGATAAGACAAAGAACGTGATCCTAATCGTCAATCCACTTCAAACTAAAATTTATCATACTTTAACCGTTTTTTTTAGTGGATTTCAAAATTCTTCAACAATTCATTAGCTTCAAATGAGGGAGTTGGGTCTTATTTATAGGAGCTCAACTCTTTACATGACCATATTACCCTTGACTTAACACAAAATGACCAATGCTATCCAAAAGGGGGCGCCCATGGGCTAGCCCTTATAGTTGGGCCCATTAAGCCTAACACGCTTATCTAATTGACCCAATAACTTACTCAACTTACTCAAATAGTGAAAATTATAGTAATAAGACCCAAACAAAGTGAAAAATACATGATACTTCTTTGAGAATTAAGCCGATAAATCATGCCGATCGTTGCCGTGGTGATGTGGCGAGTAGTGGGAACAAGAGCTGCAGGTGATGTCCCCATCATACCCCTGGGGTGCGGAGAATTTGACCCTGTCGATTAACGGTCCTTCCTTTTTTTTTTAATAGAAAAACCTAACCTAGGGCTCAACGGGAGAGTGCACCCCTTACCAGAGGTAAGGAGAAAGCCACTCCACCATCAGTCCGCTAGGAGGTTGCTATATTTCACAATATAAGAATAATGAATTACATCAATCTGATACTAGACAAGCCTAGTGAGTCCAGCCGAGCAGCACCTTTTATAATGGAAGGGAGCTCACTGTAAGAGTAGAAAGAATTACATTTAGTGGTGCAAGCTATAGAAGCAAGTAAATCAGCTACAGTGTTTGCTTCTCTGTAGATATGAAAGATCAAGTCACATTGGGAGATGGAGCTCCCGATATTCTGACATAGCTGAGAATTGACCAGGGGCAATGAATTTCCTTTTTGATAATTCGAACAAGAGTAAGTGAGTCACACTCTATAAGCGCAGGTTTGGAGTCCATTGTCTTCAAATATTTAATGCCATCCATGAGGGCTCGGGCCTCTGCTATTAAGCTATTAGATTGACCATAAAAGTGTGAGAAGGCAAGGATAACCTTGCCTTTAGAATCCCTGATTATATCATACTTTAACCGTTGAAATTATCATAGACTCACCAAATGTTGCCGGCACGATTCTACTGCCAAAATCAGTGGACAATTTAAACTTGAAATAGCGGAACTAGCACTGTTCCCAGCATTTACCACCATCAAAGGAGCTACCTTCACCCCATCTGAATAACCCTCACCTCCAAAGACACCAACAGCAGTCTGTATAGTCATGTGAAGACATATAACATCTGCAATTAGACTTCTCTCTAGAATGTCAAACAGAACTTCGCTTTTGAAATAAGACTATAGTGTTGATAATTATTTGTGCTCAATAACCTTCCTCATTTAATAAAATGTTGCCTAAAAGTGAATATAAATAATTAATGTAAACCCTCATTGCTGTGAAAAGAATGAAATTCCCCAGAACCATAAGAATGCCCTGGTCAAAGGGAAGGTAAGAACAAAAAGTACATGTGGATTCAAGAAGCCCAAGTCTGCAGGAGGCAGGACTTTAGTCACGATGTCTCACTTACAATTTGCAGACAAAGTTGTTCTATTATTACCAGGGGATACTAATCAAATCAGGAACTTAGTGTTCGTTTCATGGAGTTTTGAAGCTTGCTCTGGTCTCAAGATAAATTTGGATAAAAGTGTTGTCGTTGTTGGCATCAATATGGAGCCATTGGAGGTGACATAGTGTGTTGATATTGTTGTTTGTAAAATTGATTGTCTTCCTCTTTCTATATTTGGCCTACCTTTACATTGTAGACAATTGAGATACAAGGAATGGGACTCATTTTCGAGGTTGCAGGAGTGTCTGGCTGGATGGAAAGCTAAGTCTCTATCCATCGACATCAGAATCACATTGGTTAAGCGTTCCCTCATCACTTTTTATCTTTTTCTTCTTACCAACTGTAGCGAGGGAGAAGATAGATGATACCAGAAGATGATTCTTATGGTTAGGAAATCAAGATAATTCTAAAGGAAATTCACAGGTTAATTGGAAATATGTATGAAGACCTAAGAAGATGTTTAGGAGTCAAATGCTTAATGCACATGAATATGCCATTGTTAGGGAAATGACTATGGAAATCTCTGGGGGAGGAGAATGGTAAATTTTATTTATCTATAGATAGTCTTCTTCATGTTTCCCCTATATAGAGAGGAATTACCAGGATAAGAAACTATATTGAAAAGAAAGATCAGATGGAAAATAGGCAATGGAAGAAATATCCTACTTTGGAGAGTCAAATGGTGTGGTGACTCATATCTAAAATACTTCTCTAAATTTTTTTTCTTTGCCACGTGATAAATGGGTCACAGCCAGCCATTGTGTTCAGCCGGACAAAGAGATTCTCAATTGGCAAATTGGAACACAGGAGAGGTGTTGAGGAGGGATGTGGAAGAGGAGTACTGGTCTCTGTTACAGTTACTCAGCTTAGCGTATGTTGACCCTCCTCAGATACATAAGGCTTTCTGGAGGAATTATTCAAAGAGCTTTACTGTGCGTTCTGCATATCGTTTACTAGAAGGTAGTCACACAGTATATCCATAGTTTAGACAAGTGTGGAAAGATATACAGAAGAAAACCAAATGTGATTTTTGTACAAAAACTATGGTTACACATAAATTTGTAAAAAAATCATTCATGAAAATAAATTAGCAGACATATTATTACATAAAATCATATTTTGCAAATATGTCATTTTTATTTACCGACATATCATCATCCCATGAGCAGAAATAAGGGCAATTCAGAATCTACTTCATAAAAGAAATAAAGATCAGTTACAAGCGCATATGACTAGTGAGATCTGCATTAGTTCCCCCTAGGTTTAACACAACTCCTTCCCCTTGAAGGCTTGTAGTTTGCCTGTCCCTCACCAAAGAAGACTGCACCAAAAAATCAGTTGTATGAAAAAGACTAATTTTTTTTTTGAAGTGGATAGTCCCATGTATTATAAAATATAAAAGAAATAATTTACAAGTAAGGATAGAGTAATACAACAAAGCTCCCAATTACCCATGAAAAAGACTGATACAAAGTGATGTTTCAATAACAACCACATGGTAAAGTCCATAGATCAAAGTAAATATGTAATAATTTTCTAATTAGAAAAGAAAATAGATTGCATCTGCTATGCTTTATCCCATTGATAGCTTAAGACTTCCAAACAGGTTTTGACAATGGGTTTGCCATCATTAAAAATGATTTAAAATATAAAATGAAGAATTGGAAGTTAAGGAAAACAACAAAAAATTCTTAGAGAAACAGTAGCATATGCCATCAATCTCTTAATGAACCAAGAAACAAGGAATTTGACATTTGTTAAACTAATTTGTCCTGACATGCAACATTAATAGTACATCACATCTAATAACATATATACCTTGCATATTGTGTCAAAACCAACATTTGTCTCTACATACTGATGCTTCAAATCTCCATTCAATGTGACAGGGACCCCCACTACCTATTGACAGTGGCATATTCGTTAAAGAAAGAAAAGACCATCCGTACTAAAGGAAATCCATTATTTCAGATGTTCAAGATATTATTATAGAGATATGATACTTAATGGTCTAGGAATATAATCAAGTAGAAGTGCTTTGAAATAACCCAGGAAACATTTCGGGGGGAAAAAAAGATAGACAAAACATGCCACCATTTGATACCTTTGTTGGGCATTTGGACTCGGCAAAAGTTCCTACAAGCTGTGATCAGTGTGCATGCACTTGATTAGTAAGACTCGCAATTAAGAGTTAAACAGGGAGGCCACCTTGTGCATCACAAGGAATTCACATCAAAAAGCTGATCATAAATATACCTGTGATCAGTGTGCATCCAAAGGAATTCACATCAAAAGATGATCATAAATTTTTCTGAGGATAGATAACATCATAGGTAACTGAGTCTTACTAGTCCAATAATGGTTTACAACCTTGTGCCAAATTGTATGACTCATTGGTCTTTCAACTTTACAAAGTCCCAGGTTGGTTGATATGATTCGGCAAGAATAGGCCTATTTACTTTCATGATTTCACCAATTCAATTTGCCTTCATAACTTGGTATGAGTTAATACAAGCCATCTCAATTTCCCAAGAACCAAGTCAGCTCCCACCACCCAACTGCCACTTTTGAGTCCACTTGACAATTGATGGACAACTAAAATGAAATGCAAGTTAGAGACTTGGTTCTGTTGGATAGCTGAAGGAATGTTAACATAGCTTAATTTCAGAGGCAACTGAATAATTAGGTCAGAATTATGTTTGCATGACATGGAAATGTAGGCAAATGTTGCACCAACTTTTTAATTGCCATTCAATTCCCTGCCCCAAATAGGATCAGAAAGTGGTCAACATTTTCCATTCCAGCCGACACACACACACACACACACACATAGACAGACAGAGAGAGAGAGAGAGAGCTTTCAAGACATTTTCAATGCCAAGAGAGAGATCTGGATAGAAAGACATCAAAGGGCCTTTCACAACAGAAGTCTAGAAACATAGGGAAATTACATCATTCTTCTTCTCAAGCAACATTGAACATTTCCTATACAACCATGTTTGAGTCAACCAGATTATCTTATCAACCTCCCCCTCGACACACCTCTGGTTCAAAATTCTTGTATCCCAACTTTCTGTTACTATTTTTTCTGCTTCCCTCCCTCAAAATTGGTTTTCAGTCAAAAAGACCTAACAGAATGTGGATTAATAGCCCATGGAAAGACGCTCTCAAGAAAATGAGTGTGCAAACTTCTATTACTAACGCTTATTTGACAAACTGCTACCATAAAATGATACTAAAAAACTACTTTCATTCAATCTTATGTAATATCTAGAAAAAGGTAAGAATAATACCTAACACAAAAAGTTGTGGAAATTCTCCAGGAGTGAGACGGGCAAGAGCAAATACAGCAGCACTAATAAGTGCAGAAACTGGAGTCGAAAACTTGAAGCAGAAAGAAAATAAAAAAATTGCCGGTGTCTCAACTCAAGCAAATCAATATGGAATTATCTCCAAAGGAACAAGCATTCTAAAAGCTAAAGAGCACAAAAATGAATGCCTATCATTTAAACTCGACATTCATTGTGATGCTTGAAAGCATAGTTGCCAATCCTGTATGGTCTCTATCCCATTTTTATACTGGCATGGGAAAGCCCGGAGTCCCAGTGTTTCATTCGGGGAATTTTACATGCATAGTTAGATATTCCCAGCATATTCCCTATTTCTAGTGTCCACAAACAACATGGAGCTTTTAGTAAGAGTTAGAAGATTGTAGTGGTTATGCGAACATAAATGCACTTTTTTGGAGGGATTAAAAAGTAAAAATTCCAAAAATAAAATAACATGAAAATTACATGAGATCAATGCATTTTAGTATTTATAAAGAGCCCAACTATAGTAATTTATACAATAAATATTTATTGAAAGTGTTTGGGATGGATATTTTTGGAACATGGTTTGGGATGTGTTTATGGGTTAGGTTATACTTATAAATTGACCCCTTAGAATAAATCTATAAGAAGGGTTTGAAGAGTTTGGATGATCTCAGGCTGAAACACAGAATTCTAAGTGGGAGAGAATGGGACAACTGGGATGGAGCAGGACACCCACTGGGACATAGTTGAAAGTGTCCCATCCCAACTGGGATTAACAACTATGCTTGAAAGTCCATAGACTCCTCTCTCATTAACAAAGTGTAGACACGCCAAAATTGACGCTATGTTGATCAAATCTCATGTCACTATGTTGACGTCCCAAAGTGAACTTCAATACATTCATAATATGAAGTTTTTCTATTTTTGTGTGTTTTTTGGTTTGTTCTTGCATTTTTGTGATTCGCGACCTGACGAGAGGCATTATTTTAAAAACGGCCTTACCTAGGGCGTGTTCAAAAGAAAGGACGACCAAATCTCAGGGCGTTAATTCCTGGTATTATCCGTTTTCAAAATAAATTCAAATACTGATTGGCGTCCTTCCTCAGGACGTGTTTTCAAGTAACGTCTTTGTCTCAGGCGTTTTCTCGTAATTTTCAAATAAAGAAAGTTTTATTACCAAATTTAAATCCATGAGTTGACGCCTTTGTTAGGGTCGTGTTTTTGAGTGACGTCTTGATGTAGGTCGTCAATTTAGAATTTGACGCCCTTTTGAAGGTCGTGTTTTATCCTTCAGAGTCGTGTTTGAGTATGCCTTTCCTGAATAGTTCCTTACCTCCAATGGTCTGCTTGCTCGATTGGAACTAGAGTCATGCCTTCTTTTGATCGTTGCCCGTTCTTATCTTCCCAAATTTGAGGTTATCTTGGATCTGGAACCCTATATAGGGATGTCTTGATCGACCTCGCGCGAGGTTAGCAGCAAGAGGCAGAGAGAGCAGAGAACACATAGGCGCACAGAGGCTCTCTTCATCTTCTTCCTGTATGATCTTTTAGAAGAGCTCTCTGCTTCCTCTTCTTCCTCCCGGCGGCATCAGCCTCAGTTCCCCTCTACTATCGTCAGGGACAGCAGGGGTCTTTTGCTTTATCTATTTGCGTTTTCCATCGGTCATCATCCACTGTTTTCTTTTCTTGCATTAGTTTAGTATCATATTTCTCCTCGCCCTAGTTCTTTAGGGGTTTTAAAACAAACAAAAAAGGTGCGCATGTCTTGTTTCTTTTTCATCATATGGTTTATTGGGATTGATATTACATTCACTCGGCTGATCCACTTCCTTTTGCTTATTTGTTTTGTCTTTGTGTAAGGGTAATCAATAAGGAAAACCCCCCTTCATCGGCCGGCCGATTGAAGGAGGAGGAAGGAATTCACAATCCATCCCGCATCCCACTTATCACCAGGTACTCGCGATCATTTGTCTTATTATTGAGGTAACCCCTCTGGCGATCACACTCCTTATAGCACCACGTGCTTTCTTTTGTTCTTATTATCATCTCTACCCTTTTATATATCTCACATGAGTGATTTGTTCCACATGTTTGGAGTTATCACGATCCACAAATTGGCGATCACGGTGGAACTTCCACTATTTTTCTTTTGATTACCATCTCCTATTGGCACCCACGTGTGCCCTTTCCTATTGGCACCCACGTGTGCCCTTTCCCCTTCGGCACCCACGTGTGCCCTTTCCCCTCGGTACCCACGGTACCCCTCCTTTTGTGCCCCACGGGCACCCTCCACCGTGCACACTGCACACTCCCGGGATCAGCCAGTTTGTGATCTGAATTAACGCCTCACCCAGAGGCGCATTTTAATTTAACGCCTTCATCCAGGGCATCTTATTTATGTTTAACGTCTTCTGATAAGGCGTGCTTCATCATATCCCATACTTTTATTACGTTGTCTGTGGATTCACGCCCTGTCCCAGGGCGTCTCTTTATTGATTAGCGCCTCACATCAAGGCACGTTTCCAGATTTGATGCCCTTTAACGAAGGCGTCCTTTTCACATATAGCGCCTCACACCAAGGCGCGTTTTCTCCATTGCCTGTGGGATCCCCAGGGATTCACGACAGCCTCACTGTCGTCTTTTTTGTTGATAGCGACCGTGGCTAGGTCGTCTCTTTCCTGTGATTTTACAGAACCCTGCTGCCTTTGCTTATTCATGCTGCATTGATTCTTATATTGATTATTTCGCTATATTGGTGTGATCTGCATATCTTGGCTTGCATCTCGTGGCATTTGGTTGAGAGACCTCTTCTCTCTACACTAGGATTCCACACATCTCTCTTGGGATTGGGACAACCCTCCATTGAGCATTCTGTCTCTTTGGACCGAAAATCCCTTTTCCAAGACCTCCGTAAGTCCTCGCACCCGTGGATTCCCTCACGGACGCCGGGCTGGTTGTACCCTTGAAGTACCCGGAGTATAGAGAACCCATCGTTGGTGAAGAGAGAGAAAGAACCTAGTTGACCTGGAAGTCACACTTGGATAAACTTGGTTTCACTTTGCAAAAGGAGTGAATTATTCTGCAAGTTAATCCACTCTAATCTCAAGCATAACACTAAAATTTTACGTTCATCTCAACTTGATTGCATAAATTTGGTTGGATTAATTTGCTTAAAGTTTGCTTGGATTGAGTGCTTTTTGTGTGATAACCCCTTTCATAAAAGCTTTCCCCCTGCTTAAACATGAAACTCCGTTCAGGTAAAATCATCAACATGGCAGGCTACGGGTATTCTTATGATGATGAGGATGCGAATGTTTTTGGTCAATATGAAATCCCCCTCCAAGATTCCATTTATCATGAGGGAAATTACCCTCCTTCTCAGTCTCATTACCCTCAGGTTCATGTGGTTGATACCACTCCTCAAGAGGTTGTGCCCTCTTCTCAGACTTTACCCTCCAACACTTCGGGGAACCCTTCCCCATCCATTAATGTCACCGATTTAATTCAAGCTTTGTCTCAGTTAGATGATTCCCCGCGGCAGGCTGTCCAGGCCGCTTTGAAGGGGAAGTTCGTTCCCTCTTCCTCCTCTAACCCCCCTCCAGCCGAGAGTGGCCATCACATTGTTAATGACCAGGCGGTCTTGCACAAACCCCCCTCTCGTCCACCAACGCCCGGTGTGGCCATGCCGGCCCAATAGGCGAGCTACTCAGCAGTTAGGCCTCAGTCTCTCCAACCTCCCCGAATTCTACGGACGCCTATACCGCATTCTTTCATTCAAAATCCGGCCCCAGTCGAGTCCGACACCAATATTCTACTGCTTCAGAAGTTGGCTAGCATGGAAGAGCAACTTAAGAAAGTCACGGCGGCCAAGAATGCCCCAGAGTTCTCGCTCCCTACGTTGCCAGTTTTTCACTTGCCGCCATTTGAGATGCCGAATTTTCGGCGATATAATGGCATTGGCAATCCTTTTATTCATCTGAAGGATTTTATGTACGAGACCTCTTTCTGGCAAGACAACAAGGCCTCTTTGGCCTATTTATTAAGGAGATCTTTAGAGAGACCAGCCCTTGAGTGGTTCTATTCGTTGGATCCCGCTGATGCCAGCGACTTTGATATTGTTCAGAAGAAGTTCCTGCAGAAGTATAGAGACTGGGTCGGACCCTCCCTCTCAGTCACAGATCTGGTTGCAGAAAAAATGAAGCCCGAGGAGGACTTCATCATATTTGCTGATAGGTGGCGTTCAATGGCCGAGAAGTTGAAAGACACTTTGGCGGAACAAGAACAAGTTATGATGATAATTTCCAATGCAACTCCTCAGTTCCGGCACATACTGTCCATGAACAGATTAACAACCATGGAAGAGCTCTATGAAAGAGCTCGTTACATCCAGACACAGATGAAGGATTCGCCCATTATGGGCATGTTTGAGCCAAAGCCATGGCTATTTAAGAAAAGTACAAATGTCAACAACAGCGGGCCCACGACCGAGGGCACAATTGCAAACGAGCAGGTTGGTGTAGTTGGCCACCCCCACCATCAATCTAACCCACGGCCTAACCCACCTCCACCACAAAACCCCCATTTCAACTCCACTCCACAACACCAATTCGCACCCCAACATTCCTTTGCTCCATCGCAAAACTAAGCGCCCCGCGCTAACCCTCCAGCTCCGCAACAGTACCACCAGGTACCACCACCTACCAACTATGGCCAACAGCAACAAAGGAGACCACCACTTGGCCCCAAGAGAGCCCACTACCCTCCACTGCCAGAAAGTCTCACGGATGTTTTCCACGCCTTAATGGCCGCCAACTTGCTCATGTTGCCAAGGGAAAGAACAGCGTGGCCCGCTAATGTTGACACATCCCGTTACTGCGCTTTCCATCGCGCACCTGGTCACAACCTTGATCGTTGCTTCCACTTCAGAGATTATATTTATGATCTAAACGACCAGGGCAGCATCAACTGGGATGAGATGAGGCAGTTTATTGCCACCATGAAAGAAAGAAGGCCTCCTCGGTAGCAACAGGCTCAGCAGCCACAGCAACCAGCTCCACAGTAGCAACAACAAGCTCCAGTGCCTCAGCAGGATATGGGGATTGTTCACAATCCATTGCCGGAGCACCCGCCAAACCAGCACGTAAACCCTTTCACGTCTCTCCCTGAGATGAAGAGAGGGCAGGGGTGGCATGAAGAAAACGCCTCTGTCGGGGCATTTACTCACAATCAAAACCAACCTCCGCGCCTCTTGCGCACCCTTTCTTCTTCTTCTACCACCCAATTGAGCCGATCCCTTCTGCGCACCGTTAATCCACCTACCCCCACTTATCCTCCAACCTTGCCGGTTCGCCCCCTTCTTACCCGCTTACCACCTCCACAACCTACACCGCAGCAAACACCATCCACCACCAACCCTTCACCACTGCCATCTAGGCCACTCCTTAACCGCCCGTCGCCAACGCCCGTTGCACCCGCCGCCACTACTCCTCCACCGGCAAGGATCCCTCCACCATCGGCTCCCCCACCTTTTATGCCCAGATCTCTCCTCGTTCCACCCACCAATTCCCCCCGCATTCGAGTATCCCTTTCTACTCCTATGCCTCCTACGGGGGCATCTTTATTGAACTCTTCATCAACACCCCCTGAGGGAGATCCTTCTTCAAACACTCCTCCACCGCTTATCAACACTAACACACCTTCTTCTTCTTCTAACCCCCCTCCCACACTTGCCCGACAGAGGCATGTCAAGGCGTGGCGCCGCTCCGCAGTGGACGGATGTTCCACCGCATTTTTCCACAGAGAGGGTTAGAGCCCGCGCAGGGGCCGCAAGAACAGGAACAAGAACAGGAGTCCATACCAGGCACAGAATACGACTTGTTAAAGCATTTGGACCAGACTCCGGCAAGAATTTCAATTCTAGAACTGATCAAGAGGTCGACCACTCATCAGATGGCCCTAAAGGAATATCTACAGAAAGTCATGGTCAATGAGGACATTCCGGTCGAGCAGATAACCGCAGTCTTAACACCTACTGGCAGTCAACCAGCAATCACTTTTTATGAGCATGAGTTGGCACCAATCTCAGCAAGAAAATATGCTCTATGCATCACAGTTGATATTAATAAAGTGGCTGTACAACAGTGTTTGGTGGACACTGGGGCATCCATCAATGTCTTTCCGCCGAGCACTTTGAAGATGTGCGGCATTCCCGAGAATCTGATTCGGCCGTCCACCATAACGGTCACTGCATATGATAACACGAAGAAGCCTCCTCTAGGCATGATAACACTAAAAGTAAGCTTGGGTCCAGCAACAATCACAGCTGGTTTTCATATTTTGGACATGGATCCGACATTTAATGGCATTCTTGGCCGCCCCTACATCCAGCAACTCGATGCGGTGCCCTCAACAAATCACCAATGCCTTAAATTTCCACACAAGGGCCACATTATTAAAGTCACCAGCATGCCAATTTTGCCAGAGGAGGATATTCATGTGGCTTCATCAGTTCCTTCTATTTGGCCTGCCAATAAGCCATTGTTATCTGTATTGGACGTCCCTCGCCCACAGTCGATGCCGTCCGAGACTATCACAACAGTTGCTATGACACCCCTGCCGTCCAAAGGGAAGAAGAAGAAAACGGTGATGAACACCCATGGCTGGAACATTTTAATGAAAATGGGGTATCAAAATGGTAGAGGTCTGGGTGCCAATTGTCAAGGTAGGATTAGGCCTGTAAAGCCTTAGAAATTGATTGCAAGAGGTGGTTTGGGCTACAAAGGGCCAGGCAAAAATGAAGATGAACCGTGGGCAGTTATGACATCCACTTTGAAGACTGACCGTCAGCCACTTACCTGGACATTAAAGACACATTTTGTCACGGGTGGCTTTCAGAATAATGAGCAAACTACAATAATCACTTCCATACTAGACTGTCAGGATGTTCATGCTAGACAGTTTGCTCGTCATATTGCCCCGCTGGCCACTTATAAAGCCCTGGAATCTCTAAGACCTGATAAGAGAAGGAAAATGGAGGATCCGGAATGTGACTGGTACAGGTGGTTCGATATGCAGGACATTACTATTTCCTTGAGCCGCCTCTTTATGCCGACTGATCCGGAATGGCCACCGCTCATTCATGATTTGATTGAGAAACCTGTTGTGATTACAGACAAGAGACAGTTGCCGAGTGATTACACAGACACTGGGGAGCCAGATATTCCGTTTGAAGAAGGTTTCACTGTGGACAGGCTGTGGGCCGGCCTCTTTTCCCTCACTTCCATGCATCCGTCTCTTCTTGCTTCCTTACATTCCCACTGGTTTGGTCGCGTGCTGAGACCGCCACCGATTATGATCAATTTCTCTCCAAGTTCAATCCAAGTTTCTCTCCCCATTCCTCCTTTGCTCCTCGAGCAATTCTCCAGACTCTCCATTACGCCCCCGCGTGGGCGATCACTGATTCAATCTTTCTCCAAACTTTCAATCTCCACTCCTCCTGCTATTCTCCCTTCACATTGCTTTCTTCTAGAAAAAGAAAATAAAAATGAAGATAAAAATAAAAATGAAAAAAAAATGCCAAAAATCCAACTTTCCAATCCTCTATCTCTATTGAGGAGACCTCCTATTTTTTCTCCCGAGTGTGTCCCGACCCAGGGGCCACTCCTTCAAGATTCATTGATAAATCTCTTTTCCCCCTCCGATGAGGGGTCTCCATCTGTATCACCTTCTGTATCCACTTTTTCACCTCCTTCCTTCAATCAAGCTAGCTGTTCTTCTTCTTCTAAAATTCATGGGATAGATTTTCATAAGAAATCCAAGGGTAAGCAGATTCCCCATAGGTTTCTGTTGGAGTTAGCTAGAAGATGCCAGGCTTGTTTAGCTCTTCCTGAATTTGTAGAAAATCCGATAATCCTGCCACAGTTGGAATATGAGGATACTGTTGTTTCTTATGAGGGTTTGGGTGTCTACGAGATCATGAATGATGAAGACCCTATTGAAGATGGGGATGAAAGTTATGAAGAATATGAGGACGGGGCTGATGCCTTTGCCAGTGGCATGAGAAGATTTGACGAACCATCAGCCTCTGTAGAGGAGCCTACTAAAGAAGTAAATTTGGGTACCGAGGAAGACCCTAGGATTGTCCTCATCAGCAAGAATTTGCCGCCCTCCGAAGAGGAGGCGCTTATTTTGGTACTTCAAGAATACAAGGACACGTTTGCGTGGAGTTATGAGGATATGCCTAGATTAGACCCTGCGCTCGTTGAACATCGGCTTACACTTAAGCCAGGGTCTGTCCCGATCAAACAACGGTTGAGACGTTTCCACCCTAACATGGCTTTAAAGATGAAAGAAGAGGTCGACAAGTTTCATAAGGCTAGGTTTGTTAGAGTTGTCCTCTACCCCAACTGGGTGGCTAACATCGTCCCGGTCATGAAGAAGGATGGAAAGGTTCGGATTTGTATAGACTTCCGGGACCTCAACCGTGCGTGTCCTAAAGATGACTTCCCCCTACCTCATATTGATGTCCTGATTGATAATACAGCAGGATTTGAGACTCTCTCTTTCATGGACGGTTTTTCAGATTACAATCAGATTCGCCTGGCTGAAGAAGATCAGGAGAAAACATCCTTCACAACACCATGGGGTACATATGGTTATGTTGTCATGCCCTTTGGACTCAAGAATGCTGGAGCTACCTATCAGAGGGCTATGATGGCGATTTTTCATGATATGATTCACATTTTTATTGAGGTGTATGTGGATGACCTGGTTGTGAAATCGAGGACAAGGATTGAGCACCCTGGGGTTCTAGCTAAGGTCTTGCAAAGATCACGAGAATACCAATTGAAGATGAACCCTAAAAAGTGTGTATTTGGCGTTTCTTCAGGGAAGTTGCTTGGTTTCATTGTTAGCAAGAGGGGAATTGAAGTTGATCCCAACAAGGCAAAGGCCATCACATATATGCCTCCTCCCAAGAATTTGAAGGAAGTTCGAGGATTAATTGGGTGGTTGCAATTTATTCGCCGCTTCGTCTCCCAGCACTCATAAAGATGTAGGCCGTTTTACGAGCTTAATAAGCCGGGAGTCAAGTTTAATTGGGATGACAAGTGTTAGGCAGCCTTTGATGGATTGAAGGATTATTTGGCCAATCCTCCTGTCCTGAGGCCGCCAATTCCAGGCAAACCACTTATCCTCTATGTTTCCGTCCTGGATGACTCTGTAGGTGCCGTCTTAGCTCAAGTGGATGAAGAAGGTAAGGAGAGGGCAGCATACTATTTGTCTAAACTTCTTAACCCCTATGAGTAGAGGTACTCAGCCATGGAGAAGACTTGTACTGCTTTGGTTTGGGTAGTCCAGAAATTAAAACACTATTTCTTAGCTCACGAGGTTCACCTCATTGCTCGCATGAATCCAATTAAATTCCTCCTTGAAAAATCTATCCTCACTGATCGATTAGCACGTTGGCAAAGCTTCCTCTCCCAATTTGACATCACTTACATTCAACAGAAAGCTATCAAAGGCTACGCCATTGCCGAACACCTTGCTCATCACCCTCTCCCCCGCTTTGATCCTGTCAATTCGGAGTTTCCAGACGAAGAACTGATGTCCATTAATCAACCCCATGATCCTATGTAGACATTACATTTTGATGGAGCTCTAAACTCTCAAGGAAGAGGGATCGGCATGGTTCTTTTAACACCAGAAAGGGTCACCATCCCATTTGCTGCTGGCTCACTTTCCCTGTCACGAACAATATAGCTGAGTATAAGGCCCTGTTGGCTGGTCTTCAAACCGCTCATCAATATGGTGTCACTCACTTGCGAATTGTTGGTGATAGTCAGCTTATTCTGCGCCATGTGCTTGTCAAGTGCCGCACTATCAACCCTAAGCTCAAACCCTATCAGGAACTTGCTTCAGCTTATGCCAAACTCTTCACTAAGTTGATCTTTGTTCATGTCCCTCGAAGCTAGAACATCCTAGCTGACGCTCTTGCCTCTTTGGCTTCTGCTCTAGTCTTCCCTCCTGAGCGTGATTTTCATGTTCCTTTGATTCATCAGCGTGACACTCCAGCTATTAAGGATCGTGCATTCCTCGATATTAGGGATCAAGTGTTCGAAAAGGTCAAGCAAAGGGAAGCTCTTAAAGGCAAAGAGGTCATGTTGTTAGATTGGGAAGAAGAGTTGGCTGATGAAGAGAAACCTTGGTATTATGAGATTGCCAGGTATTGCAATGATCAATCCTATCCCGAGGAAGCCACTATGGAGGAGAAGAAGGCAATCAGAAGAGTGGCTCAGCGTTATGTCTTGGTTGGAGGTGTGCTCTATAGGAGAGGGCTCACAGGTGTTTTATTAAGATGCCTCGATGATGATGAATCTTGGAAGGTTGTGGAAGAGGCGCATTCTGGGGTGTGTGGCGGTCATGTGAACAGCCAGATGCTAGCTAAGAAGATTCTTAGGCTAGGTTTCTATTGGCCTACTCTAGAAGAGGATTGTTCTATCTATGTTCGAAGTGTGTTAAGTGCCAACTGCACGCCGACAAAATTCATTCTCCTACTTCTTCACTCCATCCTATGTCCTCCCCATGGCCTTTCTCCATGTGGGCTTTTGATATCATTGGACCTCTTGGTGATTCAAACCTCTGACCAAGCAAAAGTCGTTCATCCTCACGGCAACGGAATACTTCACCAAGTGGGCGGAAGCGGAAGCTTACGTGGAGATTAAAGCGTCAACAGTCTGCAAATTCATAATGAAGAACATCATCGCGAGGTTCGGCATCCCGAGTACCATCGTCACCGACAATGGACCTTAATTTATATCTCAAGAGCTCAAGGATCTCTGCAACAGGTATAACATTGCATTGCATCATTCTTCTCCCTATTATCCGCAGGGCAATGGCCAAGCAGAGGCCACTAATAAAACTTTGATCAAAATTGTTAAGAAGACATGTGATGTGACACCACCTATGGACCTATTTTGCAAGCATTCAAGTTTGAGCAGCAGACTCACACTAGCGAGCTCACCCGTATGGCGCACACTAGTACATGATGGCGACTAGGCGATGTTGGAGAGGGTCCGAGGCGGGACCTTTAGGCTCCAGTGGTTGGCTAGCTTGGGAAGAACCCCAAATGGGCCTAGGATGCCCAAATCATGGGCGGCCAACACACCAAGGGTGTGGGTTAAGTGGATGCTCTCACAACTCGCCCGCGGTGGTCACTCAATTTGGTGGCAATTTAAATCGGACACTCTCATTCCGCCGACGGAGTAACTAAAGCAATACTAAGCTAAGCAAGTTCATTACAGCAATGAGGGATGTTCAGGAGCTCACCTAGCCGGCGTGAAGACGCCGACTCCGGCCGGAGACGGGGGCGAGCGTGGAGGCTAGGGTATGCACCCGCATGCCGCGTCGATTGAAGCTTCAAACCTGCGACTTAATAATGACATGAACTATACCCCATGCAAGGGGGGGATCTCGGGGTGGGGATTAAGTGAATTACAGCCAAAACTATCTCCACGCAGGGAGGGGTCTTCATCCGGCCAAGCGGGGTGGGGAATTATGCAAAGAGGACCGACTTTCCGAGCTCCGCCGGTTCTGCCTTTCTTCTGTATTTCTGGATAGGGGGTCGATGTTGACGCTGCCAAAAATTCCACCGAGCTCAGAACCTGATGAGACTTGCGCCAAAAGCTTGCTAACGGACCAAGGATGATCTCTGAATTTTTTCTGAGCCTGGTACAGTAGTTGATGGCCAGGGCAGAGTCTGGAACCAGACTGATTGGTTCTGCCTCTGTCTGGTGCAGAACAATGTGGCTGGTTGCAGAGGGTGCCACGATGACTACCAATCTCTGATTGAGGCGAGACCTGAACCGTTGCAACTGTGGTCGAGTCTTCTTTCTGTCGGCACCGACAGCGAGGTCGGCAGATGTCGGAGAAGACCGGGACGATCAGATGAGTAGAGGGGTGTCAGTTCTGGCTCCTGTAGACTGACCTGACACACTTGGAGTAGAAAATTTGTAACTTGAGATGCCGATGTCAAAATGCAGCTCTGATTCTTTAGAATGAAAGAGGACTTGAGAGGGAAGAATTTTACTGAAGAACACTTGTTCTGAATCCCAAAAGGTTCGCCGTGGCCGAGCTTCCACTCTCGCTCTGGCTCTCTGCCTGGGGTCTTCTGCGCAGTCGAGGGAGATCGGCTCCTACGGACAGCTCCGACCTCGAAAGCTGGCGAGACCACCTTTGTTGGAAAGCTAACTCGCAGACGATTCCAGCAATGTAGGCCTTGTCACCTGAATCTGTGAGGGACGGTCGTGGCTGTCTCTGCAAGTCGCTGCAACTCTGCTGCCTGAAACAGAGATAGAATGAGGAGATGTGCAAGGGGAGAGCAAGGGGGAGGGGGGGTGAACTTGGTTTGACCAAGGGGGAGGTGGGGGGCGAATTTGGGAGCTTGGGGGTGGGGGGAGATGAAAGGGCACAGCCCAAGGGGAGGGAAATTCGAATTTGGGCTTAGGGAAGAGCCCCTTCAACCTTGGGGAGAGGAAGGGGTGCTTAGGAAGTGGTGTTGGGTAGTTGGGGGTTGGGAGGTGGGGTGTGGATTGGAGGATGCCACCTTGGGTTGGGGGGGGAGTTAAATGAGTGTATGGGGAAGGGGAGAGGTCTTAATGGGGGGTGAATAGGGAGGAGAGAGAAAATTCCAAAAATTGGGGTGGAGGGAGAGAGAGAGAGAGGGGGGGGGACCCCTTAGAGAGAGAGGGGGGGACCCCTTAGAGAGAGAGAGTGGGATAAAGAGAGAGAGAGATATTAAGAGAGGAAGCTAGAGGGATTTGGAGTTTTTCTGGAATTCAATATTCATGCATTAGTTCTTACATATGAGGAGTGGGGTGGCCTATTTATAGGCACAAGACATTTCACATGACCATACTGACCCTGACAACTGACATAATGACCAAATACTCCAAGGGAGGGCCGCCCTTGGGCCTAGCCCACTATTTGGGCCCAATAGCCTAATGAACCAACATAATGACACACGACTTAGGAAAATGACTTTCTAACCTAGGTACATGACTCAAATAAAGGGAAAATTACATGATTAAGACTCAAATAAAAATAAGGAAATTACATGACTTGACTCACTAACACATGAGGAACATAATGGCGTACATCGATGATCAATCCGAGCTTCAGAAAATGTGGAGGGGCAAGGGATGTCCCCATCATACCCCCGGGGTGGGGAAAACTCGACCCTGTCGAGTATGGGTCCACGGGGGAAGTAGCACAATGAACTGCGGCTCTGGGCGATCCACGATCTCCATACTCAACCCGCGACCATAGTCGGGGAACGGCGCTTCAGCTCGACAAAGTGGCTCGGTCATACCCTCATGCTGGCTATGATGTCTTGCTTGCCTAGTATTGCTGCCGTATGCTCACGTCGAGCTCTCGGGCTAATTTGTGGTGGCACTCCGAAGGTGTCTCTCGGAAGGATAGGTGTAAGCTCAAGGCACTCACTAGGATCCACCGCGGTGCCCCTAGAGGGTGCTGGATCCGCCACATGAGAGATGGGGAGAATCCCAAAAACCCTTTTGAAAGTTCAACCCATAAGCCGGGTTGCCAAAGCCACTCGGAACTTGGCAAGGTCCAAGTCCTCGTGCCCTCAATTTGGAGGTGACCCCAGGGTAGAGCCACTCCAAAATCATCATCGTCAAGTTACCAACTTGGAGTTTCAAGTGGCGCTCACGAGTTTTTGCTTGCTTATTGTGAATCTCACCGCTTGCTACTTGATATTTGCTTGGATGCATATGCCATGCGTTATGATGCGGTGGGAGTGGACAATGTATGGTATGTAAAGGTGGTCCGGGGCAGCCAAATGTAGTTCGATCATGCTTTGATGTCATGAGGACTGTGATAGACTTATGGGGCCCAAGACATCCATAGATGAACCTTTTATGCATGGGTATGACAAATGTCGGGGGACCCGGACATCCATGTATGCTCCTAGCATTCATAAGACCAATGGTGAATTGGGGAGGACCGTTACACCCAAATAGGGACCACTCATGCTTCCTACTTGACATGTGGGTGTTGTGAATGAATGGACCCGACTTTCTAATCATGCCAAGTGGTGTGTTGTGCCAAGACTCATGCACTCCTATCCTAGAGATGACTTCCATGTGTATGGGTGTGGGGTGGCCCTTGAGCTTCCACTCGTTTTGATCAAAGGGATCTAAGAAGGGAGGCATCATTTGGTGGGACAATTCTTCAATCCCAAGGTTTATGTTGCCTATGGTCAATGCTCCCTTGGTGTAACCCGATTCTAGGAAGGGAGGGGTTTGGGTTAATATGGGCGGTAAGGATAGGGTAAGGTGGGTGGTGAATAAGGTGAGTGGGTTACATAGAGATCTAGGCTCCCATAGGAAAGGGTCAAAGGGATCATGGTAAAGGTCACCTAGATAGGGGTACTCCATGTCCTCAAGGTCCTCATATGGTGGGGAGTCGCCTTCCTCTAATGAAATGGTTGGGCCGGTGTATGGGGTGGGTTGGTTGGTAAAGGTTCTAGGAATCACAATGGTAGGGGAGTGGACCGGGATGGCCTCTTCCACTATGGGGAGAATGAAAAGGAGGTCACTAGTGTAGCAACCAATAGTGCAAATCGAGGTGATAGACCCAATGCATGGATGGATGAGGTCAAGGCTCTTCGGTCGGTCCGCCCCTAGGGTCAACAAAGAAGTCAAGTCTAATTGCCAGTCTAGACCTTGGAGGAGATCATCCCAATTTTCTACCTCATAGTAGGATTGGATTGTGGTGTGATAGGAGTGGAAGGGTGCAATGGGAAAGTTTTGCTCCATGGGTGGGTAAACATAGGACATGATGGGGTGAATTGGACTCTCCTTTAGCCATCTAGCTAGGGGCCCATCTATGATTACAGTGCTATTTGTGAAGGCTTGTGGCTCTTGGGGGTCCAAGCTATGTGGAGGGGACATTTGTGATTCTTCTTCACCATAGGTATGAACTTGGGTTTCCTCAAGGATGGGGATGGGTTCCGGAATGGTATCTACTCCCATGTGGATGGTTGTGGTCTCCTTTCTCAAGGGAATGGGAAGGTCTATTGAGGGTGGGGTGATGATGGTTGGTGCATGGTGTACCCGGGGTGGTGGGTAATGGGAAACTTGGTTTTGGATACGGAGGGGAAGTAGTGGAAGGCTAGGTTGGGGAAAGATTGGTGTAGGAAGTGGGAGGTGGGTTGGGTGAGGGGTTTTGGGTTGATTTGTTTTGGGAGATGTGTCCCTTTTTGGGGACGATGGTGGGTTTGGGGTGGTGGTCAAGGGGGCTTGTGGGGTACGGGTTTGGTGAGGGGTTTTGGGTTTGGGGGTGGTGGCCATTATGGGCCTAGGTGGAGGGGTGGACACGGTGTCCACTTGGTTTTGAATGGTGAGGGTTGGATGAGTGGTGGTCATCATGGAGGGAATTTGGTCGGTTAGGGGTCTCTTGCCCTTGGGATCGTTTGGGGTGAAGTGGGGGCTAAAGGGGCTTGACTAGTGTAAGTTAGGGAAGGGGGTTTTGGTTGGGGTGTGGGGGCCCTCATGGGGTTAGGTGGGGAGGTGGAGGCCTTGGACACTTGGGTTCTAGTGGTAAGGGTTTGGACGGGTGGGGTTGGAGGAGTGGGAGTGCCCCTCGAGTTTTGGTAACCCGGGTAGGAGGGAGGAGGTCGGGGAGTGTAGACTTTCCTAAGTTCGGCTTTCATGTTCTCCCATGTGTTAATAGGCTCTAGCCTCATAACCCTCCTAAATTGTTCAATGAACTTCCACCTATCCTCGGCATGGTACACAAGTCGACTATTGGCAAGGTAGATTCTCATGGGTTCAGTCATTGGATTCCTCTTAAACTATTTGTCCATGTTTTCCTCCCACTCTAAATATGCAATTGGGTGGTATCCATTAAAGATAAGGTCCTCAAATAGGACTATGCCCAAAGGGGTGTCAATCGGACCTTTGCGGAGGGCCGAGTGAGATAGATGTGACTTACATGAAGTAGCCATGCTAGTGGACAAAAGAGATGCAACTGAAGACTCTAAATGCATAGACACGCCCTAGGACCAACTTGATAGAGACAAGTTGTGAACTTGCTCTGATACCACTTGATGTGACACCACCTATGGACCTATTTTGCAAGCATTCAAGTTTGAGCAGCGGACTCACACTAGCGAGCTCACCCGTATGGCGCACACTAGTACATGATGGCGACTAGGTGATGTTGGAGAGGGTCCGAGGCGGGACCTTTAGGCTCCAGTGGTTGGCTAGCTTGGGAAGAACCCCAAATGGGCCTAGGATGCCCAAATCATGGGCGGCCAACACACCAAGGGTGTGAGTTAAGTGGATGCTCTCACAACTCGCCCGCGGTGGTCACTCAATTTGGTGGCAATTTAAATCGGACACTCTCATTCCGCCGACGGAGTAACTAAAGTAATACTAAGCTAAGTAAGTTCATTACAGCAATGAGGGATGTTCAGGAGCTCACCTAGCCGGCGTGAAGACGCCGACTTCGGCCGGAGACGGGGGCGAGCGGGGAGGCGAGGGTATGCACCCGCACGCCGCGTCGATTGAAGCTTCAAACCTGCGACTTAATAATGACATGAACTACACCCCATGCAAGGGGGGGATCTCGGGATGGGGATTAAGTGAATTACAGCCAAAACTACCTCCACGCAGGGAGGGGCCTTCAGCCGGCCAAGCGGGGTGGGGAATTATGCAAAGAGGACCGACTTTCCGAGCTCCGCCGGTTCTGCCTTTCTTCTGTATTTCTGGACAGGGGGTCGATGTTGACGCTGCCAAAAATTCCACCGAGCTCAGAACCTGATGAGACTTGCGCCAAAAGCTTGATAACGGACCAAGGATGATCTCTGAATTTTTTCTGAGCCTGGTAGAGTAGTTGCTGGCCGGGGCAGAGTCTGGAACTGGACTGATTGGTTCTGCCTCTGTCTGGTGCAGAACAATGTGGCTGGTTGCAGAGGGTGCCACGATCACTACCAATCTCTGATTGAGGCGAGACCTGAACCGTTGGAACCGTGGTCGAGTCTTCTTTCTGTCGGCATTGACGGCGAGGTTGGAAGATGTCGGAGAAGACCGGGATGATCAGATGAGTAGAGGGGTATCGGTTCTGGCTCCTGTAGACTGACCTGACACACTTGGAGTAGAAAATTTGTAACTTGAGATGCCGATGTCCAAATGCAGCTCTGCTTCTTGAGAATGAAAGAGGACTTGAGAGGGAAGAATTTTTCTGAAGAACACTTGTTCTGAATCCCAAAAGGTTCGCCGTGGCCAAGCTTCCACTCTCGCTCTGGCTCTCTGCTTGGGGTCTTCTGCGCAGTCGAGGGAGATCGGCTCCTACGGACAACGCCGACTGCGGAAGCTGGCGAGACCACCTTTGTTGGAAATCTAACTCGCAGACGATTCCAGCAATGTAGGCCTTGTCACCTGAATCTATGAGGGACGGTCGTGGCTGCCTCTGCAAGTAGCTGCAACTCTGCTGCCTGAAACAGAGATAGAATGAGGAGATGTGCAAGGGGAGAGCAAGGGGGAGGGGGGTGAACTTGGTTTGACCAAGGGGGAGGTGGGGGGCGAATTTGGGAGCTTGGGGGTGGGGGGAGATGAAAGGGCACAGCCCAAGGGGAGGGAAATTCGAATTTGGGCTTAGGGAAGAGCCCCTTCAACCTTGGGGAGAGGAAGGGGTGCTTAGGAAGTGGTGTTGGGTAGTTGGGAGTTGGGAGGTGGGGTGTGGATTGGAGGATGCCACCTTGGGTTGGGGGGGGAGTTAAATGAGTGTATGGGGAAGGGGAGAAGTCTTAATGAGGGGTGAATGGGGAGGAGAGAGAAAATTCTGAAAATTGGGGTGGAGGGAGAGAGAGAGAGAGGGGGGGACCCCTTAGAGAGAGAGAGAGGGATAAAGGGAGAGAGAGATATTGAGAGAGGAAGCTAGAGGGATTTGGAGTTTTTCTGAATTCAATATTCATGCATTAGTTCTTACATATGAGGAGTGGGGTGGCCTATTTATAGGCACAAGACATTTCACATGACCATACTGACCCTGACAACTGACATAATGACCAAATACTCCAAGGGAGGGGCGCCCTTGGGCCTAGCCCACTATTTGGGCCCAATAGCCTAATGAACCAACATAATGACACACGACTTAGGAAAATGACTTTCTAACCTAGGTACATGACTCAAATAAAGGGAAAATTACATGATTAAGACTCAAATAAAAATAAGGAAATTACATGACTTGACTCACTAACACATGAGGAACATAATGGCGTACACCGATGATCAATCCGAGCTTCAGAAAATGTGGAGGGGCAAGGGATTCCCCATCAACATGTGAGGCTAATAAATTTTCAGATTGGCCAGACAAGCCAGTTGAAGCTCTCTGGGCCTATCGCACTTCCATTCGTACCCCTACTGGGCAAACCCCTTTCGCCCTTACTTATGGAATGGAAGCGGTAGTCCCTTATGAGATTCTCATTCCATCTTTGCGAGTACAATTGGACAAGGAACTCTCTATTGATGAGCGTCATGATTCACTCCTTGCTCAATTGGAACTTTTAGATGAGAAGCGGTAGGTCGCCGCTGAGCATGCGCGCGTTTATCAAAACAGGCTGTCACGTTTTTATCAAAAGAAAGTAATTGAGAGAAAATTCAAAGTCGGTGAGATGGTAATCAAGAGAATTTTCGTAAAACCTGGTGGACCTCGTTCAAAACTCTAACCAAACTGGGAAGGACCATTTGTTATAAAAGATGTTTATCCTGGCAATGCTTATAAACTGATTAATGCTGAAGGACAAGAGCTAACTCATCCTTGGAATGGTTTGTATCTTAAGAAATATTACCCCTAATCCAAAAAACCAAAAAAAAAATAGAATTTTCCAAAATCCAAAAATATATATATATATATAATTTTCCAAAATCCAAAAAAAATATATATATACATTGAAAAGGGTTGCCATGGCACACAAGGGCTCAAGGTCTGAAAGGTCAAAAATTCAGAATTCATTCATCAGTCTTGTTAACTCAAAAGGGCGTTGACACCCACACATATTACACACTTAAACCGTGAACTCAAGTGGTGCAAAATCCGAGGGGAAGTCAAAAAACCTGGCTAAAGGTGAAGACGATGCCCATTCTTTTTCTCTTCGGCCCATAAGGGAGGAAAGGAAGTCTCGGGGTAGATCCACCAAACCTATCCGCCGCCCTAGTAGGTGGAAGTCAGGGCCCAAAAGGGAACAAATGCCACAAAAGCCCATGTACAATTAGGTTTATTTTTTAGCAATACAATTCAGTTCCAAAGTGAAAGTCAAATCATGAAAAGAAAAGCATATCAAGAGGGCAAAGTCTCCGCAAGGAAAACCTTGGGCGTATGCATGCAATAAATGAGGGTAAAAGGCAACAAAGTTTCCCTACGCCAAAGATCGAACCCCAACAGGCATAGGGTAAGGGGAAGTGGTTTTATCTAGAGTTTCTCAGAATCTCTTATGGGCTTCCTTATATCTTCATTTTCTTTGTGGTAAGTCGTAAACCAGCAGAATGGTCAAGGCCAACCTAGGAGATTGCACCATGCGAAATCTCGGGTATAAGTTAACTATCGTCACGTCACCCCCCTTTTGATTAATCAAGAAAGACCAACGAATTTTAAATGGTGACCGGGTAGGATTAAGAGCCCGGTGGCTTTGTCAACCCAAAGAAAAAAGAAAAAAAACAAAGAAAAAAATTTATTAATGCCTTTGATTAAGGCACTTTTTATGGAATTCACACCTTTATTCAGGTCGTCTCTTTTTAAATAACGCCCACATTTATGGTCGTCTTTTCAAAATCAGAAAAAAAACATTTTTCAAATTCACGCCGTCACCTAGGGCGTCTTTTATTTGAATAACGACCTAATCTAAGGCGCGTCTTTTGAAAAAAAAATGAAAAAATATATATAAAAGAAAAGAAAAGAGGAAATGGGATTTATTCTTCATGTGTGTGCTTGCATTATTGAATAGGGCATCTTGATTATTGTTTGCATACGTATGATTGCGTGTTGCATCTCTCTTTATTGGTTATTTCATTTGCCATATTTGATTAAAGGCTTGGCCCCTTGACTCGCTATCCAGGTCAAAAGTAAAGGCACCCCTTGCTTATTGAGCAAGGGGCCAAGTCGAACAGATGAGTTAACCTGTTTATTTAAGTGTGAACCACAGCTACTAGTACAGGGCAAAGTAAAAGCAAACACAAAGAATGGGAAAAGAAGCGAAGTACACAACCACAACTACACAACTACACAAGTGCTCAGGTAACAAAAATCTCAATCTCATATATATATATACATCATAAAATATCTGAGTACAGGTATGAGGGTGGAGGAGTACAAGTAAGTCTCTCAGCTCTCGCCTCCACCCTCCTCTCTCCTACTCTCTACCTCGTCCTCGCCGTCCTGAGGAGGCACTGGTGGAGGGGGCATGGGCCCCCGAGAAGAAGCTGGAACTCGAGCCGGGCCCCCTGCCTCGCTCCTCTCTCGAAGAGAAGAACCCGCCACAAAGGTGGAGCTAGTGAAGGAGAACCCCGCAGCACGAGTTCGCTCACGCCCACGCTGGAGACGCTCCTCAGCAACTCGTAGCCGCTCCTGAACAAGGACCAGCTGCGTCCTCGAGTCTGCCAGCTCGCGCTCATGTGCTACCACCAGGTCCTGGTACCGGGCACGCTCTGACTGCTGTAGCTCCTGGAACCGGGCACGCTCTAACTGCTGTAGCTCGTGGGGACGGGCACGGTCCGCCAGGTGCTCCTCTTGCTCTCGAGCACGCTCTCGTCGCTCCAGCTCGAGGGCAACCCGCAGCTCTGCCACGTCCTGAGGCAGCTCTTCCCGTCGCCTCAAGGATCGCTCTAGCTCTGTAATCCGCTGCTCGCAGATCGCCAGCTCTGTCCCGGCCAGGGCAGCCTGGGTACGTGCCGCCTGTAACTGTCTGGTCTGCAAACAGGTAAATAAATCATCAGTTCCACAGTTCAAATTCATGAAATAAGCAATGCATGATAGAAAGTAAATCACTCACCTGGGCAGTCATCGCCTGCTGTCCCTCGCAGACGCAAGCAAGAGCGGCTCGGAGCTCCTCAGTCTGAAAAATGATTTTTATCAGTGCATAATTATATAATCAGTAATTGAATAAAGGCTTGAGTTTTAGAAATTTACCCGTGAGGCGAGGTCGCGCTCTGCAGCCTCGGCCCGAGCCACCGCTCCCGCTAGCTGCTCTGCTAGTGCAGTCACCTCTGCACTGGGTCCCCTCAAGCTAGAGGCCTCTCTCGTATCTCTCCCTACAGCTCCCTGCTAGGCACGCTGCATTCATTGAAGTTGTCAGTGGTTAATCATCAATAATTCAATAAAAATTCATTTGCATATAGAAATAATTTAAACACTCACCAGGGTCTCTAGGTCGGCCCGTGTGGCGGCCAGCTGGTCCTCCAGGCCGTGTAGGTGGGCCTGGGCATCCATCGCCGCTATATCCCGTGCATCCTGCATCCATTTCATATTAGTCACATGATAGTCACATAAGCATGTGCATTCAATTTAGAAATAATTGCATTCATACATACCCCTAAGACCCTCATCTGGGGCCGGCCGGCGTATACCTCCCAGTAGCGTCGGAGGTACTCGGAGCTGTCAGTCGCCTGGGAGGTGACTCGGGTCCCGCCTCGCCGCCAGTCGGCGTACTGGTCCTCGAACCGCACTCTCCAGTCGATCGCCTTCGTGCGACCGCGCGTCTTCTTTCCGATCCCTCGTGGCTCCCCGACCTCTACCCACTCCTGGTGTAGGCCCAGGGTCCTCATCACCAACCTAAGCCGTAACGGCTCGATCTCGCTCAGGCAATGAGCCCAGAGCTCATGCCCAAAACGAGGTCGCCCCGCTACGACCCACGGCTGGCCCTCGTCAGTCATACCCTCGTAGGGCCTCCATCGCACCTGCATCCAGAAACATGCATGTCATCATCATTCCATCATAATCATAATCATAATAAAATCAAATAAAAAATGCATCATTCATACCAGCGAGGGAGGGAAGTCTCGGAACTCTCTCCGTAGCACCCACAACTCGTAGCCGAGTGGGGCACCAAAAACCACTGGCACCCAGCGCCGTGCTAGAGGAAAAGATCCCTCACCTCCTGGCCGTGGGTCAGCACGCCCCATGGGCATGTATAGGTGGCTCCAAACCTGCATCCATGCATAGCATTAGTGAGGCATTCACATGCATAATAAAAGAAAAGAAAGAAGAGAGGAGAAATACATACCTGAAGAAAAGGTGAGAAACCACTGACGATCGTCTCCCGTCCTGTTCCCGTGGACAGGTCGGCTAGTAGGTGCGCCAGTAGTGCCGCTCCCCAGGCGTATCTGCCGACTCCCTCTAAGTCCTCGAGAATGCCCAGGAATCGGCAGTTGATGACGTCACCCTTCGTCCCCAGCAATAGCCTCCCGAGCAGCAGCAGTAGAAACCTCCTCAAGTCCCGGTCTGCTCTCTCCCTGCCAGCTGGGTCCTGGCAGTAGACCGCCCTAGCCCTATCTATCAACCTCTGTGAAAACTGCTCCAAGGACTCCCCTGACCTATGCCTAGCATCCCCTAAGCCCATCACTGTAGTCAGGTCGGTGCGGAAGATAGTCCTACACTCGCTAGGTGTCTTGTAGACCATCTCTAGCCCTAGTAGCCTCTGGGCAACCTCGGTATAGTCTGGTAAAGTGATCCTGCTCACTGCCTCCCCATCTACCCTAAGTCCAGTGGTCCTAGCTACATCCTCTAGGGTAGGAACCATATGTCCCCAAGGCATCAGGAATACCAGGCTAGTCCTATCCCATCTCTCCCTCAGAACCTGGATAAGTGGTAGGTCGGGTCTGACTGGCTCTATGTTGAGGAAGGCCCCAAACCCCATAGCATCTACCCTGGCTCTCTGGAACTCGGGGAGGCCGTAATATGCTGCTCGGACCATGACCCAGGAGATCCGTGTCCTCATCAACCCCTGCATGCATGAGGAAAGAGAGTTTGGTTTAATTGTTCAATTATTCTTGTTGAAGTTCACTTAATTGCCTTGGTTTGAGATGCTGATGTTTGATTTAATTAACGACCATCCCAAGGTCGTGGTTTGTTTAATTGGCGCCCCTGAGGAGGGCGTGGTTTCTAAGAGAGCATTGAATTAACGACCTACCCTAGGTCGTTGTTTACTAAGAAACGCCTCGGTGGGAGGCATGGTTCTGAGGTTAATTTCTAAATTCCTAAAAGGATTCTCAATTGACGCCCGTCCCAGGGTCGTATTTTCATTAAGTAACGCCCCTGTGTAGGGCGTTTTCTATTAAAATGGATTTTGGGTTTAATAATTTATTCGGGAATTAATGAAATGGACGACCATCCCTATGGTCGTTATCTGTTGAACTGACGCCCCGATGGGGGGCGTTGTTTTCCAGGGTTGTGAAAATAAAATCAAAAATAGCATGCGATATAAATCATGGAAAAATACATAATTGAACAAATATGCACGGAATTAACAGCATGATTGATATGGAAAAATGATAATTTAAATGGACAACATGCTCTAGGGCGTGTTTTCATGATGTTAATTATTTTTCAAGAAATAATTTGAATTGACGACCCAGGTATGGGCGTCTCTTCTTGAATTCACGACACCCCTGGGGGCGTCTTCTTTCTGAGTTGCAGGTCTTCTAGCCCGAGGGCTATGGAAATTGAGGTAAAAATAAATGAAATTTGAGAAAAATGGAAATTGGGTTGGGGGCCTACCTTGTGGCGTTTGGGTTCTTCCCGTGGAGGGCGTGGCTGACGAGGCCGCTGGAGTTGGCCGGGGCGTGGAACAGCCACCGCCGTGGACGGTGGCTCGTCACCGTCTTCGTGATCACCATCACCATCTTCCTCCTCACCGCCTTCACCTTCTTCTTCTTCTTCATTTCCTCTTCCTTCACCTTCGTCTTCTTCATTTCCCACGGCCTCGTCGCTGTGTTCTTCTTCGTCGCCGGCCATCGCCGCCGTACCTTCCTCGGCCGCCGCTGGCGGATCTCCCTCCACGATGGCGTCTTCTTCGTGGGCGTCTTCGCCGAAGTCCACAACCTCCGGTGCGGCCACCCTCTGCCGCTTGAGTCCACCGACCATGGCTAGGGCTAGGGGGTGAGGGGAAGAGAGAATGAAAGAAGGGGAGTTTTGGGTTCGGTTAGGGTTGCAGAAAGAAGAAAGAGGACGAAGGAAGAAGAAGAAAGGAGGGAAAGTTAAGTCGAACGGTCAAAAAGAATTCACGACGTAAGCAAGGCCGTGTATTATGGAATTAACGACTGAAACAAGGGCGTTGCTTGATGATTGACGACATTGCTTAAGGCGTTATTTTTGTTTGCATGGGGAATGATAACCATCGTCAGACGCATTCAATGGGGATTGATTGATGGGATGGGAGTGATGATTACTGTTTATGAGTAACGACTAAGCTTGAGGCGTTATTTATATGAAACGTGGCTTTGCTGAAGGCGTTATTTTGGGAATTTCAACGAATGCTTTTTGGAATATAAATAGAATTCACGCCTTGTCCTAAGACGTTATTCAGTTAACGCCCATTGGTGCAGGCGTCAATTATGAGAGATCAATCATTGAAGACGACGTATGTTGAGGCGTCTTTTATAGAAGTAACGACTATGATTGAGGCGTTATTTGCAACAGAACCGCAGGTTATTAGAAGAATTGATCAGAAGCACTGTGTTATTGGCTCAATTAGAAAATTATCATTGATTTATTTGGAAGAAAGATTACATTGCTTCAATGAGCTACTTTGGGCCTCAAGTTTCTTAAAGCAATTACATAAGACCTCCATTCATCTTTGTCTTCTTCCAAGCTTTCCATAGGTTGATGAGCTTTATTGATTTTCCACAGAGCTTGGATAGTTGTGCACTCTTCTCCATCTTCATTGCTGCCGAGGTCCCGTGTCTTGATCGGAGGGAGATGAGATGGATCTTCAAATACTTGCCTGGGAAGCCCGGGTTGAGGAAGGCACCGATGTGAGTTATACAGAACGAATTCTGAAGCGCCTATGAGTCGAAGGTCCGTGCCGGGGGAGAATCGTGCGCGGAGTTCTTGAGTCTTGAGTATTCCCGGGGTGCAAGTAAAAAGATTCTTTGGCATTACCTTGAGATGTGCTCTCCATTCCACTCTCTTTTTGATTTGAGGTATCCGGTTCATCACTCTATTGCTTATTCCTAATGAACCGGTCATGTAAGAGAGTGGGCTTTTTGAGAAGATTCTTGAGGATTGTTGGGCCTCATCACATGGATCGAACTTGAACTGGAGATCTACCCAACTAGAGAGAGCTAGCATGCATCCATAGATGGGTCTTCCCATTGCCGCCGAGGTAAGCCCGCTATAGAGATAGGCTAGAATTGCTGCTCCCGCTCTCTCTCCTTCCCATAGGCTCGCTACGGCGCTGAATTGGGTCTCCTCTAGAAAATCCTCCGTGGATGGAAATAGGATCGCTCCTGCCAACTACACCACGAAGGCCTTGGTCACCCGTTCAATTTCTTCTTCTTCTTTAGCTTGATCCGCTCTCTTGTACACCCATGAGGCAAGCTTTAGAAGATTGATTCCTTTAGTGACCTTGATTTGATTCACTAAGTTTGGGCTAGGTATCAATGTGGTTAGAAGTTCATGTGAGGAGATTGGTTTTGGCATGATGGCCATCTTCTCTTCATCCCCTTGCTTCATTCTCTTTAAACCTAAGATCATCTCTAATTCTTCTAATAGGATGGTGGCTTCAAAGGTAGAGAAGAGAAAGGTATGAGTAGAAGGATGCCATATCTCTACAAGAGCTCCTATAGCTACCCAATCTAAGTGGATTTGATCATAGCGTTTGGCATGGGTAACTAGACCTAAGAGATGCCATCTAGACACATAGACCCTCATATCTGAAGAAAATTTGGAAAGGATAAGTGGCAGCCACTTAATTTTTGTAAATCTCCTAGCTCCTGGGACATTTGGATAATCCTGTGGAAGAAAGAAAAGAAGAAGAATACATGAGTGATAGAAGTAGTTCAGTGAAGAAGAGAAAAGAAATAATACTTTACCTGGTTCATAAAGATTCTACTGCTGATATGCCCATTAATCTCAGTTAATCTGGGAGTTGAGGACTTTGATCTCTTGATTGCCCTTTCCATCTCCGGTTTGTGAAAAGAACACGAACAGGAGAAGAAGCAGCAGAAGAAACAGAGCTCCGAAGGATTGCTTTGATTGATTTGAGGAAGTGACTTCTTTTATAGAAGTCCGGGGGGGTCTTAAGGCTGATCGGAGTTAGAAAGTTTATGACTATTAGGACTGGGTTTAGCTTTCGAATCGAAAACGGAAGCTTGTGCTTAATTAACGCCTTCTGTTAGGGCGTCAATTGTTGAATTGACGACCTGACCGAGGTCGTGTTTTATTTCATGCCCTTGAGAGGGTCGTTTTCTTCTTGAACTCTTGGTGAATTTTACGCCTTTTGGAAATGCGTGTTTTATCTATTGACGCCCTGATGTCAGGCGCCTTTTATGTTTTTGACGTCGTCCCTTCCAGGCGTGAATTTGTGAGCTTATGAATTTGCTTCCCTACATGCTTTGATGAACTTAAGTGCTATTATTTTGTTGGAATTATTTTTAATTTAGCACTTATGATCATGTCATGCTTTGAATTGAGGGTTATGCATATTGAAATTGTGGGAGGGCTAATGAACTTTCAAGTGCAGAGGATTGCAGGTTTCGAGATGCCCGGATCACCGTTGGAGTATCATTCCGTTCTTGTTTTTCTTTCCTGTAAGTATTATTACTATATGGTATCTACGCTATTATAGCATATCAAGGACCTTGTGGTTCTGATGAACCTGGAATTTCAGTTCCCCTTCATCAAAAACGGTGATAATTCCAGGAGAGTCTTGATCACACGGATAGACCGTTGAGTCATTAAAGGTTTGGGACGATGGTTCCACTTTCTGGGTTGATGCGCGGACAAACGGGCTTCGGCTTAGTGTCAGCTCAGAGATTTGGATTCTTGACCAAGTCTAGATGGCTTAGCAATATTATCCTTGCTTATTTTTTATTTTTAGTTTGTTTTATCTTTTCCTTTTAGCCCAGCATGCATCATGTAGGACTTTGAGGTTCATGATGAAAATCTTCATATTATGGCGATAATGAAAGTCACTCGTTCTTGATTGAGTTGACATGAGATATTCCACTCCAAATTGAATACTTTATTCTCTCTGAAGCCGCTCAGGCTAGTTCCTTGAAACTATTCCTTTGCTGGATCTTCATCTCAATTCCCTTTATTTTTCTGCAAATCCACCTTGGTTGTAGCACGTCCACGTTGGCTGGTAACCGCTCTCCAATGGTGTCTCCTTATCGTGCCGCGCGCACATTTTACTTGTTTAGTTTAGTCTCTTTTATCCAGCAAATCGATGCTTCCTTGGAATCACTCGGAGTTGTTTCATTTAGAATCTTGGAAAGATTTCTAATGCTTGGTGTCTGAGGCGTGTCACATCACACCTTGGCGTCTACTTATCAGTTCATTCCACTTCATTCCGCTAGTTGCACTTTCACTTCATTTTCGTCTCACTCCCTTGCAAAGCAGACGCCAAGGCGGGGCAGCTGTAGACACGTCAAAATTGACGCTATGTTGATCAAATCTCATGTCATTATGTTAACGCCCCAAAGTGAACTTCAATACATTCATAATGTGAAGTTTTTCTATTTTTGTGTGTTTTTTGGTTTGTTCTTGCATTTTTGTGATTCGCGACCTGACGAGAGGCGTTATTTTAAAAGCGACCTTACCTAGGGCGTGTTCAAAAGAAAGGATGACCAAATCTCAGGGCGTTAATTCCTGGTATTATCCGTTTTCGCAATAAATTCAAATACTGATTGGCGTCCTTCCTCAGGGCGTGTTTTCAAGTAACGTCTTTGTCTCAGGCGTTTTCTCATAATTTTCAAATAAAGAAAGTTTTATTGCCAAATTTAAATCCAGGAGTTGACGCCTTTGTTAGGGTCGTGTTTTTGAGTGACGTCTTGATGTAGGTCGTCAATTTAGAATTTGACGCCCTTTTGAAGGTCGTGTTTTATCCTTCAGAGTCGTGTTTGAGTGTGCCTTTCATGAATAGTTCCTTACCTCCAATGGTCTCCTTGCTCGATTGGAACTAGAGTCCTGCCTTCTTTTGATCATTGCCCGTTCTTATCTTCCCAAATTTGAGGTTATCTTGAATCTGGAACCCTATATAGGGATGTCTTGATCGACCTCGCGCGAGGTTAGCAGCAAGAGGCAGAGAGAGCAGAGAACACACAGGCGCACAGAGGCTCTCTTCATCTTCTTCCTGTATGATCTTTTAGAAGAGCTCTCTGCTTCCTCTTCTTCCTCTCGGCGGCATCAGCCTCAGTTCCCCTCTACTGTCGTCAGGGACAGCAGGGGTCTTTTGCTTTATCTATTTGCGTTTTCCATCGGTCATCATCCACTGTTTTCTTTTCTTGCATTAGTTTAGTATCATATTTCTCCTCTCCCTAGTTCTTTAGGGGTTTTAAAACAAACAAAAAAAAGGTGTGCATGTCATGTTTCTTTTTCATCATATGGTTTATTGGGATTGATACTACATTCACTCGGCTGATCCACTTCCTTTTGCTTATTTGTTTTGTCTTTGTGCAAGGGTAATCAACAAGGAAAACCCCCCTTCATCGGCCGGCCGATTGAAGGAGGAGGAAGGAATTCACAATCCATCCCGCATCCCACTTATCACCAGGTACTCACGATCATTTGTCTTATTATTGAGGTAACCCCTCTGGCGATCACACTCCTTATAGCACCACGTGCTTTCTTTTGTTCTTATTATCATCTCTACCCTTTTATACATCTCACATGAGTGGTTTGTTCCACATGTGTGGAGTTATCACGATCCACACAAAGTTCTTACCATTTAGTGAGTGACACCATTAGAAATCTACGAAATACAGTTTCTTCAAGAAGTGGAGCAAGGACACCTGTAATTCCTACCAAAAAACCAATGCTACAGATGTATGATAAATCAATAATCAGTTCATTGGCACAAGTCTTAGCTTAGTACTGTTGTACACAAGATAAAAGTCAAAAAAGAAGCAGCTTTGCAATGCAGTACCTAATACTTGATGACCCAATTAATGGCAGCAATCGGACTAGCGCATCAGTCTAAAAAATATTTGCAAGATGACATGCAACATATTAGCCAAACAAAAACAAAAGCCAAAAGGTAAAAGCAGATTAAATCTAACAGCACATATGTGATATGCTAAACAAACATCAATGACAAAAACATGGAAAATTTGGAAGAATTTATGCACTGACCCAAATATTATTTATCTAACCTCTCTTTGTAGACATTCACCATTGAAAATGGCTGAAGAAGCTCATGTCAATGCTATGGCAATTACAGCACCCACAAAGCCAGTGCCTACCCTAAAAAGCCGGCCATTCTACAGATTGAAGGGTTCTCTCAAATCTGAAATGGCATAATCACTTGCAACATTGATCATTATAATATTTTTTATTTTGTAGCAACTTATTACATTAATAACATTTGGTACAGTTGTCAAAAAAGAAGGCAGCGTGGATGGGCTGTGTGGAATGTGGATAGCGGAATTTTGGCCCTGAGGTGGTAGACCCATGGAGTTGTATGCCTTACATGGACACAACACACCTCCCTCCAGTGGGTGTAGAACAGACAACATCACTTGTTGGGGAACATTGTGGTATGCGACAATGGTTAAAATGTAAAAAACTAAAAATTGATACTAATGAGCATGCAGAGAAGATAATTTGGGATGTCTACAACTCACCATAGCAGAAAACATCATAAGAAAGGGGTTGAAATGAATTAGTAATGCCATAGACAACTCCTAACACAACTGCTGTCACGAGGCTGTGGAAATAGAGAATATGTTAAAGAAGCTACAATAATTCTCTTTAAGATTCTAAGCATTCACAAGGAAATAACTATAGGAATGACGCCAATATAGCTAAGGACAATGATTCATACAACTGGCCAGCAAATAGTTGTTCTGTCTTCTCGTCGAAAGTTAGTGATTGACCTTGAAGCCCTAGATATGACAAGATAGATGCTTCAGCCAGACCTATCAGAACCAAATTGCCTGAACAAACTTCAATAAATTTTGGTAAAAGATAATCACTACATAAAGTAATCATGCAAATATAATATGAGAGAAATGAGCATTAGGATAAGGCTGTAATTAGAGAAAAAAAAGTATTAGGGTAAGCATTCACATGAAAATGTAAAATTGACAAAAAAAAACTTTACCAAAATTTTATAGAATAAACATCTAGATGGAGCAAAAAGGCAAATGCCATCAAATGGTGATCAGAAAATATGATTGTTTGAGTAAGAATTTTCTTAAAAAATTGCAGCACATTTCCTTTAGAGGTATATGATCTTTTCTTTCCCCTTTTTTAAATCATCTCACGATTACAAATTCTAACAACATGAGACTATCTTTCTTTTTTCCTTTATTTCCTTTTCCAGTTACCCTTTCCTTTTCTCAAGGGAGAAGGAAGGTCTACCTTTATCTGTGGATTTTTTTATAGTTGAAAGCACATTTTCACTATGATATAGCCAAAAAATGACGTGAAGAAAAACCAAGTGAACTTTGAGCTTCTGATATAACTAGGAATTTCAGTACTTGCCTAGTGAAAAGAGACTCTGAAAAGACTGATGTTAAATTTTAGAAAAAAAGATATAATAATGAGCACACAATAAGCATTACAAAACAAAATAAATGTGCCTGATAAGTCAGTACAGTGAATTGAAAAACATGCATATGTAACACTAGAAAGAACAGTAGTTCAACTTTAAAAATATCTAATGAACAAGAAAGAATAAAGAAAAGAAATAAAAGAGCATCACCCAAGAATTCTACCTAAATTAATTAGCAAACTAGCAGAGATGATCACCTCAGCCCACATGCAAACATTGTGAGGACAAAAGTCTGCCACTTCGAAGGCACATCCCACCGTTCCAAGATGGGCCAGTTGCTTGTGGAATCATGGTGTAGTTATGGAAAAACCCAAGGTAAGGTAAGGTTTATACCTTCATCAATTCCAGCTACATTTGATAGAAGAGGATGGCCGGAATGAAAGCTCCAAGACTACAATTCCAAGTCTTCATACTATTACTCAAATTTCTATAGTTTCCTCATACAATCTTGTGGCTGAATCCCCTAGCGTCTCAATGCTGCAGAAATAATATTTCTTCCATATCTTAGGAAGGAGAAAGTTATAACTTGTCACGCCCCGAATCGATAGCATCGGGAAATGATGCTCGGAACGTGATAGCAAAACAGTTATGATAAATAGAGCAAAAAACATAAATAAATAATATTCAACACATGGAGGCAATTACTTTAAGAAAAATATAAATTTTCTTGATATTTGGAAATTTACATATAATGTGGACTCAATAAAAGAAATAAAGAAGAGAAAATAGCAAGACCCGCTATACTATCTAGACTCAGGAAATAAAAAGACTCAGGTCTCAAGGCTCCAGGTTCACTCAATCACGTTGACCCGATCCCAATTGCAAGTGGTCCATCTACCGCGTTACTTGAAAAGGATGGAAATAAGGGGGGGTGAGCGAAAAGCTCAGTAAGAATTACACTCTATCATCAAGTAAATTTAAGTAATTAATCAATTTTAGGAATGTCAAAATAATGTGAGAAACTCAATTAAAGCAAACTAAGTAACCAACATGATCAGAAGATGAATGATAGATAAGCGGAAGGGATATTGCAAGTCGAGATATCAAGCACTATTAACAAGAATGATGGGGACATCCCCAGCCACTTCACTTTTTGGGATACTCTTGTTGCTCGCCATCAGCACATCATCATTTGTGGCCGTTAGTCTTGAGTCATAGCATGTAATTTTTATTTCATTTGAGTCATGTATGTGTAATCTTTCTTTATTTGAGTCAGTTAATAGGTTAATGGGTCAGTTTGTTAGTCAATTGGGCCCAACTAGTGGGCTAGGCCCAAGGGCGCCCCTCCCTTGGAGTTATTGATCATTTACTTGTTTGTCAATATTATTTTGGTCTTAGGAAAAGTATGGAGTCTATAAATAGTCCCTCCCCTCTCTCATTTGTGACAACCCTTTATGATCAATCAAAAAATTGAGTAAACTAATGTGTTATTGGAGAAGATTCTCCACTTCTCTCTCTCTCTCTCTATTGGGGTGGATTCCCCTTCTCTCTCATTCTCTCCTCTCTCTTCTCTCTCTCTCTACAAGGAGGAGGGCACCCCCTACTCTCTCTCTTCCCCTCCCAATCACCTCCACCCTCCCACCTACCTCCATTAAATCCACTACAACTTCCCACAAGCCATCATTACTTCCCCCTAGTCCGAAGAGACCGTCCACCAATCCACACCCCACACTCCTACCCCCAACTACCCATTTCCCTTCCCCAAGCATCACTCCACCTTCCCAAGGCACCCCTTCCCATCCCCAAGACCACCGTTGATCACCCCACATTAAGGGAAATTCAAACTCACATTCCCTCCACCCACTTGTGCCCCCCTCACCTTCCCCCTTCTCCCTCCAAGCCCAAATTCGCACCTCCTCTCTCATCAACTGCAAACACCCCATTCCAGACCCCATTCTCCCTCTCCCACACCTTGGAACACCCCCTCCTAGACCCCCTCACAGCCAGGGCTCTCCCCACACTCATCCACCCCCACTTCCCCTCCCATATACCCCATTTCCTCCCATCATCTTCAACCTACAGTTTTCAGTTCGCAGGCAGCAGAGGAGTGCCTAGTTTTAGAGGCTGCCACACCTTCACCTAGAAGCTTCAGAGGGCATACGATATATCGTTGGAAGCATCTCCCAGTCAGCTTTCCAATGGTGGTGGTCTCGGTGACTTCCAAGATCGGAGCTGCTTGGAGGAGGCGATCTACTACGACTGCGTAAGACTTCTCAGGCAGAGGACCAGAGCCGGAGTGGAAGCTCGACTGCGACGATCATGTTGGGAATATGATTGATAGTTCTTCTTCAAAAATCTTCTACTACGAGTCTTCTATCATCTCCAAGAAGCAGAGCCCTGTTTGGCGACGGGACCTGAAAGTTATCAATTTTTTTCCCCGGGTATGCGGTTCTACTTCCACTCAGTCTGCACCGACCCTCCATCAGTGTCCAGAGTCTACCAGCCGACCCTGACAACAGTTGGCATCCCCGTTGGTCTTTCATCAAAGAGGACTCGTCAATGATTCCAACGACTCTAGCAGCACCTAATTCTGAGCTCGGGAGCGATCGTGGCACCTTCTTCTTCCTGTTGTTGGGAACCTAAAGCTGTCAGAGACAAGGTTCTTATACCCTGTTCTAGCCCCTACTCCGACCAGAAGCTGTGCCCGAAGAAATCAACAAAATTATAACGTCATCCCCATCCAGATACGAAGAATCTCCAATTGGTCTCGTCTGCAACAAAATTTTGGGCTGGCCACAGCGTCCAAATACCTGACCGTCTGTCCTGAGACACAAGCAGTAGGCAGAGCCGGCTTTGGTGTCTTTCTTTGCTCATAGTTCAAGTTCCCCTCCCCGCTTGGCCGGCTAAAGGCCCCTTCCCTGTGTGGAGGTCATTTGAGTGTTATATTAATTAACCCCCACCCCGAGATCCCCCCTCCTACGAGAGGTGTAGTTTTGAAACGTTTGAGCAGGTTGAAGCTTCACCGGCGCGACGTTCGGGTGCATACCCATGCCTCCCCGCTCGCCATCGTCTCCGGTCGGGATCGACATCTTCACGCTGATCAGGTGAGCTCCTGAACACCTTTCATTGCTGAGATTTAATTGCTTAGTTTAGTATTACTTTTAGTTGCTCCGTCGGCGGTGAGAGAGTGTCCGGTCTCAAATTGCCATCAAATTGAGTGACCACCGCGGGGCGAGTTGTGAGAGCGACCACTTAACCCACGCCCTTGGCGTACCGGCCACCAGTGAATTGGGCATCCCTGGCCCATTTTGGGTACTCCATAAGCTAGCCAACCATTGGAGTATCAAGGTCCCGACTCGGACCCTCTCCGTCATCGCTAAGTCACCTACGGGCACTAGTGTGTGCTTCGCGATCGTGTTCACTAATGTGAGTCCGCTGCTCAATTTGATTGCTTGCAATATAGGTCCATAGGTGGTTTCACATCAAGTGGTATCAGAGCAAGTTCACAACTTGTCTCTATCAAGTTGGTCCTAGGGCATGTTTATGCATTTAGAGTCCTCGGTTGCATCTCTTTGTCCACTAGCATGGCCACCTCTTACCGACCTTACCAATCGGCCCTCTCCATAAGTCCAAACCACCAAAGGATGCCTACCCCTAACACACATGACCTCCCTGGCCAGGTCAACTACCTCATGAAGGCCTTGACCTATGCCAATGAGCGGCTTGATAACATATCGGGTCGACTCAACCAACCTGGAGAAAATGGGCCGGCCCCAAGGACGGATGATAGAAGGACATGTCCCTCACCTCTCACTTTTGATGGAACTCATCTTAATGACTATTTAGATTGGGAGGCATCAATGGACCATTACTTTGAGAGGAATTCCATATCCGAGGATAGGAAGGTTCGATGTGCGAAAATGCAACTAACCAAAAGGGCTCAAACTCATTGGTTGAAAATTGAAGGCTTAAGGGTAATTTGAAGAGAAGCTCCCCTCACAACATGGGGGGACATGAAGGAACAACTTACGGCTAGATATATTTTCCCCTCCCATTCCAAACACCGAATCCCAAAGAGCATTTCAACTCCTTCATTTCCCCTTGGCCAACCCAAGACCCTAATCACGCATTCCCCACCATTTCCCACCTCTCCTACTCCAACCAACATATCTACACCCTACCTACAAGTCCTCACCACAACCATAGCTCCACAAACCCAATTGGGCCCCATGACCACCCCTCCACCTAGGCCCATGACGACCACCACCCCCCCCACCCCAAATTTTGCCACCAAACCCATATCCCACAAGCCCCCTTGAACCCCACCACTATCCCTCCATCACCCCCAAAGAAAGATGCACCTCCCAAGGCCAACCAACCTAAACCCCCTCACCCAACCCACCTCCCGCTTCCTACACCAATCTTTCCCCAACCTAGGCCTCCACTACTTCCCCTTCCTATCCCAACCAAAGTCCACCCTTGCCCACCACCCCGAATGTGTCATGCGCCGGCTTTCACAAAACCACCCACCATAGATCCTCATACCCCATTAGCATTAGAAGTTGTGGCCCACAGACACACTCAAGTAGAGAAGGATGTCAATCTGGATCCACCTCCCACCATTGTGAAAATTCAAGAGCTCTCAATCCCACCATTCTTTCCTAGTCCAACTCCTCAAGAGCCACACATCCACACACTTGGCACCCCCACCATGAATGAGGCCATACTGCAATGGCTCAAACAAGGACCCACCCTTCCTAGCTCACCCCCACCTCTCTCACCTTTGGGATATCCATCCTAAATTGTCCCCCTCCACAACTATCACACCACAATCCAATCCTACTATGAGGTAGAAGGTTGGGATGATCTCCTCAAAGGTCTAAAGTGGCAATTAGACTTGACTTCTTTGTTGACCCTAGGAGCGGACCGACCCAAGAGCCTTGACCTCATCCATCTATGCATTGGGTCTATCACCTCGGTTTGCACTATTGGTTGCTACACTAGTGACCTCCTTTTCCTTCTCCCCATAGTGGAAGAGCTCATCCCGGTCCACTCCCCTACCTTTGTGATTCCTAGAACCTTGACCAACCAACCCACCCCATACACCGGCCCAACCATTTCACTAGAAGAGGGCGACTCACCACCATATGAGGATCTTGAGGACATGGAGTACCCCTATCTAGGTGACCCTTACCATGATCCCTTTGACCCTTTCCTATGGGAACCTAGATCTCCATGTAACCCACTCACCTTATTCACCACCCACCTTACCCTACCCTTACCGCCCATGTTAACCCAAACCCCTCCCTTCCTAGAATCGGGTTACACCAAGGGAGCCTTGACCATAGGCAACATATACCTTGGGATTGATGAATTGCCTCACTCCATGATATCCCCCTTCTTAGATCCCTTTGATCCATACGAGTGGAAGCTCAAGGGCCACCCCACATCCATGCACATGGAAGTCATCTCTAGGATAGAAATGCATGTGCCTGGGCATACCGCATCACTTGACATGATTCATAAGTCGGGTCTATTCATTCATATCACCCACATGTCAAGTAAGAAGCATGAGTGGTCCATATTTGGGTGTAATGGCCCTCCTTCATTCATCATGAGTCTTAAGCATGTTAGGAGTATTCATGGATGTCCGGGTCCTCCGGCACTTATCACACCCACGCATGAGAGGGACACCTATGGATGCCCCGGTCCTCCCAAATCATTCAATGTCCTCATAACATCAATGCACGATAGGTCTATATGTGGTTGCCCTGGACCACCTTTGCACACCACACATTGCCCACTCACACCGCATCATTATGCATGGCATATAAGCAAGTATCAAGCAACAAGCGGTGAGATTCACAAGAAGCGAGCACAAACTCGTAAGCGCAACTTGGAATTCCAAGTTGGCAACTTGGCGACGATGGCTTTGGGATGGCTCTACCTTAAGGTCACCTCCAAATTGAGGGCACGAGGACTTGGACCTTGCCAAGTTCCGAGTGGCTTTGGCAACCCGAGTTATGGGTTGGACTTTCGAATGGGTTTTGAGATTCACCCCACTTCCCATGTGGCGGATCCGGCACCCTCTAAGGGCACCGCGGTGGATCCTAGTGAGTGCCTTGAGCTTACACTTATCCTTGCGAGAGAAACCCTCGGAGTGCCACCCCAAATTATCCTGAGAGTCCGACGTGAGCACATGGCGGCAATACTAGGCAAGCAAGATCTCGTCGCCAGCATGAGAGTGTGTCCGAGCCACTTTGAAAAGCTGAAGCGCCATTCCCCGGCTACGGACGCTGGTTGAGTTCAAAGATCGTGGCACGCTTGGAGCTGCATTTAGTACACTACTTCCCCGGTGGACCCATACTCGACGGGGTCAAGTTTTCCCCACCCCGGGGGTATGATGGGGACATCCCCAGCAACTTCACTTTTTGGGATACTCTTGTTGCTCGCCATCAGCACATCATCATTTGTGGCCATTAATCTTGAGTCATAGCATGCAATTTTTATTTCATTTGAGTCATGTATGTGTAATCTTTCTTTATTTGAGTCAGTTAATAGGTTAATGGGTCAGTTTGTTAGTCAATTGGGCCCAACTAGTGGGCTAGGCCCAAGGGCGCCCCTCCCTTGGAGTTATTGGTCATTTACTTGTTTGTCAATATTATTTTGGTCTTAGGAAAAGTATGGAGTCTATAAAGAGTCCATCCCCTCTCTCATTTGTAACAACCCTTTATGATCAATCAAAAAATTGAGTAAAGTAGTGTGTTATTGGAGAGGATTCTCCACTTCTCTCTCTCTCTCTCTCTATTGGGGTGGATTCCCCTTCTCTCTCATTCTCTCTTCTCTCTCTTCTCTCTCTCTACAAGGAGGAGGGCGCCCCCTACTCTCTCTCTTCCCCTCCCAATCACCTCCACCCTCCCACCTACCTCCATTAAATCCTCTACAACTTCCCACAAGCCATCATTACTTCCCCCTAGTCCCAAGAGACCCTCCACCAATCCACACCCCACCCTCCAACCCCCAACTACCCATTTCCCTTCCCCAAGCATCACTCCACCTTCCCAAGGCACCCCTTCCCATCCCCAAGACCACCATTGATCACCCCACATTAAGGGAAATTCAAACTCACATTCCCTCCACCCACTTGTGCCCCCCTCACCTACCCCCTTCTCCCTCCAAGCCCAAATTCGTAGCTCCTCTCTCACCAATTGCAAACACCCCATTCCAGACCCCATTCTCCCTCTCCTACACCTTGGAACACCCCCTCCTAGACGCCCTCACAGCAAGGGCTCTCCCCACACTCATCCACCCCCACTTCTCCTCCCATATACCCCATTTCCCCCCATCATCTTCAACCTACAGTTTTTAGTTCGCAGGCAGCAGAGGAGTGCCCAGTTACAGAGGCTGCCACACCTTCACCTAGTAGCTTCAGAGGGCATACCATATATCGTTGGAAGCGTCTCCCAGTCAGCTTTCCAACGGTGGTGGTCTCGGCGACTTACAAGATCGGAGCTGCTCGGAGGAGGCGATCTACTACGACTGCGCAAGACTTCACAGGCAGAGGACCAGAGCCGGAGTGGAAGCTTGACTGCGACGATCCTGTTGGGAATATGATAGAGAGTTCTTCTTAAAAAATCTTCTACTACGAGTCTTCTATCATCTCCAAGAAGCAAAGCCCCGTTTGGCGACCGGATCTCAAAGTTATCAATTTTCTTCCCCGGGTACGCGGTTCTGCTTCCAGTCAGTCTGCACCGACCCTCCATCAGTGTTCAGAGTATACCGGCCGACCCCGACAACATTTGGCATCCCCGTCGGTCTTGCTTCGAAGAGGACTCGTCAACGGTTCCAACGACTCTGGTGGCACCTAATTCTGAGCTCTGGAGCGATCGTGGCACCTTCTTCTTCCTGATGTTGGGAACCTGAAGCTGTCAGAGCCAAGGTTCTTCCACCCTGTTCTAGCCCCTACTCCGACCAGCAGCGGTGCCCGAAGAAATCAACAAAATTCTAGCGTCATCCCCATCCAGATACGAAGAATCTCCAATTGGTCTCGTATGAACAAAATTTTGGGCTGGCCAAAGCATCCAAATACCTGACCGTCTGTCTTGAGACACAGGCAGCAGGCAGAACCGGCTTCGGTGTCTTTCTTTGCTCATAGTTCAAGTTCCCCTCCCCGCTTGGCAGGCTGAAGGACCCTTCCCTGCGTGGAGGTCATTTGAGTGTTATATTAATTAACCCGCACCCCAAGATCCCCCCTCATGCGAGAGGTGTAGTTTTGTAAACGTTTGAGCAGGTTGAAGCTTCACCGGTGCGGCGTTCGGGTGCATACCCACGCCTCCCCGCTCGCCATCGTCTTCGGCCGGGATCGGCGTCTTCACGCTGATCAAGTGAGCTCCTGAACACCTTTCATTGCTGAGATTTAATTGCTTAGTTTAGTATTGCTTTTAGTTGCTCCGTCGACGGTGAGAGAGTGTCCGGTCTCAAATTGCCATCAAATTGAGTGACCACCGCGGGGCGAGTTGTGAGAGCGACCACTTAACCCAAGCCCTTGGCGTACCGGCTGCCCGTGAATTGGGCATCCCTGGCCCATTTGGGGTCCTCCATAAGCTAGGCAACCATTGGAGTATCAAGGTCCCGACTCGGACCATCTCTGTCATCGCTAAGTCGCCTACTGGCACTAGTGTGTGCTTCACGATCGTGTTCACTAATGTGAGTCCGCTGCTTAATTTGATTGCTTGCAATATAGGTCCATAGGTGGTTTCACATCAAAGAACTTTTCAATGAATGGCCATTTCGAGTCAAGTCATGTCATGTCAGGCAAGCAAGCACTTCATGCTTTCAAGCAAGTATAGGAAGTATCACGAGAGTGTGGAATGTCGTAGACTCAACACGCTAGATAGTACTCGGTGCCAAATGCCACACCTAGTCATTCACCTCCCCGGAGATCAAATACTTTTCGGGTGCTCCTCTCTGGACCAGACTGGGCCCTTAAATATGATTACCTTGGCATTGATTTGCTTGGATCATAGATCCCACGAAATCTCGACATCCACAATGTTTAATGGCCCAGAGTTCCAAGATCAAGCTCATGTAATCAAGGTAAAATACGTAAGAACACTGATTTTCTAGAGATTCCAATAATACGCTCAATAATCGAGAGGAATAGTCATTTAAGGAAATGACTCCCGAATGAATAAATGTTGACAATAGACCTAACAATAGGTCAAAATTCGAGATACAATAGCCTAGTTAGGCTAGAATAGCTTACACATATCAAAACCACGAACATATCTATTTTTGGAAAAACTAAAATGTGAAACAGTCAGCAAAGCACCGTTAATATAGGTACACGGTCTAAGCAGGACCGTAAGAAAAATATAAACGGTCTAAGAAGGACCGCTAAAAGCTAGCTGGGTCAAAGATCCAACCCAGAGCGAACGAGTATAAAATGGTCCAAGGTGGGCCATGGTCAGGACTAGATGGTCCTGGCTGGGCCGCTTGAAGAGATAAACGGTCTAATATAAACTATGTACATCACTGAGTCTAGAGGACTACAACCGACGCACAGCCGGTTAAAAATGGTCACAGGAGGGTCGTTCAAGCAGTCTGGCGGTCATGACTAGACCGCTTACTGGCATAAACGGTCTAAGAAGGGCCGCCATCAACAGAATAGTCCCGATTCTGGGATTTAGCAAATATACACGATTTGATCGAGTCAAAAAGGTTCAGGCTTGTGGGTACAACGCGTCCGGCGTCCTAGTGGGAATCCTAGGCTCGCGGGGGCTTATGGAGGCCTCGAAACATGAACACCTAGTCCGGCGGAAGGAATATCTGATGGAGAGGTAATTCAATGTCCAAGAATTTACTAGCTAACAATCAACGGAAAACTGGATATTCGGTCCAGTTCCACCACCAGAGTGGCACGAGCTTAAATCAGAACTAATAAGATAGCAAGGTGATAATGGAACAATGAGACTAACATTAATTACTCTACTCATTTTCCATCATAAGATATCAAGAATGATGATCATGGAGGAATAATCATGAAGAAGATTAACTTAGATCATTAATTCCATTTTCCTAGTTAACATGGTGATATTTATCATAAAAGTCCTACCAGCAAGTTATATAACATGGATTAACAATGCATAACACGTTGTAATCAAATGAACAACACAAGTTAACAAACGGTCACAGATCAGACCGCCAGAAGACTAGAAGGTCAAGGGTAAGGCCGCTTAGCCAAGATAGCGGTCAAACTTACGGCCTCTAGAGAAACAGTGTAAACAAAAAATCGAATCCATGTGGTCTATCGGCGACCGCTAGACAGATAAGCGGTCTATTGTTAGACCGTCAAGTCCAGCGTAGCCCTGATACGAAGCAACACGAGGCAAACGGTCTATCGCGGGGCCGCTAGACCGTGAAAATGGTTAGGTAGAGGTCTGCTACCCCAGACCTTATGGTCTATCGAGGGGCCGCTACAGTCTATGGATTCAAGTACATAAGAAAGGGTGAAAACGGTCAGTCGCGAGACCGCCAGGGTCATGAGCGGTCACTATAAGACCGTTTACAGATCCGAGACTGACCTCCAGCAAGTCATGACCGACCTCAGGAAAACTCGACATATCTCTCTTCATACCATATGAAAATTGGGCATTTTACTGTCAAATGAAAGAGAGGAAAATCCGCACAAGATGGATACAATCAATTAAAATTTAGCCTACAATGATCCTGCCTTATATTGATCAAAAAGGATGGGACATTGCCGAAACCCTAACTCGACATGTCTTGATTGAAGACCTAATCATGATCGCTATACTAAATAAAAACTGGGAAATTTAGTATCATTGGAAAGAGGACACAAAGATGAACAAACTAGCATGCTCAGATTTGGATTTGGCTTGAGAGAAACCTACCAATTTGGAAGAAGAAAGGAAAAATGCGCTCGCCGAAACGCTAAAACACGCCGCCACCAAATGCCCAAATTCACTCGACTCCGGCCACGAAAGCCCGCGCCACCTATTGGAAAAATAAAAAGAGGCCTAGGGCTGCTAAAGCCCTCTATTTATTGAGCCTATAGGTCGTCTTAGAGATTGAATTCGACCCAAGAGTCCTAATAGAAGAAATCGGCGAAAAAATTAGGATGAAGCCTAATCCGTCGCCGCCGCCACCAATCTATGGGTCTAGGGTTAGGGTTTTCGAAGGGTAAATCGATCTACTAGGGTTACCCTTTCGATTGGGACTGGTTTGGGCTCGATTGCTTAAGAATTGGGCTCCAATTTGGTCATTTAAGGTTAACATATTAAAACAACGAATTTAGCCATTAATTCCTTAATTCAGCCTAATCAAGTTTTTATTAGGGGTCGGCCTAGTTGACATATTGTTAAACACTTGGTTCTCTATAAGAATATAATTTTTCTATAATTTTAGAAATTAGTCACAACTTTGGCCTACGGGTGAAATTCAATTAATTTAATTTATACCTATTAAATTCAAATCATCATAGAAAAATTCGGTTGCATCTTGAAATATGAAATCATTTTTATGGTGATTATATAAAAATAATTATTTCTTTTTATTGATATAATTTGACCACTTTCAAAATAAATAATATTTTTTAACTAAAAAAATTATTGAAGTCATTAAATAGCAAATTAATAGCTTTAATCCGTTTGAATTTATGATCCGATTAGTCATTCTTATTTTTACAAAATTAGATCCCCTTTTCTTTTCTTTTATTTATTTCTTCACATGAGATTTAATAATATAAGCAATAATTAACCGCACATTTTTTATTTATTTCTATTTATCACATTTTATTCCAATACATATTTCAAAATTTTACCTTTTATATTTTATTATTTAACCGGGGTGTTACATAACTTCTCTATCTTGAATTGGCATTCAAACCCGACAACAAATACAATCATAAGCTTGACATAACCCTATCAACAGGGGAAGTCCCAAATATTTTTTCGGGAGAGGGATGAACAATAGAAATCCACAGATAGGAAAGCAGAGCTGAAACTTCAACAAGACAATCAATTTCACTTTTCCAGATCAAAAGTCTTTACTATTTGAAATAGATGAGGAATCACAAGCACCCTCTTGAAACAAAAATCTCTCTCGCACCATCAAGGCCTCCACTTGTATAATAGACTATTCAATATATGGGTACTCATGATCCTTCAGATAGCAACACATATTGCCCTCTAAACCACACCCCAATCCAGGGCTTCAGGTGGGGGACGGAGGTTGCAGCAGAGAGGGGGTAGGTGGACATCATGAGAGCATCCTTTTGCCTCCCCTTTCTATCTACCTCCGCCGTCGAAACCCCGGCCCCTCCATCTCCACTACCCTCCTCGATCCCACTCTGAAGCCTCCATGCTACCCGCCTACCCCTTCAGAAGCCCCCCCCTCACTGGAACCCCCCTTGTTGTCCCCCGCCCTTGCCAAAGCCCCCCTCCCCATCTGCTACCCCCTCCCCTACGGGGGTGAGACTTCAGGGCACCGCCATCAATCTGCATCTCTCGATGGGCTCATCCATGAGCTTCATGCTATAGAAGGCGGGGAGCGAGGTGTGGGGGTGGAGCACGCAGACGCCATCGGTGAGGACCATGTCGGAGAAGAGCTTATTCTGGCGACAACGCTTTCTAGACGGGGGAGGGGCTTCCACCTCTGGCAATGGCAGCGTCTATGGCGAGGGGGTTTCATGGCTTCCGCAAGGGAGGAGGGTTGGGATCTTGAGGAAGGGGATGAGAAGGAGGTGAAGGGTCTAGCAAACGAGGAGGAAGACGACTTCGTCTTCCACAGTGGACATGGAAATGGGGAGATCACCGGAGATGGAGAAGAGGGTAGCTGACTGGGTTTATGTGGTTTTCATGGGGAAGAAGGAGCTCGAGATGGGAATAGAGATTTGAGGGTGGGCGGCTAAAATATGGGGGGAAATCAAAATCAATTGGGTGCCCAAATCCACTATGCATTGCCACCCGCAGGGTCACACTCAATTCCTAAATTTTGATTTTTTTTTTATTTTTTTTAATATCCCTACGCTTTATTGAGAATGAAACAATATCTAAGGTCTATTCTCACATTTACCTAAAAAACGTAGGAATAGATTACTTTTTCCTACATTTATTTAAAAACCGTCGGAATAAGGTGGACATATACCAACGTTATAATGAAACGTAGGAAATTTACCTATGTAATTTTAAAAAAGTCAGAATAAGTCATATATACCTACATTTTCTTTAAACATATGTAAAATTTGTGACTATAGGTCCCATTTCTTGTAGTGATATGTAGAGAATCAGTGGCCGCCCTTTGACAGGTTCCCCCAGTACCAGCGGGGTCTTCAAATACTCCTTCAGCTGGTCAAAATACTTTTGGCATTCTTGATTCCAAACGAACGACGTATCTTTCATCATCAGCTTACGGAATGGCTGACATCGCTCGGACAGGTTGGAGATGAACCTGCGGATATAGGCTAATCGGCCCTACAATGACCGCAGTTCCGTTATGTTCTTCGGAGGTGGCAACTCCTGAATGGCTTTTATCTTGGAGGGGTCTATTTCAATTCCCCGATATCGGACAATGAAGCCCAGAAACGCCCCACTGGAAATGCCAAAGGCGCATTTCATCAGGTTCATCTTCAGCTCATATTGCGAGAGCCTTTCGAATATAATCCCGAGGTCACTCAGGTGATCTTCTTTCTTCCTGGTCATGATGACCAAATCATCGATGTAGCATTCGACTTTGTCATAGAGCAGTTCATCAAATATCTTCGTCATTGCCCTTTGATAGGTGGCACTGGCATTTTTGAGGCCGAAAGGCATCCTTTTATAGTGTAATATCCTATTTGGTGATCGAAAAGCCGTATGAATTCTGTCATGCTCGGCTATCCATATCTAGTTGTATCCGGACGACCCATCCATGAAAGATAGGGCTTTGTGGCCAGTAGTGGTGTCTATCATGACTTCAGTGATAGGAACCAGGAAATCATCTTTTGGGCACGCTTTGTTCAGGTCTCGAAAGTCCACACATATTCTGATCTGGCCATTCTTCTTCTTGACGGGCACAATGTTAGCCAGCCATGTGGTGTATTGGTTTTCTGCTACGAAGCCGACGTCTATGAGCTTGTCAACCTCTTTGTAAACCTGACTTATCAGTTCTGGCCTCATTCACCGAGGTGATTGCTTCACCGGTTCGACTTTGGGGTCAATGGCCAATATATGTTGAGCAAATTCAGTGCTAAGGCTTGTCATTTCTTTGTAGTTCCAAGCAAAATAGTCTAGCAACTCTTGAAGGAGCTCTATATATCATTTTCTTTCTTCTGGGAGAAGAAGGGCACTAAGGAAGGTCGCCTAGGCTCATCTTCTGTGCTGAGGTTTACTTCGATCAGCTCATCAACAATGGCCTGGCCACCATCTTCTATTTTCAGGGGAGCCAGCTGTAGATCGATGAAGCCTTCATCATCTTCTTCAGCTTCGAGGACATCATATATGTCTTCTCACTTTGTCTCACTCAGCGACTGGGCTTCGCCAGCTCCTTGTCTTGCTCCAGAATTGGTGCCGATGCCGACAATATAGCTTCCGAGCAACTTGAGTATTGGCCCATAGGTGACTCGCCCCTAGGGGCAACAAAGAGTTTCGTAGCCTCTTGTCATTGCAGATCATTATCGGAGGTCGTAATAGACTCTGTGACAATATATTCCCAGCATTTGTAGGTGACATCGGCCTTAGGCCCTTCATGTATCATTGTGTAGGGTTTCATGATATCTCCTGGCATAGAAAGCCGTAGAATGTCTTCACAATCTTCTTGATAATCATCATAGATAGCCTCTACGGGGCCCTCACCCATATGGGTGAAGAGGGAGACCATATTTACTTCATAGCATCTTTCATCAGCTAAACTCGCGACCTCCATGGACAAGGAAGTGGAGCTATATGCTTCCTTCTTCGTAATCAGCATCTGCTGTCCAGATGGCTGCTTCCTGGTTCGAGGCTTGCTTTGCTCGATGTCTGATGTATCTACGGGGGTCGAGTAGTGGACTGAGACCATATAGACTCCCCTTTTATAAATGCCCGCTTCATGTGGGCGCGGGGGGTTCACTTCATACCCCCCCATTTGCAGCTCACCCCTCCTGACCAGGCCTTGAGCGATATCTTTGAATACATAACAACTCTCAATGGGATGCCCCAGCACCTGATGATAGGAGCAGAATTGAGGGTCATCCCTTCTTTCGGCATCCTCTGGCCTTTTGGGCTCTGGCAGAGTGATCTTGTCGTAATGACACGTCCATTCAAAAATTACCCGAGTCTTGTCTCTCGAGAAGGAATAGGGTTTCTTCCTTTTCTCTCGCAATGAGGGGATTCACTCCGCAGGCTGATTAGTCGAAGGTCTGGCTACCTCCTTCATCTTCCTCTTCAAGTGCTTGAGAGCGCTGGGGTCGACGCTTGAAGATCGGTCTCCTTGTTCTGCCATGGCAACGGCTGGGCAGTGCTTCGATAGTTGGGCTTCAATATCTGCTGCCATTATGCTCAAGTGAACAAAGGATTGGAATTTGACGCCAACTACCCTTTGGAAAATCTCTTCCTTCAAGCTTCATTTGCGAACTTCGATGGCAGCTTCGTAGCCTAGAGGAGGCTTGCATCTTTCGTGGAGGTCCCTCCACCTGTTAATGTAATCCATGGCATATTCACTATCTTTCTGCCTGTGGCTATACAGTTCTGCCTTAGTTACAGTGAAGTGCTCCGGGTTCGTGGAGCTGCAGATGCGGGATGGACCACGGACTCGACTCCAAATGGATATGCAATCCTCGGACTCTAAACAAGCTCGCGATCGTCCCTTTTTGAGGGAAGCGTCGGACGTGCGCGGTTGAGAAACCGGCAAGAGCTAGGGTGGTCAACTTACAATTTCGTGCCCGGATCGGTTCACGGGCCGATATATCTCTCTCTCTCTCTCGCAGCAGCGATGATATAAAAGTAAAGCGGGCTACGATCCTAGCATGATCTCTAGCAGTGGCGTAAACAAGTATATACGAATAAAGCATATGTGGAGCGAATACGATATCTCCATGCACCTGGTGTGGGGAAGACGATCCCGGCTGATCTCGTACTCCCGGATCAAATATTACACAATAATTACAGCAAAAAATTACTACCCACTCCACGCAGGGAGGTAAAGGGCGGCACAAGTGGGACCCGGGAGTAACGAGTTCGGGTTGACGGGCAGCTTCTTGTAGCTTCGGCGGCACGCATACTCACGGTCGTGGGACCCACGTGCTGGTCGGTGGTGCTGTGTGGGGCCAGAGTGGCACCACTGTGGTGGGGACGCCTGGAGGGGTGCTCCCTGGGGCGGCGGCGCGCTGGTTCGCCGGTCGGAGGCCGGGCGGCTCCGATCGTCACTCACCGGAGTTGCTGTCCATGGATTTGAGTTTTGTCTCAGACCCGCGCGACCGGATGAGAACTGCTGCTGCGGTCACTCCCGACATCGGATTGACGCACAAGAGGTATCGCTGGAAAGCTGACTTAAAATCCTTCGATCTATAGACAGAGAAAGAATTTTGAATTTTTCGTTGATGGCCTTTATCGAATATTAAAGCTGCTGGCGCTCAGGATCAGAAAACTTAGGGCAGAACCAAGTTTTCCTGAGAGTTGGCGTTGAATGCATTGTAGACCTTCGATTTAGCTTTTGAGCCCTTCACAAAAGTTGTAGAGACCGAAGAGAGAAAAATAGGGATATAGCTTATGAAAGGTTTGGTGGAAGTTTTGATTTTTTTTGTGGATTTTATACTGACCCTGGGTCGGATCTGGACAGTAGGGACTTAATAGATTTTGGGAGAAAGAATCAATTTCTAAAAATAGGTAGAGGGATTTTAAAATTCAACAAAAATTTGTGGAGAAAGGGGATGGTGGACAGAACAAACCCTCAAAATTAGGGCTCAATCAGACAACAAGAACCAGAGATACAATTTCGAAGGAGAGGTTCTGTCCTGATTTGGACAGAACTTTGATGTAGCGGCGGTGGCGGCAGCAGAAAGGAAATATAGAGAGGCTAAGGAGAAGATAGAAAGGCATCACACCCAAGATTTAGCAGAAATCCATCTGCAAGAGGGGGAGGGAGAGAGGAGGAGGGCACAACCTTCTTTGGTTCCAACCAAATTTCACAATTTTTTTTCTCTTCATTAAATCTCTAATGACACTATACATAGGCTTATATAGAGAATGGCAAGGAGTGGGGGGCTAGGAATTTTGTGAGAAATAGGCCATTTTCTTCCCCCATGTGGTCAAAAACCCAAAATAAATAAATTACATATGGAGGTGGCACTGCTTTGACTAGGTAGGTAAGGTAGGTGGCCTCCCTTTGACATTTTCAACCACTTGTCTCCCATGTGTCCAATTGACTAGTCCATCCTCTAGATGCCACCTTGGCCTTTGACCAGCCCCACATGACTTAGGTGAACCAATGGGGAAGGACTGGGGGGCCCCATGCTGGACCTACTAACAACTTGCAAATAAACCCAAAGAATCCAAGGGAATGACACATTGGCTTATAAAGCCTTAAAATTGCACATATACTTTCCCAAGGATATAAAAGCAAACTAAAGGACTCAAATGCAAAAAAAATAAAAGTCAGTGCTCGGTGTCGATTCCCATCAACTCTCCCCGGGTGGGAGGAACTCGACCCTGTCGAGTAAGGGGTGAAGCTACTTATAACGCCAGCGGATCCGTCACCGTACAATGAAGCACGGAGTATGCTCCACTCCAAGTAATCGACACTTGCTTATCCCGTATATATTCGATATGCACATGCTACCGTGGGAATGAGGCTAGAGGTGGACACTCCGGGGTGGGGTCACTCTCAAAGGAGGGAAGGCAGCTCGAAGACGCACTAGGAATCACCGCGGGTCCCTTATGTGACTAGATCCGATATGTAAAGTAGAGCCGATCCGAAAGTCCGATAAGTCTCATACTCGAAAGGGATGAACAACGCGAGCATACAAACCGACTTGACTCGATGCACACACAAACACACGACAGACAGACGAATCAAAGACTCATAAAGACCCTAAACAACCTGATGTTAGTCCGACCTATGCACAGGTGATGGTGGACCAGGACACCCGAATTTGTGCCACGCATACACTAGATGTACTCGATGGTTGACGGAATGGAGGACTCCTAGATACCCTAAGATATACCACTCATGCATTGGCGATCTATGGGATTTGGGTGGGGAAGGGCTAGGAGATCCAAAACTACCCTCGTCATTACCCCTAAACGTAGGTATGGCTTGCCAACTAGACCGAGGGGTAGGGGTGGAATAGTGAACTCCTTGGAAGAAGTGGAGTAAATATGATAGCTCGGGAGGTTCACTAGTGAAGGGGTCAAAAGGGTCAAAGAATGTGTGACCCCTCGGTTCCTCCGTTACATAGTCCCGTGTTTGAAATTCATGAAGGTGATGGTCACCTCCATCCATCGTGGTAGATGAGAACGTGTATAGAAGATATGGTTCCTCCCTCCGGATAAATGGAGCAAAGGTAGGCTCGGCAGGTAAGGGAAGGAACAAGAGAATCTCCGTGGTGACACAACCCACGGTGCATACGGAGGTAATGGACCCTAAGGCCGGATGGGTGAAGCTAAGACTAGTGGGTTGGTCGAAGCTTCGGGCCAACGAATGCGTCAACTTCCATTGCGTGTCTAATCCAATAATAAGGTCATCCAATGTATCAACATGGTGACTAGACCGAAAGGTAGTGTGGAAGGAGTTGACGGGCACTAATTGTAAGGTGGGGTCCATAGAAGGGTAAGGACGTGGGACCAAGCCATCCTTGAGCCAACTAAGAAGCGGGCTCGGCTATGTATAGCGTACCCGTTAGAAACACGGGTGGCTCGAGTTGAGGTGGCTCCCAATATGATGGCTCCGGATGAGGATCGGAAGGTAAGGGTGGTAACGGAGCACTCACGGGTGGTGAAGGCAATGGGGTAGGTAGTCTGATCGGCTCGGGACTCAGTTGGGAGGTAGATGTTTGCTGAAGGGCAGCCAGGGTAGCATCGGCTCGCTGTAGGTCGTCATTAAATTGAGATTCAAATGGCTCGACCTCCAGAGGAATGCATCGCGGCTTATAGGACTGCGCCAGAGAGAATGCATCGCGGCCAAGACATTGGATTCGAAAGTAAAGCCGCAAACCTCTCCGAAACTGAAAGGCAGTCGTGGTGTTCTCCTCTCCAACTCCATATTCCAATCGGTACTTATCATAGTCCCAAATGTACTCGGACACGGACCTATCGCCTTGGACTGGTAGGCATGGGTTGGCCATTGGTGCCGAAAAGATAGGAATGGATCCCTAGGAATGGATATGCAAGGCCATTTGGACAAGACACTAGACCGACTATGTAAGGGTGGAATGCATGCACACTAAGGACACGACACCAAGACTCGATACGTGGCGGAGTTAATCGATCCGAAGATCACTCGCGCAAGTGTGCGGCTTTCCCGATAGGCGTAGCCTAACGTTCGGACAACACCTTTTTATATATCGGGTTATTGGGATGAAATGCAACCTAGATTGACTAAGATGATGACTATACGTAAATGACACTCTTTTTTATTTTTAGACACCCTAGACTCAACTGGCGCTCTGATACCAAATTGATGCGGGACGGACATGCGACCTGGGACTCTAGCTCGTGGGTGTCCCTAGCGAGGGAAGATGTGGGATCGTGTGCGGTTGAGAAACCGGCAGTGAGTCTCGGGTATCTGCCTTTCCGCGTTAACTCGGGTCGAGTCACGGGACGGGTTACGCTCACTCTCTCGCAGCGGTGAATAAAAGTATAGCAAGCTAGATAATCTATCACTCATGCAGCGGCATATACAAAAATATACGAGTAAAGCAATGCCTACGAGGAGGGTAGCGAGTGTACCTCCACGCTTCGGGCGTGGGGAAGACATTCCCGGCCAAGTACGATAACTCCTGGTAACAACGGTAAAAGTTAATTACAACAGTGAATTTTATTGCCCACTCCACGTAGGGAGGTAAAGGTCTACAAGTGGGGCCCGGGAGGACCGACCCTGGGTTGACGGGCAGCAAACTGGAGGTGCGTACGGCACGAACTCGGCATGCTGGTCCGACTCGGTCCTACGTCGACTCAGTATTATTCCAACTCCGTGCTGACTCGCTAGATAGTAAGGCACAATTTCCAAAGGAACGTCGTCTTCCTGAGATCTTCCGGAGGCGCCGCTTGGCTGGGACGATGGCGGGATGTCCCTGATCGACTCTGAGGGCGGTCGCTGAAGTTGACCTTTGATATTTATTACTGAATTTTCTCCCAGACTACGTTGTGCTGGCAGAATTTGCATCTGGTTGTAGGAATTCTTTTCGTGAAGGTGTGTACAGCAGATCCGAATTCAGCCAGCACAACTCAGTCCAGGAGAAAATTCAGTAATAAATATCAAAGGTCAACTTCAGCGACCGCCCCTTCAGAGAGTCGATCGGGGACATCCCGCCATCGTCCCAGCCAAGCGGCACCTGTGGAAGATCTCAGGAAGGCGACGTTCCTTTGGAAATCACGCCTTCCTGTCTAGCGAGTCAGCACCGAGTTGGAATAGTACCGAGTCGGCACAGGACCGAGTCGGACCAGCAGTCCGAGTTCGTGCCGTACGCACCTCCAGATTGTTGCTCGTCAACCCAGGGTCGGTCCTCCCAGGCCCCAATTGTAGCCCTTTACCTCCCTGCGTGGAGTGGGCAATAAAATTCACTGTTGTAATTAACCTTTACCGTTGTTTCCGGGAGTTACCGTACTTGGTCGATAACGTCTTCCCCACGCCCGGAGCGTAGAGGTACACTCGCTACCATCCTCGTAGGCATTGTTTTACTCGTATATTTTTATATATGCCGCTACATGAGTGATAGATTATCTAGCTTGCTATACTTTTATTCACCGCTGCGAGAGAGTGAGCGTAACCCATCCCGTGACTCGACCCGAGTTAACGCGAAAAGGCCGATACCCGAGACTCACTGCCGATTTCTCAACCGCGCACAATCCCACGTCTTCCCTTGCTAGGGACACCCGCGAGCTAGAGTCCCAGGTCACGTGTCCGTCTCGCATCATCTGCCTTGCCAGAGGAGAATGCCCCTAGTTAAATCAGATAAAAGTTTGGCCATTTCGGCCAACTACGCCTTCAGTATCTTGATCTCCGGTTGTTGCTCGTATAATAATGCGAGCGTAACAGGGTTGTATTGAGAGAGATCCAGGGTGCATCTCAGACCACTAATTTATGTTCTATAGGCAATAACACTTTTTCACCTTGACTATCTGGGACCAGTCCTTCAGAAGTGGATGGGACCAGCTCTGTATCCCTGCATGGAGGTGGCCTCCAAAGGTGTATTTCTTCATTTTGCATTTCGCCATCCGGAGGCACGTGCTGCTCTTGAGCCTTCTGTATATCTGGGTCTTCTAGGTGGTCATCGTCAGGGTGTGGCAAAGACAGATATCATGTTTGCTTCATAGAATTCTCATACAGAGAAACCCAAGCTAGGGTACTAGGTGATCTATAGTAGTTCTTTATCCAAGTTGGGCAGATACCACAACTTCTTGAACATTTGATTTTGGCTTGAAAGAAAGGCACATGCTGCCTCCTGGCCATCTTCACCATTTTGCCAGATATATCAGGAAGCCCCATGATCGGGACAACTGGGTCGTAAATTTCTCCGAGGAATCTGCAATCGTCATCCTCTTTCACCGGCTGTTCATTAGCCATATAAATTATCATGGGTTGGCCCTCAGGATTGGGCACCTCCAGAATTTTCAATAATTCGACTGTTTGATAGTCTATATCTGTAAGGGGCTCTGTGATCCCTGGAGGGATTTTCACGTAACCAAGCAAATCCTGGAGCTCTGGCATCTCTAGCTCTGGGTGAGTATCGGATGGGATTGCTCGAACCACCCCTTCAACTTTAGAAATGTGCGACACCTCTTGCGGAGCCACATAGTCGGGCGGGGGCAGAGGGAACCATTCGCCAGTTTCTTATATCTTCTTCCCTTTGCCTTGAGCTGGCTGGGGAGTCTGCTTTGGATTCTCCATATAGAGTGGTGTATCCAGTAGATGGCTTTCAAACACCTCAAAGGGGTGTAAGTCAGCAAATATTCTTTTTTCTTTTCCATCCTAAGGGTACTTGATGCATTGGTGCAAAGTAGAAGACACTACCCAGTTTTGATGTAGCCAGGGTCGGCCCAGCAATGCTTTATATGAAGTGTCGGAGTTAATGATGTGGAACTGCACCTTGGTGGTGAAGTCTCCTAGCAAAAGCTCGAACTCCGCTATGCCCATTGGGACTTCAAACTTCTGGTTGAACCCATCTATCTTCATGTCCCTGACCTCGATCAGGTGCACATTGAAATAATACTTCTGGTAGACCCGATAGTGGAGTATGTTCACCGCTGCCCCTGGGTCAATTAGGATCCTATTTACAAGCTGGCCATTCAATTGCCCTTTCATATATAAGGGTCTATTGTGGCTGGCCGAAGGCAGGAGCATATCTTCCTCGGCAAAAGTGATGGTTATTCCCGACTGCATCTCGGTGAAACAACTCTTGTAGTATGCTGGGGTTTGTAAGCCTGCAATGATGGCCTGCCTGGTTTCTTCATCGAGGGAGAGTATCTCCCAGATGCTGAATCTTGCTGGGATCCTTTTAAATTGTTTCATTATTCAAGTGTCGGCTCTGACATGGGTAATTTTGCCTCCTCAGCTCTGGTATGCTTGCCGCGGTTTGGTGCCGGAGGAGTCGGCGGAGAAGACAGTTTATCTTCCTCTTCGGGGGTTGCCCGATCTCGACACACTTGTTCGGCTGGTTCCTTTATCTGCACAGGCTTAGTTACAAAGGCAATGCCCTCATTATCTTTGTTTGTCGGGGATGGCGCATCTAAGGCCGAGGTAGGAGCTTTCTTGGCTTTTGAATCGGCCTGCTGACCCAACTGTTTCCCCTTCTACGTAAGCAGAAATTCGGTGAATGAGGGAACACCCTGGCCGGTTGTATCTTCAGGGTAGAGGCCCAGTGGAGGTGGGACTCTTGTGCCTTTCACTTCAGGTTTGGGGATTTGATACAGCTGTTCACCCCTAAATATGATATTGTGATTGGCCGGGGGCAAGCGTCCCCATCTACTCCCAGATCTAGTGACATGCTAGGAGATGGAAGCTTCACCCTGGTTTGCTTCGGCCTGGTTTGCTTTGGCCAGCACAAAGCATTTCTCTTCGTCTTCCTCTTTAGAGTTTTGGGCCATGTTGAACAAAATCTACAGAATATTGGAGGATACAATGCTACCCTTTTTTTTGTTCTTCGGCTTCTTCTTTTTTCTTTTTCTTTTCAGCTAGCATCCACTCGCATGGAGCATCTTTCAGGGTAGCTTCACCCCATATTTCATCCACAGCTTCTTAATCTAGCCTAAGGGACTCCAGGTGCTCCCAGGGGACATAGTCCTTCAGCTGCACCGGCTGGATCTTGGGTTGTTCATATTCCTCCAACCCATCGATGATCACTTGCAGTTGTTCTACTGCCGGGCTGGCTTGTTTGTGCATCTGCAACGGGAGCTACTTCTTCTTGTTATTGGTTGGCCTTCGGATGACCATGCGAGGGGTTTTCTCATACCAAAATATGGTCATGGCGGGTGGCTTCAGCTGAGGCGTCACACCATGGATTCAGACTCCCAATGCAGAGCAGGATGCCGGCTTTCTTCTTTCCTTCTTTGGTACCATCTGCAACTTCCCTGGTCCTTTGTAGGGGCCAGGATGAATGCCCGTAGGTGTGTTTTGTACAAGCTTCTGACCCCTGCTCAGGCAATTGTTGATATAAGAAAATCATATTGGATGTTGCCCCCATCACAGGCATCTCATGAGGGCGTGGTGGGTCCACCTTGTATTGGCCCATTTGGAGCTCCCCCTTCTTTATTAGACCTTCAATAGTGTCTTTAAACACATAGCAGTCTTTGATGGGGTGCCTGAGCATCTGATGATATGGGTAGTATCAAGGATCATCTTTCCTCTTGGCATCGCCGAGTCTCTTCAGCTCCGGGAGAGTAATCTTGTTGTATCTGGTGGCCCATTCAAAGAGGACTCGGGTCTTCTCCTTTGGAAAGGAATAAAGTTTCTTCATTCTGGTTCGTAAGGACAAGCCTTCTTGTTGTTCAGTCGGCTTGGCTGGAGGAGTGTTGGCGACTCCTTTATCCTTGTTCTTCTGCTGCTCAAAGTCCTTAAAGTCGACCCTGTTGACTTCTTTGGGGGCAGGCCGTTTATCAGCCGACTTTGCCTTTTGGCATGGGGGAGCTGGGGTGGAAGACTATCGGGAGAGGAAAGCCTCGATTTCCACTACCACATTGTTCAATCGGTCGAAAGACCTGATTTCCATACCGATCATCCGTTCGAGGACTTCCTGCCATAGATTATGCTTGTAGATCTGGACCGCATCCTCTTGATGTGGCGGACAACTGCACCTCATGCTGAGGTTCCGCCATCTCTTGATATATTCTAGAGCAGTTTCATCATTCTTATGCCTGGAGGCATAGAGTTCAGCCACGGTGACTTCCCTTTCGGTGATGTGGAATCGCTCCCGAAACTTTCGTTGCATATCCGGCTAGTCAGTGATGGACCCTGTCATCAGGTTTGAGTACCATTCGAAGGTAAGCCCAGTGAGCGAGGACCAGAAGAACATCAATAGGTACGATTGATCGGTCACCAAATCGCCCTCCACGTTGACGTAATAGGCTATGTGTTCCTTTAGCAAACCTTGCCCATTGAACTTATCAAACTTTGGCGACTTGTTGATACCGGGAGGTAATCTCTTGGCCGCGGGATTGAAAGGGTAAGGCACCTTGTACACATCAAAAGGAGCATGTTCATCACTGCCCCGATCTGCAAGTTTCATCTCGATCATCTGCTCGATCATCACCTCATTCGCCATTGTCGGATCCACCGGTTCCGGGTAGAAATAAGATGGCTGCATCCGTGGCGTTGACAACACTGTCGCTTGGGATATAGTGGTGGCTTCTTGGTGCTGGGGAGCCAAATGTAGTATTGGGGCTGTGCCCCCAGTGTAGTGGGGTGCCAGTTGAGAAGCCGTCTGTTGACACCCATTTTCAGCCCGCAAGTCCAGTTCTTTTTCTTATTTATCATGTTTGATGCCCCAAATTATCCATTATTTTAGAGACTTCTTTGACTGTGTTTCGACCCCGTTCTTGGCCATTTTTCGAGCCCATTGAGCTTTGGAAGCCTTTACATTTTATTCCCCCACTTTTGGGACCAAATCGGGCCTTCCGGAAGGTCGATCGGGTGTCCAGAAGTCACTCGCACAGGCCCCTAGTCGTGGTCTTTAATGAGAGGGGGAGGATGACGGGTGGCGAGCCACCCTCAAATGCACGCCCTACTCAAGGGATGTGTTTAATGAGAACGGGGGGATGACGATCCCTAGCAAGTAGATTGAGCCCGTCTTTGGGTGTTGCAGATTGCTTTGTAAAAATCTAAACAAATTAAATATTTTTAAAATCTAAAAAAATTAAATATTGTCAAAATCTAAAAAAGATCAAATATTGTCAAAATAAAAAAAATCTAAAATTGCCAAAAATCTAAAAAAATCATAAACTTGTCAAAAAGCGAAAAAATGTGACTTTTGTTTCTTTCTTTCTTGCATCTACATTATTCTTTGTCTTGAGGATAGATGTAATATGTTTGCTAAGTGTTCAGGTCGCAGGCTCAAGCTTTCCTTGCTCTCTATCTTTCACTCTACTTCATGTTCACATTCTTCTGATCTGTTCTGCTCTCCTCTTCAATCCACTCTCTCGATCTTTCTAAAGCTTGTATCATTCTCAGTCTTTGCTTTGCTTGCCTAGCCTCATCATATCTCCATGAGAGGGCTTTGTCTCCAGATTATGAATCTGACGGTTCTGCTTCATCTGATCTTGGGCTTTGATTGAAGAGCGTATTTGTCTTATCTTTTGTCCCGTCGTATCCTTGTCACACGTGTCTATGTCCCTCTGTGTCGTCCTACACGTGTTGTTATGTAGCTCCGTGTCTGTCATGTTTTCGTTCCACTATGTTTTCATCTCAATGTGTTGCCAGGCCATGTATTGTTGTTGTCATCCCACACTTGTGTTGTCTGTATCTTTTATCCCTTGTGGTTGTCATCCCATGTGCATTTGTCCCACCATGGTCTTGTCCCACCGCGTGTGCTGTTCCACCATGTTGTGGTGTTGTCTTGCCCCACCATGTTCTTTAGTCCCACTCACGCTTATTGTTTGTTCATGTGATGTCTTGCATATGTTGTTCATGTGATTTCCTCCTTCATTATGTTATTTTGTGTTATCTTTCGTTAATTTGAGATTATATTTTGTTATGTTATCTTCATTCTTATCTTGTTCTATTAATGAAAAATCCAAAAAATGTCGTTCCGCTTGGCAGGTAAGTCAGGTATGGCTCTCTATCCCTTTTCATTATTGCATTACTATATGTTATCTACATTATTATAGCCTCTCCATATCCGGCTGGTTATCCGTGTGCTCTGAGATCTGATGTTCCCCTTTAACAAAAATGATGATGATCTAGGAGCATATGGTTAATTGTTGGATAAGCCATTAGTTTGAGTCGGGTGGGGGGACGATGGACTCTATCTCCCACGCCATGGTTGCAAGAAAACTCTTGACCCCATCTTGCTTAGTTTGGCAATATTATTCCTGAGTACTTTCTATTTTATTCTTTATTTGCATTCGTTTTGGTGATTTCTTTATTTTAGCCCAGCATGCCTCATGTCATTTTTTAGCACTCGCGTCTCGTGAATCTTTCAAGATTTCTCCTCAGCAATGGTTGATTGCACTTCAATTCTCTTGGATAAGAGAATCTCATTCCACTCTGAGTTTGAACGTCTTCTCTAATCTGCCCGCTTGGTCTGGTTGGCTAGCGTGATTCCACTCTGGGTTTTATCTCAATTTTACTTTCCTTTCCTTACTTTTCAGTTGTGTTCTTTCCGATCCCCTCATTGTCCGTGGATTGTGTCCCCGATAAGATAGGTCGTGTTTCCTTTCCATTAGTTTAATTAGTTCTCCAAACATTTCTCATCCTTGTCATCCATTCCTAATGGTTAGTTCAGCGTTTTTGTGAGAATTCCTATCGCTTGTTGGTTGTAACGTGTGTTTTCTTCCCTCATGCCCGTTTTTCAGTTCTCTTCACTTCATCTCTGCTTTATCTACATTTCTCGTCGCAATCACATTCGCTCCATCTCCAATTCCATTTCGCCTCCGTGCCGCTTTCGCTCGTTCTCTTTCGAAGTAGACATCAAGGAGGGGCATCTGTTGACACCAATTTTCAGCCCACAAGTTGAGTTATTTCTCTTATTCATCATGTTTGATGCCCCGAATTATCCATTATTTTGGAGTCTTCTTTTACTGTGTTTTGACCACGTTCTTGGCCATTTTTCGAGCCCAGTGAGCTTTGGAAGCATTTACCTTTGATTCCCCCACTTTCGAGACAAAATCAGGACTTCTGGAGGGTCGATCGGGCTTCCAAAAGTCACTCGCACAATCCCCTTGTCGCGGTCTTTAATGAGAGGGGGAGGATGACGTGTCGCGAGCCACCCTTAAATGCACGCCTTGCTCAAGGGAAGTCTACAATGAGAAGGGGAGGATGATGATCCCTAGATAATAGATTGAGCAAGTCTTTCGATGCTATAGATTGCTTTGTAAAAATCTAAAAAAATAAAATATTTTTAAAATTCAAAAAATTAAATATTTTCAAAATCTAAAAAAAATCAAATATTACCAAAATACAAAAAATCAAAACTTACCAAAAATATAAAAAATCAAAAAAATGTCAAAAAAGCCATAAACATGTGTCTTTTGTTTCTTTGTTTCATGCATCTGAATTATTCTTTATCTTGAGGATAGATGTAATATGTTTGCTAAGTTTATAGGTCGCAGGCTCAAGCTTTCCTTGCTTTTTATCTTTTACTCTACTTCATGTTCACATTTTTCTGATATGTTCTGCTCTCTTCTTCAATCCACTCTCTCGATCTTTCTGAAGCTTGTATCCTTATCAGCCTTTGCTTTGCTTGCCTAGCTTCATCATATCAACATGAGATGGCTTTCTCTCACAATTCTGAATCTAGCGGTTCTGCTTCATCTGATCTTGGGCTTTGATTAAAGAGCGTATTTGTCATTTATTTTGTCTCGCTGTGTCTTTGTCACACGTGTCTCTGTCCCTCCATGTCGTCCCAAACATGTTGTTATGTCCCTCTGTGTCTGTCATATTTTCGTTCCACTATGTTTTTGTCTCACAGTGTCGCCATGCCATGTGTTGTTGTTGTCATGCCACACATATGTTATCCGTATCTTTTGTCCCCCATGGTTGTCATCCCACGTGCCTTTGTCCCACCTTGGTCTTATGCCACCGCGTGTGTTGTCCCACCGTGTTGTGGTGTTGTCTTGCCCAACCGTGTTCTTTAGTCCCACTCACATTTATTGTTTGTTCATGTGATGTCTTGCATATGTTGTTCATTGCATTTCATCCTTCGTTGTGTTGTGTTGTGTTATCTTTCGTTAATTTGGTGATTATATTGTGTTATGTTATCTTCATTCTTAGCTTTTTTTGTTAATGAAAAATCTAAAAAATGCCGTTCCGCTTGGCAAGTAAGTCAAGTATGGCTCTCTATCCCTTCACATTGTTGTATTACTATATCTTATCTACATTATTATAGCCTCTCAAGGACTGACTGGTTGTCCGTGTGTTCTGGGATCTAATGTTCCCCTTTAACAAAAATGATGATGATCTAGGAGCATACGGTTAATCGTTGGATAAGCCGTTAGTTTTAGTCGGGTGGGGGGACGATGGACTCTATCTCATACACCGTGGTTGCAAGAAGACTATGGACCCTGTCTTGCTCAGTCTAGCAATATTATTCTTGAGTACTTTCTATTTTATTCTTTCTTTGCATTCGTTTTGATGATTTCTTTATTTTAGCCCGCATCATGTCATTTTTGAGCACACGCGTCTCGTGATTCTTTCAATAGTTTTTCTCTTCAATGGTTGATTGCACATCAGCTCTTTTGAATAAGAGATTCTCATTCCACTCTGAGTTTGAACGTCTTCTCTGATCTGCTCGCTTGGTCTGGTCGGCCAACGTGATTCCTGTCTGGATTTTATCTCAGTTTTAATTTCCTTTTCCAGTTTTTCAGCTGTGTTCATTCAGATCCCCTCATTGTCCGTGGATTGTGTCCCAGATGAGGTTGGTCATATTTCCTTTCCCTTAGTTTAGTTCTCCAGACATGTCTCATCCTTGTCATCCATTCCTAGTGGTTAGTTCGGTCTTTTTACAGAGAATTCATGTCGCTTGTTGGTTGTAATGGGTGTCTTTTGCCTTGATGCTAGCTTTTCAATTCTCTCCGCTTCATATCTACTTCATCTCATTTCTCATCGCTATCACTTTCGATCCATCTCCAATTCCATTTCACGTCCGTGCCGCTTTCGCTCGTTCTCTTGCAAAGCAGACATCAAGGAGGGGCATCTGTTGACACCCGTTTTCAGCTCGCAAGTCGAGTTATTTCTCTTATTCATCATGTTTGCTGCCCCGAAATGCCCATTATTTTGGAGTCTTTAATAACTGTGCTTCGAGCCCGTTCTTGGCCATTTTTCGAGCCCATTCAGCTTTGGAAGCCTATACCTTTGATTCCCCCACTTTCGGGACCAAATCGGGCCTTCTAGAGGGTCGATCGGGCGTCCAGAAGTCACTCACGCAGGCCCCTAGTCGTGGTCTTTAATGAGAGGGGGAAGATGACGTGTGGCAATCCACCCTCAAATGCATGCCGTACTCAAGAGAACTCTTTAATGAGCGGGGGAGGATGACGATCCCTAGTTAGCAGATTGAGTCCGTCTTTGGATATTGTAGATTGCTTTATAAAAACTTAAAAAAATCAAATATTTTCAAAATATAAAAAAATGAAATATTGCCAAAATCTAAAAAAATCAAATATTGTCAAAATAAAAAAAAATCAAAAATTGCCAAAAATAAAAAAAACCAGAAAATTATCAAAAAAGCCAAAAAATGTGTCTTTTGTTTCTTTCTTTCATGCATCCGTATTATTCTTTGTCTTGAGGATAAATCTAATATATTTGCTAAGTGTGTAGGTCACAGGCTCAAGCTTTCCTTGCTCTCTATCTTTCGCTCTGCTTCCTGTTCACATTCATTTGATTTGTTCTGCTCTCTTCTTCAATCCACTCTCTCGATCTTTCTGAAGCTTGTATCATTCTCAGCCTTTGCTTTGCTTGCCTAGCTTCATCATATCTCCATAAGAGGGCTTTGTCTCACGATTGTGAATCTGACGGTTCTGCTTCATCTGATCTTGGGCTTTGATTAAAGAGCGTATTTGTCATGTCTTTTGTCCTGCTATATCCTTTTCACACGTGTCTATGTCCCTCCATGTCGTCCCATACGTGTTATTATGTCCCTCCGTGTCTATCATGTTTTTGTTCCACTATGTTTTCGTCTCACTGTGTTGACATGCCATGTGTTGTTGTTGTCATCCCACACATGTGTTGTCCGTATCTTTTATCCCCTGTGGTTGTCATCCCACGTGTCTTTGTCCCACCGCATGTGCAATCCCACCATGTTCTGGTGTTGTCTTGCCCCACCATGTTCTTTAGTCTCGCTCACGCTTATTGTTTGTTAATGTGATGCCTTGCATATGTTGTTCATGTGATTTCATCCTTCATTTTGTTATGTTGTGTTATCTTTTGTTAATTTGGTGATTATATTGTGTTATGTTATCTTCATTCTTATCTTCTTCTGGCAATGAAAAATCCAATAAATGTTGTTCCGCTTGGCAGGTAAGTCAGGTATGGCTCTCTATCCCTTCTCATTGTTGCATTACTATATGTTATCTAAATTATTATAGCCTCTCAAGGATCGGCTGGTTGTCCTTGTGTTCTGGGATCTGATGTTCCCCTTTAGCAAAAATGATGATGATCTAGGAGCATACGGTTAATCATTGGATAAGCCGTTAGTTTGAGTTGGGTGGGGGGATAATGGACTCTGTCTCGCACGCCGTGGTTGCAAGAAGACTATTGACCCTGTCTTGCTCAGTCTAGCAATATTATTGTTGAGTACTTTCTATTTTATTCGTTCTTTGCATTCATTTTGATGATTTGTTTATTTAGCCCAGCATGTATCATGTCATTTTGGAGCACTCGCGTCTCATGATTCTTTCAAGATTAATCCTCAGCAATAGTTGATTGCACTTTAGTGCTCTTGGATAAGAGATTCTCATTCCACTCTGAGTTTTAATGTCTTCTCTGATCTGCCCGCTTGGTCTTGTTGGCCAGCATGATTTCTGTCTGTATTTTATCTCAGTTTTACTACCCTTTTCTAGCTTTTCAGATGTATTCTTTTTGATCCCCTCATTGTTCGTGGATTGTGTCCCCGATGTGGTTGGTCGTGTTTCCTTTCCTTAGTTTAGTTCTCCAGACATGTCTCATCCTTGTCATCCATTCCTAGTGGTTAGTTTGGCATTTTCAAGAGAATTCTTATCGCTTGTTGGTTGTAACGGGTGTCCTTTGCCTTGATGCCCACTTTTTAGTTCTCTCCGCTTCATCTCTGCTCCATGTCCATTTCTTGTCGCAATCACTTTTGCTCCATCTCCAATTCCATTTCGCCTCCGCGTCGCTTTCGCTCGTTCTCTTGCAAAGTAGACATCAAGGAGGAGGAGCATCTGTTGACACCCATTTTCAACCCGCAAGTCGAGTTATTTCTCTTATTCATCATATTTGATGCCCCGAATAACCCAATATTTTGGAGTATTCTTTGACTGTGTTTCAAGCTCATTGTTGGTTGTTTTTCGAGCCCATTGAGCTTTGGAAGCATTTACCTTTGATTCCCCAACTTTTGGGACCAAATCGGGACTTGTAGAGGGTCGATCGGGCGTCCAGAAGACACTCACGCAGGACCCTATGATGTGGGACGGACCACAGACTCGACACCAATTGGATATGCGATCCTTGGACTCTAGACGAGCGCGTGATTGTCCCTTAGCGAGGGAAGCGTTGGACGTGCGCGGTTGAGAAACCGGCAATGAGCTAGGGTGGTCGGCTCTCTCTCATGCCCAGATCGGGTCACGGGACGGTCACTCTCTCTCTCGCAGCAGTGGTGTTACAACAATATATATCGAGCTAACGGCCCTACAACATGCTCTCTAGCAGCGGCATAAGAGATATATATGAATAGAGCAAATGCCGAGTAAGGGAGCGAAAATGATACCTCCACGCTCTCGGTGTGGGGAAGACGGACCCGGCCGAACTCGTACTCCCAGGATGATTAATACACAACTATTATAGCAAAGAACTACTGCCCACTCCACGCAGGGAGGTAAAGGGCTACACAAGTGGGCCCGGGAGGACAAATTCTAGGTTGACGGGCGACTTCTCGCGTAGCTTCGACAGCACATGCACTCGCGACCGTGGGGCCCACGTGCTGTCCTGAGGGGCCGTGTGGGACCGGGGCGGCACCACTGTGGTGGGGATGCTTGGGGAAGCGCTCCCTGGGCTGGCGGCACGCTGGAACGTCGACCGGAGGCCGGGCGGCTCCGATCGTTACCCGTCGGAATAACCGGCCACGGATCTGCACTTGCTATTTTTCAGCGCGCGACCCGACGAGATCACTCACTGCGGCCAATCCCGATGTCGGATCGACGATCAGAAGATACCGTTGGAAAGCTCTCTCAAAGTACTTCAAGATAGGACTGGAGAGAGAAGCTGGATCTGCACAGATCTGGCACTTAACTATTTTCCAAGCTGCTGTTGTACAGTACCCGAACTCTCAGAACAGCAGGGAGTTTTCCTGAGAGTTTCCTTTGACCGTAAAGCAAACCTCCGAATCAGATATCGACTTCTTCATAAAAGTTGAGGAGGGGAAAGAGAGTAAAACGAAATATTTTTTGTGGAGGGATTGGTGGAGGCCAAGATTTACTATGAATTTTGCACTGACTAGTGGTCAGATCTGGAAACAGGCTGACAGAACTGTAGATGGATCAAAAAGAGAATTTCTAAAAATATGAAATGATATTTCAAAATTACACGGAAAATTGGAGGTGGAGAGGAAGGTGGACAGAACTCCCATTAAAATTGGGGGATCCAATAAAAATCAAAACATGGGTCGAAGATAGGAAACTCAGAGTAGGTGTAGATCTGGTCTGAAAACAGACAGATCTGGGAAGAGTAGTTGGAAGAAAATTAAAATTTATCAAATGGAAGATTTATGACCCACCAATTTTTGTGGATCATGGTTGACACCTCTGGAACACCTCCGAAAAATTTCAGCTCAAGAGGAGCTCGTGGATGATTGCATAAATTCGTGGAAGAGCTGGCTATCCTGTGTGGACAGAACACCGACGATAGCTTCGCGGCGGCGCGATGGCGGCACGAACGGCAGCGGCGGCGGCACCGATGATTACCAGAGGTGAAGAGGAGATGATAAAAGGAATACCACTCTAGAAATGGGGTTGGGGATGAAGAAAACCAGAGGGAGAGAGAGGGGGGGTCGAAATTCTCACAAGGGGGCTGTTGCACAATGCTTTTTTTTCTCTTTCATTAATTCATCCAAATGGAAAAAATACAAGTTTTATAGGTTACATATCAAATCCAATATCCACCATTGGATCTAGGGATGGGGAATGGATGACCTAGATTGAATGTGACCAACACAAAAAAATTAAATAAAATATTCAAGGGTGGGCGGCCTATTGACCAAGGGGACATGGTTGACATGGTAGGTGAGGTAGGTATCCTACCTTTGAATTTTTAATCCACTTGTCTCCCATGTGGTCAATTGACATTCAAACCTTCTAGATGGCCACCTAGGATGGTTTGACCAGCCCCACATGGCCTAGGTGGACCAATGGGAAAGGGCTGTGGGCCCCCTTGCTTGGGCCTACTGGAATTTTACATATAAACCCACTAAGACTTACAATTGCGTACCCATATAACACAAGGGTATACATACAAATATAAAAGGACATAAATGTAAATAAAATGAGGACGGTCTTGCTTCGATGTCCCGATCACCCTAGTTACATTCTTTAATGAGAGGGGGAGGATGACGTGTGGCGAGCAACTCTCAAATGCACGCCCTACTTAAGGGAAGTCTTTAATGAGAGGGGGAGGATGACGATCCCTAGCCAATAGATTGAGCCCGTCTTTTGGTGCTGTTGATTGCTTTGTAAAAATACAGAAAAAATAAATATTTTTACAATCCAATAAAATCAAATATTGACAAAATCTAAAAAACTGAATATTTTCAAAAAAAATCAAAAAATTGTCAAAAAAGCCAAAAAGGTGTCTTTTATTTCTTTCTTTCATGCATCTGCATTATTCTTTGTCTTGAGGATACATGTAATATATTTGCTAAGTGTGCAGGTCACTGGCTCAGGCTTTCCTTACTCTCTATCTTTCGCTCTGCTTCCTGTTCACATTCTTGTGATCTATTATGCTCTCTTCTTCAATCCACTCTCTCGATCTTTCTGAAGCTTGTATCCTTCTCATCCTTTGCTTTGCTTGCCTAGCTTCATCATATCTCCATGAGAGGGCTTTGTCTCACGATTAAGAATCTGGCAGTTCTGCTTCATCGGATCTTGGGCTTTGATTGAAGAGCATATTTGTCATTTCGTTTGTCCCGCCGTGTCCTTGGCACACGTGTCTATGTCCGTCCGTGTCATCCCACACGTGTTGTTATGTCCCTCCAAGTTTGTCATGTTTTCATTCCACAATGTTTTCGTCTCACTGTTTCGCCATGCCATGTGTTGTTGTTGTCCCCCCCTCCCCCGTACATGTGTTCTCTGTATCTTTTGTCCCCCGTGGTTATCATCCCACGTGCCTTTGTCCCACCGAAGTCTTGTCCCACCGCGTGTACTGTCCCATTGTGTTGTGGTCTTGTCTTGTCCCACCGTGTTCTTTAGTCCCGCTCACGCTTATTGTTTGTTCATGTGATGTCTTGCATATGTTGTTCATGTGATTTCATCCTTCGTTATGTTATGTCGTGTTATCTTTCATTAATTTGGCGATTATATTGTGTTATATTATCTTCATTATTATCTCGTTCTCTTCATGAAAAATCTAAAAAATGTCGTTCCGCTTGGCATGTAAGTCAAGTATGGCTCTCTATCCCTTCTCATTGTTGCATTACTATATGTTATCTACATTATTCTAAACTCTCAAAGATCGGCTGGTTTTCTGTGTGTTCTGAGATCTGATGTTCCCCTTTAACAAAAATGATGATAATCTAGGAGCATACGGTTAATCGTTGGATAAGCCGTTAATTAGAGTCGGGTGGGGTGACGATGGACTCTATCTCACACGCCGTGATTGCAAGAAGACTATTGACCCCGTCTTGCTCAGTCTAGCAATATTATTCTTGATTACTTTCTATTTTATTATTTCTTTACATTCGTTTTGATGATTTCTTTATTTTAGCCCAGCATGCATCATGTTATTTTTGAGCACTTGCGTCTCGTGATGCTTTCAATATTTCTCCTCAGCAATGGTTGATTGCACTTCAGCTCTCTTGGATAAGAGATTCTCATTCCACTCTGAGTTTGAATGTCTTCCTAATCTACCCGCTTGGTCTAGTTGGCCAGCGTGATTCCTATCTTGATTTTATCTCAATTTTACATTCCTTTTCCAACTTTTCAGCTGTGTTCTTTCCGGTCTCGTCATTGTCCTTGTGTCCCCAATGAGGTTGGTCATGTTTCCTTTCCCTTAGTTTAGTTCTCCAGACATGTCTCATCCATGTCATCCATTCCTAGTGACTAGTTTGGCATTTTCAGGAGAGTTCCTGTCGCTTGTTGGTTATAACGGTTGTCTTTTGCCTTGATGCCCGCTTTTCAATTCTCTCCGCTTCATCTCTGCTTCATCTCCATTTCTCATCGCTATCACTTTCGCTTCATGTCCAATTCCATTTCGCATTCGCGCCACTTTCACTCGTTCTCTTGCAAAGCAGACATCAAGGAGGGGCATCTGTTGACACCCGTTTTCTGCCCACGAGTCGAGTTATTTCTCTTATTCATCATGTTTGATGCCCTGAATTACCCATTATTTTGGAGTCTTCTTTGATTGTGTTTCGACCCCATTCTTGGCCAGTTTTTGAGCCCATTGAGCTTTGGAAGCATTTACCGTTGATTCCCCAACTTTTGGGACCAAATCGGGCCTTCCGGAGGGTCGATCGGGCGTCTAGAAGTCACTCGCGCAGGACCCTAGTCGCGGTCTTTAATGAGAGGGGGAGGATGACAGGTGGTGAGCCACCCTCAAATGCACACCCTACTCAAGGGAAGTCTTTAATTAGAGGGGGAGGATGACGATCCCTAGCCAGTAGATTGAGCCCATCTTTTGATGTTGTAGATTGCTTTATAAAAATCTAAAAAAATCAAATATTGTCAAAATCTTAAAAAATCAAATATTGTCAAAATTCAAAAAAAATCAGAAATTGCCAAAAATAAAAAAAATCAAAAATTTGTCAAAAAGCCAAAAAAAATGTGTCTTTTCTTTCTTTCTTTCATGCATCTGCATTATTCTTTGTCTTGAGGATAGATGTAATGTGTTTGCTAAGTGTGTAGGTCACAGGCTCAAGCTTTCCTTGCTCTCTATCTTTCGCTCTGCTTCCTGTTTACATTCTTCTGATCTGTTCTACTCTCTTCTTCAATCAATTGCCTCAATCTTTCTGAAGCTTGTATCCTTCTCAGCCTTTGCTTTGCTTGCCTAGCTTCATCATATCTCCATGAGAGGGCTTTGTCACACGATTATGAATCTGGCAGTTCTGCTTCATTTGATCTTGGGCTTTGATTGAAGAGCATATTTATCATGTCTTTTGTCCCGCCGTGTCCTTGTCACACATGTCTATGTCCCTTCTTGTCGTCCCACACGTGTTGTTATGTCCCTCCGCGTCTGTCATGTTTTGGTTCCACTATGTTTTCGTCTCACTATGTCACCAGGCCATGTGTTGTTGTTGTCATCCCACAAACGTGTTGTCTGTATATTTTGTCCCCCATGGTTGTCATCCCACGTGCCTTTGTCCCACCATGGTCTTGTCCCACAGCGTGTGCTGTCCCACCGTGTTGTGGTGTTATCTTGCCCCACCGTGTTCTTTAGTCTCGCTCACGCTTATTCTTTGTTCTTGTGATGCCTTCCATATGTTGTTCATGTGATTTCATCTTTCGTTATATTATGTTGTGTTATCTTTCATTAATTTGGTGATTATATTGTGTTATATTATCTTCATTCTTATCTTGTTCTGTTAATGAAAAATTCAAAAAATGATGTTCCGCTTGGTTGGTAAGTCAAGTATGGCTCTCTATCCCTTCTCATTGTTGTATTACGATATGTTATCTACATTGTTATAGCCTCTCAAGGACCGACTAGTTGTTCGTGTGTTCTGGGATCTGATGTTCCCCTTTAACAAAAATGATGATGATCTAGGAGTACACAGTTAATCATTAGATAAGCCGTTAGTTTGAGTCGGGTGGGGGGACGATGGACTCTGTCTCGTAAGTCGTGGTTGCAAGAGACTATTGACCCCGTCTTGCTCAGTCTAGAAATATTATTCTTTAGTACTTTCTATTTTATTCTTTCTTTGCATACATTTTAATGATTTCTTTATTTTAGCCCCACATGCATCATGTTATTTTTGAGCACTCGCGTCTCATGATTCTTTCAAGATTTCTCCTCAGCAATAGTTGATTACACTTCAGCTCTCTTGGATAAGAGATTCTCATTCCACTCTGAGTTTGAACGTCTTCTCTGATGTGCCCGCTTGGTCTGGTTGGCCAGTGAGATTCCTCTCTGGATTTTAGCTCAGTTTTACATTCCTTTTCCAACTTTTCAGCTGTGTTCTTTCTGATCCCCTCATTGTCCGTGCATTATGTCCCCGATGAGGTTGGTCATGTTTCCTTTCCCTTAGTTTAGTTCTCCAGACATGTCTCATCCTTGTCATCCATTCCAAATGGTTAGTTCGGCGTTTTCAATAGAATTCATGTCGCTTGTTGGTTGTAACGGGTGTCTTTTGCCTTGATGCCCGCTTTTCAGTTCTCTCCACTTCATCTCCATTTCTCGTCGCTATCACTTTCACCCCATCGCCAATTCCATTTCACCTCTGCGCCACCTTCGCTCATTCTCTTGCAAAGCAGACATCAAAGAGGGGCATCTATTGACACCCATTTTAGCCTGCAAGTCGAGTTATTTCTCTTATTCATCATGTCTGATGTCCCGAATTATCCATTATTTTGGAGTCTTCTTTGACTGTGTTTCGAGCCCGTTCTTGGCCATTTTTTGAGCCCATTGAGCTTGGGAAGCCTTTACCTTTGATTCCCCCACTTATGGGACCAAAACAGACCTTCACAAGGGTCGATCGGGCGTCCAGAAGTCACTCACGCAGGCCCCTATTCGCGGTCTTTAATGAGAGGGGGAGGATGACATGTGGCCAGCCACCATCAAATGCACGTCCTGCTCAAGGGAAGTCTTTAATGACAGGGGGAGGGTGACGCTCCCTAGCCAGTAGATTGAGCCCATCTTTGGGTGCTGTAGATTACTTTGTAAAAATATAAAAAAATCAAATATTTTTAAAATATAAAAAAAATCAAATATTGTCAAAATATAAAAAAAATCAAATATTGTCAAAATCTAAAAAAATAAAAAATTGCCCAAAATCCAAAAGAATAGAAAATTTTCTAAAAAGCCAAAAAAATGTGTCTTTTGTTTCTTTCTTTCATGCATCTGCATTATTCTTTATCTTGAGGACAGATGTAATATGTTTGCTAAGTGTGCAGGTCGCAGGCTCAACCTTTCCTTGCTCTCTATCTTTCGCTCTGCTTCCTGTTCACATTCTTCTGATCTGTTCTGCTCACTTCTTCAATCCACTCTCTCACTCTTTCTGAAGCTTGTATCATTCTCAGCATTTGCTTTGCTTGCCTAGCTTCATCATATCTTCATGAGAAGGCTTTGTCTCACGATTATGATTTTGGCGGTTCTACTTCATTTGATCTTGGGCTTTGATTGAAGAGCGTATTTGTCATATCTTCTGTCCCGCCGTGTCCTTGTCACACGTGTCAATGTGCCTCCGTGTCATCCCACACGTGTTGTTATGTCCCTCTTAGTCTGTCTTGTTTTCGTTCCACTATGTTTTCGTCTCACTATGTCGCCATGCCATGTGTTGTTGTTATCATCCCACTCATGTGTTGCCCGTATCTTTTCTCCCCCGTGGTTGTCATCCCACATGCCTTTGTCCCACCGCGGTCTTGTCCCACCGCGTGTGCTGCGCCACTATGTTGCGGTGATGTCTTGCCCCACCGTGTTCTTTAGTCCCACTCACACTTATTTCTTATTAATGTGATGTCTTGCATATGTTGTTTATGTGATTTCATCCTTCGTTATGTTATGTTGTGTTATCTTTCGTTAATTTGGTAATTATATTGTGTTATGTTATCTTCATTCTTATCTTGTTCTATTAATGAAAAATCCAAAAAATGTCGTTCCACTTGGCAGGTAAGTCAGGTATGGCTCTCTATCCCTTCTCATTGTTGAATTACTATATGTTATCTACATTATTATAGCCTCTCAAGGACCGGCTAATTTTTCGTGTGTTATGGGATCTGATGTTCCCCTTTAACAAAAATGATGATGATCTAGGAGCATACGGTTAATCATTAGATAAGCCGTTAGTTTGAGTCGGGTGGGGGGACGATGGACTCTGTCTCGCACGCCGTGGTTGCAAGAAGACTATTGACCCTGTCTTGCTCAGTCTAGCAATATTATTCTTGAGTGCTTTCTATTTTATTATTTCTTTGCATTCGTTTTGATGATTTTTTTATTTTAGCCCAGCATGCATCATGTCATTTTTGAGCACTCACGTCTCATGATTCTTCAAGATTTCTCCTCAATAATGGTTGATTGCACTTCAGTTCTCTTGGATTAGAGATTCCCATTCCCCTCTAAGTTTGAACGTCTTCTCTGATCTGCCCGCTTGGTCTGGTTGGCCAGTGTGATTCACGTCTTGATTTTATCTCAGTTTTACATTCCTTTTTCAGCTTTTTAGCTGTGTTCTTTCTGATCCCCTCATTGTCCTTGGATTGTGTCCCCGATGAGGTTTGTCGTGTTTCCTATCCCTTAGTTTAGTTCTCAGACACGTCTCATTCTTGTCATCCATTCCAAGTGGTTAGTTTAGCATTTTCGGGAGAATTCATGTCGCTTGTTGTTTCTAATGGGTGTCTTTTGTCTTGATACCCACTTTTCAGTTCTCTCCGCTTCATCTCCATTTCTCGTCGCTATCACTTTCGCTCCATCTCCAATTCTATTTCACCTCCGCGCCACTTTCGCTCATTCTCTTGCAAAGTATACATCAAGGAGGGGCATCTGTTGACACCCATTTTCAACCCGCATGTCGTGTTATTTCTCTTATTCATCATGTTTGATGCCCCGAATTGATACGGGAAGGGACGTGACTCGACGCCAATTTGAATGCGAACCGTGGACTCTAGGCAAACTTGCGACTCGTCCCTTACGAGGGAAGCGTGCAGATGTGCACGGTTGAGAAACCGGCAATGAGCTATGGTGGTCAACTCACTTCCGTTCCCGGATCGGGTCACGGGATGGTTTTCGCTCTCTCTCGCACAGCGGTGATTGAAATAACATAAACGAGCTAGTTATCCTATCACTCTGGCAGCGGCATATAGAAATATGTACGAGTAAAGCAAATGCCAAAGAGGTGAGCGGAAACGATACCTCCACTCTCCGCGTGTTGGCAAGGCGATCCTGGCTAAGACTCGTACTCCCGGTACAAATATTTGACAATAATTACAGAAATGATTTTACTGCCCACTCCACCCAGGGAGGTAAAGGGCGGTACAATGACTCCGGGAGTATCGAATTCGGGTTGACGGGCGGCACGTCCGTGAAGCACTCGGGATAGTAGCGGTTGCCGGTTTGGTTCGATTCTGCTCGGGCCCACAGGACAGCAGGCTGGTCCGACTGCCAGGACGGCGGCGTCCGGGCATCTCCTTGATGCTGCGGCTGGCTGGGATGCTGCTGGGGGGTTTCTGGTCGATCCCCGGGAGTGGCGGTCGCTGGATCGGAGCCGGGGATTTATGGGAGAATTAACTCCCAACTCTATTCTGCAGTCCTACCCCGGGACAGATCTGCGCGACCCAGCGAAAAGAATTGTTCCGCCCAGATTCGGCGGCGGATAGAGGCGAGGATGGCGCCGTTGGAAAGCAGACTTGAAGGGCTACTACACATATGAATTTCATAACCATCCAACAGACGAATTGGAAATTAAAACGACTATGGCACAATTATTTCTGCTGGGTCGGATTACAGACAGTCAGGACAGACAAGGATCTGCCTGAAAATGAATTTTTACCAATAGGAAAATGGTATATCTAGGACTAGGGAATTTTATGGGTGATGGGGTGGGAAGTGAGGATCACACTTGAATTTTTGTGTATTTTTCTAATGTGGTTTAGGGGGTGGGAATAATAAACTAATAGATGACTATCTCGCAGATCTGCTGATTGGCAGACTATTAGGGGTGGAACTAAACGACTGTGAAAAATAGCAAACGTAGGTTGATTGGCCTAAAACTTTTTGTGGAGAGTGGGAACAACATGGGTAACTCACCTCCAAGTTTTGAGCTCGATCAGATCCCCTGATTGGGAGAGAAGAATCGGGCTTCAAGCTTCTGTCCAGAGGTGGATAGAACTCCGACGGTGTGGCGGTGGTGGTGCGACGGCGGCTCGATGGCGGCGGCGGCGGCGATGCTGAGCTTCTCACTCAGGGAGGGGATGATAAGGAGGCCTCAAACCTCATGAAATTCGCAGCAATCTAGCTGCAAGGGGTTGGGAGAGAGAGGGAGAGGGGCTGCACCCTTAGGCTGCTCAAGGCAAATTCTTGATTTTCTTCACATTAATTTCCAAAATAATGAAAATACATGAGTTTTATAGACCTAACTAAATGACCACCACTACCCTCAAATCTAGGGTTAGGGAGGGGCAATTAGGGGATGAGAATATTTAATTCATTTTCCTTTCTCCCATGTGGTCAAAACAACATAAAAATGATAAATGGGGGGAATTGTTTAATCTCCCATATGGGGACAAAAGAGGGGGTGCCCCCCTCTTGGAGTCAACGAGGGAGGCTTGGTCAAGATGCCATCTTGGACCATGGACCAGCCCCACATGAGCCCTAGAAGTCTAGGTGGCCCAATGGGAGAGAGGGTGGGGGTCCCGCCGGGCCTACGTGGCCTTTTTGCAAAGAAACCCACCAATTCCTAAGGACCCACACTTTGGCTTATAGTTGCCATACAATTGCAAACCCATTTAACACAAGGCTATAAATGCAAATAAAAAAAGTTAATGGTATTGCTTTGATGTCCCCATCAATTCTCCCCGGGTGGGAGAAACTCGACTCCGTCGAGTAAGAGGTGCGGCTGCGCATGTATCGCTCCTGCGGATCTATCGGATGTGGACTGTGCTCTCCACCGTACCAAGTAGCGCGGGTACGCTCCACTCCTAGTAATCGTCACCTACTCATCCCGTATATGTTCTATATGCTCACGCTTCTGTAGAAATGAGGCTAGTGGTGGACACTCCGGGGTGGGGTCACTCTCAAAGGGAGGAGATGGCTCAAAGACTCACTAGGAATCACCGTTGGGTCCCTTTATGTGACTAGATCTGAGACATTGTGGTAGAGCTGATCCCAAATTCTGGCAAGTCTACAACGTACTCATGAGATTCGACTTGCCTCACACTCGAAAGGGACTGACACTTGCAAGCTTGCATTAGACCGACTCGTATGTAGACTCTCACAGGCTATACGAAACAAAGACTCACACATGACCCTAGGCCATACATGACCCTAGGCAAACTTAGACACTCATAGTAATACTATAATTGACGATGAAGAGACACAAACACAAAGCACATATTGAGGAAGACTCGGTAAGGATGACGGACACCGTCTACATACACTATGTGTAAAGAAAGATTGACCCACAATTTAAGGTCGCGAGTTTCAACTCTCGTCAACCATCTTCAGATGGAGAAGACTAGTCCTCGGGTATAGAAATGTGTGAGGACAAGGAGGTGGGTGATGGGAAAGTCATCCGAACGTTTGGTGTGAAGCACGACAAAAGGGAAGTCCAGACGTTGTCTCTCGAACGTGTGGAAGAAACCAGACCATACCGTGTCAACATAGGGTGTCGACAGTGGTACGATAGTGACTAGTGGTTGCGCCACTGTAGGAGAGATAGGTAAAATCGGGATGGCTGACTGTATAGGGTCGACAGATGGCACATCCACCGAGGATGATGTGGGTGGGACAAATAGCTCCAGGACGACCAGTGGGGTTGGGGTGACTAACAAGAATGAGTCGTTGGGTGGTGCCTCACCCTGGCCCACTAGGCACTCTTTGGGATCGCTCTCTAGCCCCAAAACATCAGCGAGGTACTCCTCGGCCAACTCTTGCTCAGCCTCGTAACTCACTAGAGTAAGTCCGGGTGGGATATCCTCCGAATGTGTGTCCTCTAAGGTAGAGGAATGTGAAGGACACTGGTCGGGGATGTTGCATCCCCTAGTTGGTGTTTGGTTTCAATGATATCAAAACGATTGTGTTTATGTGTGTATGTGTTTCATTGAGCAACATGTGTATATTGTGATTGATGAGTTGAAAGATGGATTCAATGTTCACTCTTGAAAGTCATATGAACCCATGGTGTTTAAGGAACTAATGCTATATTTATATTAGTTTGTAGAAACACAAATCCATGGCTCATACTTGGAATCTAAAGGAGTCCATCAATGAAGCTCCTCTTCAAAAAGGGAGTTAACTCTTTGCATTTGGCACAATTGTCAACACTTGTGTGATGAAGCATTTTTTTGTTGAAGATTTGGTTGTCTTGTGATTGAATGGTTCAAAGATGATTTTTAAACCCACTCATGTCAAGTGGATGATGGTAATATCTAACCATTTTTTTGCTAAGTTTCGGGTTATTTTCATGAACATCTTTCATGAGGTTGCATCACATTGGAAGTGTTTTATGCATCTTTGAAATGAGGTTTGTGGGCTTATTAATGTGTTTAATATATTCTACTAAATCATGTTGAAATGTGGTTTAAATGGTCTTAATACTTTGTTGAATTAATTGTAATTAATTCTTGATTTTTGGGAATTTTTCTGGTGCTTAAACGGGGTAAAATTATAAGTTTTCGGACCCTTCAGGGAAGGGGTCGACCCCCCTAGGCTGAGAGATCAGCCACCTGCATGGGTCGACCCCTGGGGTCGACCCCTGAGTCCCAGAATTAATTCTGGCCATCGGGTGGTGTCTGTTTGGCCGAGGGTCGACCCTCGGGGTCGACCCTTCCGGAACGGGATTTCTGGGAGTCTTTAAAACCCAATGAAAACCCTTCTAAACTTTACCAAACTACCCCCCATTTGTTCCTAAACATATTAGGGGGTTTCTAACATGTATTGAGAGGGTTTTATGTGTCTTTTGTCCACTCCTCTATATATATGAATGTGAACTCCGAATTTGTGTGATGAGAAGCCCTAATGCATTTTGTTCTATCTTGTAGGTGGAGAAAAGGGGCAAAGCAACCAAGGAGCTCTTGAGGAAGGGTTATCATCTACATCCATGAAGATTTGGAGCTCGTGGTAGAAGAAGAAAAGATGCATCTCGAAGAGAGGAACAAGAGGATGCCAAAATCGCCATCATCCGACAACGAACCAAGAGGAACCGAAAGAATCGAAGAAGGGGGAGGTCTCTACATGCTATATCTTCTTCATTTCAGTCTTTAGACTTTGTTTGGAATTCATTGTATCTATTTGTTTGGGATTCATTGTCCCTGGATAGGCGAGTAGACAAGAAGGGGGGGTTGAATTATCCCCCACGATCCATGGTAAATTAAAATCTAACTAAGAGGAATTAACAGGGGAAGTGGCTACTCCCACTATAGGTGGCCACATGAGCGGGCTGGCTATGGGTGGCCAGAGGGGCGGGCTAGGCAGCAGGCGCTTGAGGGGTCGGAACAGCTCCAGGGAGTTCCTGGAGGGGGATTGTTCCCACACCCTCTAACTTTGCAACCAGTCCCTGGATAGATCGGCCGAAAGCCTCGGCACAGTCCTCCATGGCCTTGAAATGGCCCACCAAGCGGTCGGTATGCTCCCTACGAATTTGGACGGACCTATCCATGCGCTCCATGAGCAGAGCGAACAAGTCATCCAGGGATCAGCCTCCTTGGGTTGCACCTTGGGATTCACCCATAGTGTTATGCGGGATGACTACGGGACTCGACTCGGACTGGTTACGACCTTGGACTCTATAGGACAACACGATTAATAGGATGACGTGACCAGCAACAACATTGCAACGCAGCACCAAACGAGCTCCAGAAGAGGCCATCATGCCCCAAACAAGAAGCGCTAACTCATAGTCATCCCCGGCGAGGGAAACGTGACGATCTGCATGGTTGGAAAACCGACTTTGAGTCTCGGGTGATCAACTCACTCTCACGCTCGAAATGAGTCACGGGACGGGTTTTGCTCTCACAACTCACAGTGGTGATTAATATTTAACTAGCTAGGAAATAACTAACTCACATGCATCGGCAATAGAATCTATACTAGCTAAGCAAATAAAACAAGGTGGGTGGCGAGTGTACCTCCACGCTCGGGGCGTGGGGAAGATTTCCCGACCGAGAACTGTCACTCCTGGTACAAATGACAAATTAATTACAGCAAGATAACTAAGGTCCACTCCACGCAGAGAGGTAAAAGGCCATAACAGTGGTCTGGGAGCACCGTTCCGTGGTTGACGGGCAGTGTGTTGACGCCGTGCCAGGCGGTTGTGGGCTGCAACTCCGAAGCTGCAATTTCTATCTGATAAGACAGCAAGCACGGGTGTCTAAAGGGATGTCAATCTCTGGGAGTCTGCTGAAGGCGGTGGTTAATCGAAACTTTGGCAGAGGGCCCCGGGTCGATCCCTGGGAGCGGCGATCGTTGAGGTTTCCCCGGCGTATTTCTTTGGGATTTCTCCGGCAACCCCTTTTTCTGGCCTAGCTCAGAGAAGAATCGCGTGCCTCCACGAAAATGGCCGGTACGCCCAGATCCGACGTCGGATCGAGACGCAATGGGTACCATTGGAAAGAGGACTCAAAATCCTAGGATAAAATGGAATTTCAGATCCATCCAATGGCTGGATTGGAAATGAAAATGACTTCCATTTGACTGATTTCCCTGACCCGAAACTCAGAACAGGCAGGGCAGAACGGGATCTGCCTGTTCAAGGGCTTTGACCAAAGATCAAATGAAATATCTGGGACTTTGGATTTTTATGGTGGATAGAGGGGAGGGTGGTGGTTACGGACATAATTTTTGGATATTTTTCTGACAACGTTGGGGGAAACCTACCCTCAAAATTTCATCACGATCCAACGGTTGGATCTCCCATACTAGCCCTTTTACCGAGCTGCTATCCAGCAACTCCGAATTTCAGGACAACAGGAGGAAGCCAACTTGTGGTGGATTGACGGCGGCACGAACAGTGGTGGCGGCGGCGGTGATCGATCACAACAGGTATAGGAAGAGGGGAAGAAGAAGAAAGTTCAGAAATTTGGTGGATTTGGATCTAGATCTGAAGAAGAATGGGAAGAACACCAAGAACAAGAGGGGAGAGAGGGGGGTGCGCCCAAATCATTCTTCAACTTAATTCTTCATTAAAATTGATCAAATGACTCAAGAGACATTATATATTCAAACCCTAGACCTAGCCAAATGACCTAGGTTACCCTTGGTCAAGGGGGTATAATGGGGAAGGGACATTAAACTAGCATAAAAAAAATCTCCCATAAGGGGACAAAAGAGGGGGTGCCCCTCCCTTAATGTCAACATAAGGGGCTTGCATTTATATAATCCCCTTGGACCATAGTAATCCCCCCTTGGACCAACATAAATCAAAATTACAAATACATGGTCAATTATTCTACCATTGACCTAATATAAAAATCCAAGATAATACAAACCAAATACACACCAAATACATGCTAAATACACACCAAATATTACCAAATATGTATAAAATATGAATAGGTATAAAAATACGTACTGAAGTATCAATGCTCCGGTGGCGACTCCAGACTGTCCCCCAGCCACAAAGAGGTCGGTGTCGACCGAGTTGTGCTGCGGGTCCGGTACCGACGACTCGCTGAGTCGAGCCGTACTCGTGCTCTGGTGTCGTCACCAATTCTCCCCGGGTGGGAGAAGCTCGACCCCGTCGAGTAAGGGTCCGGGTTGCTCTTGTATCGTTCCAGCAGATCTGGATCTATCCTCTATAGCTCGTCCCAAGTGATCTAAGTGTCCTCGAACACATGCCGTCCCCTCCAATGCACCAAATAGCGCTGGTACACTCTGCCTCGAGTAGTCGCCACCTGCTCATCTAGTTTATATTGTATCTGCTCTTGCTGCTGAGGTAAAAAGGCTGGAGGTGGACACTCTGGGGTGGCGTCACTCACAATGGGTGGAGACAGCTCAAAAGCCTCACTGGGTATCACCGCTGGGTCCCTATAAGCGACGAGATCTGAGACGTTGAAAGTGGAGCTAATCCCATAATCCTCTCGCAAGTCCACAACATATGAGTTTGATCCGACTCGTCTCACTACTCGAAAGGGACCGGCACCGCGAGCATGCAACTTCATCACGTCTCCTGAGGGAAACCGTTAAGGTTTGACCCTGATCACGACATATTCATCCTCTCGGGACTCACGGTGGCACCTTGAGCACAAAGCAACTCATTGCATCGTGTATTGCTCGCATTTTACGACGACTATGCAACTCCTATATGCTCGATAAACAAACTGTATAAATAAAGCAAAGCAGACTCATAGACTATGGAACGAGGATAGATGGAGAGAGACACAATGATGGGGGCATCAAAGGATAATGGGTTGTATTAGTGTGTATTGGCTTGTATTAGTGTGTCTTATGGGTTGTATTGGCTTGTAATTGTGTGTTTTTTGATTTTTTATTCATTTGGGCTCCTTTGTAAGGCTTTTAATAAGTCATTGGGCCACATTCCATGAAGAGTCCATTAATAGGTTTCCTTTATTAGAGTCCATTAAGGGGGTTATGTCATATTGGGTCATTAGGCTTCCTAATGGGTCATTAAATCACTTAAGGCCCAAGTGGGCTTCTCCCTCTCACGGGCCACCTACGTTTGGAAGGCCCATAGGCTATGTATGGGTTTTTGGGGCTTGTATATTGTCTTGGCCCATAAGAGGCCCTTTGGCCCATGAAGGGGGGCACCCCCTTGTTTGTCTTATTAGGCTAGGTAGATTTAATTTGAATGCATTTGATTAGAATATGTGTAATGTGTTTTGACCACATGGGAGAAATGCTTTCTCTTATTCCCATAGTGCCCCTTCCAACCCTAGATCTGAGGGCATTTTGAGTCATTTTTTATTTTATATAAATACGTATATTTCCACATTTTAGAAAATTAATGAGAAGAAAAAAATTATGTAATGCAAGGAGCTTGGTGCGCCCCTCCCCTCTCTCCCTCTGGTTTCTCTCTTCTCCCTCCAATCTTTAGGGTGTAGACCCCTTCTATCTTAGCCCCTCTACCTCTGGATTCTATCTCTGCTGCCGCCGCCGCCGTTCGTGCCACCATCGAGCCGCCGCGAAACCGCTTTTGAAGTACTGTCCAAGGTTCTGCTTTGCTGGACAAAGGGTTACTCCGAGAATTTTAGCTCCCAACTCCTACATCTTCTGGAGCTAAGATTTTCAGGGTGAGTTCTAGAGGTTATCACCACGTCCCAGAACAAATGAAAAAAATTGCAGCCCCCGTTTTATATTTTTTCATTCTCGTGCCTCCCAATCCACCAGTTCTGTCTACAGTCTGTCCAGTTTCACAGCAGCCCTGAGTTTCGCCATTTTGTTCCCCTTCTTGATTTTTGCTTGAATCCCCATATTTACTAGAGGTTCTACCCACGATCCCCATCCTCCACAAAGTTTCTTATGAATTTAGAATTTCTTTTATATTTTATAAAAAATCACTTCAGATCCCAAGTTCTGTTCTTTCTCTTCTGTCCAGATTCGACCACCCGGTACTAGAAAATACTTTTCTCTAGTCAAATCTCCACAAAATCTTTCATAAAAATTATCCACATTTTCATCTCGTCGCCCTCTACCACTTTCATGAAGAGCTCAGCAGCTGAATCTGAGGTTTACAATGCAGTCAACGCAAACTCTCAAGAAAAATCCCTTATGTCCTGAGATTTCGGGTTCTGTCAACCAGCAGATTGGAAATTCGGCTAAGACTAGATCTGGGATAGCCAATTTTTTCTCTCTGACCATTGATCAAAGGATTTCGAGAGATCTTTCCAACGGTATCCCTTATGCGTCCATCTGACGTCGGTGCTGGTAGCAGCATCAGTTTTCGTCGGGACGCACAGGTCTGAAACAGAATTAAGATCCGTGGGTAGGAACTCCAACCCGCACCGATCGGAACCTCCTCACCTTCTGCGAGGTGATCTAGCATGCCGCCTTCTCAGGGAGCGCCCCTCCGGACGTCCCCATCACAGCGGTGCCGCTCCAGGCCCACACGGCCCCACTGACCAGCACGTGGGTCCCACGATCGTGAGTACGTGATCCACCGAAGCTACACAAGAAGCTGCCCGTCAACCCGAACCCGCTACTCCCGGGTCCCGTTGTGTCGCCCTTTACCTCCCTGCGTGTAGTGGGCAGTAAATCATTGCTGTAATTTAATTAATTATTATTCTGGGAGTACGAGATCGGCCGAGATCGTCTTCCCCACGCTAGGCGCGTGGAGGTATCGTGTTCGCTCCATTACTCGGCATTTGCTATTCTTATATATGCTTTTTTATGCCGCTGCTAGAGAGCATGTGTTAGGGCCATTAGCTCGATATATTTATTTCACCGCTGCTGCGAGAGAGAGCAAGACCGTCCCGTTACCCGATCCGGGCACGAATTTGTGAGTTGACCACCCTAGCTCACTGTCGATTTCTCAACCGTGCACGTCCGTACGCTTCCCTCGTTAGGGGCGATCACGAGGTTACTTAGAGTCCAAGGGTCGCATATCCAATTGGAGTCGAGTCGCTTATCCGTCCCGCATCAGTTTGGTATCAGAGCGCCAGTTGAGTCTAGGGTGTCTAAAAAAAATAAAAAAATAGAGTCATTTACGTCTAGTCATCATTTAAGTCGGTCCAAGGCTGCATCGCATACCTTTATTCGGTTTATTGAAAGGTGTTGTCCGAACGTTAGGCTACGTCTATCGGAAATGCCGCACACTTGCGCGAGTGACCTTCGGATCGATTAACTCCGCCACGTATCGAGTCTTGGTTTAAGTCTAGGGTCCTTAGTGTGCATTAGTTAGTGCATTCCAACCTTGCATAGTCGGTCTAGTGTCTTGTCATCGTGTGCCTGCGTGTCCACTACCCGCCACCCCCATGGCCGTTACCCAAGACCATGTGTCAGAGTGGTCATCCCTGGTGGCCCAATTCAATGCCTTCATGGCCCGACCCTTGGATTTAACCCATCTCATTTCTAAAGCCACTCTACCCAATGGGTCTACAACGGAACTCTATTTCACTCATAAGGAGTCGGATAATTGGGTTTCTCTTGATATCGTGGAGTCCCTCTCCAAGACGGGCGAGATTATCCGCGATGGTGATTTTGCTTGTGTCGAGTTCGAAAGGAATATTGGCTCCAATCTTTACTACGATGGCGCATGGTGCAATATTGGTACGCTAGCAGGACCATGCATTATATTAGAGTGACCATGGTTGGAAGAGAGGAGAGCGACCTTTGACCGGGATAGGAGGACCTGCACCTTATACCCACCTCACCTACCCGGCGAGTTCATCTTCCATGACGGCATTCAGCCGACCACCTCTGTGTCACCAACCACCCACCCCTCTCAGTCCGCTCCACCTACAGACTCATGCCCACTACCTCTCCCGGAGCCCAACCATGTGGCCCCTAGCCACTTCTCCGATCTGTGTCCTTCACATTCCCCTACCCTAGATGACACACATACCGAGGATGTCCTACCCATGCTTATTCTAGTGGATTATGAGGCTGACCAAGAGTTGGTCGAGGAGTACCACGCTGATGTTTTTGGGCACGAGAGTGAGCCAATAGAGGGACAGGGGTTGTCAGTCACCCCACTCCCACCGGTCATCCCGGACCCGTCTATTTCGCCCACTTTGTCCTAGGTGAACCCCACCATCCCACTTTTACCCGTCTCTCCCCTGGTAGCGCAACCACTGGAGACTACCGTACCACTATCGACACCCTATGTTGACACGGTATGGTTTGATTTCTGCCATGCGTATGAGAGACAGTATCCAGACTTCATTTTTGTCGTGCTTCACACTAGACGTCCGGATTACATTCCCGTCACCCGTCCCCTGATCCTCCCACACTTTCATACCCGAGGAAGAGTCTTCTCAAACCGGAGACAGTTGACGAGATATGAAACTCATGGCATTAAGTTGAGGGTTAGTCTTTCTTTACACTTAGTGTATGTAGACGGTGACCATAATCCTTACCGAGTCTTCTTTCCTATGTCCCTTGTGTTTGTGTCTCATTGTCATCATACTAAGAGCTTCTAAGTTTGCCTAGAGTCATGTGTGTGAGCCTGTGTTTCGACGTTTGTTTAGATTGTTAGGCGTCTGCATGCATCTTGTGCAAGCTCATTGATGTCAGTCCCTTCTGAGTGAGAGGCGAGTGGACTCGTTCGAGGAGTATGGGATCAGCTCTACATCTATGCCCAAGATCTAGTTACCTACAGGGACCCAGCGGTGATTCCTAGTGAGTCTTCGAGCCGCCTCCTCCCCTTAAGAGTGACCCCACCCCGGAGTGTTCCACCCCTAGCCTCTTCCCGCAGCAGCATGCGCATATCGAGTATATACGGAATGAGCAGGAGACGACCACTTGGAGTGGAGCGTACCCGCGCTACTTGGTATAGTGACAGATTCGTCGGAGTTATTCGAGCAGCAGCACCCCTTACTCGACGGGGTCGAGTTCCTCCCACCCGCGGAGAATTGATGGGGGCATCAAAGGCTAATGGGTTGTATTAGTGTGTATTGGCTTGCATTAGTGTGTCTTATGGGTTGTATTGGCTTGTAATTGTGTGTTTTTTGAAATTTGTTTTTCATTTGGGCTCCTTTGTAAGGCTTTTAATAAACCATTGGGCCACATTCGATAAAGAGTCCATTAATAGGTTTCCTTTATTAGAGTCTATTAAGGGGGTTATGTCATATGGGTCATTATGCTTCCTAATGGGTCATTAAATCACTTAAGGCCCAAGTGGGCTTCTCCCTCTCATGGGCCACCTAGGTTTGGAAGGCCCATAGGCTATGTATGGGTTTTTTGGGCTTGTGGATTGTCTTGGCCCATAAGAGGCCCTTTGGCCCATGAAGGGGGGCGCCCCCTTGTTTGTCTTATTAGGATAGGTAGATTTAATTTTAATGCATTTGATTAGAATATGTGTAATGTGTTTTGACCACATGGGAGAAATACTTTCTCTTATCCCCTTAGTGCCCCTTCCAACCCTAGATCTGAGGGCATTTTGAGTCATTTTTCATTTTATATAAATACTTGTATTTCCACATTTTAGAGAATTAATGAGAAAAAAAATGTGTAATGCAAGGAGCTTGGTGCGGCCCTCCCCTCTCTCCCTATGGTTTCTCTCTTCTCTCTCTAATCTTCAGGGTGTAGACCCCTTCTATCTTAGCCCCTCTACCACTGGATTCTATCTCAGCTACCGCCGTTCGTGCCGCCATCGAGCCGCCGCGAAACCGCTTCCGAAGTGCTGTCCAAGGTTCTATTTTGATGGACAAAGGGTTACTCCGAGAATTTTAGCTCCCAACTCTTACATCTTCTGGAGCTTAGATTTTCAGGGTGAGTTTTAGAGGTCATCACCACATCCCAGAAAAATGGAAACAAACTGCACCCCCGTTTTATATTTTTCCATTTTCATGCCTTTCAATCCACCATTTCTGTCTGCAGTCTGTCCAGTTTCACAGCAGACCTGAGTTTCACCCTTTTGTTCCCCTTCTTGATTTTTTCTTGAAACCCCAATTTTACTGGAGGTTCTTCTCACTATCCCCCATCCTCCACATATTTGCTTGTCAATTTAGAATTTCATTTATATTTTCTAAAAAATCACTTCAGATCCCAAGTTCTGTTTTGTCTCTGCTGTGCGGATCCGACCACCCGGTACTAGAAAATACTTTTCCCAAGTCAAATCTCCACAAAACCTTTCATAAAAATTATCCCCGTTTTTCTCTCTTCGCCCTCTCCACTTTCATGAAGAGCTCAGCAGCTGAATCGGAGGTCTACAACGCGGTCAATGCCAACTCTCAGGAAAAGGCCCTTCTGTCCTGAGATTTTGGGTTCTGTCAACCTGCAGATTGGAAATTCGGCTAAGACCAGATCTGGGATAGCCAATTTTTTCTCTCTAACTATAGATCAAAGGATTTCAAGAGAGATTTCCAACGGTACCTCTAGTGCGTAGATCCGACGTCGGTGCTAGTCGGAGCATCAGTTTTTGTCGGGACGCGTAGGTCTGAAACAGAATTCAGATCCGTGGGCAGCAACTCCAACCTGCACCGATCGGAGCCTCCTCGCCATCCGCGAGGTGATCCAGCGTGCTGTCTTCCCAGGGAGCGCCCTTCCGGACATCCCCGTCACAGCGGTGCTGCTCCGAGCCCACACGGTCCCACTGACCAACACGTGGGTCCCACGATCGTGAGTACGTGTGTCGCCGAAGCTACACAAGAAGCTGCCCGTCAACCCGAACCCGCTACTCCCAGGTCCCGCTGTGTCACCCTTTACCTGCCTGCGTGGAGTGGGCAGTAAATCATTGATGTAATTTAATTAATTATTATTCCGGGAGTACGAGATCGGCCAGGATCGTCTTCCCCACGCCAGGCGCGTAGAGGTATCGTGTTCGCTCCATTACTCGACATTTGCTATTCTTGTATATGCTTTTATATGCCGCTACTAGAGAGCATGTGTAAGGGCCATTAGCTCGATATATTTATTTCACCGATGCTGCGAGAGAGAGCGAGACCGTCCCGTGACCCGATCTGGGCACGAATTTGTGAGTTGACCACCCTAACTTACCGCCGGTTTCTCAACCGTGCACGTCCGTATGCTTCCCTCGTTAGGGGCGATCGCGAGCTTGCTTAGAGTCCAAGGGTCGCATATCCAATTGGAGTCGAGTCGCGTGTCCGTCCCACATCACACAACCTAATAACTTACTATAACTGACAACAAACACGCGGGACACACTGAGGAAGACCAGGTAAGAATGACGGACACTGTCTACATATACCAAGTGTAAGGATAAGCTAACCCACAACTTGAGGTCACGAGTTTCAACTCTCATCAACCGTCTCCGATTGGAGAAGACTTGTCCTCGGGTACAGAAATGTGTTAGGACAAGGAGGTGGGTGATGGGACAGTCATCCGGACAGTTGGTGTGAAGCACGACAAAAAGGAAGTTTGGACGTTGTCTCTCGAACGTGTGGAGGAAATCAGACCATACCGTGTCAACATAGGGTGTCGACAATGGTACGATATGGACTAGTGGTTGTGCCATAGTAGGAGAGACGGGTAAGAGCGGGATGGTTGACTGTATAGGATCGGCGGATGGCACATCAACCGAGGACAAAGTGGGTGGGACAGATAGCTCCGGGACGACTGGTGGGGTTGGGGTGACTAACAAGATGGAGTCGTTGGCTGGCGCCTCACCCTGGCCCACTAGGGACTATTTGGGATCGCTCTGTAGCCCCACAACCTCAGCGAGGTACTCCTTGGCCAACTCTTTGTCAGCCTCATGACTCACTAGCGTAAGTCCAGGTGGGGTATCCTCGGTATGTGTGCTCTCTAAGGTAGGGGAATGTGAAGGGCACTGATAGGGGATGTGGCTACTCCCACTATAGGTGGCTACATGAGCGGGCTGGCTATGGGTGGCCAGTGGGGCGGTTTGGGCAGTAGAAGCCTGAGGGCTGAAACAGCTCCGGGGAGCTCCTGGCGGGGAATTCATCCCACAGTCTCTAACTTTCCAACCAGACCTTGGGCAGATCGGTCGAAAGCCTCGGCACGGTCCTCCATGGCCTTGAAACGGCCTACCAAGCGGTCGGTATTCTCCCTCTCAGTTCGTTCGAACCTATCCATGAGCTCCATAAGTAGAGCGAAGAAGTCATCCAGAGATCGGCATTCCTGGGTGGCACCTCAGGGTTCACCTATAGTGTCAGGGTGATGGTACTGGGTACCCAAGGGGAATTGGGGGAACTTATGGGTGGGTTGGACATGCAGACACTCGGGAAAAGACAACTGACTCCCTAATGGACTCGACACGACCCTAAAACAATAATCCAAAGTTGGAATGTAGACTCGACTACACACCTAGACTCAACCAGTATCCAGTACGGGGCGGAGGTTTGATCCGAAGATCACACTCACGCAAGTGTGTTTCCTTCCCAATAGGCATAACCTATCGTTCTGGAGGCACCTTTTAATATACCGGGTAAAGGAGTGAAATGCAACCTAAGGCTAAAACCATGCTATGATGGACTACCCTAGACTCAAATCGGCTCTGACACGAATTTGATGCGGGACAACTATGGGACTCGACTCGGACTGGTTGCGAACTTGGACTCTATAGGACAACACGACTAATAGAACGACGTGACTCGCAACAACACTACAACGCGGCACCGAACGAGCTCCAGAAAAGGCAATCATGCCCCAAACAAGAAGCGCTAACTCACAGTCGTCCCCGTCGAGGGAAACATGACGATCTGCACGGTTGGGAAACCGGCTTTGAGTCTCGGGTGGTCAGCTCACTCTCGTGCTCGGAATGAGTCACGGGACGGGTTTCGCTCTCACAACTCACAGCGGTGATTAATATTTAACTAGCTAGGAAATAACTAACTCACATGCAGCAGAAGTAAAATCTATACTAGCTAAGCAAATAAGACAAGGTGGGTGGCGAGTGTACCTCCACGCTCGGGGCATGGGGAAGACTTCCCGGCCGAGAACCGTCACTCCCAGTACAAATGGCAAATTAATTACAGCAAGATAACTGAGGCCCACTCCACGTAGGGAGGTAAAAGGCCACAACCGCAGTCCGGGAGCGTCGTTCTGGGGTTGACGGGCAGCGTGTTGGCGGCGTGCCAAGCGGTTGTGGGCTGCGACTCCGAAGCTGCAATTTAAGTCCGGCAGGACTGCAAGCACAAGCGTCCAAAGGAACGTCGATCTCCTGGAGTCTCCTGAAGGCGGCGGTTCACTAGAACGCTGGCAGAGGGCCCTGTGTCGATCCCCAGGAGCGGCGGTCACCGAGGTTGCCCCGGCGTATTTCTTTGGGATTTCTCCGGCAACCCCTTTTTCTGGCCTGGCTCGGAGCAGAATCGCGTGCCTCCACAAAAATGGCCGGTACACCCAGATCCGACGTCGGATCGAGACACAATGGGTACCGTTGGAAAGAGGACTCAAAATCCTACGACATTATGGCATTTTAGATCCATCAAACGGCTAGATGAGAAATGATAATGACTGCTATTGTACTAATTTTTTGGACCTGAAACTCAGAATAGGCAGGGCAGAACGAGATCTGCCTGTTCAAGGGCTTTGACCAAAGATCAAATGAAATATCTAGGACCTAGGAATTTTATGGTGGATAGAAGAGAGGGTGGTGGTTACAGATATAATTTTTGGATATTTTTCTGACAATGTTTGAGGGGGTGGAAAATTCGGCTACCAGGATCTATCTCACAGATCTGCACACAGGTAGACTGTGAGGGGGAAAAACAAAAGGCTGGGAAGGGGGGCAAGATTGCTCAGATCGGCGTGCAAATTAAACCAGAATTTTCTGACGATGGGGGGAACCTACCCTCAAAATTCCATCATGATCCAACGGTTGGATCTCTCGTACCATCCCTTGTACCAAGCTTCTGTCTAGAAACTCCGAATTTCAGGGCAACAAGAGGAAGCCGGCTTGTGGTGGCTCGACGGCGGCACGAACGGCGGCGGCGGCGGTGGTGATCGATCACAGCAAGTAGAGGAACATGGGTAGAGGAAGAGAGTTCACAAATTTGGAGGATTTGGATCTAGATCTGAAGAAGATAGGAGGAAAAATGGGAAGAACACCAAGAACAAGAGGGGGGAGAGGGGGGTGCGCCCAAATCATTCTTCAACTTAATTCTTCATTAAAATTGATCAAATGACACAAGAGACATTATATATTCAAACCCTGTAAGGTTCTGACCAGAATGCGCAGTGAAAAACATCGAAACCTTAGATTGCATATCATTGCCGGGTTTTCAAAATCGAACAAGATCGGTAAACCCGTGGTGTGAAGAACGATTATTTACCATTGCGGGGTTGAGAATCTCCCAAAACCTCGAAGATGAACAAGAGGAAGATCCCGGAGTCGAGAGCCATTCAAGTGTCCGGCCTCTAGACGTATCCATACGAGCAGTGGAAGCAGACGGGATCTCCTCCATGATCTCCACGCGTCGACCAGATCTTAACACCACCATCCACCGGGGAGGAAGGAGAGAGAAGGAGGGGGCGCACCATGGAGAGAGAGAGAGAGAGGAGAGAGGGCGGCCAAGGTGTCAACCTTGTAGCTTGGCCAGGGTTTCTCCCAACATCATATATTTATAGACCTTTGGCGTTTTTCATAAAAACCCAATAATAGTCTATAAAGTCCACCCATTCCGGTCTGTCCAATACTCTATTGTGTGTGACCCTCTAGGCCCAATAGTCTGTTTTGTTTTCCAGCCCATTAAGTGAAGAACTCCTTCTTAACTTAATTAAGTCTATCCATTAGCTCTTAATGGAATTAGCGGGCTTTCCGATCACGAAAGGCACCAAGCAATGCTTTGTGATCCCAAATGACATTGGGGATAAGCAACCCACTCAAGAACCTTTCCATCTACAGATTCCACACAGCTATAGATCCTCATTCATTCAATGCCCACTAGGATGAGGGTATGGTCAAACTGTCAAACCCTATTGAGTCCCTGCTCGACTGAATCTTGTACTCTAAACAGGTTCATCAGAAAAACTCCTTTTTCATAATGAACTCCCATACCCTGGCCAGGGGATTTTTTGAGTACAGATGCGTAGGGCATTCTATCTCATATATCATACTGAGAGTGAACGATCCCATGTTATCAAACTAATTGCCTTCGCACGAGTTCCACTGAGTCCGAATACCTAATTGTACAAGACCACTTAACAGAAGTCCATAAGTCAGTAATCAAATACTCAGCATCCCATATGCAAGACATCTTTAGTGACTCAGGTCTAAGATCCAACTATGCTACTGTGACATAGAATACCCTGATTGACAGTCAGTATGATTACCATTCAGGGATTCTAGATTGGGTCAGTTCAGTGAACTCATTCCACTAATGAGCACCCACACTCGTACTTCAGTGTCTCCACACTGATGATTATGAGAACAATCACATCCATCACATGAGTAAGTATCATGTGTGCTAGTCTATCCGGATCTTCAATGTCCCTTCTTGAAGATCCTATGACTAGGAACATCTAAAACATGTACATCTAGATGACGGATCTCATTATCATATTCTCATTATGATCCAGCCATCATCGCACATGTTCAGGGACTTCATCACATTCAAATCATAAACACAAATTAAATGCAATGAATATATGCCATTAATATAAATACGAATAAGATATTACAAGAAATGACGTCATCACATCTCATGTGATTGGCTTGTAGGGCAAACATTTCTATCAATCTCCCACATGCTTGATCCCCATCAGCCCTAGGTGATGCTCAAAAATATTTTGAGTCAACGGCTTAGTTAGTGGATCTGCAATATTATCACTGGAAGACACTCTATCAATTACAACATCTCCTCTAGCTATAATCTCTCTGATCAGATGGTAACGCCATAGAATATGCTTCGATTTCTGATGAGACCTTGGCTCCTTTGTTTACGCAATCACCCCATTATTATCACATAATAAGGGGACCAGATCTGAGATGCTCGGGACAACTCCAAGCTCTTCGATGAACTTCTTCATCTAAATCGCTTATTTGGCCGCCTCAGCAGTAGCAATGTACTCAGCTTCGGTCGTAGAATCAGTAGTGGTTTCTTGTTTGGAACTTTTCTAACTCACTGCCCCACCATTCAGGGTAAACACATACCCCGAAGTTGACTTGCTGTCATCTTTATCGGACGGTAAACTTGAGTCAGTGTAACCTCGAAGTTTCAAGTCCTCTCCTTCATAAACCAGAAATATATCCTTAGTCCTACGCAGGTACTTGAGGATACACTTCATAGCTATCCAGTGTTGCTCACCTGGATCCGCTTGAAACCTGCTCGTAACATTTAGAGCATATGCTACATCAGGTCTTGTACATAACATGACATACATGGTGGACCCTATGGCAGAAGCATAAGGTACCCTACTCATGCGCAGTCTTAGGGGACATTTTCATAGAGAGGTAAACTCCATGTCTCATTAGTATGAGACCTCTCTTAGAGTTTTCCATGCCAAACCTTTTGACTATGGAATCTATGTACATAGATTGGGACAAGCCTAGCATTATATTTAATCTATCTCTATAGATCCTTATCCCCAATACATAGGATGCTTCTCCCAAATACTTCATGGAGAAGTGCTTAGACAGCCAAGCTTTAACTGATGACAACATACCTACATCATTCCCAATGAGTAGTATGTCATCGACATATAGGGCCAAGAAGGTAATTGCACTACCACATATTTTCTTATACACACACGGCTCATCTTCATCCTTAACGAAGTCATAAGACTTGATGGCTTCATCAAATCTTAAATTCCAACTACGGTATGCTTGCTTCAATCCATAAATGGATCTCAGCAGCCTGCATACCTTATTTGGGTGCTCCTTGGATATGAATCCCTCAAGCTGTATCATATACACCTCTTCCTCAAGGTTTCCATTGAGGAAAGTAGTCTTCACATCCATCTGCCAGATCTCATAATCATGGTACGCAGCGATAGCAAGTAAAATCCCGATGGACTTAGTCATGGCAACTGGTGAGAAGGTCTCATCATAGTCAGCTCCTTATCTTTGACGATATCCCTTCGCAACCAACCTTTCCTCATAGGTATCAACCATTCCATCTGCTCCAATTTTTCTTTTAAAGATCCACTTGCATTCGATGGGTACTATACCCTTGGGTGGATCTACCAAGTTCCAAACTTGGTTGGAGTACATGGAGTCCATCTCCGATTTAATGGCCTCTTGCCATCTCCAAGAGTCAATACCACTTATTACCTCCTCATAGGTCTTAGGATCATCATCCTCATCATAGTGTGCCTTGTCCCCACCATCAGAGATATGTCCCACATATCTTTCTGGTTGGATAGGTACACGGCCAGACCTACGCACAGTAAGTGTGCCATCCTGAACTGGTTCCTGAGATGATGTAGCTCCAGTTTGTGATTCTAGAACCTCTTCTAGTTCTACCAAGCTCCCACTGTTTCCTTCAAGGATATACTCATCCTCTAGGAGCACAGCTCGCTTAGCTACAAACACTCTTTGATCGCTAGGCTGGTAGAAATAATATCCATAAGTTTCCTTAGGATATCCCACAAACCAGCATCTTTCAGTCTTGGATGCCAGTTTATCAGGATTGTGTTTCTTAACATGGGCAGGGCAACCCCAGACCTTAACATTCTTAAGGTTTATTTTCTTTCCTTTCCATATCTCATATGGAGTGGAAGACACTGATTTGGAAGGAACTTTATTTAATAAGTGAGCAGTAGTGTCTAGGGTAGAGCCCCAGAGCGACAAGGGCAATCCACCAAAGCACATCATGGATCATACCATATCTAACAAGGTACGATTCCTCCTTTCAGCCACACCGTTCAGCTGAGGTGTGTAAGGAGGAGTCTACTGGGATAATATACCATTATCCTTGAAGTATTGTGTGAATTCCGTACTCAAGTATTCCCCTCCTTGATCAGATCGAATAGTTTTAATACTCTGTCCTGTTTGTTTCTCTACTTCATTCTTGAACTCCACAAATTTCTCAAAGGCTTCAGATTTGTACTTCATCAAGTACACATATCCGTACCTAGAGAAATCACCAGTGAAAGTAATGAAGTATGAGTAACCCCCTTTGGCATGGGTGGACATAGGTCCACATACATCAGAATATATGAGTTCTAATAACTCACCAGCTCTCTCTCCATGTCCAGTAAATGGAGAGTTGGTCATTTTTCCCATGAGGCAAGTGTCACATGTTGCAAATGATTCATAATCAAATGGATCAACATATCCATCTTTGCACAACCTTTTCAATCTTTCCTCACTAATATGACCAAGCTTATAATGCTGAAGGTATGCTTGATTTACATTATTCCTCTTCCTCTTAAGGGGTCCATCCACACACATAACAAAAGTATCTACATCTAATAAAAACAAACTATTAATTAAGCTCCCACTGGCAAACAATTCACCATTTAATAATAAAGAACATGTTTTATTCCCAAAGCTCACAATAAACCCACATTTATTCAAGCATGAAATGGAAATAATGTTCTTAATTATGGAAGGGACATAATAACAGTCTGTAAATTCCAATGTAGCTCCTGAAGCAAGCTTGAGATTTAAACTCCTTACAGCAAGTGCATAAACTCTTGCTCCATTTCCCAGTCGAAGATCAACCTCTCCTCTATTCAATCGCCTGCTACTTGTCAGAACCTGCAAATCATTACAGATATGAGATGCACATCCAGTATCTAATACCCATGATGTGGATCTATATGACAAGTTAAGGTCGATCATGAACATACCTGAAGCTTCTGCTTTGCTTTCTCTGCAAGGTACAACTTGCAGTTTCCCTTCCAATGGCCATCCTTATGGCAATGGAAGCACTGGCCCTTGTCTTTCCTTGCCTCTTCTTTCTTGGCAGCCTTTACCTGTTTTCCCTTCTTCTTTGCCTTGCCTTTCTTAAAGGCCTACTGAAATTTCCTCTTCTTGTTGGTCTTACCAACAAGCATCACAGGAGCTTTCCCATTGTTCATAGTGCTCTCAGCAGTCTTCAACATGTTTAGAAGCTGTGCTAGAGAGCATTCTATTTTGTTGATGTTGAAATTGACAATGAACTGGGAAAAAGAACTAGGGAGAGATTACAGAATTAGATCAACACAAAGATCTATATTCATGTCGAATCCCAATTCTGCCAACCTTTCGATCCACTCAATCATCTTGAGAACATATGTCTGCATAGATGTTCTCTCAGACATTCTTGCCCCGAACAAACTTTTAGATATCTTATATCTTTTCGTTCGACTTTGAGCTCCAAAGAGCTCCTCAAGGTGAAACAGAATGGATCTGGCATCCATCTTTTCATACTGCCTCTGTAACTCATTTGTCATAGAGTCAAGCATATAGCATTGGGCAAGCGTGTCATCATCCTTATGCTTCTCATAAGTAATGATCTCTCCCTCTTCAGCATCATCGGCAGGAAGAGGAGGTACAGATCGATCAAGAACATAGGCTATCTTCTCAGCAGTGAGAACAATTCTCAAGTTCCTGAGCCAGTCACTATAATTTGGACCAATAAGCCTATTGGCATCAAGTATGCCACGTAACGGGTGATTCGCCATAGAAGTCTACAAGAAAAGATTTGCAATAATAAGATGACATGCAGATATTCAAAAATTAAAAATTAAGATATGGTCTTTAATCCTAATTTAATAACTCCCACGAATTTTTGACGAATTTGCACAACCCTCATTGTGCAAAGACGGGATACTCCAACAGTATCCTAGTGAGACCAGAATCCTATCAACATTATGGTAGTGGCCTTGTGGCAGCACAACAAACAGCCCCATACTTAATGGGTAGGCAACTCTTGCCAATCGCAACTCCTTGCAACTCCTGGTATATTCAGCCTCCAGACCTTTCGTGACCTTGTGGTAGCACAACAAATCACAAGGTCTGATTAGGTTAGACCCGTTGTTACGTTATGAGAGTGGGTTCAAGACATGACCCTTGTGGCAGCACAACAAAGCCATGCCGGCACCGATCCCAAAGTTTGGCCTAAGCCGTAGTCTAAGTCTCTGCCCCCTTACTATGAGGGCCTTATGGCAGCACAACAAACCCACACAGTCTAAGAGCAGCTCACTTAGACTATAACAACGGAAGGCTACGTGGGTCATTCTTAATGCCTCACGTTTACAACCTAATATTAGATCGAGGGGTTTTGATTAAATTTTGGTCTCATCAATATAGGTGCTACATACATATAAGAATTTGGAGTATCATATATACCCTAAATATATATATGTGTGTAATAAGAAGCACAACCACATATATCATATATATGCATTAATACCAATGGATGATCATGGACCTTAAGCTCCTAAAATATATTCTCAGAGCCAGTTGGTAATGCGCACAATCATGGCAAACAGAAAACTTGGAGCATCCAATGCTCCCACTAGATGTGAAGAATCTCCCAAGGTCCTCGCAGCCGGTCTCCTTCTTAGTCTCCATCTGCTTCTCATTATTACAAGTAAATTTGTAATTGGGCACGCATGCCCATAAATATACATCAGATAAGAATAAGAAACCTTGAACCAGTCAAGGGGAGTACAATACAGTAGGGAGATAGAATGTACAACCCGGATTAATAAGAGAGAGAGAAGGAGGCACACATGCCCTAATAATCACATCTCACATAACCATTCACCATAAAGAGCATCATCACATGATTTCTAAGTCCATGATCATCCATCCACACACAAGACACATTACATGCATCTAATAGTAATTATCATATAATTACAACGAGATATAATGATATTTTCAAAATATAATAATTAATTTTGAAATCACGCATATTAAACATTCAACTAAACAATTTAGTTAAAACAAATAAGTATAAACAACTTTAGACCACCATCATTCACATTCACTGCATGGGCTCAATAATAATTTTCAGTTAATTAACCTCATAAGAATCACATTCTTATAGTAATTAACTTTAATTAATTAGCTAATAGGAAATACTTAAAACCCTTTTAAAATTCCCATTAACTAATTAACCAGGAGCCAAATAATAAAAAATAAATTAATAAGTTACTAAAACAATTTCAGAACTCATTAAAATATTTTTCAGAATTTTCCTGAATTTTCTTAGATTTTATACGCAATCTAAACTATTTAAAACGATTTAATCTGAATAAAAATAAAGGGGGAAGGCCTTAACAGTTCGGATCTGGCGTGGGCTGGATCCGAACCGCTAGTGACCCGCGGGGAGGGTCTCTCTGCCAACCGAACACGGGGCACTAGGGTTTTACCCTAGCGCCGCCCGAGCTCGTCGGGGAGCCCCCGGCCGTCGCCCACCGCCACCTCGGAAGACCGCCGGTGGCCCCCCGCCCCTCCGTCGGCCCCTGCCGGCCACACGGCCGCCGGTGCCGTTGTCGGTGGTGGCCCCTGCGATGAGCACAGGGCTCGTCCGCCCCCTTCGCTACCGTGGCCGCCTTCACCGGCCTCCCACACCGCCGGACGCCGTGGAGCGCCGTGGAGGACGATCGTTGGCCCAGCCAGACCCGATGGGCGCCAGCAACATGCTATCCCGGTCTGAAACGGCCTCCTCCCACCGTCATGAATGGCAACCGTGCCGACGATGTGGTGGTCGATTCTCACTCTCCGGTGGGCCAATCACCGCATATAAATATGCGTTTTGCTCCTCTTGATCACGGGAACAATTCCTTGGCATCAATTGGTCAATGCTCATCTCATGAGTGACCCAATCGAGCGATGAACAAAGAGCCCCATGCAAGAACGGGAATGACGAAAAATAATATAATAATACCGATTTTGATCAAACCAGCAACTTGCCTCTAATACCATTGTAAGGTTCCGACCAGAATGCGCAGCGGAAAACATCGAAACCTTAGATTGCATATCGTTGCTGGTTTTCCAAAATCGAACAAGATCGGTAAACCCGCGGTGTGAAGAACGATTCTTTACCTTTACGGGGTTGAGAATCTCCCAAAACCTCGAAGTTGAACGAGAGGAAGATCCCAGAGTCGCGATCCATTCAAGTGTCCGACCTCTAGACGTATCCACACGAGCAGTGGAAGCAGACGGGATCTCCTCCACGATCTCCACTGCATCGACTAGATCTCAACACCACCATCCACCGGGGAGGAAGGAGAGAGAAGGAGGGGGTGCACCTTGGAGAGAGAGAGAGGAGAGAGGGCGGTCAAGGTTTCAACATTGTAGCTTGGCCAGGGTTTCTCCCAACAGCGTATATTTATAGACCTTTGGCGTTTTTCACAAAAACCCAATAATAGTTTATAAAGTCCACCCATTCCGGTCTGTCCAAAACTCTATTGTGTGTGACCCTCTAGGCCCAATAATCTGTTTGGTTTTTCAGTCCATTAAGTAAAGAACTCCGTCTTAACTTAATTAAGTCTATCCATTAACTCTTAATGGAATTAGCGGGCTTTCCGATCACGAAAAGCACCAAGCAACACTTCGTGATCCCAAATGACATTGGGGATAAGCAACCCACTCAAGAACCTTTCCGTCTACAGATTCTACATAGCTATAGATCCTCATTCATTCAATGCCCCACCATGACTAGGGTATGGTCAAATTGTCAAACTCTATTGAGTCCCGGCTCAATTGAATCTTGTACTCTAAACAGGTTCATCAGAAAAACTCCTTTTTCATAATGAACTCCCGTACCCTGGCCAGGAGATTTCCCGAGTACAGATTCGTAGGGCATTCTCTCTCATATATCATATTGAGAGTGAACGATCCCATGTTGTCAAACTAATTGCCTTCGCACGAGTTCCACTGAGTCCGAATAACTAACTGTACAAGACCACTTAACATAAGTCCATAAGTCAGTAATCAAATACTCAGCATCCCTTATGCAAGACCTCTTTAGTGACTCAGGTCTAAGATCCAACTGTGCTACTGTGACATAGAATACCAAGATTGACAGTCAGTATGATTACCATTCAAGGATTCTAGATCGGGTCAGTTCAGTGAACCCATTCCACTAATGAGCACCCACACTCGTACTTCAGTGTCTCCACACTGATGATTATGAGAACAATCACACTCATCACATGAGTAAGTATCATGTGTGCTTGTCTATCCGGATCTTCAATGTCCCTTCTTGAATATTTATGACTGGGAACTTCTAGAACATGTATATCTAGATGACTGATCTCATTATCATAATCTCATTATGATCCAGCCATCATCGCACATGTTCAGAGACTTCATCACATTCAAATCATAAACATAAATTAAATGCAATGAATAAATGCCATTAACATAAATATGAATAAAATATTACGAGAAATGACGTCATCACATCTCATGTGATTGACTTGTAGGGCATACATTTCTATCAAACCCTAGACCTAGCCAAATGACCTCGGTTACCCTTGGTCAAGGGGGTATAATGGGGAAGGGAGATTAAACTAGCATAAAAAAAATCTCCCATAAGGGGACAAAAGAGGGGGCGCCACTCCCTTAATGTCAACATAAGGGGCTTGCATTTAAATAATCCCCTTGGGCCATATTAATCTCCCCTTGGACCAAAGTAAATCAAAATTACAAATACATGGTCAATTATTCTACCATTGACCCAATATAAAAACCCAAGATAATACAAACCAAATACACACCAAATACATGCTAAATACACACCAAATACGACCACATACGTATAAAATATGAATACATATAAAAATATGTACTGAAGTATCAATGCTCCGGTGGCGACTCCAGACTGTCCCCCAGCCACAAAGAGGTCGGTGTCGACCGAGTCGTGCTCCGGGTCCGGTACCGACGACTCGCTGAGTCGAGCCGTACTCATGCTCTGATGTCCTCACCATAGTGTCAGGGTGATGGTACTGGGTACCCATGGGGCATTGGGGAACTTATGGGTGAGTTGGACATGCAGACACTCGGGACAAGACAAACTTACTCCCTAATGGACTCGACACGACCCCAAAATAACAATGCAAAGTTGGAATGTAGACTCGACTACAAACCTAGACTCAACCAGTATCTAGTACGGGGCAGAAGTTTGATCCAAATATCACACTCACGCAAGTGTGTTACCTTCCCAATAGGCGTAACTTATCGTTCTGGGGACACCTTTTAATATACCAGGTATGGGAATGAAAATGCAAACTTAAGACAAAACTACCCTAGAGTCACACATGACCCTAGGCCATACATGACCTGCCCCACTTGGGGATGAGGAGCGACAGCCACCTGTCCCCGACTTTGAGGACCACTAGTCCGACAACGATTATGGGGGAAATGTCCGATGCTGTCGTGGTCACTAACCACAGAGGGATGATGAGGACGAGGGGGTCCTCAAGACGGTGCGAGCAAACCCTCCCACTTTTGATGGGTCCTTGGATCTGAAGGTCTATCTCGATTGGGAGGACGGCATGGACCGATATTTCGAGTTGTTTGAGATGACGGCCCACCGGAAAGTCAAGTTCGTCAAAATAAAACTGCTAGGGTAGGCACATACTTATTGGAGGAACATGGAGAACCCGATGTTTCACCGTCAGGAGCCCCAGATTGAGACGTGAGATGAGATGAGGACCAAACTTAGGAAGAAGTACCTTCCTACCACATACCGTCAGTGTCTCATAGACGAATGGTAGAGTCTCACCCAAGGAGATCGATCCGTCTCCGATTACATCGCTGAGTTCAATGAGTACTTGTTGCGATGTGACGCCACGGAGGAAAGCTACCTGACTGTTTCCCATTTTCGGCGTGGTCTATGGCCACACCTTCAGGATGAGCTTTTTCGCCACAACGTGGCCAAGTTGGAAGACGCGTACCAAGTTGCCCTCGAAGTTGAGCGGTTTGAGGCAGAGTTTACTCCTATTCCACGCCAGGGGTGTTAGCGCAGCAAGAGTGATATAGAAGGGGGGATGAATAGATCACTCCCAATTTGTAAAAACTTAGGCGAAAATTAATTCTACTGCTTACGCCCCTCCTGAACCCGCACACAGAGAAATGCAAATGCAGTCACCAAACAAGACAGTATAAGTAAATGAGAATGAAGAACTGATCACATGGAAGCAAAGAGACAAGCAGATGGAGAGCGTAGATAATAACAGTAAACCGCAGAAGAGGCACTCAGTTTTTAGGTGGTTCGATTGCAGTCCTCAATCTACATCCACCCCTCACTCCAACTAGAATGAGGATTCCACTAGACAATGCTAGAACACTGCAGACTCAGTCTACGAACAACATGCTGCCACACAGCTTGAACAACCAAGAGAAACAAATCCCTCAACCAAGCTCTGCTACCCACAGAACTTGAAACCTATTCTAGCTACTAGCTAGAACAGAATCGGAGACACCTCTCCCTTCCTCCACACACCGGAGGGATCCTGCTAATGACAACCTGTCACTAGCAACACCAGAGATCACCGATCTCTCTTCCTCTGCAACTCAGAGGGAAACCGGAGTAACACTCCCTTCCTCCACACACCGGAGGGGAACCAATTCAAATCAGAAGAATGAACAAAATAAAAGGAAACGAAATAGAAACAAAGACCAACGAAGAAGCAGTCGGTTCTGAAACCAATACAAATGTAGCTTCAAAGGAAGCAATTCATCAAACCACAGACACTGCTCTCTCTCTCTCGAGCATACTCCTCTCGGATCTGGACACTATGGAACTCTTTGCTCTTTTTCCTTTCTGGATCGTGCAGCCTCACACATATGCCTTCTACTTTTTCTTTTCACGATCAAGCTTCTACTGAAGGACGAAGCTCCATATTTATAGCAGATATTGGGCGTGTGGCTGCCAGGTTCCCGCCCATGAACTTTTTGCCAGATCATTTGAATTTCGACCACATGGCAGCATCCTGACTGGGTTGCCATCCACGTGTCATGTTCCTGGTTTCTTGGATCACGTGCCAAGTGCTAACCTCGGATCACGTACCCAATCATCAGCCTGAATCGCCTGCAGACAGAGACAGAAGGAATGTATATACTTAGTTAGTTCAGGCTATTAACACAAGTGTATATACTTCAGAAACAGCACCTGAGTAAGTGTGTACAACGTGAGAGAGTGTATAGACTTGAAACAATAGTTAACCAAGTGTGTATCATGTGAGAATGTATACACTTGGAGGTCTTCAGCGTCCTCAGTGTATAGACTTAGTTAGTTCAGGGCTATCCATAGCAATGTATAGACTTAATGGATAAGCTCATGAATGGCAGTGTATAGACATGTGATGAACAATGCAAACGAGCCTTACCAATGTGTAAACTTTACAAAGCTTCAGCCACTGTATAGACTTCACGAAGCCTAACCAGTGTACAGACTTGGAACGAGTGTGCTGTGAGCACTGTATAGACTCAAGATATAACAACCGAATGTATAGAGTTGTGGTCGGACAACCCAATGTATAGACTTGAAGCAAGAGGCCAGTGTTCAGACTTTGACGAAGAGATGCACTGTTCGCAATGTACAGACTTGAAAGTGTAAGACTCTTAATAAGATGGTGAACAGTGTATTGACTTGATGCCCAACGGTGATGTATAGACTTCGACAAGCTTGAGCCAGTGTATAGACTTTGCCAGAGTGAGACGATGCATGAGATGCTCGGCTGTACAGACTTGAATCGCTTGAAGCGATGTACAGACTTGGTGAGGCTCAAGCAGTGTACAGACTTGTGAAGGCTTCAGCGTTGTAAAGACATGGAAGTACCACTGTGGATGTATGGACTTGAGTGAATGAGGCCGATGTACATACTTACCTAAGACGCAGCATGAGACGGACGCTGTACAGACTTTGAATGCACTAAGACGCTGAACAAGACGGACCGATGTATAGACTTCTAAATGCTGATGGACTATGTATGGACTTGGCTTGAGATACTGTACAGACTTTGAAGTCTGACCTAGCAGGATGTGTAGACTTAGACTACAACCAGGAAAGCGTATGAAAAGGTATGAGTGTATGAACTTGGTTCCTGTAGCAGTGTATAGAGTTGAAGGTATGAAGGTGATGTATAGACTTGGTGAACACTGCAATAGTAATCGGATGTATAGAGTTGAAGTTTAGACAAACCAGTGTATAGACATGAAGCTTGACAATCCAGTGTATAGAATTGAAGCTTGGAAGGATGTATAGAGTTGAGCTGTACTGACTTTGGCAATGTGCAGACTTAACTAGTCGGGCAGTGTACAGACTTAGAATATTAAGACCAGTGTATAGACTTCAATTAGAAGGTGCCCGATGTACAGACTTGAAGATGATATGCCAATGTACAGACTTAATCGATCAAGCTGGTGTATAGACTTTGGTACCCAGACACTTAATGTTATGATGCGTCGACCCACCCTTGCTGATGCGTCGACCCACTACTTGTTCATTCTAACTGAGCAGAGTGTATATAGATGAACTTATGAAACATCATATGAACTGTACACACTTACATGATGAACCAGCATAAATCTAGGGATCGTAGATTAATTTATAGTGTGAGACATCATCAAAACCATAGGGATGCAACAATCTCCCCCTTTTTGATGATGGCAACACTATGAATCAAGCAATATCAAAGTTCAACAAGAAATTAATATCAACTGCAACAAACAGAGTAAATTTAAGGCATGCTCATGCAGATGAATTAATCATTCCCTACCACACAGTCTCATCTCCCCCACAACTCATAAACATATCTTCCCCGAAGCAACATGACTCCCCCAAAGCTCAAGACAAATCCAAGACTCACTGATATTACAGAACTTCTCTCCCCCTTTGACATCAGCAAAAAGAAATACAGGATGTATGACAGTGCTGGAAACATGAAGAATAAGGGCAGTAACTTCTTAGTGCGGACAGTCACTAGTAGGTCTTAAGAGAATAAGTGAGTTTCTAATCTCAAGAGAAGATTCTTTAAACACCAGTACACAATAGAGAAGTAGAATGATAGACAAGTTTATCAGCATACATAGTGGATGATTTAGAGCAGGAGTTAACAAGTATGGCCAGATATAGCTGATCATTCAACTATCCCACAAGACAGTAAGAGACGAAATCAGATAGGTGTTCTCAAGGTATTGAAGACAAGCAATCCATTAGTTGCATAACAACAAGGAATTTTTCTTTTTGAGATGATTTTCAAGAAGATCAATGAGTAAGTTGGTAGTTCAAACCTTTGACATTAGGGAGACACCTTGATTAGAGGCCTAAATCCCCAGTTACTCAGAGTGAGTACCTTATTACTTCCTCCTTTTTTTTGTTAAGGAACAGAGTTAGTAACTGTGATTTTTGACATGAGGAAACACCTTGATTAGAGGCCAGAGTCCCCAGTTACTCACCAGCAAGCCACCATTGCTCTGTCATCTCTTTTCATTCATTTTAAGCATTTGACACCTCATGACATGGGAGAAATATTCATTTCATTGATGAAGCTCCCAGTTTCTCAGTGATCAAAACAGAACATGTTTGTTCAGTTAAGCCCTTGAGTTAAAGAGATAGAATGATTGAAAACAATACCAAAAGGACTATTTCTTGAATTGAGTCTTGAAGTCTAGATTTCAAGTTGATTGGGTCAGATATCAAGACATACAGGTTTTGGCCTGAACCAAAATCAATGACAATGTAGGAAGATATACTTTATGCAATTAGTCCAGATCTCTAAAGGAGTACCAAAGGAAAGATTCTAACTGGATATTAGAGTCACTGACTTATAGACTTAAGAGATAAGTGACACTCTACTGTCTGACAGAACCACACTAGATCAGTCATGCAAGACCAGTAAAGTTACACATCTGGATAGCCCTTTTGAATCTGTCAAAGAACTTCTCTTCTCACATTACACCTCAGCTCCCCCTAAGACATAGCATTCCTCAATAAAACAATCCAGCATAATCTCAAAGCTTCCCCTTACTCAAAGCATTCCTGAAAGCTAACCAGTAAGGATTCTGAACTCCCCCTTAAACCAGCATGAAAGAAGGCTAAACATCAGACAAACACAACTCCCCCTCACAACAAGAACATGCTTCATAATTAAGACAATTTGTATAAGCCTAGTTCTCTTCTCAATGTGGTGAATTTTTCATTATCCAGAGGTTTTGTGAATATGTCAGCAATCTGATTATCTATGCCTACATGAATCAGTTCAAAATTATTATTAGACACCTCATCTCTTATAAAATGATGTCTTATTTCTATGTGTTTGGTTCGTGAATGCAAAACGGGATTTTTAGCAATATTGATGGCACTAGTATTATCACAGTAAATTGGTGTGCACCCCAGGTCTACTTGGTAGTCTTGGAGCTGGTGTTTAATCCATATTACTTGTGTTCCACAACTCCCTGCAGCCACATATTCAGCTTCTGCAGTGGAGAGGGCCACAGAATGTTGTTTCTTGGAACCCCAAGACACTAAACACCCACCCAAAAATTCACAATGGCCACTTGTGCTTTTCCTGTCTAGTTTACAGCCCGCATAATCAGTATCTGTGTATGCTACTAAGTTAAGTGTGTGAGATGCAGGAAACCATAAACCAAGAGAATGAGTAGCTGACAAATATCTGAAGATTCTTTTAACTGCAGCTAAGTGCAATTCAGTAGGTCTAGACTGATACCTTGCACACATTCCTACACTGAATTGTATATCTGGTCTAGAGGCTGTCAAGTAAAGAAGTGATCCAATCATACCTCGATAAAGTTTGGCATTTACTTCTTTACATGTCTCATCTGCATCCAATGAGGTATTGGTGCCCATGGGTGTTGTAATGTGCTTTAAGTTTTCCATACCAAACCTCTTGAACAGTTCCATTGTGTATTTGGTTTGGTTGATGAAGCACCCATCCTCTAGCTGCTGTACCTGCAATCCAAGAAAGTATTTTAGTTCACCAACCAAGCTCATTTCGAATTCAGCAGACATCATGGTAGAAAATTCATCACATAGTTCATGCTTAGTTGATCCAAATACAATGTCATCTACATATACCTGAACTATGATGAGATCTATGTTTATGCCCTTGGTGAATAAAGTTTGATCAACTTTACCTCTTTTGTAGCCCTTGCTGATCAAAAATTCAGACAATCTTTCGTACCATGCTCTTGGAGCCTGCTTTAGACCATACAAGGCTTTGTTTAACCTGAAAACTTGGTTAGGTTGAGGAGAGTATTGAAATCCAGGAGGTTGTTCAACAAAAACTTCTTCTTTAATGACTCCATTTAAAAAGGCACTTTTAACATCCATTTGTTGGAGTTTTATATTCTTTGAGCAAGCAAAGGCAAGCAACAATCTTATAGCTTCCATCCTAGCAACAGGTGCATAGGATTCATCAAAGTCTACACAGAATTCCTAATAGTAGCCTTTGGCTACTAATCTGGCCTTATTCCTTGAGATGATTCCATCCTCATTCATCTTATTTTTGAACACCCACTTGGTTCCTATGATATTAATACCATCTGGTCTTGGGACAAGCTCCCAGACATTATTCCTTTCAAACTGACCTTATTCCTCACACATAGCATTGACCCAAGCTTGATCAGCTAAGGCCTCTTCTACTGTTTTGGGTTCAATTTATGAGACTAAAGCAATTAAGTCATCATTATTCACATTTCTAAAATGAGACCTAGTCCGAAGAGGATCTTCAGGATTGCCTATGACTTTATCTAATGGATGGTCTTTAAGAAATCTAACGTTTGTTGAAGACTCACCTGTTACTCTTGGCCCTTCCTGATTGGGGGAATTTGTTTCTCCACTCGGCTGAGTCTTCTCCTCTTCTTGTTGATCTTCTAGAAAATCCCCATCATGATTGGAATCCCTGTCAAGATTTTCAACATTAGAGACATCTTTCTTTTCACTAAAAAGGATGTGTAGAGACTCTTCCACTTTCTGATCTGATATGTTAAATACCCTATATGCCCTTGACACTTCAGAGTAACCCAAGAATATTCCTGGGGAGCTTTTAGCTTCAAACTTGTCTAAATCTTTCTTATCATTATTATGAATAAAACATTTTGCTCCAAAAATTCTGAAATGAAACAAGTTTGGTTTCTTACCTTTTAGAAGCTCATAGGGTGTTTTCTTGTGTATGGGTCTTACCATGGCCTTGTTGATTATGTAAGTTGCTGTATTGGCCGCTTCTGCCCAAAACTTTCTAGGTAATTTACTTTCAATCAACATGGTTCGGGCCATCTCCACCACAGTTCTATTTCTTCTCTCCACAATCCCATTCTGTTCAGGTGTCCTGGGAGAAGAAAACCTGTGAGTTAGTCCCTCTTTTTCACAGAGATCAGTAAACATGGAGTTTTCAAACTCACCTCCATGGTCAGATTGAATAGAACAGACCTTGTATTTCCCTTCTTGTTTGACCTTATTGAAAAATAGATTAAACTTTGGAAATGCATCACTCTTATTTGTTAAGAAAAATATCCATGAATATCTAGAGAAGTCATCTATGATGACATAGCCAAACCTGTTTCCATTAAGACTCTGAGTTCTAGTGGGACCGAAAAGGTCCATATGAAGAAGTTCCATTGGTCTAGAAGACAATGGCTCAGATCTTAATTTAAAGGAATTTCTGGTCTGTTTGCCTAGAGCACATGCATCACATGCTTTTGATATCGAGTTGAATTTAATTCTAGGCATGCCTCTAACTAAATCATGCTTGACCAATTTATTTAAAGTTGTAAAGCTAGCATGACCTAGACGTCTATGCCATTCAAAAGCATCATTTTCAGAGTTGGCAGATAAGCAAATAGTAGATTCATATTCCTCATCTAAGTCTACAATGTAGACATTATTAATCCTGTTGGCTACAAATTTAACCACATCAGAATTTGTTTCAAGGATTTTGCATGAACTATCATCAAATACAACCCTGCGACCCCTGTCACATAACTGACTAATGCTAATCAGGTTGTGTTGAAGCCCTTCCACAAGTAAGACTTTTTCAATGGAGTTTGTGGAAGACTTACCCACTGTACCAACTCTAATTATTTTACCTTTGTTCTTTCCTCCAAACTTGACCAGACCCCCTGGCTTCATCTCTATCTTGCTAAACTTGGATCGGTCTCCTGTCATATGCCTGGAGCAGCCACTGTCGAGGTACCACTTGTTGTCTTCAGCTGCCAGGCCGACCTACACAAATACATCAAGCAGAGTGATTTGGAACCCAAGATGAGTTGGGTCCAAGGACATTGTTCAAATCTCTGATCAAGTGTTTAGGTATCCAGATTTGCTTCAGCATGGTTTTCTCTGGCACCTTCCTTTCTGGTTTATTAAAGTTGAATCCAGCTGGACTGGAGAAGTGAGTTCTATTCCATTCATTAGTCTTCCTATTCCTAGGAAATTTCCTGTAAGCTTGTTGATTAACATATTTTTGACCATGAAAGTTATTTCTCCCGTAGGTCCTATTTGGACCCATCTGATTGTTGTAATTCCAGCTCTTATTCTGATTCACTTTCTTGGTCCATCTACCATTTGTGTTCTGGTGAATGGGCTTAGTGTTATTCTTCATAAAATTCATTCCCATCTTAAATGGTTGTCCAGTACTGGTTTTTATGTTTTCTTTAGGACTTTGAATTCCCTTAGAGCTGTTTGAGCTGGATGGTGTGTCCAGCTTCTCTTTTCCCTTCTCTGGGCAGAAGGTGATGGTCTTGAATTGCAAGGGTCTCTTGTTGGTTGGGTCATAGCCTAGACCCTCCTTATTGAAATTGACCCTAGTCCCTAGTATAGCATCTAAACTAGTCTTTCCTTGGACAAACTTTTCTAAGACTTTCTGTTTGTCTTCCAGCTCCTTTTGAAGGGACTCAGAATTTTTTAGGAGTTCAGCATTTACTTTCTTCACAGCTTCATATTTCTCTGAGTTCACTCTAATTTCATTCATGCTTTCTTCAATTTTAGGTTTCAATTCATTGAGCTGTTTTTGACTTTCTTGAATTTCTCCATTGAGCTTATCATTTTCTTTCCTTAGTGAGGTCATTTCTTCTAGTTGTTCTTTTAGCTTCTCATTTTCCTCACAGAATAGAGTTTGTTCTTCAACATTTGTGTTAAATTTTCTTTTCAGAACTCTGTGCTCTTTACTAAGAGAATTAAATTTATCTAACAATTCACCATAAGCATCCTCCCATTCATCAATTGAGAAATTTTCAAAAACATTTATTACCTCCTCTTCACTGTTTGCCATAAGGCAAATTCCATCTTCATATTCTTCCGAGGAAGCGTCTTCGGGGTCTTCTTCTTCCTCGCTCCATGTGCAGACCATCGCCTGTGGCTTCTTCTTCTTCTGCACCTTTATGTTTTTCTTCTGAAGATAGGGACCCTTCTTCTGGAGGTCTGGGCATTCGCCTTTCATATGTCCCTTTTTGTTACAATTAAAACAAGTCAGTCTCTTAGGATTTCTATCCCTATAACTAGTAAATTCAGCACTCTTGTTGAAGGAGTGTGGCTTCTTCTTCGTAAAGGTCTTTCCCTTTTTCTTCAAAAATTTTTTGAACTGTCTAGTGAGCATTGCCTGCTCCTCCTGGTCGAGATTTGAAAAACCTTCAAGCTCGGACTCGGACTCGGGGCTACTGCTGCTGCTCCCGCTGTTGCTACCCTTGTTGCGGGATGCCCTTAGAGCCACATTCTTACCCTTCCTCTCACTTCCTTCTCCACCTCCTTGGAAATTCATCTCATAGGTCATAAGGGATCCTATGAGTTCATTCACAGTCAAGATAGTCAGATCTTTTGACTCCTCAATCACAATGGCCTTAGTGTGCCATGCCGGGGATAAAGATCTAAGGATTTTCCTGACTATATCTGCCTCAGCAAGATCCTTCCCTAACCCTTTAAGTGTGTTTGTGATCAAGGACAACCTGGCATACATTTTAGTTATATTCTCATCTGCATTCATCTCAAACATTTCATACTTAGAAGTGTAGAGGTTTACCTTCGAGGCTTTCACTTGAGCTGTACCTTCATAGATCAATTGCAGCTCATCCCACATTCGCTTGGCAGTCTTATAGGTAGATATACGGGCATACTCCTCCGGATGAACAGCACACTAGATGATGTTCAGCGCCGTCCAGTTGAGTGAAGAGAGCTTGACATGGTCATCTGTCCAAGCGTCCTCGTTTGGTGGCAGATCATATGGCCCCACCGTAATTACTCTCCACAGTTTATGGCTCTGAGCCCTGATAAACACTTCCATCATGTTCTTCCAAAACAGATAGTTACTACCATCAAAATACGGAGGGCGACTAATGGATTGACCTTCGGCCATGAAGGTTCTAGGACCACTAGCATTTCCTTGACCGTTCGTCCACATGGCGTAAACCTGCTCTGATACCAAATGTTAGCGCAGCAAGAGTGATATAGAAGGGGGGGATGAATAGATCACTCCCAATTTGTAAAAACTTAGGCGGAAAATTAATTCTACTGCTTACGCCCCTCCTGAACCCGCACACAGAGAAATGCAAATGCAGTCACCAAATAAGATAGTATAAGTAAATGAGAATGAAGAACTGATCATATGGAAGCAAAGAGACAAGCAGATGGAGAGCGCAGATAATAGCAGCAAACCACAGAAGAGGCACTCGATTTTTAGGTGGTTCGATTGTAGTCCGTAATCTACATCCACCCCTCACTCAAACTAGAATGAGGATTCCACTAGACAATGCTAGAACACTGCAGACTCAGTCTGCGAACAACATGCTGCCACACAGCTTGAACAACCAAGGGAAACAAATCCCTCAACCAAGCTCTGCTACCCACAGAACTTGAAACCTGTTCTAGCTACTAGCTAGAACAGAACCGGAGACACATCTCCCTTCCTCCACACACCGGAGGGAACCTGCTAATGACAACCTGTCACTAGCAACACCAGAGATCACCGATCTCTCTTCCTCTGCAACCCAGAGGGAAACCGGAGTAACACTCCCTTCCTCCACACACCGGAGGGGAACCAATTCGAATCAGAAGAATGAACAAAATAAAAGGAAACGAAATAGAAACAAAGACCAACGAAGAAGCAGTCGGTTCTGAAACCAATACAAATGTAGCTTCAAAGGAAGTAATTCATCAAACCACAGACACTGCTCTCTCTCTCTCGAACATACTCCTCTCGGATCTGGACACTATGGAACTCTTTGCTCTTTTTCCTTTCTGGATCGTGCAGCCTCACACATATGCCTTCTACTTTTTCTTTTCACGATCAAGCTTCTACTGAAGGACGAAGCTCCATATTTATAGCAGATATTGGGCGTGTGGCTGCCAGGTTCCCGCCCATGAACTTTTTGCCAGATCATTTGAATTTCGACCACATGGCAGCATCCTGACTGGGTTGCCATCCACGTGTCATGTTCCTGGTTTCTTGGATCACGTGCCAAGTGCTAACCTCGGATCACGTACCCAATCATCAGCCTGAATCGCCTGCAGACAGAGACAGAAGGAATGTATATACTTAGTTAGTTCAGGCTATTAACACAAGTGTATATACTTCAGAAACAGCACCTGAGTAAGTGTGTACAACGTGAGAGAGTGTATAGACTTGAAACAATAGTTAACCAAGTGTGTATCATGTGAGAATGTATACACTTGGAGGTCTTCAGCGTCCTCAGTGTATAGACTTAGTTAGTTCAGGGCTATCCATAGCAATGTATAGACTTAATGGATAAGCTCATGAATGGCAGTGTATAGACATGTGATGAACAATGCAAACGAGCCTTACCAATGTGTAAACTTTACAAAGCTTCAGCCACTGTATAGACTTCACGAAGCCTAACCAGTGTACAGACTTGGAACGAGTGTGCTGTGAGCACTGTATAGACTCAAGATATAACAACCGAATGTATAGAGTTGTGGTCGGACAACCCAATGTATAGACTTGAAGCAAGAGGCCAGTGTTCAGACTTTGAAGAAGAGATGCAATGTTCGCAATGTAAAGACTTGAAAGTGTAAGACTCTTAATAAGACGGTGAACAGTGTATTGACTTGATGCCCAACAGTGATGTATAGACTTCGACAAGCTTGAGCCAGTGTATAGACTTTGCCAGAGTGAGACGATGCATGAGACGCTCGGCTGTACAGACTTGAATCGCTTGAAGCGATGTACAGACTTGGTGAGGCTCAAGCAGTGTACAGACTTGTGAAGGCTTCAGCGTTGTACAGACATGGAAGTACCACTGTGGATGTATGGACTTGAGTGAATGAGGCCGATGTACAGACTTGCCTAAGACGCAGCATGAGACGCTGGCTGAGACGGACGCTGTACAGACTTTGAATGCACTAAGACGCTGAACAAGACGGACCGATGTACAGACTTCTAAATGCTGATGGACTATGTATGGACTTGGATTGAGATACTGTACAGACTTTGAAGTCCGACCTAGCAGGATGTGTAGACTTAGACTACAACCAGGAAAGCGTAGGAAAAGGTATGAGTGTATGAACTTGGTTCCTATAGCAGTGTGTAGAGTTGAAGGTATGAAGGCGATGTATAGACTTGGTGAACACTGCAATAGTAATCGGATGTATAGAGTTGACGTTTAGACAAACCAGTGTATAGACATGAAGCTTGACAATCCAGCGTATAGAATTGAAGTTTGGAAGGATGTATAGAGTTGAGCTGTACTGACTTTGGCAATGTGCAGACTTAACTGGTCAGGCAGTGTACAGACTTACAATATTAAGACCAGTGTATAGACTTCAGTTAGAAGGTGCCCGATGTACAGACTTGATAATGATATGCCAATGTACAGACTTAATCGATCAAGCTGGTGTATAAACTTTGGTACCCAGACACTTAATGTTATGATGCGTCGACCCACCCGTGCTGATGCGTCGACCCACTACTTGTTCATTCTAACTGAGCAGAGTGTATATAGATGAACTTATGAAACATCATATGAACTGTACACACTTACATGATGAACCAGCATAAATCTAGAGATCGTAGATTGATTTATAGTGTGAGACATCATCAAAACCATAGGGATGCAACAAGGGGGTCACCTATCCGCGTGTGTCTGATCCTCGAACCACACCCAGTTCCTACACCCTGTGGCCTGTGGCCCACCCACAGGAACCCCCTTGCTAGCACCTCACTGCTCCTAGGCGCCCCCTCCCTCCGAGGGATCATCCCTTTCGCTAGCAGGCACGCATCCCTGCCCTTATACCTCCCCTGCCCACCGTGCCAACTTGACCCTTGCTTCCTATACCCCCGGTCCATCTTGTGGACAAGGGTAAGGGGCCGATGGCTACTGGAACATCCCAGGTCCCCGGGACGCATGGCACTACTTGCTATAGGTGTGGTAGAGTTGGCCACTATTCGGCCAAGTGTCCCACTCGGGAGTCGCTTGTTATCTCTGATCCCTCTACTAGCGACCCCACACCTGAGCTTGTGCCGATCAGTTATGAGGCTGATCAGGACTTAGCGGAGGAGTTCTTTGATGAACTAATGGAGGGAGAGCAAGTTGATGTCCCAGGTACCCAACATCAGGGTGATGTACAGTTGGGTGTAGTCAGGTGCATCCTAACCCAGCCCCAGGTGAGCGACAACTAGCATCGTACCACCATCTTTCATACATTTTATAGGTTGGGAGGAAAGGCCTGCAAGGTGATCATAGATAGCAGGAGTTGCATTAACGCTATCTCTACGGGCACTGTTAGACGCCTGGGTTTGACGCCCGTAGATCACCCCGCCCCTTACAAGGTATCTTGGGTTGATTCTACTTCCATCCCGGTCAGACTGCGATGTCTGGTGGCACTATAGTTCCAGGCTTACCATGATAAGATATGGTGTGATGTGTTACCTATAGAGGTGGGTAGCATTATCCTTGGTAGGCATTGGCTCTTTGATCGGGATGCCACCCTTCAAGGTCGATCGAACACCTGCACATTCGACCACGGGGGCCATAGGATTACCCTCCACCCCACCCAGCCGAAGGATCCTTCTGTCCGAGGACCAGTCGGCCCTAGAATTTCGACCGTTCCTAGTCAGGGGATGATCAGTCCTTCCACCTCATCCTCGGCATGGGCTACTACCGCTTCGACTGCTCCTAGCACAAGAGACCTCCCACCCCGGAGGTTAATTATGATTAGCCCGAGAGAGATGGAGCAAGAGGTGACCGGGGGTAGCCCTATCCTTGCCATTATTGTCCAAGGAGTGGAGGATGTCGCTCCGAGGTCTGAAGATGGGCACCCCCAGAGATAGCTGCGATCCTACGGAAGTTTTCTAATGTCTTCATGGAAGACCTCCCTGAAGGCCTTCCACCCATGCGCGATATCCAACATGAGATCGACCTTGTCCCGAGCTCATCTTTTCCCAACCTTCCCCACTACCAGATGAGTACCATAGACCATGCCGAACATCAAAGGCAGGTCGAGGAGTTGATGGGTCGGGGATCTCTTAGAGATAGCAAGAGCCCTTGTGCTGTTCCCGCATTATTGGCCCTGAAGAAGGATGGCACATGGAGGATGTGCGTTGATAGCCGTTCAGTCAACAAGATCACAGTAAAGTATCATTTTCCCATTCCCCGATTAGATGACTTGCTAGACATGATATCGGGAGCCACTATCTTCTCAAAGATAGACCTTCGTAGTGGCTATCACCAGGTGCGGATCAGGCCTAGGGATGAATGGAAGACGACATTGAAGACCAAGGATGGTCTTTATGAGTGGTTGGTTATGCCTTTCGGGCTTTCCAACGCCCCTAGTACCTTCATGCGGTTGATGACCCAAGTTTTACGCCCTATGATAGGGGTCTTCTTGGTCGTCTTCTTTGACTACATTCTTATCTATAGCCGCTCTAGGGAGGACCACTTAGACCACCATAGGTAGGTCTGTGTCATTTTGAGGCGAGAGAGCTTATTCATCAACCCGAAGAAATGTGCCTTCGACTGATCAGATTACCTTCCTCGGGTTCATTGTGTCTAGGGATGGAGTCTCCGCTGATCCGGAGAAGATTAGGGTCATCAGGGAGTGGCCCGAGCCCCGCACACTCCACGATGTCCAAAGTTTTCATGGCTTAGCGACGTTTTATCACCGCTTCATTCGTGGCTTCAGTTCTATCACTGCCCCGATCATAGATTGCATAAAGAAGGGGGCATTCGTATGGACTAAGGCTGCCGCCACGGCCTTTCAGGACATTAAGGAGCGTATGACCCAGGCACCTATCCTTACATTACCTGATTTTTCTAAGGTGTTTGAGGTCACATGTGACGGTTCTGGAGTGGGTATTGGTGGAGTGTTGAGCTAGGAGTCCCACCCCATTGCATTCTTTAGCGAGAAGCTTAATGATGACAAACTGCGTTATTCCACATATGATAAAGAATTTTACGCAGTTGTCCAGGCATTAAGGTATTGGACGACTATCTTTTGCACAAGTAATTTATCCTCCTTTTTGATCATGATGCCTTACGATTCCTCCATACCCATAAGAAGTTGAACGCTCGCCACAGTCATTGGGTGGAGTATCTCCAGGAGTACACCTTTGTGCTCAAGCATAAGGCAGGGGCGGAGAACAAGGTAGCCGATGCGCTAAGTAGGCGGATGATGATGTTGACCACCATGAATGTAGAGGTGGTAGGCTTAGAGAGGCTGAAGGATGCTTATGTTGATTGTCCGGACTTTGGTCCAATCTATGCCGTCCTTCAAGCTGGTCCCACGCGTGATTATAGCGAGTTCGTGCTTCAAGAGGGTCACCTATTCCGGGGTGACAAATTGTGTATCCCACAGACTTCTGTTCGTGACTTCCTCATGTGGGAGATGCACGCGGGAGGTCTTTCTGGCCACTTTGGTCGAAACAAGACCATAGAGGCGGTTGAGCATCGATTCTATTGGACTAGCCTGAAGAGGGATGTTGCTCGTATCGTGGCCTAGTGCCGCACTGGTGCCATGGCCAAGCAAAGGAAGCAGAATATCGGCCTTTATAATCCCCTCCCTGTCCCGGATATTCCATGGCAGGCCATTTGCATGGACTTTGTGTTGGGATTGCCCCGCACCCTCGAAATCACGACTCCATCTTTGTGGTTGTACACAGGTTCTCAAAGATGGCATTATTCATTCCATGCTCCAAAACATCGGATGCCTCTAGTTGCCCGTCTATTCTTTTCACAATGCGTCTCCAAGTTCGGACTCCCACGCACTATAGTGTCTGATAGCGATGTGCGCTTCACTAGCTATTTTTGAAAAACCCTATGGCACATGATGGGCACCCAATTGAAATTCTCCACTACATATCACCCTCAGACCGATGGTCAGACTGAGATTGTCAATAGGAGTTTCGGAGATCTTCTTAGGTGTCTTGTAATGACCCGAGATTCGAGTACCGGGAGAGGCCTGATAACTCGAATCCCGAACTGCCACCCACGAGCCCGATGACTTGGAAGGGTTAAAGGGATGGTCTGGGAATACACAATAATTTAAAATAATTGTAGAACTACACATTTTATATGAATAAGTAGGAAATTAATAATTAACATTAAGCAAATTACATGGTCCACAATATAACTACAGGCTAAAATATAACAGTAGTCCACAACTAGTACAACGTAGAAAAAGAAGGTACAACTACACGGGGCATACCCCAGCCTGGCAACTGGCAACTAACCCTGGGCACCAGAACCACGTGGAGCCTCGGAAGTGCTCCCCTGAAGCCTCGTCTCACCTGAAACGTGGAGAAACACACGGGGAATGAGCCTCATAACAAAAGGCTCAGTAGGGAACATTCGGTTCCTACCTCGCAAACCATGAAACTACAGGGAAAGTAACTACAAGCTATCACTAGCAAGACGTAGAATGGGAAGCTACAGGGATAAATAAACGGAAAAGCTCTGGTACGTCTAGTACTGAACATACGGCATGAAAACTGAGACAACTCGTCAAAACCCCCAAGAGTCGCTACCAAACAAAGAAAGGAGTACCGTCCACTAGAAGCAAGGTCGGATGCGTCCACTGACGACTTAGACCGCGTCTCAGGTGTCCCCCTCGACCCCTGGTGGAATGGGGACTCCGTACTAGTAACCATAGAACAAGGACTGATTGGGGTTGCGCTCGTCAGTGGGGGTCCGCTAGCCCCGACCACTTGTGCACACATAGACCGTACGTCCTAGGTCAGGCCCTCTGACTGGTTTTCCCCTCAGCTGGACTCTGGCATCAAACGTGGGGCCCTACGGAAACCAGTCTAAAAATCATCTCTCGGGGTAGCCTCGCCACCACTCCCTAGTGGGACCACTCGCGTGTCGGAAGGCTACGACTAGTGGAGGGTCACTGAAGGAGTATACTCTCTAGTCAACGAAAAATAATGTCTAAACCGGAGAAAGTACAAGGACCGCCCCATGTACCGACACCGACTCATGATAACACAAGCCAAGAACATCACCCCTCGGGACCCCATGGCACCCTAAAACATGGCCCCCACATGATGCCCAACATTAGTCAGACCACTGGGTGGATCGAGGTCCACTCACCCGAGACTTGAATCGGCAAGGAAAGAACTACCGGTCAGACAACACATGGTAAACGGTCCCCCGTGGACCGTTCCTGGGTAAACGGTCGGTCGATGGACCGCCTCAGAAGGTAAACGATCTCCCATGGGACTGTCGTACCTTTGGACTAAACGGGAAACCAAACGGTCTTCCTAAGACCATTTAAAGTGTAACGGTCCAACGATAGGCCGCTTGATGAACTAAGCGGTCTACCTTGGAGCCGCTAAGTCACCCAATGGCACAAGAGCTGAATGGTCACTTTATGACTATTGGAAACTTAAACTGCCTCATCAGGGACCGCGCAACAAGGCTAAACGGCCATCTCATGACCGCGTAGCCCCAAAAATTGTGCAACGGTCAAATCTCAATGGTCAGAAATGCCTCGGGAGTCACACTGACCCCATGGGGTAAACGGTCAGACACTAGGCCGCCTAGGAGTGAAACGGTCACACAATAGACCGCTTACTCTACCGACACTCCAAAGCTAGAAACGGTCCACCCGGGGACCGCCCAAAATAGACACGGTCTATCTAAGGGCGTTTTAAGCCAAAAACGGTCACTGTTAAATCGCGTACACTCTGTGAAACTGAGAACGGCGGGAACGGCCCCAAAACGCCATTCCACGCTCCATTCACCCTCGGGTGAAGGGGAAACAAGGGCGAAATCCTTCCACATGCTCCCAAGCATTGAATGATGCCCACAACCCATCAAATGGCGCATTAAAACTCTAGATCGGGCACTCGAACCCCAAAACATGGATTTTCCTTCTCGGCTAAAAATAGCCCTCTCTCGACCTCGCCTCGGCCTAGAAATCACGGGGAAGGTAAATGCTGAGCTAAGGATCGTCACCCTACCTCGGGGTCACCCGAAACGTGACGGATCACCGTCGATCGCCAAACTACCGCTTGAAACCTCACGAGCTCCCACGAGCTCACCGAGCGTCGAATGCCGTCGGGATCGCCACTCCGCCGCGCTTGCCGCCACGCCGTCGTCTCATCGCGTCCGCAGCCGGAGGGGAGGGAGTCGGGGCCGTCACCGGAAGAGGGGGGGGTGGTCACGGTGGTGCGCTCATGGGAGAGGGGAGGAAGAAGAAGAAAGGAGGGGAAAAAGAAAAAATGAAAAAAGGATTATATAGAAAATCTGATTTTTCCAAAAAATATGAAAAAATAAAAAATACATTTCCACAATCCTCATAACACACCGGTCGCACTGGTACCATCTCGGAGTAGGTGAACGACTCGATTCTCCCACTATGGGGTTCCGTAGATTCGCCGGAGAAAAACACGCGGAAACCGCAGAACATGTTCCGGGACCTCCGAAACTGATCCGAAACGCACGGATCCGAACCCAAAAAATATCTGAGAAATAATTCCGGGCGTAACAAAGGTAAATTGTCCAAGAAAATAAATCTGTGACCCAAGAAGAAGGATCCAAAGGGTCTGGGATACTACAGCCCTCCCCCTTTAAACAAATTTCATCCTCAAAATTTAAAATAAACCACGGGGGAAAAGAAAGGGAGAAACTCACTCAAAGAGATAAGGGAACTACTGGCGCATCTTATCCTCACACTCCCAAGATGCTTCTCTGTCGGAGTGTCGCTGCCACACCACCTTGACTAAGGGAATAACCTTGTTCCGTAGGTGCTACTTTCGTCGATCCTCAATACGGATGGGGAATTCCGGTAGAGACAGATCGGGAGTCACCTCTGGCCAAAAAAAATCTTCCAACACATGAGAATCATCGGGCATGTACTTCCTCAACATCGAAATATGAAACACATCATGCACAGAAGATAGCTCCTGAGGAAGCTGCAACTGATAAGCAACCTCGCCAATGCGCTCAACAATGAGGAAAGGGCCAACGTAGCAGGGACTCAACTTCCCACGCCGGCCAAAGCGCATCACTCCCTTCATAGGAGAAACTCTCAAAAATACTCAGTCATCGACCTCGAAACTGAGGGGTCGCCTTCTCCTATCGGCATAACTCTTGTGCCGACTCTGAGCCGCCAACATGTTCTGACGCACCAAATGTACCACATTCACACACTGCTGCACGAACTCTGGTCCCGTCATAACATGCTCACCGACCTCAAACCAATCGAGTGGAGTCTGACACGGTCGCCCGTACAACGCCTCATAAGGAGCCATCCTAATGCTCGAATGATAGCTGTTGTTATAGGCAAACTCCACTAATGGTAGATGGTGAAACCAACTCCCTTGCCATTCTAGGCAACAGGAACTCAACATATCCTCTAGCGTCTGAATGGTCCTCTCCGACTGACCATCTGACTGAGGATGATAAGCTGAGCTAAAAGTAAACTCAGTCCCGAGAGCTCGCTAGAAACTCCTGCAGAATCCAGAAGTGAAATGCGGATCTCAATCTGACACAATGGAAATGGGAATCCCATGCAAAGGTACGATCCACTCCACATAAAGACGAGCCAATTAGAGCACACTCCAGCTGACTCAGACCGATAATAATCGAGCCATCTTTGTCAGCCTATCCACCAGCAACCAAATACTATCATGCCCACTTGGAGTTGTCGCAACCCCACCATAAAATCACTGGTCACGTGGTCCCATTTCCATGCGAGAACCTCCAAGGGCTGAAGCATATCTCTTGGTCGCTGATGCTCCGCCTTCACCTGTTGACAGGTCAGGCACCTAGCTACAAACTCGACAATATCTCTCTTCATGCCATGCCACCAGAATTGTCTCTTCAAGTTCCGATACATCTTCATCGCACCTGGGTGTACAGTGTACAGACTCCCATGAGCCTCTAGTAACATCGCATGACTCACCTGCTCTTCGACCGGGATGTATAGCCTACCACGGAATCTCACAGCTCTGTCCTCGCCGAACTCCACATCAGCCAAAGCCAAAATTCGGGGCAACTCAGGGTCTGCACGCTGAGCATCTGTCACCTGACGATGAATGGTGGGCGTGACAATCAAGCTCGCAAGAACAACTGACCCTGGTTATTGGGGAACCTTAAGCCTAAATGTCACGGCTGGCACCTGTTCCCAGAGTCTCCATTTTCTCATCATCATGGCGCTGACCACGACCTTGCTGCTCAAGGCATCGGCAACGACATTCATCCTGCCCGGTCGATAAGATAGGGTGAAGTCACAATCCTTCATATACTCCATCCATCGCCTCTGCCTGAGGTTAAGGTCCTTCTGAGTGAATACATACCTCGAACTCTGATAGTTAGTGAACACCTCAAACTTCTCACCGTACAGATAATGCCTCCAAATCTTCAACGCAAAGATCACAGCCGCCAACTCAAGGTCATGGGTAGGGTAGTTCTCCTCATGTGGCTTCAACTGCTGTGATGCATAAGCCACCACTCTACCGTGCTGCATCAGCACTGCACCCAACCCGACCCCGGAAGCATCTGTACACAATATGAAACCTCCTGATCCAGAAGGTAACACCAATACCGGTGTCAATGTGAGCAACCTCTTCAGCTCCATAAAGCTTTGCTCACACTCATCAGTCCAGACAAACGACACATCCTTTCACGCAAGTCTAGTCATCGGGGCTGCAATACGAGCAAAATCCTTAATAAACCTCCTATAATAACCTGTAAGCCCCAATAAACTCCAAATCTCCGTCACGGACCTTGGCCTCGGCCACTGCATCACTGCCTCGACCTTGGCTGGATCCATGGAAATACCATCACCATAAATCACGTGTCCCAAAAAGTGCACCTCATGAAGCCAAAGCTCGCACTTGCTGAGCTTAGCACACAATTGGTGATCTCGCAGAGTCTGCAACACAACCCTCAAATGATACGCATGCTCCTATGTAGGCTGCGAATATACAAGGATGTCATCCATAAACACGACCATAAACTGGTCCAGGTAAGGATGAAACACCCTCTGCATCAAATCCATGAAGGCTGCGGGCGCATTGGTGAGCCCAAACGGCATCACCAGAAACTCATAGTGCCCATGTCTCGACCTGAATGCAATCTTCTCCACATCTGACTCTCAAATCCACAGCTGATAATAACCAGACCGCAAATCAATCCGTGAGAACACTCGAGCAGACCGAAGCTGGTCAAACAAATCATCAATCTGTGACAGCGGATACTTGTTCTTAACGGTCACCTCGTTCAGCTGCCAGTAGTCAATGCACAACCTTAAACTACCATCCTTCTTCTTCACAAATAACACTGGCACACCCCAAGGGGAAAAGCTAGGACGAATGTACCCCATTGGCGAGCAACTCCTGCAACTGCGCCCTCAATTTCCTAAACTCGGCAGGAGTCATGCGATAAGGAGCCTTCGACAGAGGCCCCATACCAGGCACAATCTCGATAACAAAATCAATCCCCCACTATGGAGGTAATCCTGGAAAATCCTTGGGAAAAATATCAGAGAACTCACACACCACCGGAATGTTCTCTACACCCGGTCCTGACCGGTCTATCGCGACCACAGAAGTGAGTAAACCCTGACAACCGACATCAAGCAATCAACGCGCCCTAAGAGCTGAAATAAGAAAGCGGGAAGAGGAAGACCTGATACCTTGGAAATAGAAGGTAGGTCCATGAAGTCGCCGAAAATAAACCTTCTTCGAGCCACAATTCACCAAGGCATGATGGGCCTCGAGCCAATCCATGCCCAAAATCACATCAAAGTCCTGAAGTGGCAACGCATAAAGTCGGGCCAGTAAACTCCGCCCTCCACCCACACAGGAACCTCCTCAAAATAATACGGAGTGATCATAAAATCACCAGAAGGTAACTCCACGGCCAAATCACAGGACAATTGGGTCACCGGCTCCTCATTACTCAGCGAGAAATCCTCCGAAATAAAAGAATGTGACATGCCAGAATCAAACAAAACTCGAGCCGCACAACCCAAAATCATAAAGGTACCTTCCACGAGTTGCAACGCCTTTGCCTCTGCCCTGGTCATGTGTGTAATCTGGCCTCAAGACCTCTGCCTGCCTCCCACATTCGCTGACCAGGGTAGTGGCGGATACTGCCCCTACTGCTGATGTGGGTGCTGAGGATACTGCTGGGGCTGAAACTACTGCTGCGAAGGGTACTACTGTTGTCGCTGCTGAGGATGTTGCCGCAGTGGCTGACGCGGCCTCTCAGGATAGTCACGCGCCATGTGCCCTGGCTGGTCACATCTGAAACAAACCACTGGCGTCGTGCACTGCCTGCCTAGATGCGACTCACCACACGAGGGACACGATCCCTGTGATCCACCAACTGATCCCTGATGTTGATAGGGAATCGGCTGCTGAACACTGCCTGAAGACGCCTACCTCTGATCCTTGCGCTTCTTATAAAACCCTTTCTTAAAAAACTTCTTGATCTTCGTGACGAAAGATGTAGATCCTATTGCAGACATCGCTGGTGCCGAAGCTCCCGAACTTCTTGAAGAAGCCCGAAGGTGCTCTGCTGCTGGGTAGCCATCTGCTGGCTGCGGCCTGATTGGGACTGCCCCTGGCCACCCTGTCCTCAGATCTTCTGCATATCCAGCGCCAAAGATGCCGCTACACGAGAAACTGTCTCGAAATCAGTAGTAGCATTTGCCATCAGAAAGTGCCTCAGCTCCTGCCTCAAACCCTGAACAAACTGCTCGCTCTTCAACCCCACATGCTCCATGATATGGGGTGCATAGAGGCCTAACTCAACAAATCGAGCCCTGTACTGCAACACTGACATGTCGCCCTGCACCAGCTCCAGAAATTGACACATCCTCTGCGTACCGACATAGGATGGGCAGTAAGTACGCTCAAAAACCGTAACAAAGTCCTTCCACATGATCAGCTGGAGGGAACGTGACTGAAAGGACGTCTTCCACTCTGAAGACCACCAAGATCGAGTCGTACCCTGCAACTTGTTGCAAGCCAACATCACCTTGTCCTCCTCAGCACTGTTCATAGAGCTTAACACTCTCTCCATCTCATCAAGCCAACCTCTAGCCACATCCGGATCTGGCTGGCCGCCATAGTGGGGTGGATGGAACTACAAAAAGTCCCGCACTGCACGACTGGTTCCACCCCTGGATGACGATCCCTCACCAGCGTCTCCGCCGAACTGCTAAGTCATGAGCTGAAACATGCCCCGAAAGAGATCCTCTGCCCCCGAAACTCTCGCTGCATCCCCTGCCTGGGTGGCAACTAGTGGCACTCCACTCTGCTCCACCTGCTCATCCTGCTCCTCAGTCGACTGTCCCTATTGAGAGCGAGTCCTCAGCCTCGGCGCCATACTCGCATACTGCAAAAAGATAGAAGACACGAAAATGGTGCAATCAATAAAACACACTATGCCCTAAGCTAGTGCCGACTGTACATCATCATTGTGGACTAGTGGACCACTGTAATTATTTATAATTCTTGTATATATCCACAACCTCTGCTCTGATACCAGCTGTAATGACCCGAGATCCAAATACCGGGAGAATAACTCAAATCCCGAACCGCCACCCACGAGCCAGAAGACTCGGAAGGGTTAAAGGGATGGTGTGGAAATACACAAGAATTTAAAATAATTGCAGAACTACACATTTTATATGAATAAGTAGGAAATTAATAATTAACATTAAGCAAATTACATAGTCCACAATATAACAATAGGCTAAAATATAATAGTAGTTCACAACTAGTACAGCGTAGAAAAAGAAGGTACAACTACACGGGGCATACCCCGACCTGGCAACTGGCAAGTAACCCTGGGCACCAGAACCACGTGGAGCCTCGAAAGCACTCCCCTGAACCCTCGTCTCACCTGAAACGCGGAGAAACATGCAGGGAATGAGCCTCATAACAAAAGGCTCAGTAGGGAACATCTGATCCCTACCTCGTTAAGCAAGAAACTGCGGGGAAAGTAACTACAAGCTATCACTAGCAAGACGTAGAACGGGAAGCTATAGGGATAAATAAATGAAAAAGCTCCGCTACGTCTAGTACCGAACACACAGCATGAAAATCGAGATAACTCGTCAAAACCCCCAAGAGTCGCTACCAAACAAAGACAGGAGTACCGTCCACTAGAAGCAAGGCCGGACGCATCCACTGACGACTTAGACCGCGCCTCAGGTGTCCCCCACGACCCTTGGTGGAACGGGGACATCATACTAGAAACCACAGAAGAAGGACTGATCGGGGTCGCGCTCGTCACCCCGGGTCCACTGCCCCCGACCACGTGTACACACACGGACCATACGTCCTAGGTCAGGCCCCCTAACTAGTTTTCCCCTCAGCCGGAGTCTAGCGTCAAACATGGGGCCCTACAAATCAGTCAAAAAATAATCTCTCGGGGTAGCCTCGCCACCACTCCCTGGTGGGACAGCTCACGTGTCAGAAGACTACGACTAGTGGAGGGTCACTGAAGGAGTAGACTCTCTAGTCAACAGAAAATAACGTCTAAACCAGACAAAGTACAAGGACCGCCCCTTGTACCAACACCGACTCATGGTAACACAAGCTGAGAACATCACCTTCGGGGACCCCACGACACCCTCACACTAGGCCCCCACATCATGCCCAGTATCAGTCAGACCACGGGTCAACACGTGGATCGAGATCTACTCACCCGGGACTTGAATCGGCAAGGAAAGAAGTACCAGTCATACAACACATGGTAAACGGTCCCCCGTGGACCGTTCCTGGGAAAATGGTCGGTCATTGGACCGCCTTAGAAGGTAAACGGTTTCCCATGGGACCGTCGTACCTTTGGACTAAATGGGAAACCAAACGATCTTCCTAAGACCGTTTAAAGTGTAACGGTCCAATGATAGGCCGCTTGATGAACTAAGCGCTCCACCTTGGGGCCGCTAAGTCACCCAATGGCACAAGAGCTGAACGGTCACTTTATGACCGTTGAAAACTTAAACGGTCTCATCAGGGACCACTCAATAGGGCTAAAGGGCCATCTCATGACCGCATAGCCCCAAAAATTATGCAACGGTCAAATCTCAACGGTTAGAAATGCTTCGGGAGTCACGCTGACTCCAAGGGGTAAACGGTCAGACACTAGGCCGCCTAGGAGTGAAAAGGTCACACGATAGACCGCTTACTCTATCGACACTCCAAAGCTGGAAACGGTCCACCCGGGGACCACCCAAAATAAAACGGTCTAGCTAAGGCCGTTTAAAGCCAAAAATAGTCACTGTTAAATCACGTACACTCTGTGAAATCGAGAACGGCAGGAACGACCCCAAAACGCAATTCCACGCCCCATTCACCCCCGGGTGAAGGGGAAATAAGGGGGAAATCCTTCCCCATGCTCCCATGCATCGAATGATGCCCACAACCCATCAAATGGCGCATTAAAACTCTAGATCGGGCACTCGAACCCCAAAACATGGATTTCCCTTCTCGGCTCAAAGTAGCCCTCTCTCGACCTTGCCTCGGCCTAGAAATCACGAGGAAGGTAAATGCCGAGCTAAAGATCGTCACCCTACCTCGGGGTCACCCAAAACGCGACGGATCACCGCCGATCGCCAAAATACTGCTTGAAACCTCATGAGCTCCCACGCGCTCATCGAGCGCCGAACACGACCGGGATCGCCAGGCCGTCGCCCTTGCCGCCACGCCGTCGCCTCGCTGCATCCGCAGTTGGAGGGGAGGCGTCGAGGCCATCACCGGAAGAGGGGGGGTGGTCACGGTGGTGCGCTCACGGGAGAGGGGTGGAAGAAGAAGAAAGAAGGAGGAGAAAAAGAAAAAAAGGAAAAAGGATTATATAGAAAATCCAAAATTTTTAAAAAATACGGAAACATAGGAAAATACATTTCTGTGATCCTCGGAACACTCCGGTCGCACCGGTACCATCCCGGAGTAGGTGAATGACTCGGTTCGCCCGCTACGGGGTTCCGTAGGTTCGTCGGAGAAAAATACGCGGAAACCGCGGAACACGTTCTGGGACCTCAGAAACTGATTCGAAACGCACGGATCCAAACCTAAAAATGTCCAAGAAATAATTCCGGGTGTAAGAAAAGTAAATTCTCCGAAAAAATAAATCTGGGACCCAAGAAGAAGGATCTGAAGGGTCCGGGATATTATATGTCTAGTCCGAGATCAAGTCAGGGATTGGGATTTGGTTTTACCCTTAGTAGAGTTTGCCTACAACGATTCAGTCAATAGGTCTACAGGCATGAGCCCCTTTGAGATTGTCACTGGCCGTAGACCTAGGAAGCCCATAGACCTAGTTCCATTTCCCATCCAGTCCTGTGTATCTGAGTCATTCGAGTCCTTTGCCGATCATATTAGACAGTTGCATGAGCATGTGCGTCGTCACATTAAGTCCAGCAACGCACGATACAAAGAATTGGCTGATGCCCACAGGCACCACCATGAGTTTCAGATGGGCGATTATTCATGATCAGGGTCAGACTTGAACGGTTTTCGTCAGGAGCAGTGAAGAAGTTACACGCCCGCGGTGCCGGTCCCTTTCGGTTAGTGAGGCGAGTCGAATCAAATACATATGTTGTGGACTTGCAGAGGATTACGGGATCAGCTCCACTTTTAACATCTCAGATCTCATCGCTTATAGGGACCCAATGGTGAACCCAGTGAGCTATTGGAGCCGTCTTCACCCATTGTGAGTGACACCACCCTAGAGTGTCCACCTCCAGCCTTGTTACCTCAGCAGCGAGAGCAGATAGAATATATACTAGATGAGCAGGTAACGACTACTCGAGGTAGGGTGTACCAGCGCTATTTGGTGCGTTGGAGGGGACGGCCCCCGTTCGATGACACGTGGATCACCCGGGCAGAGTTACAGAGGATAGATCCAAATCTACTGGCGTGATATCAGAGCGACCCTGACCCCTACTCGACATGGTCGAGCTTCTCCCACCCGGGGAGAATTGGTGCGGACACCAGAGCTAGCCGCCGGTACCAGACGCACAGCACGGCTCGAGCGACACGGACATCCTTGTGGTTGGGTGACAGTATGGAGTCTCTACCTGAGTTTTGATCTTTCTCTGTATTTATTTTGAGTGTATTGGTGTGTATTTGTATTTTTAGCTTTAATATGGGTCAACTATGTAATATTGACTAAACTTCATGTAAGGGGTCCAATTTCTAAAATGGGCCTCAAGACCTTTAAGAGCCCAATTGGGCCTTCCCTCTCTTGTGGGCCTCCATTCATAGAGGGCCCAATATGGTGGCCCATGGTTAAGGAGAGAATATTGACCATGGGTTGCAATATTTGACCAAGGAAGGGGGCGCCCCATTGTTTGTCCCCATGTGGGGAAATGTTTAGTATTTTTTATTCTCCCTTCCTATTTATGCCCCTTTGACGAAGGGTATTAGAGGTCATTTGTCCTAGGTCTATGGTTTAGTATTTAATGTCTCTTGTGTCATTTGGACAAAATTTTAATGAAAAAAATTGTTGAAATATGCCAAGGGCGCACCCCCTCTCTCTCTCTTGCTCTTCTAGTTCTTCTTCCTCCTCCATGCTGCATCAGATCTAGGGCTGAAACCCTAATATTTCTGAGTGATCTTCCTCTCCTTCTCTTCCTCTACATGATTTAATTGATCACCGGCGCCACCGCCTCCGTTCGTGTCGCCATCAAGTCACCACAACTTGGCTTCCACCCCGCTGTCCTGAATTTCGGGATTCCTGGATAGAAGCTCAGTAAGAAGGTTAATACTGAAGATCCGACCGTTAGATCGTCTTCATCTTTTTAGGGTGTCTTCCCCTAGGTCTCCTTCAATCCTAGTTTAAATTTCACGACGATCAGGTCTGGTTTGCCCCTCCTCCCAGTCGTTTGTTTTCCCCGCTCACAGTCTCCCTGTGTGCAGATCTGCGAGGTAGTCTGTTGGTAGCCGAATTTTCCACCCCCTCAAATGTTGTGTGAAAAATACAAAAAAATTATGGCGTGATCACCTTCCCCCCCCCCCCCCCGCCTCTCCAAAAAATCCACAAGTCCTAGATCCTCCATTTGATTTTCGGTCAAACCCCATAATCAGGCAGATTCAGATCTGTCCTGTTAGATCTGTCATGTGAGCCAGCAACAGTTACTATATTGCAGAAGTTTTCATTTCCAATCCAGCCGTTGGATGGATCTGAAATTCTACTATGTTGAATATCTCTGAGTGCTCTATGCAACGGCACTGATTTTGTCCCGATCCGAGATCGGATCTGGGCGTGGCGTCCGTTTTTGCGGAGGCAATCATTTCTGCTCCGAGACTGGCCAGCAAAAAGGGGTTGTCGGATAAATCTCAGGGAAATACGCCGCGGTAGCTTCAACGACCGCCACTCCACGGGGTCAACCAGGGACCCTCCGCCTTCGTCTCAGTGAACCGCCACCTTCAAAAACTCTCCGAAAGTCGACGTCCCTTTGGACGTCCCTGTTTGCTGTCATGCCGACCATCAATTCGTAGAACCGGAACTGCTGCCCGCCACAGCCCGGAACCCGCCGCCTTGCTACTCGTCAACCCTAGTTTGGTGCTCTCGGAATTATTGTGTAGCCCTTTACCTCCCTGCGTGGAGTGGGTGATAAAATCACTGTTGTAATTAAATTCTATTGCCGTACCGAGAGTTACGGAACTTGGCCGAGACGTCTTTCCCACGTCCCAAGCGTGGAGGTACACTCGCCACCCACTTTGTCTTCCTTGCTTATTTAGTATACGTTCTAGAAGTGGCTGCATCTGAGCAGTTTATTTCCTAGCTAGTTAAATTTAGTCACCATTGTCAGTTGTGAGAGCGAGACACATCCCGTGACTCAGTCCGAGCATGAGAGTGAGCTGACCACCCGAGACTCAAAGTCGGTTTCTCAACCGTGCAGATCGTCACATTTCCCTCACCGGGGATGACTGTGAGTTTGGCACTTCTTATTTGGGGCATGTTCGCCTCTTCTGGAGCTCTTTAGGTGCCGCGTTGTTGTGTTGTTGCTGGTCGCGTCGTCTTTTTAGTCACGTCATCTTATAGAGTCCACGGTTCGTGTCTAGCCCGAGTCGAGTCCCATTGTCGTCCCGCATCATGAATTACCCATTATTTTGGAGTCTTCTTTGACTGTGTTTTGAGCCCGTTCTTGACCATTTTTTGACCTCATTGTGCTTTGGAAGCCTTTACAATTGATTCCCCCCCTTTCGGGACCAAATCGGGCCTTCTCGAGGGTTGATCGGGCATTAAGAAGTCACTCGCGCAGGCCCCTAGTCGCGGTCTTTAATGAGAGGGAGAGTATGACGATCCCTAGCCAATAGATTGAGCTCATCTTCGGATGTTGCAGATTACTTTGTAAAAATCCATAAAAATCAAATATTTTTAAAATCCAAAAAAATCAAATATTGTCAAAATCCAAAAAAACTAGAAATTGCCAAAAATAAAAAAAAATCATAAAATTGTCAAAAAAGCCAAAAAATGTGTCTTTTGTTTCTTTCTTGCATGCATGTACATTATTCTTTGCCTTGAGGACATATGTAACATGTTTCCCAAGTGTGCTGGTCGCAAGCTCAAGCTTTCCTTGCTCTCTATCTTTCGCTCTGCTTCCTGTTCACATTCTTCTGATCTGTTCTGCTCTCTTCTTCAATCCACTTTGTCGATCTTTCTGAAGCTTGTATCCTTCCTAGCCTTTGCTTTACTTTCCTAGCTTCATCATATCTCCATGAGAGGCCTTTGTCTCACGATTATGAATCTAGTGATTATGCTTCATCTGATCTTGAGCTTTGATTGAAGAGCGTATTTGTCATGTCTTTTGTCCCGCCGTGTCCTTGTCACACGTGTCTATGTCCCTCTGTGTTGTCCCACACGTGTTGTTATGTCCCTCCGTGTTTGTCATGTTTTCGTTCCACTATGATTTCGTCCCACTGTGTCGCCATGCCATGTGTTGTTGTCATCCCACACATGTGTTGTCTGCATCTTTTGTCCCCCGTGGTTGTCATCCAACGTGCCTTTGTCTCACCATGGTCTTGTCCCACCGCATTGTTGACACCCGTTTTTAGCCCGCAAGTTACGTTATTTCTCTTATTCACCATTTTTGGTGTCCCGAATTAACCATTGTTTTGGAGCATTTCTTAGATAGATTTTGAGCCCATTTCATTGTTCCCTAGCCTTTGGACTTCGGAGATAATGATTTCTTAGAGCCCTGGGGCTTATTTTATCAACTTCCGGTCTTTCAAGTCGACTTGCGGCCCGTCCGAGTCGACTTCCATCAAGCATTTGGCCCCTTTCGCTACACTGTCCTGAACGTAGCCCTTTTTCATCCCCTTTTCTTCCTCTATTCATTAGGTGCCCTTCACAAAAGTTGTTCATTTTTTGAAATCCCTAGATTTTCTTCTTCTACGCCATTAGCTAGTTCTCCACTGATTTTAAGTTATTTGCATTTTTCCAGCGCACTGCGTTGTTCATTTGCGAACCCAGTGTTTTTCTCGGTTCTCGCCCTATTTTCTCCCTCTTCTGCTCGTCTTCTCATCTTGCTCCCTTCATTAAAGTTGTTCAATTTTTTTGTTATCTACAATTTCTTCTTGTACGCCTTTTGCTGGTTTTGCACCGTTTTTGAGATATTCTCCAATTCCCAAAATCGACCGCGTTCTGCCCAAAAAAAATGTTCTTTCATCAGCCTAGCGGTCCTAGGTAGACAGCTAGGTGATGGTGGTGATCTTCCCAAGACCGCTACCCCCCAAACAGTGCCCATTTTGCCCCGTTTCACCCCCTGAAGCCTTACGGTCCTCCTTAAACAGTTTGGTGGTATGCTAGCGGTCCTCCCATGACCGTTTGGCTCCCTAGCAGTCCTGCGATAGGCCGTTTGCTAGACAGAGAGTCCAAAACTTCATGAACTCCGATTTCTTTGCCCGTGGACTCCTTTGAGACCTTGTTTGATCCATTCTCTCCGAGATAATCCTCTTTGATCGATTCTAATCCCTCTTGGGGGCTTTATCCCACTATTATCTCCATATTTCATCAACCTAGGACTCCTATTTTAAAGAATTATCTCCTAAATCTGAGGGAGAGCTTTCTGGAATCCTGTAACTCTATTTAAACCTGCCCAATTCACAGGTCGCGAAGGGGGGCTCTTTCTTGGTTCGGGGTGAAGCCATGCTGCATCTCTGACTCGTTTCTTCGATCCCTGGCCTAAAGCGGGAAGTATTGTCTTCCATTTCCACGCTCAAGGGATGTCTAACTCTCTTTCTACTCTTAGTTATTCTCTCCCAATTTCACAAATCATCACAATCTCTATTTTCTGCACTCTGTCTGCACTTTTCTCCATATTGCATGCACGTTTCCCGCAATTGTGCTGCGTGATTTCTCTATATCTTTGTCTTATTCTCATAACAATACACGCCTATAATTTCTACCCTTCCACAGGGGTTAAAAATCTCCCCCCGGTGCGTTCTCCCTTAATTTTTAGATCTATTTTACCACTACGGGATTGATGCTACACTTCATATTCAAATGGGTTTTGCTCGTGTTTTGGCTTTGTTTTATAGGAGAGCATGAATAGAACGTTAGACCCTCTTCCTCTAGCCGGCTGGAAGGAGAGGAGGTTGATCCCACATCATTCCCCGCACCCCGTTGTCAAGCGCGATCAAGTCTTCGTCCTTTTCCAAGGTACACGGCGCCGTTTCTATCTTCTTTCTCCATCCTTTTGACGTTGTTAATCCTTGGTGGCAATCACGGTCAGTATTTCTCATCTTTCATCACCCATTTATTCATACTTTCATGCCTTTCATGCTATTATGTTATTAGCATAGTTAGGGCCGGGGTAGAGATAACAAAAACATCAACAACCTCTATTTTTTGGCGATCACTGTGGGACGCCTGGTGCCCATCATGTTATTCATGCTCTCTTGCAAGTTTGGTGTGTTCATATGCATGTTTAGATAGAGTTTTGTCCATTTTCCTACTGTTCTGGGTGTTATCTAGTCTAACAGGGGGTTGCGGTCTTCTCCAGGACCACTAGACGCGACTAGCGGTCATCACTGGGCCGCCAAGGCCTTTCTGATGGCCTTGCGGTCTACCACTAGACCGCAAGGGTGTTAAAAACGGTCATCTAGTAGACCACTTTCTGATTATGGCAAGTCTGCGCTCAAGCTCACAGGGGCATCTTTCTTAGGCGATTTAGTTGACCTCCCGGAGTCGGATAGCTCCGTTCTTGGGCTCGTTCTGTAACCCTTTGTATTGTCTTTCCATCCATATATCATTTGCATTATTTGGGTCCTATTTGCATAGTTTAATTATGTCTTCATTTTTGAGTTTTCTACATAAAGTCTGCAGGTAGGTCTAGGGACAGATTTATAGGTACGTCTTTGGTTGATGTTTTGATTAGATTCCCGAGGTCTGATTGCTTGTTTCTTCATCCCATCTTGTTCCCCTTTGTATTGTATTTCTTTCCATATCTTATTTGCATTATTTGGGTCACGTTTGCATAGTTAAATACCGTCTCCATTTTCACATTTTGTGCATAAAATCTGTATGTAGGTCTAAGGGCAGACTCACAAGTACGCTTTGCATTGGTGATTTAATTACCTTTCAGCTTTCGATTGGGTGCTTGTTTCTGGTCCTGTCTTGTTGTCTATCGTATTATCTTCGTTTTCATAAATTGTTTGCATCCATATCATCTTGTTTTCATAATTAAATCTTGCCATCATTTTTCAATTTTATGCAAGATTTCTGCATGCACTCTGGTGCACATAGGGCCATCCATTGCATATCATAGTTGCATTCCTACCTTGGTAAGTCATCCTCTCGCCTCCATATTCTTTGGAGTCGACGAGGTAATCTTATCCGGGACCTTCAAAGTCTCCATGAGCCGTGGATTCCTACACGGACGCCAGGCTGGTTGTACCTTTCCACCCCTTAGGCTTGCATTTTGCATACGTGTGAGGGAGTTAACCTTAGTCAACCCAAAGTTTGGACCTTATTCCCTATAGGATTTCTATCTTGAGAGAATTGTGCTTAATTTAAAATATTAAAAGGCCCATCAAAACTTTTGACAAATAAAAAAAATTCCCATCTTTTAACTTGTTTGACTTGGGTGAAACCCTTCACATTATTTTGTGTTGTTTGGGCCTATCCAGGCCCATTTGTGGTGTTTGTATTACATCCAATCATCATCCACATATTCTTTTGTTGTTAGGCCTATTTAAGTTAGCCCATTTTGTGTGTCCATTGTCTAGTCCGTTATCTTTGGTATGTCCTGCCTTGGTCTTTGCATTAGTGGGTCAACCCCCTTATTCTCAAGCCCATTAAGCCCTTTCTCCCCTCCTTGTATTAAGTCTCCATTTGCCTTCATGGAGTATCGTCCCAACCCCTTGTATCGTTCTTCTTCCCAATCTTCTTCCTATTCCCACGTGGAATCCTCTTCCCACGCGAGCCCATCTTCCCGTGGTCTCTCTGATCTATCCGAGGAACAAGCCAACCTCATGGCCCATCTATCATGCCTTGTTTGCCAAATGGACCCGGCCCAGGCCCAGTGCCTTAATGCAAATCATCTTCATGGGCCTTCTTCTCTCAATGGGCCTTCTTCTCATGTCAATGGGCCGTCTTCCCTTAATGGGCCCTCTCCTCTCGATGGGCCGTATTCTTCAAATGGGCCTCATTCCCTCAATGGGCTCTCTTCTTTTAATGGGCCTTATTCTCATAATGGGCCTCATCCTTCTTCTCCTTATGCTACTGGTCCAATGGGTCCTTATGCTCATGTTCCTTCCAAGTCCACGAATCCTCTTATCCGGCCCAATATCAGCATCCTGGTTCATATTCACAACCTCTTGCTCAAGCTGGCCCACGTCATTCTCGATCTCTCCCTACCCAGGAGATGATTGCTCAAACCCAACGCCAGCTTGATGAACTCCAACGCTGAATTGATCACAAATCCTCCTTAAGTGTTCCATTCTCATTTCAAGGTCTTCGGCTTCCGCCATCTTCCCAAATCCCCGCATATCACCGTTATGGTGGAGTCAGTGACCCATATGTGCACTTGAAGGAGTTTCTGTATGAGTCGGCCCAGTTTGGACATGACCAATGTTTAATGGCTTATCTATTTGGTCTGTCATTGGAAGGCCAGGTTAGGGATTGGTTCTTCTCTCTCCTGCAAGACCAGGTTGTGAATTTTTTAGTTTTCCAAGAAAAGTTTATTTAGTAATATCAAGACCAGGTTGGGCCCAAGTATTCTATGGTGGATCTGGCCCATGAGGAGATGAAGCCCGACGAGGAGTTTTACACCTTTGGTGACCGCTGGTGCTGTCTCGCCGCGCAGGTCCCTGGGCACATTCCGGAGGGTGATTTGCTCCTCTTCCTCCATTGCCGGAGTACTTTACAAATATTTTCAGGACTTTGATGGCCACTCATGCAATGCAGTTCCCTCCGGTTATGCCTTGTCGACCCGTCGCCAGGGATTTGCTCCAGTTTTGTGATTATCACCGTCAGCAGGGGCATTTGGTTGAGGATTGCCCCGAGTTTCGAGATTATCTTTATGATCTGGAGGATAAGAAGAGGATTGATTGGTCCACCATGCATAAAGTAATTTCAGATCTTCACAGCTGTTGACACCCGTTTTTAGCCCACAAGTTACGTCATTTCTATTATTCATCATTTTTGATGTCCCGAATTATCCATTATTTTGGAGCCTTCTTTCGATGGATTTCGAGCCAATTTTCATTGTTCCATTCCCTTTGAGCCCTAGAGATCATGATTTCCTAGAGCCCTAGAGCTTATTTTATCAACTTCTGGCTTCTAAGTCGACTTTCGGCCTAGTTAGGCCGACTTCCCTCAAGTAATCGGCTCTCTCCCTGTGTACAGTCCTGAAAGTGGTCCTTTTTCATCTCCTTCTGTCACTCTATTCAAAACATTGTCTTCATCAAAGTTGTTCCCCTTTCAACGATCTACAATTTCTTCTTCTATGCCGTTGGCCAGTTCTGCCTTGTTTGTGAGCTATTCACATTTTTCAGGCGTGCTATGCTGTTCAGAATTCTTTCTCTCTCATCTAGCACTATTTTATCTCTCTTCTGATCATTTTCTCATCTTGCTTTCTGCATGAAAGTTGTTCCTCTCTCGTTATCTACAATTTCTTCTTCTACCACTTTTACTAGTTCTGTCCCGTTTGAGAGACACGCTTCAATTTCTAAAGTTGCGCACAGTCTGCCCAGAATTTTCCTTCATCGATGTGAAGGTCTAGTGTAGGTGCGTCACAGCGATGTAAAGGTCTAGTATAGGTGCGTCACAACCCATTTAACGGTCTATCCTAAGACCGTTAGAGCACATGTGACTGTCCTATAGTAGACCATCACACTCAAACTCGCCCGAAATCATCTCGTTCGACCCTTAGAGCGTGGCGGTCCTACCCTAGACCGTCAGAGCAATGTGGCGGTCCTACCATAGACCGTTACACACAGCAGACAGTCCAATTTATGCTGGACTCTACCCCGAAAACTACATGGCGAGCCTATCTTGCAGAGCCCATAACTTCTTCAATTCTTATCCAAATTGATCTTCATTTTTTCCTACTTCTAGCCCTTTGTATTATCTTGAATTTGGTTCATAGAAATCAAATTTTCATTGGCTATATCTCTCGGGATCTGGGTCGTAAGATCGGGATTTAAGCATCATGGTACAACTAAAACTCTGTTTTCTAGTGCGATGGGGCTACCTTCCAAGAGCAATATCTTATAGAATCCTCCTCCGAATTGATCCCCGTTTGTTCCTATCTCTTGTCCTTAGTATTATCTCGAGTTTGATCTAGAGAACTTGATTTATCTTGGACTATATCTCCGGGAATCGTGATAAGAATATGGGGCTTTCTTGCAAAACTCTATAAAAATTGCCCAGTTCACAGTCGCGGCGGGGGGGCTCTTTCTTGGTTCGGGGCAAAGCCATGCTGCAATTCCAACTCACAATTTTGACCTTGGCTTGAAGAGGGAAGTATTAGCTTTCTATTACATCCTTCTGGGCTTGATTTCATGATCTATATTTTTAGTTCTCTTCCTCTTAAAATCACAAATCATCACAATATTCTGCACTTTTCTGCTACATATGCATTTTCCAACATTTTACATCGATGATTTCTCTCTATTCTCTCAATCAAATCTCGTGATTTCAAATCTCATGCATGCATAATAAACACACCTATCTTTTTCACCCTTCCACAGGGGTTAAAAACCTCCCCCCGGTGAGTTTGTCCTCAATTTCTACCCCTATTTTATCACTGCGGGATTGATGCTACACATGCATGTTCTAATGGGTTTTTTGTCCTTGTTTTGGCTTTGTTTTGCAGGAGAGTATGAATACAACGTGAGGCCCTTTTCCTCTAGCCGGCTGGAAGGAGAGGAGGTTTGAATCCACAAAGTTCCCCGCATCTCGTTTGTCAAGCGCGATCAAGTTTTCTTTCCAAGATACACAGCGCCGTTCTTTACACTTCTTCATCCTTTGGGGTTGTTAATCCTTGGTGGCGATCCCGGTCAGTTCTTCTATTCATTACCCCCTTCTTCATACTTCTATGATTGTTTCATATACATGCATGGTTAGTTAAGGGGCGCGGGGAAGATTAATCCATCTACATCCTTATTTTTTGGCGATCACGGTGGGACAACCAATGCCCATCACGCTTGTTTTCATGCTTTTTTGTAGGTTGGGTGGGTGCATGTTCATGTTTAGGTAGTATTTCCTCCATTCTCCCACTATTTTTGGTGTTTTAAGGGCTCTGGTTGTGTGACGGTCTTATGGTAGACCGTCATGGTCATGGAACAGTCATTTGGTAGACCGTTATAGGTTCTGGCAGTCCTGCGTGCATGCTCACAGGGCCATGTTCGTCGGGGCATAACTTTTAATCCCGATGTCTGATTTTGCTGATTTTTCTTCCGTTGGATACCTCTTTGTATTATATTTCCATCCATATATCATTTGCATCATTTGCATCATTTGGTTAACATTTGCATATTCTAATATTATCCAACTTTTTAAGTTTTGTGCATAAGTTCTGTAGGCAGGCTCAGGGACAGGTTCGCAGGTACATATTTACTCAATGATTTGACTACCTTTCCGGTGTCTGATTGTACTAATTTTTGTTCCATTGGATAGTCCTTTGTATTATCTTTCCACACATAGCTTATTTGCATCATTTGGGTCTCATTTGCTTAGTTAAAAATTGTCACCATTTTACCATTTTGTGCATAAAATCTGCATGTGGTCTGAGCACAGGTTCATGCGGACAACTTTGCTCAGTGATTTGATTGACCTTCTGGGGTCAGATTGATCTGTTCTTGGTCCCGTTGTGTAGACCTTTGTATTGTCTTTCCATCTATACACTATTTATCTTATTTGGATCATGTTTACATAGTTTAATCTAGTCTTGATTTTCTAACTTTAAGCTTGAATTTACATGCACTCCGGTGCACATAGGGCCATACATTGCATATCATAGTTGCATTTCCTACCTTGGTAAGTGATCCTCTGGCCTCCATATTCCTTGGGGTCGACTAGGTGATCTTATCCGGGACCTCCATAAGTCCCCGTGAGCCGTGGATTCCAACACGGACACCGGGCCGATTGTACCTTTCCACCCCTTAAGCTTGCATTTGCATAAGTGTGGGGGAGTTAACCTTAGTCAACCAAAAGTTTAGACCATATTCCCATAGGATTCCTATCTTGAGGGAATTATTATTAATTCAAATCATTAAAAGGTCTATTAAAATCTCAAAAATATTTCCCATCATATCAACTTGTTTGACTTGGGTGAAAACTCTCACATTGCATTGTTTGTTTTGTTTGGGCTTGTCCAAGCCCATTAGTGATATTTTGGGTTGCATCCACATGTTTCATCATTGTTAGGCCCACTTAGGTTACGCCATTTTGTATGTCTATTATCTAGTCCATTGTCCCTTGGTCCGTTGTCTATTCATCTTTTCATTAGTGGGTCAGCCCCCTTGTTCTCAAGCCCATTAAGCCATTGCTTCCCCACTTGTATTCTCCTTGATATCCTTGTATTAAGTCTCCATTTGCCCTCATGGAGTATCATTCTAACCCCTTGTATCATTCTTTTTTCCAATCTTCTTCCCATTCCCACATGGAATCCTCTTCCCACGCGGGCCCATCTTCCCGTGGTCCCTCTGATCCCTCCGAGGAACAGACTAATCTCATGGCCCATCTTTCAAGCCTTGTTCGTCAAATGGATCCGGCCCAGGCCCAACATCTTATTGCATCTCAACTTCATGGCCCTCCTTCTCTTAATGGGCCTTCTTCTCTCATTAATGGGCCTCATCATCTTAACGGGCCCCATTCTCCTAATAGGCCTTATTTTTCTAATGGGACTCATTCTTCTTCTCCTTATGCTGCCAGCCCAATGGGTCCTTATGCTCATGCTTCTTCCAGGCCCACATATCCTTCCATTCTCGGAATGGGCCCTTCTTCTTCTCTGCCCGGATCTTCTTATCCGGCCCATTATCATCATACTGGTCCGAATTCACATCCTCTTGCCCAAGCTGGCCCATATTCTTCTCGATCTCTCCCTACCCAAGAGATGATTATTCAAACCCAACGCCAACTTGATGAGCTTCAACGTCGGATCGATCCTAAATCCTCTTTAAGTGTTCCATTCGCTTTCCAAGGTCTTCGGCTCCCACCTCCATCACAAATTCTCACATATCGCCGTTATAGTGGAGTTGGTGACCCATATGTGCACTTGAAGGAGTTTGTTTATGAGTCGGCCCAATTTCGACATGACCAACACTTGATGGCTTATCTGTTTGGTCTGTCATTGGAAGGCCCAGCTCGGGATTGGTTCTTCTCTCTTCCACAAGAGCAAGTTGTGAGTTTTGAAGCCGTTAAAGAAAAGTTTATTCAATAGTATCAAGACCAGGTTGGGCCCAAGTACTCTATTGTGGATCTGGCCCATGAGATGATGAAGCTCAACGAGGGGTTCTGCACCTTTGCTGACCGTTGGCGTCGCCTTACCGCGCAGGTCTTAGGGCACATTCTAGAGAGAGAGCAAATCAAGATGCTGATATCCAATGCCGCGCCCGAGTATCGGTTTATCTTAGCCCTCAATGACATCACCTCCTAGCAACAACTTTACAACCAAGCCCGCTTCATTCGCCAGCAAATCTAATATTCCTTTAACCCCGAATCTCCACCATCCACCTCTACATATCAACCTTCACCCTCCACGTGCCAACCCTACGCTCCCATGAGTCAACCCGCCATGAGTCAGCCTTCCGCCACATATCCCTCCACGAGCCAACCCCCGCCTATACATACCTATACGCCTCCGCATATCAACCTTCCATGAGTGAGCCTCTTGCGTCCGCATACCCGTCTCCGTTTCCACCCCCGGTCAAGGTCACACCACATCCCGAGTAGGTGGATGCCGTCTATGTACCTCCCCACTCCGTTCCACATATGCCTTCACCAAATCCCTCCTCCGCCGGCTAAGCACTATTGCCTACGCAACATTCACTTCCGTCTCCACAACCTTCTCCACCACCTCATACCCCTCGGCATCCGCCTTGCCCGAAGCGGGCTCCTTGTCCTCCATTGTCGGAGTGCTTTACCGACATTTTTAGGACTTTGATGGCCGCTGACGCGTTGCCGCTCTCTTCGGCTGTGCCTTGCCAACCCGCGGTCGGGAATATGCTTCAATATTGTGATTTTCACCGCCAGCAGGGGCATTTGGTTGAGGATTGTCCCAAGTTCCGAGAGTATGTTTATGACCTGGAAGATAATAAAAGGATTGATTGGGCCGCCATGCGTAATGTTATTTTAGATCTCCGCAGCAAGCAGTAACAACAAGAAGCACCGCCCAAGCAGCTGTCTCCATCTCTACAAGACCGGGGGCACCCCAGTTATTCTTCGTCTAGCGTTAAACCCACTCCATCACCTACTACCTCGCCTACTCTGTTACCTTCGCTATCTCCTATCCAATCTCCGCAACCTCCACAAACCCAAGCCTCTGCTCAGGCTAGTGCCACCTCCCCTTCTTCTACTTCTTCCACCACTACTTCCACCCCCAATGTCATTCGGCGCACTGTGTCGATACGTCGACGGCGGGTGCCACAACCCCTTCTTCACCCTTGCCATGTCCACTACCTCCATCGACCACATCGCCATCTCCACCATCCTCTCAATCACCTACACCATCTCCACCACCCTCACCATTACCTAAACCTCCATCACCCGTGCCATCACCTTTGATCGAGCCTGAGCAAATTTCACCTTTTTCGCCCTTGCCCGAGCAAGTCATACCTCCACCCTTACCTTTGCCTCCACCTAAACACACCATACCTGTTGAAACCCCCGCGTCTTCTGAACCTACTCCTATCCCCATTCTTCCACCTATTTCCACCCCACGGAGTGGGTGTGCGTTGCCCGTGGTGCCCCTTGTGTCTAATCCCCATGGAGACAATAAGCCAAGTCAGGATGATTCGATGCCGGCCGTGCATTTCAAGATCCAAGACTTCATTTTCCGAATGCTGATCCGCATCCTGGTCCCTGGTTATTTTGGGGATGTTGAGGCTACACTCCTAGTGAAGACGGTTGACAAGAAGAGTTCCCTTGAGTTGATGCCAGTTTCTTCCCGAGCAAGGCCGGTGGCAATCTCTTTGCTTCCCATACAGTTCACCGTTGATGCTATTAGTTCTCTTCGCTCTATTGCCATTCAGATGACAGGCCAAGAAAGGTTCTCTACCCGTGTTGTGCTAACGCATACGGCCGCCAAGCAGATTATGGATTCTATGTTCAAGGGGCGATTGGCCGTATCTTCTACACTTTTCGGGGATATTCTGCACTTGTTATGCAATCTTCCTCGGTTTATTAGCAAGTCGGCCATGTCAACACCGTGTATTACTCTCCCTCAGCTTCACCCGTCTCTTCTAGCAAGGGAGTTACGCTTCAAGTCTGATTGCCGAGTGGAGCTGCCAAATCTCATGCTACTTGTGCCAAGTAACAAGACTCCATGGTTTTATGATATTCAACATTATGAGGAGTTAGTTGTTCAAGAATTTCCGTCTACTGTTGTTAGCGCCAGGTGTCTAGGGGCAACTGCCCCGATGAAGCTGCATATTCATAGCCGGGTCAGGTTCTCTGCTAGATGGGCCCGTTATTTAAGGAAACACTACTGAATAATATGCCTGAAGGTCCAACCCCACGCCAAGCAGGTCCATTTCAAGCCAATTTCTGCTAAGAAGAGGCGGCAGTGCAGGTTCAAGAGCCGTCAGTTGTGCATTCAGGGGTCCACCTCTTCCTCCCTTTCTTTTCATTCATCCTTCCTTCTACTCAGTTCCCACCCTTGGGTGGTGTACCTTCCTCCATCTGATCCTATCTCCATCATTTTTTCCTCCTTTCGTAGGTCCGTGCATCCCCATTCCTCTCCTTTTTCTCCGGATCCTCCAGATTTTCCCTCCTCTCACAATTCTAGGCCTCGGCCTATGTCTTTTCATCCCGATCTCGGGACATCTCCCAGTTCTTCTCCTCCAGTATCTCCGAGTTCCGTCTCTAATTCTCCTTCCCCGACCCTGTCGGTTGATTTTCACTCTTATTCCCCGACCCTATCGGGTGTCTATGTCTCTTATTCCCTGACCCTGTCGGGTGATTCTAATTCTCCTTCCCCAACCTTGTCCGGTGATTATAATTCCTTTTCTCCGACCACGTCGGACTATTCTTCTCCCTCTTTCTCATCTTCACAGCAATCCTCTCGCTGTCTTTCTATTCACTCCTCTTCACCCTTTCAGGGTCATTACCCTTTTTCTTACTGCTTTCGAGGCTTTAGTCCGCCTTGATCTCAGCTAATTTGATTTCTTCTGTATTTGGTTCCTTGTTATCAGGGCCTCGACGTCTTAACGAGGGAGTTCTAGCACTCGTCCCTCTTCCTTTTAATCCTTATTTCGTCTAGTTTGGTGTCTGTCGCTCCTCCATGTCAAGGAATCTTTCAATCCCCTTGCTATCCTCTCCCTTTCATCCTGTCAAGCAAGGAATACAAAGCTCATGCTGCTCGAAGCTCGATGATCAAGATTGCTTTAGGATGCTACTTCCACACTGCGGATTTGTAAAGGTATCTTTCTTTTGAGTAAAGAAACATCCTTTCATTTCCATTATTGTTTCTGCACATGGTTATAATGCTATTCTTCAACATGGTTAAGTGACTTTTAGAATTTTGTTTAGTTCATTTAGGTCATTTAAAATGAGTTCGCTTCTGCAGCATCCTTAGGCCGGTGATAGCTCCGCGCTGGGAGTCTAGTTCTTTCCCCGATCGTTGAGGGTGACCTTTGAGCATGGGTTTTTCACACACTTCACGGCGAGCCATAGCCGATTCCTTTGAGCAACACCATTGCTGCTTTGGCCATACTTTGGGTATGCACAATGGTCCTTTTCTCTTCTCTACTCGGCCAAGTGCATGGGCAAGAGATTGATGGATAGGATGACTAACCTAGGCGCTCCCTAATATGAGAGAGGTCTCAAATAGGAGTAGTCTTGACCCTCAAAAGTGAGCTTTATTGCTATATCTAGTCGATAAAGGCTGTCAAAAATAAATGGACGAATCAATGTAAAATAATGAATCAAAGGCACGGGAAGAGTGGCAGTATAGTTCCCCGCGGGACGCCATGAGCCCGGTCGCATACATGCCTGATAAATATGGGTCTTAAAATCAAAGACACAAAGCCCCGGCGCAACAGACCTATCTCTTTGAGGGGTGGTGCCTTGGAAGGAAGTCGAATCTTGATATCTCCCATCCTGCATAAAGCTTGTCTCTAATTTTTCTTCTATTTCTCCCTCTTAGGCTGGGTTGTATCCTGGTTATGGCCTTAGTACAGGCACCGTTCTTTAGAGGCAGTTGGTTGTGGTAAGTCACCCTCACATGCACGCCCTGCTCAAGGGAAGTCTTTAATGAGAGGGGAGGGACGGCGATCCCTGGCCAGTAGTTCGAGCCTGTCTTTGGGTGCTGCGGATTGCTATTGTCAAAAATGAAAAATGAGATATTTTCAAATTTCAAAAAAAATGAGAGATTGTCAAAAATTTAAAAAAAATGAGATATTGTCCAAAATCTAAAAAATGAGATTCTAAAAAAATGAAATATTGTTCAAACAAAACAAAAAAAATTAAATATTTTCAAAATCTAAAAAAATCAAGAAAATTAAAAAATCTAAAAATATTTATCTTTTATATTTTATTTTAAGAATAGATACATAATCTGTTTGCTAAGTGTGCAGGTTACAGGTACTCAGGCATTCTTTGCTACATCTTTGTGCTCTGTCTCCTGTCCACATCTTCTGATCTATTCTCTTCGTCATTCATGTCTCTCGATCTGTTCTGAAGCTTGTGTCATTCTCAACTTTTGTTTGCAATGATTATATCTATATGAGAGGACTTTACCTCACGATTATGAACTTGGCGGTTCTGCTTCATTCTGATCTTGGGTTTTGATTGAAGGGCGTAGTTGTTTATGTCCTGTGTCCCGTCGTGTCCTTGTCTCGCCGTGTCTATGTCCTACCGTGTTGTCTCACACATGTTATTTTGTTCTTCACCACGTATTGTTAGGTGTTGTAGTGCCCCAGAATGTATATAAATAATTTCTTGAATTTTAAAATAGTTTTCTAAAAATTATAAAGGCTTAAATAAATTAATGAAGGGGCTATTGGATTAATAAGTCATTACAAGGCTTAATTAGGATAATTAGTTAACCTAGCCTATCTAATTATTATCCAAAAGGTTTATGGACCAAGCCCATCAAGTTTGGCCCATATTCTAGAAGGGTAATTAGCGTATTCACGTATTTTAAGGATAAATATTATTTATATAAGATAATTATGAGGGTAAACAAATAAAAGAGTTTTATTTAATTGAAACTCTATACACGTTGAATGTAACGGTCTATCGGGCGACTGCCACAGCCCTGTAACGCACCAGGCTGGATGCGTTACACTCTGTTAGTTCCGTGAAAGGAAGAACGAGCAAAAAGATTAGAACTTTGGGATCTTATCTATAAGAGATCGACTTAGAGAAGCTTATAACATTACTAAAGACTCTTAGGGATTAGGTTCTGGCAAATTAAGGACTCTAGAATCGATCTAATCTTCAAAACCTCATAAATAGGACCTAGTTCTGAACTGAGCGACCCTTACTTTTGGCTCGTGAAGAATCAAGGTAAGGAGTCATAATTTTGGGTAAGTTCCTTACGACCTTTTGTTTACAATATATTAGACTAATATCTCTCCAAATTTCGTGCTAGGAGATCAAGCAACCAAGGAGATAGAAGCTTCCAAAGTTGCTGATTCAACCTTAGCAACCCAGGAATCTGAACGCAAGTCCCCTGAAGATCCAGATATTAGGACGTCTAAACGAGGTAATTAGAGTTCAATCGTTTAGAACCTTTTGTTCCCAATAGTTTCATCTTCTTACCCTCAAGATTTTACATCCTTAGGTCAAGAGACTGAGGAAATAGAGCAGATTGAAGTTGCTGATTTATCACAAGAAGTACAAGGGACTAAGGGTAGCACCTAGCATCAAATTCGAAGTTTAAAGGTTTTAGAAGAGGTATGTTATCTCATGATTGGCAAAAATAACTTGTTAGGAATAAAAGCCCTCTGGTTGTGCTTGATTTCATGCATTCTAGACTAAGAATTTCATGATCTAATAGTTCTATACATTCATGTACCTCTTAGCCCTAAATGGAAATTAAAAGATAGTATCATGTCTATTCACTAAACCCATGCATATAGTTGGCCTATACTTTGTTATCATGACTAGGACAGTGGTAGTATTTTGATTTCCAGGCATGTTATGTTTTCATAAACCTTTACTTAGTTACTGCCAGCAGATTCTCTGACGCACCAACATAAGACTGTCACATGAATGTAACGGCCTTACGATAGACCATCACACCATGTTGTGTTTTATTGTTCTATTATCCTTGACGCACCCCAGCAGGAGCATTACACCACTGTAACGGCCCCTCGATAAACCGTCACAAGCACTGTAACGCGCCTATCTTAGACCGTCAGACCGCTGTGTTCTGCCAGCCCACGGTAGAATGATAACCAGTTAAGTTTACTTATAAATAAGTTTAGATAACTAAGTTGGACCTGTTATCATGACTTGAAGTTTAGTTTCTGATTCATGATCAAATTACATGGTTAATGTGTCTTAGGTGATTTTAAGCTATGTTAATTTCAGGTGTCAAAATTCTATAGTTTTGTATTTAAATCATGATTCTCCAAATGTTGTATTGACGGAGTTTTCTCATGGTTTCACATCGTTACGCATTCTCTTTATCAATAGAGTCATTTCTTTAAGTATATGGCGCATATTCCGGTATGTTGTCCATTAGTTCACTTTGCACTATAGGAACATTATTCTTGGACATGAGGACCTCTCTATTGGATATTCCTTTCAATGGACTAGGAAATCTTGTTTCAAGGCCTTCGTAATTCTCTGTGAGCCTGGGATTCCCACTAGGACGCCAAGTTGGTTGTACCATTAAAAGCCCATTGATTAGATTACACTATCGATGTTTTTGGTTATCAGTAATGTAACGGCTCTATGTTGGACCGTCAGGCACAAGTAATGGCCCAATATACGACCGTCACATTCAACTGAGTCTGATTTCTTGGTTCTGGATTCAGACTAATGTAACGGCCCAGTGCTTGAGCATCACATCATGTAACGGCTCAGTACACGACCGTCACACTGCTTGAGTATTTTAACCCAAGGTGGACCAAGGGTTGATATTCCAAGGTTTCTAGATGAACTATTGATGATCTAGAACTTATCATATTCATCAAGAAACCTAAAATAATGAATGGAAAATAAAGAATGTATCGTTATGCTGCCGATTTATTTCCATAAGTATAACCTTACTTAAGTCATTCTTGATTTCTCATTATTCTTATTAAAGCATTCATTCATTGAATTATTGTTATCATGAGCTTATTGAACTTATTACATTGTTAGCCATACTTTGTTGTTACATGCGTGGAAAAAGCTTGATTTATACTTGAAGATGCAATCGAGCATTGATTGTGTTCAAGGGCTCTATGCTAGTCCCCTCGGTTGATTGTCGGAAACATACTATTATAAATCATAGGGTATGATGCTACTGGCGTCGCATTGCGCTGGGAGTACTTTCTCTATAAATAAGTGAAAATCCACAATACATCATGACATGACTTTCTCGCTTGATATTCCACAGAAATTCACGAAATACTTGCTCATCAGCAAAAGATACTAGAGTGATGATTATGTGGCTTGCTAGTACATTCTCGATACATTCTTGTTCATGAAAGGCCAATATCATGTTCTTGTTACATTCTTGCTAGTTCGCACTTGCTCTCATTCTAACTTACATGATCATCTTGTTACTTTGGTTTAATCGCGTGATTGATTGCATTCGTGTGATTTTATCTTATTCTTTAGAGCTAAATTGTTAATTACTTTAATAGTGCCTTCATGTTGATGCGAAGATACCTACTGGGCAAGTGTGCTCATTACCTATTTCCAATCTTTTCATGAGATGGAAGTGATTCGAATTCGGATTCGGGTTATACAAGTAGCGGGTCCGAGAGCGAATGAAAGTATTGTCAAGATGAGAATGAAGACTTAGAAAGTCTAAATTGTTTAGATTGAGTCTATGTAATTTTCCTATTTCTTGAGTCTAGTACATAATGGAAATTGAATTTGTGGTTGTACTTGAGTTAGTAATGAAATAAAGTTGGAGTTTGAGTAAATATTGTGCAATTGCATTTATGTGTATGATTGTCTTGCGCTCTGATCATTCTTGCTTGCAAGAGACTTACCATGCTGGCTGTCCGCGCTCCCCGAGTTGATCTTCCGCTGTAATAAAGGCTCGGTGCGTGACAGTTAAGTTGGTATCAGAGCCTAAGTCTCAGGACTTAGGAAGAAGAGTCATGTCATAGAAAATGTCTAAGGTTTAAGGACCCACACCTATGAACTAAGGAAGAAATTTCCATACCCATGTGAGAATTGGGTAGAGCCCAGGATAAGATAATTAATTAGCTTTAAGATTGATCTTTCATTTCATGAGAAATAACAAGTTGTTATTTTCTCTCAGGTACCTTATCTTACGAATGGCCCATCGTGTAGATTGGGATGGCATGCAACAAACAGTTGTCGGCCTTACTCAGGCATTGCAAACTATAGCGCAAGGTGGCGCAGGGGCAAGGGCTAGTAACCTACATTACAATTTTCAGAGTTTAAACCCTCCGTGATTATATGGTTCTTCTAATCCCGACGAGCCAGAGAACTGGATAGATGAAATGAATCGTATATTTGATGTTATCCAATGCACCGATCATGAGAAGGTGCATCTCGTAACCTTTCAACTTAACAAAGACGCTCGCACATGGTGGGAGTCGGTTCCGACACCTCCGGCCGATGCACCTCATACATGGGACGGTTTTCTTACCCTATTCCGTGCCAAGTACTTTTTGGAGCACATAAAGGAACGAATGGCTATGGAGTTCGCCACTCTTCGGCAAGGAATGATGACGGTTACCGAATATGAACTGCAATTCTAAAGGCTAGCACCGTATGCATCACATCAAATAAGTACCGATTTATTAAAGGTGAATCAGTTTATGGATGGGTAACATCCCGGTTTCATCCAGCAGCTCGGGATCCAAAACATCCGTACTTATGCGGAGATGGTTCAGCGGGCGTACCTATGTGAAAGGTTCTTAGAGAAGGTCAAAAAATTTAAAGGGAAAGGAGAAGAATCAAGGAGGAGAAGGAGCAGGTCACCATAAGTAAAAGAAAGTCAAGGAGGAGAAGGAAAAGCTCTAGGAGTGGGAACGGTGGGAGTTCTCATAAGTAAAAGAAAGTCAAGGAGGAGAAGGAGCAGGTCACCACGGCTTGCAATTTTTGTGAAAATTTTGGCCATTCGGCTGAGGAGTGTTGGAAGCGCCTCGGCGCTTGTTTACGTTGTGGAAGCAGGGAGCATCGCATGCCGGAATGCCCCTTATGAAGGACCAGTCATATGGTAATGAACGCAGGAGGCATGCTCGCCTCAATGCTGTTCTAGAAGAAGATGAAGCGCCCAGGGATGATGGGCTTATGGAAGGTACTCGTCAAATTTGTTCTCGTCCTGCATTTGTGCTATTTGATACTGGTGTCTCTCATTCTTTTATCTCCACTACTTTTGCTAAAACATTACCAATCGCATCAGTGCCCTTACCTTCAGATCTTGCTATTTCCATACCCTTAGGTTCTGGAACAAAGCTTAACGACTATTATCTTGATAGCGAAGTGATAGTAGAAGGTCACAATCTCCCCGCAAACTTATTATGTCTTAACATAAAAGGTTATGATGCCATTTTAGGGGTAGATTGGCTTGTAGATCATGATGCTTATATCAATTGCCGAAATAGGATTATATCATTTCGAAAGCCCGGTCTTCAGAGATTCTCTTTTCTTGGCATCAAGTACAAAAAACACCCCACTATCATATCCTCACTTCACGCTTGCAAACTTATCTCGCAAGGATGTGAAGCTTTTCTTGCTTCTGTCATTATTACCGAATACAAGGAGATTATCTTAGCGGACATTCCTATTGTAAATGAGTTCCCCGATGTGTTTCCGTCCGAGTTACCCAGTTTACTGATGCACACCGACTAGTGTCGTTAAGAAAGCCATGCCACAATTTCAAAATATTCACACTCACTCACTTTAAAAGATTGAAAAATCAAATTATATAGTGGTAAGCGGAGTCGATCCCACGAGGAGAAATAATCCTTATTGAACAAGTTGGAAAAATCACTTTGTGCTTTTGAAAATCGAGTTTTGAGTGTGATTAAGACTAAAGAAAATAAACTACAAGGAAAACTTAATTAAAGAAGTTGAGAGGGTTTAAGAAGAGAAATTGGAGGAGATAGAGAGAGAAAATTAAGCCAACCATAATATGCAAAAAATGAGTTTTATTAGCTTAGGAGGTGGCAAGTACAATGTAAATGAAAAAGTACAACTTAGAACATGAAAAAGAAAAGAGCTTGAGAGCCAATGGATGAAGAGCAACGCCGCCTCCTTGCCAAGCCTTGGATGCCGCCCCGCCTAGGATGCCGACGTCGTGAGAGGATCAAGAGATGAAAATCCGCCAAAGGGATGTATGGATGAAATATGAGAGATGAAGAGAGGAAGGTAGAAGAAAAAGTTTAAAAACCACGTATGATGTGTGTGAGAGTGTGATGTAAACAGAGAGAAGAAAGGAGGTTCGTGGGAAAAGATGGAAACGTGCAGTAAACAAAATTTTGGTAAAAATAGAGGGAGATTGGAGGAAGAATAACTTTAACAAAAGAAGGAATTAGGAAAAATGATAAACATGAAAGTTGTAGAAGATGAGAAGGGGAAAACGATTGGTGAAGACTTCAGAGTTTAAAAACGAGAGGAAGGTGGAGAAAATGGAGGATGAACAAGAGGTGGTCGCGGATGAACAGTGCAGAACTCTAAAAATCTGAACTTTAGAAAATTGACTGTAGCTTGAAAACGGTGAAGATTTGGATGAAGTGGTAAAATAAGAAGTTGAAGAACATTCAAAAACTCACAACTTTCATGAAGAACACAGAGAGAGATACGGACCCGAAGGAGGAGAAAAATGATGAAGAACAGAAGGTGTGAAAATCGGGTGAACAGTAAAATCCGTAGATAGAACTTTGAAAAACTAATTATAGCATAAAAACGTGCAAGAATTAGAAGATGAGAAAGAAAAAGAATTTGTAGAAGACTAGAAAATGAAGAACTTTGATGAAGAACTCAACTGCCAAAGACGAAAGGAAAGGCTTCGAAATTAATCCCTAAGGCAGATCTCCAAACTGTTCTCTCTGTAACCCTGCGACCATGGCATCCTTTTAATGGCATTCGGCAGTTTCCTTCGACCGTGGACTCCAATCTTGATGCATATTCTTATTTCCAGCAATGGATCATTACCCCAATAGAGTCCTTACTCATAATAGAGTCCTCCTTTCCACTGTGTCTTCGTAGATAAATTAAAATAAGGAAGATTAGCTCGATCGGGAACTGCAATTGCCGTTTCTGGATGAACTTGAAATAGCGACTTCCTCAGGGGCGTCTTTTTAAATGACGCCTTGATCCAGGGCGTCTCTTTCTAAAGTAGCGTCTCTTACTTAGGCGTCAATTTCTTATTTCCATATTTTGCTATTTCCACATTTTTCATAAAATAGGAATTTGACGACCTCCAACATGGGCGTCCTTTCAATGAGTAGCGACCTCATCTCGGGCACTAATTCTTTTTTTTCTTTTTGCCTGATAAATGGACGCCTTGCCTTGAGTCACTTCTTTCTTAAAAAAAATGCCCTTGAAGCAGTCGTCTTTTAAATAGCGCCTTGAGCTAGGTCGCTTTTCCTGAAAATTAAAATATCAGCTGATTTCGCTTCAAAATAATTGTGAAAATATTTAAATATTCCTCACATGGTCTTTTAAGCTCAAAAAGATGATAAATTGCATGAAGACTCAAATAATGTGTTAGAATGTCATTAATGCTCATGTTGCACAAATATATTCCAATAATGCTCAAAGATGATGGATGTGATGTAAATTATGATGTAAAATATAGCACTTATCACACCCCCCAACTTACTCATTGCTAGACCCTTAGCAATGCAATCAAAATTAAGGATCAACAAGAGTTCACAAAGATCATACTCTTATATCCAGCTCTCCCTTCATAGAATTAACTGAAGATTAGGAATCCAGAATCATTAATGCTCATACTAGCCTTAGATTGGAAATTAAAGCACATGACTTAAGAATACAAATCAAAGTTCAATAGCACTTGTGCATGTGTAATTCCAAATATGCAGTTAAGACAATTGCATCCCCCAGTTGTTATTCTAAGTAAGTACCTTTCAACCCTGCACCTCTTAGATCGGAGCATTTAAGTATACTTGCTTTTGTCTGCCTTTTTCTTCTGTCCCTTTGGGATCTTATTTTCTATTTGTACACACATGATGTTGCACTACCTTTCTTTGTTTCACACAAACCTCAACTCTTACCTTAGGAGAAGCAGGCCCGGCTATCGCAGATCCAGGTTCCCTTTTCTTTTTTTTGCGCGAACCTCAACACGTCTTAGGTGAAGTAGGCCCGGTTACTCAGATCAGGGGCATTTTTCATGGCGTGATCTTTCTATTTCATCATTTCTTTCTTCTTCTTCTTTTTTTTTCTATAAAACTTGACAGAAAGCTTTTTCTTTGAAATAGATCTCCTCCTTAAGAAATGCAGAGTATCAGATACAGTACCCAAAATAACAGAGGGCTTGTCTTATTTTGCTTCATCAGAGTGCATAGTGAATATATATTTTTTTCTAATAGTGCGCATGAGCTTTAAAAAGATTCTTATATCAGTTTTCCATGGCTAGATTGAACTTAATTTTCCTTCAACCTTCTCCCTAGCCTTTTCTAATCTAGAATTACTTTCAATTCAAGCATGAAACAATAAAACTCAGTCAGGAATTTCATCTTTTCTCTTTCATGCAAAAAATGTTTATGCAAGAATTCATGCCAAAACCCTACCAGATTGTACTATATGCAATGAAAATTTTCTGCCCTCTCCCCCCAACTTGAATGACATTGTCCTCAATGGCATGTACAGTTGAAATGCAAGAACAATGTAACAATGAAGTTTGCTGAGTAGGAAAGAGACAACCTGGTGTGCGGGCAGAACTCCATCAATAGACGGCAACAGCCTTTTCTCCTTGGCTTAAATCTAACAACTAAAACACACTGAAACAAAAAGCATCAAATAACAAAAATCTTAGGTTGCCTCCCAGAAGCGCTAAGTTTTCTGTCTTCAGCCAGACGCATTAAGGCTCACAAATAATTACTCCAAATCACACAAAGCAATTGATTCTTTTGCAGTTAACTGTTCATTCTCCAAGTAAGGTTTTAACCTTTGGCCATTGACAGTGAAAATGTGGCCATTTTTAGGATCCAAAATCTTAACAGCACCATGATCAAATACTTTAACAACAACAAATGGTCCATCCCATCTGGATTTTAGCTTACCGGGGAACAAACGCAGCCTTGAATTAAATAGCCAAACCTTTTGATTTTCTTGAAAACTCTTTCTGTGAATGTGTTTATCATGAAATGCTTTGGTTTTAGCTTTGTAAATCCTTGCATTTTCATAGGCTTCGTATCTTAATTCCTCCAGTTCATTAATTTATAGAGCTCTTTGGGCACCAGCTTGATTAAGATCAAAATTAACTTGCTTAATAGCCCAATAAGCTCTATGTTCCAATTCTACGGGCAAGTGGCAGGCTTTACCAAAGATCAAGCGATATGGTGACATACCAATGGGAGTTTTGTATGCAGTTCTATAGGCCCATAATGCATCATCTAGTCTTTCAGACCAGTCTTTTCTATCCGGCCTAACAGTTTTATGCAGAATGTTTTTAATCTCCCTATTGGATACTTCAACCTGACCACTAGTTTGGGGATGATAGGGGGTATCAAGTTTGTGAGAAATACCATACTTACTAAGCAAAGCTCGAAATTGAGAATGAGTGAAATGAGAACCCCCATCACTAATCAAAGCCCTAGGACAGCCAAACCTAGAAAAGATATTCTTCTTCACAAATTTCATCACCACCTTATGGTCATTTGTCCTAGTAGCAATGGCTTCAATCCATTTGGAAACATAATCGACTGCCACCAATATATATTCATTACCAAATGAAGATGGAAACGGTCCCATGAAATCTATTCCCCAAACGTTAAATATTTCAACTACCAGAATGGGATTTAGCAGCATCATATCTTTTTTTGAATTATTGCCCACAGCTTGACATCTCAAACAAGATTTAGAAAATTCATATGCATCCTTGAATAAAGTGGGCCAGTAAAATCCACTTTGTAGCACTTTTGCCGATGTCTTCTTTCTAGAGAAGTGTCCCCCACAAGCAAGATTATGACAAAAATTCAATACCGATTGTTGTTCTTCTTCTGGGACACATCTTATTATAATCTGATCGGGACCCACATGAAACAACTCAGGGTCCTCCCAGCAATAGTGTTTTACCTTAGAAAAGAAGTGATCCTTTTCCTGTCTAGTCCAACCTCCCGGAATTTGTCCTACCGCCAGGTAGTTAACAATATTAGCATACCAAGGAGTGGATGAATGAGAAATGGAAAGAATTTGTTCATCAGGGAAAGAATCTGTCATTGGAGTACTTTTAGGAATCACTATCCTAGACAAATGATCAGCAACAACATTAGCTAACCCCTTCTTATCTCGAATCTCCAAATCAAATTCTTGCAACAACAAAATCCATCTAATGAGACGGGGCTTAGCATCCTTCTTGGAGAGTAAGTATTTCAAAGCTGAATGATCGGAGTAAACAATAACTTTGGCCCCTAGAAGATATGATCAAAATTTTTCCAGGGCGAAAATAACAGCTAACAGCTCCTTCTCCGTGGTAGTGTAATTTAGTTGTGCATCAGCAAGGGTGCGATTTGCGTAGTAGATTACCACGGGCTTCTTATCTATCCCTTGACCTAGGACAGCTCCAATAGCATAATCAGAAGCGTCGCACATAATCTCAAAAGGAAGCGACCAATCTGGAGATTGAAGAATTGGAGCTTGAGTAAGGGCTGTTTTCAGAGAATTGAATGCTTTAAGACAAGCATCATCAAACTGGAATGGAATATCTTTAGCAAGCAATTGCGCGAGGGGACGAGCAATGGTGGAGAAGTTTTGAATGAATCTGCGATAAAACCCGGCATGGCCAAGGAAAGATCTGATCTGCTTAACAGAAGTAGGAGGAGGAAGATTAGAAATTAAGTCAACCTTGGCTCTATCGACTTCTATCCCCCTTTCTGAAATCACATGGCCTAGAACTATGCCTTCTCACACCATGAAGTGGCTCTTCTCCCAACTTAATACTAGATTAGCTTCCATGCACCGCTTCAAAACTTTTGATAGATTATCCAAACATCCTTCAAATGAAGATCCAAAAACTGAAAAATCATCCATAAAAACTTCCAAAGTCGCCCCTACCATGTCAGAAAATATTGACATCATACACCGCTGAAAAGTAGCAGGAGCATTGCACAGACCGAATGGCATTCTTCTAAAAGCAAACGTGCCAAAGGGGCACGTAAAGGTGGTCTTTTCCTGATCCTCCGGATAAATAGCAACCTGATTGTATCCGGAATAACCATCCAAGAAACAAAAATAATTCTGTCCAGCCAATCTCTCCAAAATCTGATCAACAAACGGAAGTGGGAAATGATCCTTCTTTGTCACAGAATTGAGCTTTCTATAATCAATACAAACTCTCCACCCCGTCTGCAATCGCATAGGTACCTCCTCTCCTTTCTCATTCGTCACCATAGTGAGTCCCAACTTCTTAGGAACCACTTGTGTCGGGCTCACCCATTTACTGTCAGAAATGGGATAAATTATCCCAGCATCTAGCCACTTTACAACTTCCTGTTTCACCACCTCTTTCATATTCGGATTCAGCCTCCGCTGCATTTCTCTGCTGGGTTTGGCATTATCCTCTAAATAAATGTAATGCAATCAAACATCAGGACTTATTCCCTTCAAATCTGCCACAGACCACCCTATTGCCCCCCTATGCTCCTTAAGAACTTCTAAAAGTTTGGATTCCTGAGCAGAGGTAAGATTAGAAGCAATGATAACAGGCAAGGTATGATCTGGGCCTAGATAAGCATATTTCAACGAATCCGTCAGAGGTTTAAGTTCCAAAACGGGTGACTGATCAAGAGATGGAAGAATTGGTTCAGATCTTAACGGAGGCAGAGGTTCTAGTATAGATGAAAGAAGGGGTGAATCCTGAAGCAAACTACCCTCTTCTAACACAATATCATTTTCGTCCGGACATTCCTCAGTTATTTCCTCAAAAATATCAACAATATTGCATTCTTCCTCATTGTCCAGGTACTTTGAGGCTTTGAAAACATTCAAAGAAACCTTTTCTCCTCCAAAAGTAATATCCATCATCCCAGTTGCACAATTAATGTTTGCCTTTGCCGTAGCCAAAAATGGGCGTCCCAAAATAATTGGTGTATGCTTTAACTCTTGGGATGGGGCCATATCCAAGATCAAAAAGTCCACTGGGAAATAACACTCATGAATTTTTACAATCACATCTTCTAACAAGCCCTTAGGTGTTTTCACAGACCGATCCGCCAGTTGAAGGATAATAGAAGTGGACTTCAATTCCCCTAAATCAAATTGCTCATAAATGCAGGTGGGTAGCAAATTAACACTCGCTCCAAGATATAGCAAAGCTTTATCAAATGTCACCCCACCTATATCACATGAAATTAATGGAGCACCTGGATCTTTCAACTTCTTTGGCAAAGAATTCATCAGAACAGCACTAACGTCTTCAGATAAACGGATCTTCTGTGTTGTGGCCCTCGGCTCCCTTCTTGGGGTACAGAGCTCTTTCAAAAACTTGGCATAAGCCGGTACATGCTTAATGGCATCCAAGAGTGGAATATTGATATTAACTTGCTTGAATAGTTCCAACATCTCTTCTTGTTGGACCGGCTTCTTTTGAGCTTTCGGCTTTAATGCATCTGGAAAAGGAACCTTAGGAACATATCTTTCAATACCTTCATCAACCTTACCCTTTCCTTTATCCATTGTCTTTTCCCCCCCATCCGACTGCTTTGGCTCTTCTTCCTCTTCCTCACTCTCCTCTTGAATGCCTCGGCCCTTGCTATAACCCTCATCCTTAGTGTGATAAGGATCACTTAGAATCTTCCCGCTCCTAAGAGTAGAAATAGCTTTGGCATTTTTGAATTGAGGAGCATTAGGAAGAGGAGGCTGGGGTTGATTGGGTTTATTTGGAGGAGGAAGAATAGGAGCTCTTTGTTGGAATCCCGGAGGTTGTTGATTACGGGGATTAGCAACGGGTTGACTAGGTAGTTGCCCAACATCTCTCCTCACATTACTCGCAGCCAACTGACCTATTTGACCTTCTAACTTGGCAATTGATTGTTGTTGAGAAAGAATAAGTTGCTAAAGTTGGTCAAACTTATCTTCAAAATTAGGCTAGTGAAATTGAGGCGGTGGCTGATAAGGAACTTGAAATTGGGCTCCCTGTGAGTAGCGATGTGATGGAAACTGATTGAACTGACCTTGATATGATGGAGTTTGTTGAAATTGGGCCTGAGCTTGATGGAATGATGACTGTTGAATTGGAAGTTGTTGGTGATTTTGTTGAAAAGGAGATGAATTTTTTTGATGAGATTGATTTGGAACTGGAAAAGATTGCTTAGGGACTGAGGGAGCTGAGGGATTGACTTGATTGGATGGACCTGCCGGAGATTTCCAAGAGAAATTAGGGTGATTTCTCCAGCCTGGATTGTAGGAACTAGAATATGGATCATAACTGGGCTTGGAGACTCCCTGAGCAGCAAAAACTTGTTCTTGAATAAAAGGGAGTATTTGGGCCGCTGTAGGACAATCTATGACAACATGATTTGGGCTTGAACACAAGGCACACAGTTCTTGCATGTTTGAATTTAAGCTAGGCTGAGAAGAGGAAGAGAGGGCTCCTGTCTATTCATAGACAAAAGTTGATCTAACTTTTGGGCCACTAAATCCACCTTCTCAATTTTCTGCGCCAATAAATCAACTTTATTCAATTTCTGGGCAAGCGCATTAACATCAAACCTATTCTCACAATCTCCTTGTGTTTTCACTTCATATAGCCCACCCTTCTTAGACGGTCCAATCATTCTCTCATATGAAGAAAGTGAAGCATGATTAATAGAATTTTCACTTAACATCTCAAATAAATCATAAGCTTCATCTTCACTTTTGCTCATAAAGGCTCCCCCACAAGAAGCATCCACCATCTGTCTGTAATTTTCAGTTAATCCCTCATAAAAAACTTGAACAATTTGCCATCTAGATAGGCCATGATGGGGACATTTCCTTAATAGATCTTTCAATCTATCCCAGGGCTCATGAATTTGTTCTCCAGGATTTTGTGTAAACCCAGTGATGGCCCTTCTCATGGTGTTAGTTCTACCAATGGGATAAAATTTCTTTAAAAACTCCTTTTGCATCTCTTCCCAAGTATTGATCGTTCTACCCAAGGAGCCTAGCCAGTATTTAGATTTATCCTTAAGGGAGAATGGGAAAAGAGTGAGCTTAAGGGCATCATCTGAAAAGTTTTGGATTTTAACGGTAGAACATATCTGGAAGAATTCATCTAAATGTCTGTATGGATCTTCATTATGATTTCCATAGAATGGTGGCAACATCTGGATGGTACTGGATTTAATTTCATACTGAGCAGCTTGATTCTGTGGTGCTTGCACATAGAAGGATGGCTGATATTGATTTGGAATGAAATAATCCTTCATTTGTTTAGGAGCTTGGATCTGATCTTGGTTCTCCATAAGGTTAGGTTGGGATTGGGCTTTGAAATGCACTAACCTTTCAATCTCACTAATGGGTCCTAACAACTGTGGGTGGAGAGATCTCCTACCTTGCATGCAATGCAAAGGGCCCAATATGAATGATAATTTTTTTTTCTTTTTCTCTTTTTTTTTTCAAATGCAATAAAGGATGCAATCAACTATCTCCTATATGAATGCCTTTTTTTATAAATTTTTTTTTATTTATTTAAATGCAAGGAATTAATTCCTATATGAATGATTTATGCAACGAGAATGATGATGAAATTTTTTTTTTATTTTAGGAAAACCTTCTAAGGGCGCTCTAACTCCAAGGTACTTCGTGGTACAACCGGCCCGACGTCCGTGAGGGAATCCACGGGTGCGGGGACTTAGGGAGGTCTTAGAAATGGAATTTCAAGTTCAAAGAGACGGAGTGCTCAATGGAGTGTCCTTCCAAATCCAAGAAAGGTGTGTGGATCCTAATGCCCTTAAGAGGAGAAATAGATGAGAAAAGAAAGATTTTTTTTTAATAAGAATGCAAGCAAATATAAAATCAACTAAAATACATGATGCATGAACTAAATGCAACTAAGATGATGATATGCTAACATAATGACATTTTTTTGTTTTTTTTTTGAATTTTCTGATTTTTTTTATTTTTATGGAATTTTTTTTATGAAAGAGGTTAAATAAAATCAATAAACTAACTAAAAATGATAATTAACATGAAAACTAATGAAAAATAAAGCCAACAATCATATTTTTGATGTTTTCCGGATTTCTGATTTTTTTGGATTTTTTTCATAATTTTCAGATTTTTTTAGAATTTTTCTAGAATTTTACAAGAAATGGACCTTTTCCTACGTATACCAACCTTTAGTGACGTTTGAATATCCCAGAATTCCTGATTTCCAACTTTCTGCGACAGATTATTTCCTGCGAATTTGCAGATCCGATTTTCTGTAATTTTTTGATTTTTTTGATTTTTTTTTTAGATTTTTCCTGCAAAATAAAAACAGAAAAATAAGAAAACTATATACAAATCAAGCACAAGGAATTTCCCAACATAAAAATTAATTTTCTCCCCGGCAACGGCGCCAAAAATTGATGCACACCGACTAGTGTCGTTAAGAAAGTCGTGTCACAATTTTAAAATATTCACACTCACTCACTTTAAAAGATTGAAAAATCAAATTATATAGTGATAAGCGGAGTCGATCCCACGAGGAGAAATAATCCTTATTGAACAAGTTGGAAAAATCACTTTATGCTTTTGAAAACCGAGTTTTGAGTGTGATTAAGACTAAAGAAAATAAACTACAAGGAAAACTTAATTAACGAAGTTGAGAGGGTTTAAGAAGAGAAATTGGAGGAGATAGAGAGAGAAAATTAAGCCAACCATAATATGCGAAAAATGAGTTTTATTAGCTTAGGAGGTGGAAAGTACAATGTAAATAAAAAAGTACAACTTAGAACATGAAAAAGAAAAGAGCTTGAGAGCCAATGGACGAAGAGCAACGCCGCCTCCTTGTCAAGCCTTGGATGCCGCCCCGCCTAGGATGCCGACGTCGTGAGAGGATCAAGAGATGAAAATCCGCCAAAGGGATGTATGGATGAAATATGGGAGATGAAGAGAGGAAGGTGGAAGAAAAAGTTTAAAAACCACGTATGATGTGTGTGAGAGTGTGCTGTAAACAGAGAGAAGAAAGGAGGTTCGTGGGAAAAGATGGAAACGTGCAGTAAACAAAATTTTGGTAAAAATAGAGGGAGATTGGAGGAAGAATAACTTTAAAATAAGAAGGAATTAGGAAAAATGATAAACATGAAAGTTGTAGAAGATGAGAAGGGGAAGAAGATTGGTGAAGACTTCAGAGTTTAAAAATGAGAGGAAGGTGGATAAAATGGAGGATGAACAGGAGGTGGTCGCGGATGAACAGTGCAGAACTCTAAAAATCTGAACTTTAGAAAATTGACTGTAGCTTGAAAACGGTGAAGATTTGGACGAAGCGGTAAAATAAGAAGTTGAAGAACATTCAAAAACTCACAACTTTCATGAAGAACACAGAGAGAGATACGGACCAGAAGGGGGAGAAAAATGATGAAGAACATAAGGTGTGAAAATCGGGTGAACAGTAAAATCGGTAGACAGAACTTTGAAAAACTAATTATAGCATAAAAACGTGCAAGAATTAGAAGATGAGCAAGAAGAAGAATTTGTAGAAGACTGGAAAACGAAGAACTTTGATGAAGAACTCAACTGCAAAAGATGAAAGGAACGGCTTCGAAATTAATCCCTAAGGCAGATCTCCAAACTGTTCTCTCTGTAACCCTGCGACCATGGCATCCTTTTAATGGCATTCGGCAGTTTCCTTCGACAGTGGACTCCAATCTTGATGCATATCCTTATTTCCAGCAATGGATCATTACCCCAATGGAGTCCTTACTCATAATAGAGTCCTCCTTTCCACTGTGTCTTCGTAGATAAATCAAAATAAGGAAGATTAGCTCGATCGGGAACTGCAATTGCCGTTTCTGGATGAACTTGAAATAGCGACTTCCTCAGGGGCGTCTTTTTAAATGAGGCCTTGATCCAGGGCGTCTCCTTCTAAAGTAACGCCTCTTACTTAGGCGTCAATTTCTTATTTCCATATTTTACTATTTCCACATTTTTCGTAAAATAGGAATTTGACGACCTCCACCATGGGCGTCCTTTCAATGAGTAGCGACCTCATCTCGGGCACTAATTCTTTTTTTTCTTTTTGCCTGATAAATTGACGCCTTGCCTTGAGTCACTTCTTTCTTAAAAAAAATGCCCTTGAAGCAGTCGTCTTTTAAATAGCGCCTTGAGCTAGGTCGCTTTTCCTGAAAATTAAAATATCAGCTGATTTAGCTTCAAAATAATTGTGCAAATATTTAAATATTCCTCACATGGTCTTTTAAGATCAAAAAGATGATAAATTACATGAAGACTCAAATAATGTGTAAGAATGTCATTAATGCTCATGTTGCACAAATATATTCCAATAATGCTCAAAGATGATGGATGTGATGTAAATTATGATGTAAAATATAGCACTTATCATTTACCGCCCGAAAGGGAAGTGAACTTCGCCATTGAACTCATTCCAGGAGCAGCACTTGTTCCTATAGCCCCTTACAGGATGTCCCCCACAGAACTCAAGGAAATAAAAAGGTAGTTGCAGGAATTACTAGACAAAGGCTTCATCAGACCTAGCACATCCCCTTGGGGTGCGCCGATTCTATTTGTCAAGAAGAAGGATGGTTTTCCCAAGCTATGCATCGCTTATCGGCGACTGAATCAACTCACAATTAAAAAAAAATATCCGTTGTCGCGTATTGATGAGCTCTTCGATCAGCTTTCGGGAGCAGAGCATTTCTCTAAGATTGACCTCAGATCAGGTTATCATCAGCTTAGAATTAAAGAAGAGGACATTTATAAATCGGCTTTTCAAAGTCGTTATGGCCACTATGAATTCGTAGTGATGCCGTTTGGGTTAACTAATGCCCCAACAGCATTCATGCAACTTATGAACAATGTCTTCCAACCATATCTGGACCAGTTCATCATCATCTTCATTGATGATATCTTGATATATTCCAAGACAAAAGAGGAACATGAACAACATTTGAAAATTACTTTACATACACTTAGAGAACACAAGCTTTATGCCAAACTCAATAAGTGTGAATTCTGGCTCGAGGAACTCTCATTCCTAGGCCACATTATTTCAAAAGAAGGTATTGTTGTGGATCCTTCTAAGGTAGAAGCTGTCAAGAATTGGAGTCGGCCAACGACTGTATCTGAAGTAAGAAGCTTTCTGGGTTTAGCAGGTTATTATAGGAGATTCATTAAGGACTTCTCAAAAATTGCGGTTCCTTTAACTAGACTCACAATTAAAGAAAACCCTTTTGTCTGGTCAAAGGACTGTGAAAAGAGCTTTCAAAATCTTAAGAATCATCTTACGATAGCTCCTATTTTATCACTACCAATGGAGGGTGGTGGATTCAAAGTATATACGGATGCATCTGGTATTGGCTTAGGGTGTGTCCTCATGCAAAATGGAAAAGTAATCTGTTATTCTTCAAGACAATTGAAACGTCACGAGGAAAACTATCCCGTACATGATTTGGAATTGGCAGCGATTATTTTTGCCTTGAAAATTTGGCGTCATTATCTTTATGGAGAAAAGTTCACGGTCTACTCAGACCACAAAAGCTTGAAATATTTATTCTCTCAAAAGGAGCTTAACATGAGGCAGAGTGATGAGGACATCAAGAGCTTATGGGTTGTATTGTATGTATTGGCTTGTATAGGTGTGTAGTATAGGTTGTATTGGCTTGAAAGTGTGTAATTTTTGATTTCTTTCATTTGGGCTCTCTTTGTAAGGCTTAATTAAGCCATTGGGCCACATTTCTAGGAAGAGTCCATTACTAGGTATCATGGTTTAGGTCCACTTAAGGGTGCTACTTCATATTGGGTCATTTGGTTTTAAATGGGTCATTAAGGCACTTAAGGCCCAAATTGGGTTCCACTCTCCCATGGGCCATCTAAGTGGGAGTGGCCCATGACTAGCATGATATATTGGGTGGCTCTTGGCCCATGAATGGCCCTTGGCCCATGAAGGGGGGCGCCCTCTCTTTTGGCCTTATTAGGCTAGTTAGGTGTGATTTAGGTGAAGTGGAATGGAATTAGTCTATGGTTGAATGGAGATGGTCAAGTTAGATTAAAAAATTATATTTGGTGTGTTATTCACACTTCATCTCAGTCATTCAATCCTCAACCCTTGATCCAAGGGTCCACAATAGATTTGATTGGAGTCATATATAATGTTGTATTTTCATGAGAAAATCAATGGAAAAATCAGAAAATTTGTGAGTGTTCTTGGAGCTTGGTCCGCCCCCTTCCTCTCTCCCCCTGGTTTCCTCTTCCCCAACCCCATATCTAGAGTGTATCCCCCTTCTATCATCCCCTCTCAACCTCGGTGATCGTTTGTGTCGCCGCCGCCGCCGTTCGTGCAGCCTTCGAGCCGCCACGAGATCGTCTTCGGTTTTCTATCCTGCTGGAAAGAGGTGCAGTTCGTGAATTCCTGATGCCAGCCACGAGCTCAGATCGATTTGAAATTGTGAGGGTTGGTTCCTATCTTCTATCCCATTCTCCACAAAAAAAGTCAGATTCAAAAGCTACCGTTTCATATTTTTACCATTTCGTTCAACCCTCTATCTCAGATCTGTTCTGTCACTGTCTATAGTGACAGTAGCCCTGAGTTCTCCACCTTCGACCACCCTTTTGATTTATGTTAGACCTCCCAATTTAACTGGGTGTTCTGTCCATCGTCCCCTACCCCCACAATGTTTCTTAACTTTTTATCATCCTTCTACCTATTTTTAATAATTCATGTTCTACCGGAGCTACAGTACTTTCAGTCAGATCCCAGATCCGACCTTCGTCCAGTCAACAAATCACAGAAAATCATAGACACATCCAAACGTGTCCAAACTAATTTTGCTGTCTTACCCACTCCATTTCCAACAACTTCTATGAAGAACACAACCCCAGATTCGGACGTCTACCTCGCGGTCAAAGGCAATCCATAGTCAAGTTCTCTGTAGGTCTGAGTCTTCGGTTACTGTACAGCAGGTGATTGAAAATTCCATAAGTCAAGATCCGAGAAGATCCAGGCCAGATCTTGGGGCCTAGGTTGAAGAGCTTCAATCTAGCTTTCCAACGGTGCCAGTCTCGTGTCGATCCGACATCGGGGCTGATCGCAACGCCCATTCTCGCCGGAGCGCGCGCCGAAATACAGAACCGGCAGATTTCCGATCGGGTACCGATCGGTGCCGAACGGAGCCGCCGGAGCTCCGGCCGGCGAACCAGCGTGCCACCATCCCAAGGAGCGACCCTCCGGGCATCCACCACTATAGCGGTGCCACCGGGTCCCACACGGCCCCTCCGGACAGCACGTGGACCCCACCGTCACGTGTTCGGGTGTTGCCGAATCAACGCAAGAAGCCGCCCGTCAACCCGAATTCGGTCCTCCCGGACCCCATTGTGTAGCCCTTTACCTCCCTGCGTGAAGTGGGTAGCGGCTTGCATTTCTATAATATTGTGTAATATTGTTCCGGGAGTACGATTTTCTACCGGGCCCGTCTTCCCCACGCCGAGCGCGTGGAGGTATCGTTCTCGCTCCCTACACTCGGCATTTGCTTATTTTCATATATACTTGTTTATGCCGCTGCTAGAGAGCATGCTTTAGGTCCGTTAGCTCACTATATTATCATTTACCGCTGCTGCGAGAGAGAGTGAGACCGTCCCCGTGACCCGATCCGGGCACGAGAGTGCAAATCGACCACCCTAGCTCTTGCCGGTTTCTCAACCGTGCACGTCCGACGCTTCCCTCATCAAGGGACGATCGCGAGCTTGTCGTGTCTGTGGTCCCGTCCCGCATCAATTTGGTATCAGAGTGAGTTTGAGTCTAGGGTGTCCAAAAAAAAGTGTCGTTCATTAGTCAATTACGTCTAAGTCGTGTTTAGGGTCATCATTGTTTTAAAACAAACAAAAAAAAGTGTCTTTTTTGCATTGCATCCCTTTACTCGGTATATCAAAAGGTGTTGTCCGAACGTTAGGCTACGCCTATCGGGAAGGCCGCACACTTGCGCGAGTGACCTTCGGGTCGATTACCTCCGCCGTGTACCGCGTTTTGGTTAAGTCTAGGCGCATCATTTAGCATTAGTGTGTTTTGCTTTAGTCGGCGTCTTCTAGTCGGTGTGTTTGCATGCCCACTCGTCGGGGTACTCAGTTCTCACCCCCACCACCACCTATGGCCAACCCACGGGATACCTCGGGAGACTTCCACTCCCTACAAGAGGCGATGATGGCCATTATGACTAGGTTGGACCAATCCGATGCTAACTTTCGGACTTTCTCCGATAATATGGATGGTCGCCTTAGAGCCATGGAGGGGCGCTTGGAGACCTCCGACAGGTCGGTCCAAGACCTCGTTGGGCGGTTAGATAGGATGTCACACGGGGACCCTCCAGGGGCAGCCCAAGGCCCACCCGCACCTCCTCCCGCGGTGGCCCAAGTCCAACCCGCTCCCATGGCCCAAGTCGAGGCCGCTCTCTCGGCCCAAAACCAGCCACCACAGGCTCCTCCACCCGCCCTTCCTCGGGTTCCCCAACTACCGCACCGTGACCTTGGTCTCGAGGACTATGGTTCCGACAATGCCTATGAGGGATATGGTCAACGCCGTCGTGGTTTTCAGCCACAACGAGATGAGGATGATGATCGGGTCCTTAAGACCGTGCGAGCGGACCCTCCCGCTTTTTACGGGTCTTTGGATCCGAAAGTCTACCTAGATTGGGAGTTCGGCATGGACCATTACTTTGAGTGGTATGATATGTCGGAGCGTCGAAGGGTCTGATTCGCCACCATGAAACTCATGGGGCAGGCACAAACCTATTGGAAGAATGTGGAGAGCCTGCTACTTCAGCGCTTAGAACCCCCGATCGACACATGGGCCGAGATGAAGAATAAACTTCGGCAAAAGTACCTTCCTCCCACCTACCGCCAGCGACTCATCGATAGATGGCAAAGTCTTAGCCAGGGAGACCGGTCCGTCTCCGAATGCATCGCGGAGTTTGATGAGTACTTTCTACGATGTTGTGTCACGGAGGAGAGTACCATGCCCGTGTCCCGCTTTCGACGTGGTTTTCAGCCACACTACCAGTATGAGCTTTTCCGCCGCAATGCCAAGACGTTGGAAGAGGCATACCAGGTTGCTCTCGAGATGGAGCAATTTGAGGGAGAGTTCGAGTCTAGCCATCGGTTGGGCCCCACCCCTCTCCGTAGTACGGAGCCCCGTCACTCCATAGGCCCACATCAGCGGCCTCCCATGGCTCGATCTCAGGAGCCCACCCGTCAGGAGTACTTCGCTCCACGACCTCGTCCTCCTCCACCCTGGGATCTATTCCCACTCCAACCACCGGCACCCATTGCCCGTTCCCCGGCTCCTATAGCCCGTCCTCTGGCACCGGCACCCCCTCCACTATTGTCCAAAGCACCTACATCTCCCCCATTACTGCCTACACCCCCTACCCGACGGGATGATAAGGGTAAGGCCCCTTTTATAGGAGAGAGTAGTCGGTCGAGAGTGCAGTGCTTCCACTGTCATGGGTTTGGCCACATTGCCAGCGAGTGTCCCGCTCGCACCACCCTAGCCTTAGGTGTTGGAGGATTCGTACCTCCGAGCCTGAGTGTGTTGATTACGAGGCCGATGAGGCACTAGCCGAGGAGTACTATGCCTTGGGTGGGGAAGAGCAGGACGGCTCTCCTGTCGCCCAGGATGCAGCCACCTAGGGGGCTTGATGCTACCACCTTCGTCTAGAGTCATGCATAAGTCGGTGTGTTTTCCTTGTGTGGTTTGTTCTGAGTGGTGTGTTTTGAGTCGATTGTTTGTGTGGTTTGCATACATGTGTTAGTGCATGGTGAGTCTGCATGAGTCTTGTGCAAGCTCGTTGTCGTTCTCTTATGAGTAAGAGGTGATTGGACTCACTTGATGAGTATGGGATCGGTTCTACTTCTATACCCGGATCAGTCACCTATAGGGACTCAGCGGTGATTCCTAGTGAGTCTTCGAGCTGTTTTCTTCCCTTTTGAGAGTGCCCCTTCGGAGTGACCACCTTTATCCCATAGCAGTTCGCATATCAAGTATATATGGAATGAGCAGGTGACGATCACTTGGAGCAGAGCATACCCGCGCTACTTGGCACAGTGACGGATCCACCGGAGTACTCGAGCATCCCTACCCCTACTCGACGGGGTCGAGTTCCTCCCACCCGGGGAGAATTGATGAGGACATCAAGAGCTTATGGGTTGTATTGTATGTATTGGCTTGTATAGGTGTGTAGTATAGGTTGTATTGGCTTGAAAGTGTGTAATTTTTGATTTCTTTCATTTGGGCTCTCTTTGTAAGGCTTAATTAAGCCATTGGGTCACATTTCTAGGAAGAGTTCATTACTAGGTATCATGGTTTAGGTCCACTTAAGGGTGCTACTTCATATTGGGTCATTTGGTTTTAAATGGGTCATTAAGGCACTTAAGGCCCAAATTGGGTTCCACTCTCCCATGGGCCATCTAAGTGGGAGTGGCCCATGACTAGCATGATATATTGGGTGGCTCTTAGCCCATGAATGGCCCTTGGCCCATGAAGGGGGGCGCCCTCTCTTTTTGCCTTATTAGGCTAGTTAGGTGTGATTTAGGTGAAGTGGAACGGAATTAGTCTAAGGTTGAATGGAGATGGTCAAGTTAGATTAAAAAATTATATTTGGTGTGTTCTTCACACTTCATCTCAGCCATTCAATCCTCAACCCTTGGTCCAAGGGTCCACAATAGATTTGATTGGAGTCATATATAATGTTATATTTTCATGAGAAAATCAATGGAAAAATCAAAAAATTTGTGAGTGTTCTTGGAGCTTGGTGCGCCCCCTTCCTCTCTCCCCCTGGTTTCCTCTTCCCCAACCCCAGATCTAGAGTGTATCCCCCTTCTATCATCCCCTCTCAACCTCCGGTGATCGTTTGTGCCGCCGCCGCCGCCGTTCGTGCCGCCTTCGAGCCGCCACGGGATCATCTTCGGTTTTCTGTCCTGCTGGATAGAGGTGCAGTTCATGAATTCTTGAAGCCATCCACGAGCTCAGATCGATTTGAAATTTTGAGGGTTGTTTCCTATCTTCTATCCCATTCTCCACAAAAAAATTCAGGTTCAAAAGCCACTGTTTCATATTTTTACCATTTCGTTCAACCCTCTATCTCAGATCTGTTCTGTCACTATCTATAGTGACAGTAGCCCTGAGTTCTCCACCTTCGACCACCCTTTTGATTTATGTTAGACCTCCCAATTTAACTGGGTGTTCTGTCCATCGTCCCCTACCCCCACAAGTTTTCTTAAATTTTTATCATCCTTTTACCTATTTTTAATAATTCATGTTCTACCGGCGCTACAGTACTTTCTTTCAGATCCCAGATCCGACCTTCATCCAGTAAACAAATCACAGAAAATCATAGACACATCCAAACGTATCCAAACCAATTTTTATGTCTTCCCCACTCCATTTACAACAACGTCTCTGAAGAACACAACCCCAGATTCGACGTCTACCTCACGGTCAAAGGCAATCCATAGTCACATTCTCTGCAGGTCTGAGTCCTCGGTTACTGTACAACAGGAGATTGAAAATTCCATAAGTCCAGATCCGAGCAAATCCAGGCCAGATCTTGGGGCCTAGGTTGAAGAGCTTCAAGCTAGCTTTCCAACGGCGCCAGTCTCGTGTCGATCCGACATCGGGGCTGATCGCAGCGCCCATTCTCGCCAGAGCGCGCGCCGAAATACAGAACCGGCAGATTTCCGATCGGGTACCGACCGGTGCCGAACGGAGCCGCCGGGCCTCCGGCCGGCAAACCAACGTGCCACCATCCCAAGGAGCGACCCTCCGGGCATCCACCACTACAGCGGTGCCACCGGGTCCCACACGGCCCCTCCGGACAGCATGTGGACTCCACCGTCACGTGTTCGGGTGTTGCCGAATCAACGCAAGAAGCCGCCCGTCAATCCGAATTCGGTCCTCCCGGACCCCATTGTGTAGCCCTTTACCTCCCTGCGTGGAGTGGGCAGCGGCTTGCATTTCAGTAATATTGTGTAATATTGTTCCGGGAGTACGATTTTCGGCCGGGCCCGTCTTCCCCACGCCGAGCGCGTGGAGGTATCGTTCTCGCTCTCTACACTCGGCATTTGCTTATTTTCATATATACTTGTTTATGCCGCTGCTAGAGAGCATGCTTTAGGTCCGTTAGCTCGCTATATTATCATTCACCGCTGCTGCGAGAGAGAGCGAGACCATCCCCGTGACCTGATCCGGGCACGAGAGTGCAAATCGACCACCCTAGCTCTTGCCGGTTTCTCAACCGTGCATGTCCGACGCTTCCCTCATCAAGGGACGATCGCGAGCTTGTCGTGTCCGTGGTCCCGTCCCGCATCACAGAGGAGGTGGTTAGAATATCTCCAAGACTTTGATTTTGCTATTCAATATCATCTTGGCAAGGCAAATGCTATAGCAAATGCACTCAGCAGAAAATTAATAGGTATGTTATCAAGTCTTATGATTAGTGTGACTAACCTTGTTTCTCAATTTGCTCAGTTGAACTTAGATATTGACATAAAGGAAGAAGATTGTTTCATAGCTAATATCTGAGCTCAACCTACATTGATAGAAGATCTGGTCAAGCTGCAAAATTATGATCGTATATTACTGGAAATTAAAGCCAATATTGAGCAAAGGCTGAATTTTTCTATTTCCAATGACGGAAGATTGTTATTTAAGGGCCGAATATGTGTACCAGATCATGAGGCTACGAAGGAACTAATCCTAGATGAAGCGCATAATTCTAAATACACAATTCATCCAGGAGGAACAAAAATGTATCAAAATATTAAAAGAAATTTCTGGTGGCCTAATATGAAGAGAGAGATAGCTAATTTCATGTCCCGTTGTCTCACCTGCCAAAAAGTAAAAGCAGAATATTTTAGACTCGCAGGTAAATTACACCTCTTGAGAATTCTCGAATGGAAATGGGAGAGTATAAGGATGGACTTTATTATGGGTTTACCTTAGACCAGAGGAGGACATGATGGTATATGGGTAATCATAGACCGATTGACTAAATCCGCACACTTCATACCAATAAAGAGTCGATGGTCTGTGGATATTCTAGCAGCATTATACATAAAGGAGATTGTCAAACTACATGGTGTCCCAGTCACTATTATATCTGATAGAGATCCTTGATTCACATCACAATTTTGGAAGGGTCTACAACATTCACTGGGGACTAGATTGAATTTTAGCGCAGCTTTTCATCCACAAACAGATGGTCAAACGGAAAGAATGAATCAGATAGTATAAGATATGCTCAGGGCTTGTGCTGTCGACTTTGGAGGTAGTTGGCATGATCACTTGTCTCTAGTAGAGTTTGCATATAACAATAGCTATCAGGCTAGCATACTAATGACACCTTTTGAAGCCTTATATGGAAAAAGCTGTCGATCACCAATATGTTGGAATGAAATAGGGGAAAAGTAATTTCTAGGCCCCAATCTCATCAGGGATTCTACAGAGAAGATCAAGCTCATTCAAGAAAGAATGAAAATGGCACAAGATAGGCAAAAGTCTTATGCTGACAATCGAAGACGTGACTTGGAGTTTCAGGTAGGAGATCATGTATATTTGAAGGTTTCTCCAGGTCGTGGTATTCGAAGATTTGGCATTAAAGGAAATCTAACTCCTAGATTCATAGGCCCATTTAAAATTCTCGAAAGGGTCGGTGAAGTGGCTTATAGACTGGCTTTACCTCCATAATTAGCAGGAGTTCATGACGTATTTCACGTCTCTATGCTGAAGAAGTATGTATATGATCCTGACCATATTATCACTTATGACAATCTGGAGATTCAGAAGGATATGACGTTCGAACAAAAGCCAATAAAGATTCTGGAACGAGAAGTGCGTCAACTAAGAAATAAAGTTATTCCTATGGTCAAGATTCAATGGAAGGAAACATGGCCATATGAAGTAACATGGGAAACCGAAGCAGCCATGCGGAAAAGATTTCTAGAATTATTTAACTGTAAGTACACTCTCCGAAATCCATATATTGAATTTGGGGACCAAATTCTTCTAAGCGGGGGAGGGTGTAGTGCCCTAGAATGTATAGAAATAATTTCTTGAATTTAAAATAATTTTCTGAAATTTATAAAGGCTTAAATAAATTAATGAAGGGGCTATTGGATTAATAAGTCATTATAAGGCTCAATTAGGTTAATTAGTTAACCTAGCCTATCTAATTATTATCTAAAAGGTTTATGGACCAAGCCCATCAAGTTTGGCCCATATTCTAGAACGGTAATTAGCTTATTCACATATTTTAAGGATAAATACTATTTATATAAGATAATTATGAGGATAAACGAATAAAAGAGTTTTATTTAATTGAAACTCTATACACGTTGAATGTAATGGTCTATCGGGCGACCGCCACAGCCCTGTAACGCACCAAGCTGGATGCGTTACACTCTGTTAGTTCCGTGAAAGGAAGAACGAGTAAAAATATTAGAACTTTGGGATCTTATCTATAAGAGATCGACTTAGGGAAGCTTATAACATTACTAAGGACTCTTAGGGATTAGTTCTGGCAAATTAAGGACTCTAGAATCGATCTAATCTTCAAAACCCTATAAATAGGACCTAGTTCTGAACTGAGCGACCCTTACATTTGACTCGTGAAGAATCAAGGTAAGGATTCATAATTTCGGATAAGTTCCTTACGACCTTTTGTTTACAATATATTAGACTAATAGCTCTCCAAATTTCGTGCTAGGAGATCAAGCAACAAAGGAGATAGAAGCTTCTGAAGTTGCTGATTCAACCTTAGCAACCCAAGAATCTGAACACAAGTCTCCTGAAGATCCAGAGATTAGGATGTCTAAACGAGGTAATTAGAGTTCAATCATTTAGAACCTTTTATTCCCAATAGTTTCATCTTCTTACCCTCAAAATTTCACATTCTTAGGTTAAGAGGCTGAGGAAATAGAGAAGATTGAAGTTGCTGATTTATCACAAGAAGTACACGGGACTAAGGGTAGCACCTAGCATCAAATTCAAAGTTTAAAGGTTTTAGAAGAGGTATGTTATCTCATGATTGGCAAAAATAACTTGTTAGGAATAAAATCCCTCTAGTTGTGCTTGATTTCATGCATTCTAGACTAAGAATTTCATGATCTAATAGTTCTATACATTCATGCATATCTTAGCCCTAAATAGAAATTAAAAGATAGTATCATGTCTATTCACTAAACCCATGCATATAGTTGGCCTATACTTCGTTATCATGACTAGGACAGTGGTAGTATTTTGATTTCCAGGCATGTTATGTTTTCATAAACCTTTACTTAGTTACTGCCAGCAGATTCTCTGACGCACCAACGTAAGACCGTCACATGAATGTAACGGCCTTACGATAGACCGTCACACCCTGTTGTGTTTTATTGTTCTATTGTCTCTGACGCACCCTAGCAAGAGCGTTACACCACTGTAACGGCCCCTCGATAAACCGTCACAAGCACTGTAACGTGCCTATCCTTGACCGTCAGACCCCTGTGTTCTGTCAGCCCACGGTAGAATGATAACCAGTTAAGTTTACTTATAAATAAGTTTAGATAGCTAAGTTGGACCTGTTATCATGACTTGAAATTTAGTTATTGATTCATGATCAAATTGCATGATTAATGTGTCTTAGGTTATTTTAAGTTATGTTAATTTCAGGTGTCAAAATTATATAGTTTTGTATTTAAATCATGATTCTCCAAATGTTGTATTGACGGAGTTTTCTCATGGTTTCACATCGTTACGCATTCTCTTTATCAATAGAGTCATTTCTTTAAGTATATGGTGCATGTTCCGGTATGTTGTCTATTTGCTCACTTTGCACTATAGGAACATTATTCTTGGACATGAGGACCTCTCTATTGGATATTCCTTCCAATGGACTAGAAAATCTTATTTCAAGGCCTCCGTAATTCTCCGCGAGCCTGGGATTCCCACTAGGACGCCGAGTTGGTTGTACCATTAAAAGCCCATTGATTAGATTACACTATAAATGTTTTTGGTTATCAGTAATGTAACGGCTCTAAGTTGGACCGCCAGGCACAAGTAACGGCCTAATATACGACCGTCACATTCAACTGAGTCTGATTTCTTGGTTCTGGATTCAGACTAATGTAACAGCCAAGTACTGGAGCGTCACATCATGTAACAGCCCAGTACACGACTGTCATACTGCTTGAGTATTTTAACCCAAGGTGGACCAAGGGTTGATATTCCAAGATTTCTAGATTGACTATTGATGATCTAGAACTTATCATATTGATTAAGAAACCTAAAATAATGAATGGAAAATAAAGAATGTACCGTTATGCTGCCGATTTATTTCCATAAGCAAAACCTTGCTTAAGTCATTCTTGATTTCTCATGATTTTTATTAAAGCATTCATTCATTGAATTATTGTTATCATGAGCTTATTGAACTTATTACATTCTTGGTCATACTTTGTTGTTACATGTGTGGAAAAAATTTGATTTATACTTCAAGATGCGATCGAGCACTGATTGTGTTCAAGGGCTCTATGCTAGTCCCCTCGCCTGATTGTCGGAAACATAGTATTATAAACCATGGGGTATGATGCTACTAGCATCGCATTGTGCTGGGAGTACTTTCTCTATAAATAAGTGAAAATCCACAATACAGCATGACATGACTTTCTTGATTGATATTCCACAGAAATTCATGAAGTACTTGCTCATCAGTAAAAGATACTAGAGTGATGATTATGTGGCTTGCTAGTACATTCTCGATACATTCTTGTTCATGAAAGGCCAATATCATGTTCTTGTTACATTCTTGCTAGTTCGCACTTGCTCTCATTCTAACTTACATGATCGTCTTATTACTTTAATTTAATCACGTGATTGATCGCATTCGCATGATTTTACCTTATTTTTTAGAGCTAAATTGTTAATTACTTTAATAGTGCCTTCATGTTGATGCGAAGATACCTACTGGGCAAGTGTGCTCATCACCTATTTCTAATCTTTTCTGGAGATGGAAGTGATTCGAATTCGGATTCGGGTTATACAAGTAGCGGGTCCGAGAGCGAATGAAAGTATTGTCAAGATGAGAATGAAGACTTAGAAAGTCTAAATTGTTTAGATTGAGTCTATGCAACTTTCCTATTTCTTGAGTCTAGTACATAATGGAAATTGAATTGGTGGATGTACTTGAGTTAGTAATGAAATAAAGTTAGAGTTTGAGTAAATATTGTGTAATTACATTTATGTGTGTGATTGTCTTGTGCTCTGATCATTCTTGCTTGCAAGAGGCTTACCATGCCGGCTGTCCGCGCTCCCCGAGTTAGTCTTCCGCTGTAATAAAGGCTCGGGGCGTGACAGTTGTCTTGCATATGTTGTTAGTCATCCTTCTATATCTCGTGTATTGTCCCAACCGTGTGGTCATCCCTCATGTTCTTGTCACAACCGTGTGTTATCTCACTGCATTGTTGTCTTGTCCCCCACGTTCATCTTGCATACGTATGGTTTGTTCATGCCATTACATATGTGCTTGTTTATCTTATTGTGTTATTTTTCATTCGTTTGATCGTTATGTTTTGTTGTGTTGTCGATCGTTCAGTTAATCATTGTGTTATGCTGTCTTTTGTTCATGCTTGTTTATCATGGTCATTCATATTGTTGTTGTCTTATTTGAAAATCCATAAAAATTAAAAAAATCTGGAAAATCCAAAAAGATGTCGTTTCGCTTGATAGGTCAGTCAGGTATGGCTCTCTATCCCTGCTCATTGTTGCATTACTATATGGTATCTACGTTATTATATCCTCTCAAGGACCGACAGGTTGTCCGTGTGTTCTAGGATCTGATGTTCCCCTTTAACAAAAATGACGATGATTTAGGAGCATACAGTTAATCGTTGGATAAGCCGCTCGGTTGAGTCGGGTGGGGGATGATGGACTCTGTCTCGCACGCCGTGGTTGGAAGAAGACTCTTGACCCCGTCTTGGCTCAGTCTAGTAATATTATCCTTGAGTACTTTCTATTTTAATCTTTCTTTGCATTCATTTTAATGATTTCTTTATTTTTGCCTAGCATGCATCATGTCATTTTGAGCATTCATGCCTCGTGATCCGTTCAAGGATTTCTCCTTAACAATGGTTAATTGCACCTCAGTTCTCTTGGATAAGAGATTATTCATTCCACTCTAAATTTGAACGTTTTCTCTGATCTTGTCGCTCGGTCTGTTTGGCCAGCATGATTCCTGTCTGGATTTTATCTCAGTCTTATCTCTCCTTTTCCAGCTCGTATGCTGTGTTACTTCCGACCCACTCATTGTCCGTGGATTATGTCCCCAATGAGGTTGGTCGTGTTTCTTTTCCTTTAGTTTAGTTCTCCAGACATGTCTCATCCTTGTCATCCATTTCAGGTGGTTAGTTCGGCATTTTCTAGAAAATTCCTATCGCTTGTTGATTGTGACGGGTGTCTTTTTGCCTTGATGCCCACTTATCAGTTTTCTCCGCTTCATCTCCACTTCATCTCTATTTAACGTCGCTATCACTTTTGCTCCATCTCCTTTCCATTTTGCCTCCGCGTCGCTTTCGCTCACTCCCTTGCAAAGCGGACATCAAGGAGAGGCATCTGTTGACACTCATTTTTAGCCCACAAGTTACGACATTTCTCTTATTCATCATTTTTGATCTCGAATTATCCATTATTTTGGAGTCTTCCTTGAATAGATTTCGAGCCACTTTTCATTGTTCCATTCCCTTTAAGCCATAGAAATCATGATTTCATAGAGCCCTGGAGCTTATTTTATTAACTTCTGGCTTCTAAGTCGACTTTCGGCCCATTTAGGCCGGCTTCCCTCAAGTAATAGGCTCTCTCCCGCTATGCAGTCCTTAAAGTAGTCCTTTTTCATCTCCTTCTGTCTCTCTATTCAAAAAGTTTTCTTCACCAAAGTTGTTCCTCTTTCAATGATCTACAATTTCCTCTTCTACGTCGTTGGCCAGTTCTACCCAGTTTGTGAGCTATTTGCATTTTTTGGAGTGCTGTGTTATTCAGAATTCTTTCTCTCTCTTCTAGTACCATTTTCTCTCTCTTTTGATAATTTTCTCATGTTGCTTTCTTCATGAACGTTGTTCCTCTCTCCGTTATCTACAATTTCTTCTTCTACCACTTTCAGTAGTTCTGCCCCGTTTGAGAGATACGCTTCAATTTCTAAAGTTGCACACAGTCTGCCCAGAATTTTCCTTCATCGATGTGAAGGTCTAGTGTAGGTGCATCACAGAGATGTGAAGGTCTAGTATAGGTGCATCACAGCCCATTTAACGGTCTATCGTAAGACCGTTAGAGCACATGTGACGGTCCTATAGTAGACTGTCACACCGAAACTCGCCCGAAATCACCCCGTTCGACCCCTAGAGCGTGGTGGTCCTACCCTAGACCGTCAGAGCAATGTGGCGGTCCTATCATAGACCGTTACACACAGCAGAGAGTCCAATTTATGCTGGACTCTACCCCAAAAACTGTGCGGCGAGCCTATCTTGCAGAGCCCATAACTTCTTCAATTCTTATCCAAATTGATCCCCTTTTTTTCCTACTTCTAGCCCTCTGTATTATCTTGAATTTGGTTCATAGAAATCAAATTTTCATTGGCTATATGTCTCGGGATCTGGGCTGCAAGATCGAGATTTAAGCATCCTGGAACAACTAAAACTCTATTTTCTAGTGCGACGAGGCTACCTTCCAAGAGCCATATCTTCTAGAATCCTCCTCCGAATTGATCCATGTTTGTTCCTATCTCTTGTCCTTAGTATTATCTCGAGTTTGATCCAGAGAACTTGAATTATCTTGGACTATATCTCCGAGAATTGCGATAAGAAGATGGGGCTTTCTTACAAAACTTCATAAAAATTGCCCAGTTCACAGTCGCGATGGGGGGGCTCTTTCTTGGTTCGGGGCGAAGCCATGCTGCAATTCCAACTCACAACTTTGACCTTGGCTTGAAGATGGAAGTATTAGCTTTCCATTCCATCTTTCTGGGCTTGATTTCATGATCTATATTCTTAGTTCTCTTCCTCTTAAAATCACAACTCATCACAATTTTTTGCACTTTTCTGCTACATATGCGTGTTCCCCCGTTTTGCATCGATGATTTCTCTCTATTCTCTCAATCAAATCTCGTGATTTCAAATCTCATGCATGCACAATACACACACCTATCTTTTCCACCCTTCCATAGGGGTTAAAAATCTCCCCCCGGTGAGTTTGCCCTCAATTTCTACCCCTATTTTATCACCGCGGGATTGATGCTACACATGCATGTTCTAATGTGTTTTTTATCCTTGTTTTGGCTTTGTTTTGCAGGAGATCATGAATACAACGTGAGGCCCTTTTCCTCTAACCGGCTGGAAGGAGAGGAGGTTTGAATCCATAAAGTTCCCTGCACCTCATTTGTCAATCGCGATGAAATTTTCTTTCCAAGGTACACGGCACCGTTCTTTACACTTCTTCATGCTTTGGCGTTGTTAATCATGGGTGGCGATCACGGTCAGTTCTTCTATTCATTATCCCCTTGTTCATACTTCTATGATTGCTTCATATACATGCATGGTTAGTTAAGGGGCGCGGGGTAGATTAATCCATCTATAGTAGCAAGCAGCAGCAAGTGCCGCCCAGGCAGCCGTAACCAATTCAGGACCAGGGGCACCCTTGTTATTCATCATCTGGCACCGTGCCCGCTCCGCCATCTACTCCACCCGTTCCCTCACCTATCACTTACCCCATTACCATCACCATCTCTCATCCCAGCTCCATCGCCTTCACCTACCCAAGCCCTTGCTCAGGATAGTGCTTCCGCTTCCTCCATTCCTCCCACTATCACCGCTTCCACTACCAATGCCACCTGACGCGTCGTGTCGATATGCCGACGCTGGGCACCACGGCCTTCCCCTTTGCCTTCACCACCGCCTCCATCTCCACCATCAGTGCCTTCATCACCATCTCCACCCTCTCCTCCATCTCTGCCGTTATTCTCTTCGCCTTCACCTTTACCTTCACCTGAGCCTATCATTACCACATCACCTTTGCCACCACTCGACATTCCCATTGAAGCCTCTACATCTTCCAAACCTTCACCTCTGTCTTCCAAACTTTATACTCCCACTTCTTCATCCACTTCCACCCCACGGAGGGCGTGTGCACTACCTTTGGTGCCCCTCGGGTCTGGTCCCCAGGGATATGATGAGCCAAGTCAGGATAGTTTGGTGCCAGCCGTGTATTTCAAGATTCAAAATTTCATCTGTCAGATGCCGATCTGCGTCCTGGTCCCTGGTTATTTTGGTGTTGATGTGCCTTTACCTCCGATGACCGTTGTCAAGAAGAGCTCTCGTGCACTGGTGCCGGTTTCTTCTCAAGCGAGGCCAGTAGTAATCTCTTTGCTCGCCGATGGGTTTACCATTGATGCCGTTATTTCTCCTTGCTTTGTTTCCATTTAGATGACAGGCCGAGAAGGGTTCTCTACCCGTATTGTGCTAACTCATATGGCCACCAAGCAGATTATGAATTCTATATTCAAGTGGCAATTGGCCGTATCTTTTATATCCTCTAAGGACATTGTGTACATTATATGCAATCTCCCTCGATTTATCAGCAAGCCCGCCACATCAACGCCGTGTATTACTCTCCCTCAGTTCCATCCTGCCCTTCTATCAAGGGAGTTGTGCTTCAAGGCTGATCGCCGAGTGGAGTTACAAAATCTCAGGATCCTTGTGTCGGGTTACAGGACTCCATAGTTTTGCAATGCTAGTTTGTCTAAGGAGTTACTTGCTCGAGAATGTCCAACTATGGTTAGCGCCGAATGTCTAGGTGCAACCGCCCCAGCGAGGCTCCATGTTCATAATTGGGCTACGGCGTCTGCCGGATGGGCCCATTATTTGAGAAGATATTGCAAATCTAGAAGCCCGAAGGTCCGAGCCCATGCTAGGTAGTTCCGTGTTCAAGAAATCTCTGCCAAGAAGAGGTGACGATGCAAGTTCAAAGGCCGTGTACTGTGCACTTGGGGGTCCGCTTCTTCTTCCTCTTCTTTTCATTCATCTTTCCTTCAACTCAGTTCCCATCCTTGGGTGGTGTACCTTCCTCTTTCTGATCCTGTTTCCATAATTTTCTCCTCTCCTCCCGGGTCCGTGAACCCCCTCTTTTCTTCTTCTCATTCAAGGCCTCCGGGTTTTCCACATTCTCGTTATTCCAGGCCTCGGCCTATACCCTCTCTTGGGACATCTTCTGATTCTTCTCCTCCGATATCTCTGAGTTATGACTCTTCTTCCCCTACCCTGTTTGGTGATTCTTGTTCTCCTTCCCCGACCACGTCGGGTGTCTATGATTCTGTTTCCCCGACACTATCGGGTGGTCCTTATTCTCCTTCCCCGACCCTATCAGGTGATTCTCGTTCTTCTTCCCCGACCCTGTCGAGTGGTCCTCATTCTCTTTCCCCGACCCTGTCGAGTGTCTATGGTCCATCTTCCCCGACCTTGTCGGGTGATTCTAATTCCCCTTCCCCAACCCCGTCCGGTGATTATCATTCCTCTTCTCCGACTGCATCGGATGATTATCATTCACTCTTTCCCTGACTTAGTCCTCCTCACCCTTTCGGGGTTCTGGCCCTTTTTCTTGCTATTTTCGAGGCTTTAGCCCACCTTGATCTCAGTTAGTCTCCATTTCTTCTGTATATGGTTCCTTGTTATCAGGGTCTCTATGCCCTAACGAGTGGATTCTAGCCCTTGTCTCTCTTCCTTTTTATCCCTCTTCGTCTAGTGTGGTGTCCACTGCTCCTCAGTGTAGAGGGATCTTCAAGCTTTTGCTATCATTTCCTCCTCGCTCATGACAAGCAAGGAATACAAAGCTTGTGTTGCTAGATCACTTCAGGATGTTACTTTCACGCTATGGATTTGCAAGGTATTTTTATTTTGTGCAAGAACATGCTATCGTTGCTATTTACTTTATTTCTACACATTGTTATAATGTTGTTTCTTCAACATGGTTGAGTGGCATTAAGAAGTTTACTTAATTTAGTCAAAAAAGTTCACTTCTGCAGCATCTTAGTCTGGTGATAGCTCCGCGCTGGGAGTCTAGTTCTTTCCTCGATCATTGAGAGTGACTTTTTGTATGGATTTTCACACACTTCACTGCAAGCCATAGCTGATTTTCCTTTGAGCAACACCGTTGCTGCTTTGGCTATACTTTGGGTATGCACATAAGTCTTTTCTTTTCTCAGCCCGACCGAGTGCAGGGGCAAGAGATGGATGGATGAGATGACCAACCTAGGCGCTCCCTAATACGAGAGAGGTCTCAAATAGGGGCAGTCTTGACCCTTGAAAAATGAGCTTTCATGCAATATCTACCCAATAAGGGTAATACAAAAAAGAAAATAAATGAGAATCAATATGGCAAAATTATGAATTGAAGATATGGCAAGAGTGGCAGTACAGTTCCCCGCGGAACGTCATGAGCCCAGTCGCACGTGTGCCTGATAAATATGGGTCTCAAAATCAAAGACACAAAGCCCTGGTGCAACAGATTGTATCTTTGAGGGGTAGTGCCATGGGAGGAATTTCAAGTCCTGGTGTCTCACATCCTGTATTAAGCGTATCCCCATTGTTCTTCAACTTCTCCCTCTTAGGCTGGCTTGAATCCCGGGTATGACCTTAGTAGGGGCACCGTTCTTTAGAGACGGTTGGTTGTGGTAAGCCACCCTCACATGCATGCCATGCTTAACGGAAGCATTTAATAAGAGGGGTAGGAATGACGATCCCTAGCCAATAGTTCGAGCCCATCTTTGGGTGCTACAGATTGTTGTTTTCAAAATCTAAAAAAAATCTAAAAAACTATAATATTTCAAAAATCTAAAAAAATCAAATATTTTCAAAAAAATAAAAATACCAAAATATCAAAAAAATTAAAATCCAAAAATATATGTCTTTGGTTCCCTTCTTCATGTATTTTTCATTTTCTATTTATTTTGAGAACGGATATGATCTGTTTGTTAAGTGTGCAGGTTGCAGGTACTCAAGCTTTCCTTGGTCCTTATCTTTTGTCTCATGTCTATATCTTTGATCTGTTCTCTCCCTTCTTCAATCTACTCTCTCGATCTTTCTGAAGCTCATGTCCTTCTCAGCTTTCACTTTATCTCATCATATCTCCATGAGAGGGCTTTACCTCATGATCATGAACCTGGCGGTTCTGCTTCATCTGATCTTGGGCTTTGATTGAAGAGCGTATTTGTCATGTCTTTTATCTCACCGTGTCATTGTCACACATGTTTATGTCTCTTCGTGTCCTTGTCACACATGTTGTTTTGTCCCACCGTGTCTGTCATGTTTTCGTCCCACTGTGTCGCCATGCCATGTGGTGTTGTTGTCATCCCACACATGTGTTGTCCGTATCTCTTGTCCCTCGTGATGTTGTCATCCCGTGTGTCTTTGTCCCACCATATCTTGTCCCACCGCGTGTGATGTCCACCGTGTTGTGGTGTTGTCATGCCCCACCATACTCTTTAGTCTTGCTCACGCTTATTGTTTGTTCATGTGATGTCTTGCATATGTTGTTCGTGTGATTTCATCCTTCGTTATGTTATGTTATGTTATCCTTCCTCCATCTTTGTGATATTGTGTTATGTTAATGCTTGTTCTTTTGTAGTATTGGTTGTCTTATATTCAAAAAAAAATGCCATTTCGCTTGACAAGTAAGTCAGGTATGGCTCTCTATCCCTTGTCATTGTTGTATTACTATATGTCATCTACATTATTATAGCCTCTCAAGGACCGGCTGGTTGCTCGTGTGTTCCGGGATCCGATGTTCCCCTTTAAGAAAAATGATGATGATCTAAGGGCATACAGTTAATCATTGAATAAGCCATTAGTTTGAGTCGGGAGAGGGACGATGGACTCTGTCTCGCACGCCATGGTTGCAAGAAGACTCTTGACACCGTCTTGCTCAGTCTAGAATAGTATCCTTAAGTACTTTCTATTTTATCTTTCTTTGCATTCGTTTTGATGATTTCTTTATTTTAGCACAGCATGCATCATGTCATTGTGATGTGGGACAAAATCGGGTTCACCCTATCAAAATAGTTCGAGCTCTCATGGGCATTTGATCAAACATATAACAGACCATAAATCTCTGCTAGAGAACGGCACTCAATTTAATAGAAACCCAATTGACAAATATTTGTCCATACTTAAGTTAACATAACCATCTTCTTCTGTCCAACTCTGAGATTGTAATGAACATCCACATTATCTAGCATGGATCACATAACCTCAAAGCAGATTAAGAATACAACTACAGACACCTTGCCCACGGGGCACTGGAAGTGCAGTTGCGGCTGTTACCCTTGAGGATGAGACATGCATAATTATGTGGGGATAGCTAAACCTCACGATGTGGCTGTTTTGCTACTGCTGCTGTTGGCTTCTTCCCGGGAATAGTGAAGAGGCTATTCATGTGGTACGCACAAGGAGAGAAGATAGATAATAAAAGGACAAAGGAGAAAAAAAAACAAAGAAGAAGAATTGATCAAGTTGGGGCCTTTTGGTTTCTTCAAAGGGCCTCACGAGAGAGGGAGAGAGAGGGAGAGAGGCCACAGGGGGGGTTCAAAATAGAGAGAATGAGGGAGGGATAGAAAGAGATAATAGAGAGAAGAGATGAGGTAGGGGCTCTTTTGTTTATTGTTTCCTAGAGAGACTTATGCTAGAGAGATGGGGAGGGAGGGAAGAGAGAGCGCGTCCTGGGGGGAACGACAGCGACTGTGGGAGAGATGAGGGAGCAGGCACCGACGATCAGAGCTGCATGGAGGGTGGGCCGTGGTGTACTGGTGAAGATGGTGGGATCCTGAGTCCCGACTTTCTATTCAAAGTGGTTGGCGTGTTGTGGGTGGGCGTGATGCATGCCGCGTGGAGGGGGAGCTTGCTCTTGCAGTCTTGGTCGCTGGCCGGGGGGGCCTTGTTCATGTGTGCATGTGGGGTGGGGTTTGTGGAGGGTAACAAGGAGAATGAGAGGGAGCGGTTGCATGGTGGGCTAGGAGTTTGCCGACGGGCTCAGCGTCGACGACCGGTTGGTAGGGCGAGGACGACGGCAGTGGTGGTAGCCCGTCGACGTCGAGTTGACCATACCCGGAGGGCTGGACGCCTGCAAGGGTCCAATCTGACAGGGACACGGCGGTCCCATGTTCGCGGTGCCTATGGTGTAAGGTGGCAGCAGGGAGGGGAACGGTGGGGATTAACATGAGGAAGGGAGGGCGGCATGGGGACTTGCTGTGGGGGACTAAGGAGGGGGTGTGCGGCCAGGGTGAGTGGAGCTGGCCACGACAGGTGGCCAGTGATGGTTGTGCGTAGGAGGCGAGGCTGGCCGTGGCGTGCGACAGATGGAGGGAGGACGTTCGGCCGTGACAGGGGGGACGCACAGTGCCAGAGGGAACAAAACAACCCACGTTGCAGGGAAACCTTTAGGTTTGAAAAAGAAGTGTTGGCTTTAATAACAGGCTAATGATAGGGAAAAGATGAAATTGAATACGGTGGCTGTGAGGAGTTCTCTCACGTCAGAATAGGTATAAAGATGTGGAGGGTCGGGGGAGAAGACAACACTCAGTAATCAAAAAAAAGAAGTAAAGGAAGTGGGGCAGCGATGGTGGCTAGTGGGGGCTATGCTCGGTGGTCGTAGGATAGGAGGGGCATCTCACCACGGGGGCTTCTCACCCATGGGCATCTCCTTCTCGGAGAAGAACAAACAAGGAGGCATCACACCTCAGAGGGAATAGCTTTCCAATATTCTCAAATCAACTTCATCCTTCGTAACATAAGATTACAACTCTTATATAGACTCCCCACATGAAAAACATAGTCAAACCTCACCTAACATCCACGACTATTAATCAAACCTCACCTAACACTTAATCATTTATGACTAACATCACCTAAGATAGAACTTTCGGTGGAAGACTAAAGACACTAAAGACTAGTACATGATAGTGACATCTTAAAAGAAAATTACACATATAGACTCACTAATGTGACCACTTAAAATAAAACACTCAAAATAGATATAAATTGATAAATGCCCTTGCTGCTTGATGATCCTCGTCAAACCCCTCTGCTTGGAGGAGGTTCGACCTCGAACCTTGAGTTGTAGGACTCTTGTGGTAGCGGCATTTGGTGGAGGCTAAGATCAACGGCAGAGGAGGACGGACCTGGAGCTTCAAGATGGGTCTTGCACCGGTCCCCATCTCAAGGATGATGCACACAAAGTTTCAAATTCTCCCTTCATGGCGGAGCGGAGGAGGACGGATCTAGAGCTTCGAATGGGGCCTCGCACCCGTCCCCATCTCAAGAACGATGCATCCGAAGCTTCAAATTTTTCCTTCTCGACGGAGCGAACTTGGCCAAGGACCTGACTTGTGAGAACAAGTGGACAACTTGCTCTGATACCAAACTGATGCAGGGCAAAATCGGGTTCACCCCATCAAAATAGTTCGAACTCTCATGGGCATTTGATCAAACCTATAACAGACCACAAATCTCTGCTAGAGAACGGCACTCAATTTAACATGAAACCCAATTCATAAATATTTGTCCATACTTAAGTTAACATAACCATCTTCTTCTGTCCAACTCTGAGATTGTAATGAACATCCACATTATCTAGCATGGATCACATAACCTCAAAGCAGATTAAGGATACCACAGCGGGCACCTTGCCCACGGTGCGCTGGAAGTGCAGTTGTGACTATTCCCCTTGAGGATGAGACGTGCATAATTATGTGGGGACAGCTGAACCTCACGCTGTGGCTATTTTGCTACTGTTGTTGTTGGCTTCTTCCCGGGAATAGTGAAGAGGCTATTCACGTGGCAAGCACAAGGAGAGAAGGTAGAGAATAAAAGAACAAAAGAGAAAAAAAAAAAAGAAGAAGAATTGATCAAGGTGGAGCCTTTTGGTTTCTTCAAAGGGCCTCATGAGAGAGAGAGCGAGAGAGAGAGAGAGAGAGAGAGATCGGTGGAGTGAGAAGAGAGAGGCCACGGGGGGGGGGGGTTCAAAATAGCGAGAATGAGGGAGGGATAGAGAGAGATAATAGAGAGAAGAGATAAGGAAGGGGCTCTTTTTTTATTGTTTCTTAGAGAGACTTATGCTAGAGAGATGGAGAGGGAGGGAAGAGAGAGCACGTCCTGGGGGGAACGATAGCGACTGTGGGAGGGATGAGGGAGCAGGCACCGCGATCAGAGCTGCATGGAGGGTGGGCCTGTTGATTTGTTTTGCTTCTCTTCTTCTGTTTGTTTTATGTGCAATAAAGATGATAGGCAAAAATCAAAGATCTCAATCAACCCAATGACATGTGAACCATGAACCTAGGCAACCAGAACAAGCTCTAGCATGGGCATGCTATCTCAATCATCAAACTAAACTAAGGAAATAAAGAAAAACACACGTCGGGGCGTGGAGCAAAAGCAAATAAAAACACACCGCAAGGGTGGAGCAAGGAAAGAGAATAAGAGATATGAGAGAGAAAGAGAAAGCTAATGCCCAATACTAAGAAAGAACGTGATCGCCACCAAAGTAGAAACAAGCCAGAGACTTGAAAATACCTTGGAAATAGGTGGATGAAGCACCCGCCCACGGGAGAGAGAAAATCAGGGAAATCTACAGATCAACGAAATGTAACGGCCGAAAGCCCACGCGTCACTGAGAAGTGACGGTCGCTCGATGAACCGCTATAAGAATCTGACGCGCCTGCACAAGACCGTCAAATAACCTGCAGTAATAGCTTGTGGATTCTTTTAACTCCAACTCCTCTAGCTGGCCAGAAGACTTGGGCCTCATGTGGTGAACCTGTAAACATGCCAAAGAACATGAAAACACAGAAAATAGACCCAAATTAGCCCTTTAAACAATATAGCATCAATTCTCAAATAACTTAATAGCATGCAAAAGGAAAGGAAAGTACCGGGGAAGTTTTGGTTTTTAACCCCTCTGGGCGTTTTAAAAAGATAGGAGGATGTTTAGATGATGAAAAACCAGGGAGAACGTGGAAAAAGAAGAGGGACAATGCTTTTGATGAAAGGGAGATGAGGAAGAACACAATATGTAATGATGAACTTTGAAAACCAATGGAACGAATACTCCCTTCACCGTGAAGCAGATGAACGTGAGAGACAATTCTCCTTGGTCAGATGTGACTCCAGAATGCGGCAGCACTTCGACGTGAACTCCAGATCTTCCTCTTTTGGGCCATGAAGTTAAGGGTGCTATTTATAGACCCTCAAACTCTCTGGTCGAGCAGAGGATAATCCAGCAAGATAAGAGGATAACTCTTACTAAATACTTGAAGATAATATCACCAAGAGTCCATAGAAACAAATAGAAGGTTCTGAGGATCAGATTTGGAAGAGAAATCAACAATTCAAGCTCTTATCTCGACCAAAGAGTAGCATAGAAAAGGCCTGAACTGCCAGGACTCTCTGTTGGATGTAACGGCTGGTCGACAGACCGCCACATGAAAATAACGCGCCAGGGAACGTCCGTTACATTCAACCTTATCTCAAAAGAGATAAGATCAACGGGAAGAAGATCAAACAAGTTGGACTCTCGAAGGAAAGTAACGGCCAAGGCTGGATGCGTTGGAATAAATAACGGCTGCACGACAGACCGTTAGATTCAATGGATAAGCAAGAGGATAAGCTTTAGAACAAAGGCCTCAAACTTTAGGACTCTTCAATAAGTAATGGCCCAAGGATCATGCGTTATATGGAAGTAACGCCCCCAGGGAGGACCGTTATTAACAATGAGGATAAAAAAAGGTGCAAAGCTTGCTAAGCTCATCGAATAAAAGGCCACAATAAACCACACTCCAACCAAGGAGAAGACCCAAGAAACAGGCTTCAAACTGATCAAGGAGACTCGATGAAGAGTGAACAACTCGGAGCATCATATGGATAAACAAGGAGATGACCCAACTTATTGGTCATAAAACGGGTGTCAACAGATGCCCCTCCTTAACGCCCTCTTTGCAGGGGAGTGAGTGGAGGTGAATCGAAATGAAATGGAACATGGAGATGAAGCGGAAATGAAGCGGAGTGGGCGTTAAGGTAAACGACACATGTTCTTTACTAACAAGCGATAAGAACTTTCTGGAAAACTTTGAACTGATCACAAGGAAATAGCCAACCAAAGGACGCATGTCTGGAGGAACTAACAACTAAGGAAAGGAAACACGGCTAGCTGCCGGAGGCAACGGAAAGGAAAGAGAACTGACTAAACTCTAGACAGGAATCTTCAGCCAACCAAATCGAGCGACGAGATCAAAGGAAACCTTCTAATTCAGAGTGGAATAATTCTCCTCATTCGAGATCAAGAATTCATCTATTCACCATCATTGAGATATCTTGAACAGATGAAGCACATCAATGCTCAAAAGATGCATATGATGCATGCTGGGTTAAAGAAAAAGAAATCTTTAAAACGGATATAAAGAAAGATAAAATATCAAGATACTCGAGAATAATATTGCTAGATCGGAGAAACCAGGATCAGGACACCATCTACAACCACGGCGTGCAAGACAGAACCATCGTCCCCAATTTTTTTCAACCTAACGGCCTATCCAACGATTAAACATGTGAACTTAGATCATCATCATTTTTGTTTAAGGGGAACATCAGATCTTGGAACACACGAATGACCAGCCGGTTCTCGAGATAATATATCATAGATATATAGTAATGCATTAATGGACAAGGGAAAGAGATATAATACCTGACTTGCCTGCCTGATGAACGACAAAGCGTGATGCTTCATTCATGAGAAAGAGCTTAGCCAAAAACAATATGAGCATGAAACAAGGCATAGCCATTTGTACGTGTGATAATCATCAACAATGAATATTATGGCATAAAATGCAATCATTTAAACATCAAATAGACTATTTCATTCATCAAGAAACTTGCAAGTTTGTAACGGTCTACTGGGAGGGCGTCACATAAAGTAACGGCCAGGGAAGAGTGGTCAGAAACTAAGTGGTTCACATTTCCCCAATGAAACAGTTCAAATTCATGTAACGGTCAGAATAGTACGCGTCAGAGAGTTTAACAGTCGGACGACAGACCGTCACATTTCCTAAGCGTTCAAAAAAAAACAAACCGAACGGCCCACGGCCTCATTCATTCGTCACATTCAATCCATCAAACGCCAAGAAGAAACTCCAATCGAGAGCCACTGGCGACCACCGTCTTCCACCCAAGAAGGATGGCCGGCGACGAGGCCCCACAGCCAATGAAGAAGAGGGAGAGAGGGAAAAAGAAGGCGATCCGGCAGTTCCACCGCCGTATAGAACGCAAAGTGGCACGACAGCCGGAGGAAGATGAATCAAGGAGGAGACCTCCAAGGGTAGAAGAAGAGGCTCCAATGGCCGAGGAAGACCAAGGAGAAGCTCCCCTGGATGAGGGAGAACCCAAGGAACAAGAGAAAAAGAGGAAGAGGGGCCAAGACCATGAGGTAGGCCTCCGCCCTAAATTTTCCAAAATGTTAATTTTTTTTGTGTTTTAGTATGAATGCATGTGGGGTTGGGGGTAGAAAATGGGTCCATGAACCCATTAGGATCATGTGTAGGCCTTTTGGCCAAAGTGGGAGAGCCATGGAATGCAAAGGAAAAATGCCCTCTAGCAGGAATGTGACGGTCCTTCCAGTGACCGTCACAGGCCTAACGCATCACCATAGGTGCGTTATAGCCATGTGACGCCCCATCCCAGTGCCGTTACATGCGCCAGAGGCCAGAACTATTTTTTTAGGTTTTTTATTTTTCAATTTTTGTTTTGTTTTTATTTTATAAATGCTATGCAATAATTTTATGATGCATTTGACTGACTCATGTTCTAAATGAATGCAGGGAAAAAGACGGACGAGGATCTCCTGGCTCCAGATCCGGGCGGTGTACCAGGCACTGCCCAATTACCAGAGAGAGAGACTGGCCGGGATGGGATTCGCCGAGGTGCTGAGCATCGTGGTGACCAAGATGGACACGCCTCTGCTGTACGCCTTGCACAAGAGATGGGATCCGATTAGCAGGGCGTTCATCTTCCCGTGGGGTCACATGATCCCCATGGTGGAAGACATGGCGAGGATTGTCGGGCTACGAGTCCATGGAGCCGCAGTGACAGGGTGGACCTACAGGAACTACCGGGAGATGGCCTAGGAGCTGCTGGGGCTGGATTTGATCAGATCGGGGCAGACGTCATCCCAGCTCTCGAGATCAGTACTATAGGAGAGCTTAGGACTGAGAGGAGCAGCGATAGCCGTGGGTTAGCTACCAGAGGAGCATCTGGGTAGAGTGATAGACCAGGTGCGCCCACGAGTGGCTACAGAGGTGGCACCAGAGGGAGATCGCACCCTGAGGCACTTTATGATGCTATTGTTTGGGAAGCTCCTGTTCGTGACTCGAGCAGATGTGATCAGCTGCAGGCTGCTGCCGATGCTCGAGGATCTTGGCAGAGTTGGAAAGTACGCCTGGGGAGCGGTAGTGCTAGCCTTCCTGTTCGAGTCCCTCAGCACGACGAACCGACAGACGATGTTGGGCGGCTTCTTACCTTTTCTACAGGTAAATGCAATTTAAACGCTTTCTATATGATTTATGCAAATGTTTATGCAAATTGTTGACTTGACTTCTAAATGCAGTTATGGAGCTATATGTAACTCCCGGGCATCAGGAGAGGCACGCTACTCCACGCCGATCGCATCCCGATCGCCAGGCGATGGGTGGTCGCGAGGGACCCGGGGTCGATCATTAGATTGACCCGGGTGATCCAGGACGACTTGGATTCCTTCCCGCACATGGCGGTAAGCCAAAAACTCATAAATGCTTTCTAAATGATTTTGAATATTTTTATATGCTTCTATATGATGATTTGATTCATGCTTTCTGGTGAGGTGGACCCCGTACAGAGGTGAGAGCTACGAGGGACAGACATGGGTGGAGGCAGCCCTCTCATATCGGGGACGAGACATATGGTTGCACTGCATCCATATCATCGAGCCTCTTAATTATCGGCTGATTCTGAGGACTCGGGGACTACACCAGCTTGAGGTGACCTTCCCACGCCGCAGTGACGACCACCCGGGGAAATCAGCGAAGGGAATCAGCGGCGACATAGACTGGTGCGCCCGGAAAGCAAAGTACGTCCATGACTGGAATAAGCGGGGCAGAGCAGTGAAACAGTGGGATGAGAGCGATGAGGCGTATTTGAAGGCCTTCGCCCGACTGTACGAGGACGGGGTGTACCGAGGTACCCGACGATCGGTATGCAATTCTAAACTCAAAACTCTGAATGCCTTTTATAAAAAATTTTATCCTATATGCACTAACTCACATGCTTCTAAAAATGCAGCTAGACCCTGAGGGAAGGATAGCCGAGCTCGAGGGGCTTCTTCATGCCACCGTCCAGCAACTGGACGAGTACCGGACTGCCTTGGAGCTCCTGGTAAGATTCCTAGAACCTTGGACTTAAAATAATTATGCTTTATGATGCTAATGATGCAAATGCAATTGACTGACCATGACTTCTAAATGCAGCGGGCCAATTGAGCCCAAAGAGCGGGACCGGATGCCCCATCGTCATCCTCACAGCCTGCAGGAGGCAGAGCTGAGCGGGATGCCGACTTCGCTCGAGCAGTTGCTTGGGCCGAGGAGGCGGAGGCCACCCTCGCGGAGCGGGTAAGATGCTAAACGCTATACTTAAATGCTTATGCTTTTATGCAATTTAGATGCTTATGTGACTAACTAGGTGAAATGCAAACTACAGGCGAGAGAGCTAGCCGTAGCAGTGGCCGAGGCAAGGCTGGCTCGAACGGAGGCAGAGCGTCTCCAGGCAGAGATAGAGAGGAGCCGGGCCGAGATAGAGTGAGCCTGAGCAGAGACAGAGCTTGTGCGGGCAGAGATGGCCCGATTGAGAGCGGAGACCCCGCGACGTCGGATGATGCAGAGGTGGAGCGACTTAGGGCTGATGCTGTGCGCCTAAGAGGTGAGCGAGACCAACTCTGAGTGCAGACTTTCGAGATGAAGGGCGCGATTGGGGCCTTGAAGGATGCACTCCGTCTCCTAGGGAAGAAGTCGGGGACGAGCAGTCGGAGCCAGAGCGCAGCCCCTAGCAGCGGGTTTCAAGGGTACTTTACTAGTTCTTCCGGCCATCGGAGGAAAGAGGAGGCGGATCAGAGACGACGGCAGGAGGGAGAGCATAGTGCCATGGGACCATCAGCCAGGCAGCCGGAGGGCACAAGGGATAGTGACGGTGGCCCGGGAGACAAGCCGGCCGAGTGATGTATTTTTTCTTTTGTTTTTACTTGTACATGACTTATATGAAATGAAAATGAGAATAAAAAGTTCTTTTTGGTTTTTGTTTGTGAATGTGTGAATGAATGGATGCGTATATGAATGTAAACAGATGAGCATGAATGAAGGCAAGAATGAATGTTAGAATGTGTGATTGGTAATGCAGGAAATGTATGTGGATGTGCTAAAGAACGGATGAGAATGAGTGTATGTTAAAGAATGGATGTTTGCATGAAGATGAAATGTGAACGATGGGGATGAGACTGTGTGGATGGGCAGCAAATGAAAAACATGTCAGACCGCCAGGTCTAAATAGAGGCAGATCGAAATAGCTCAAGTCACAGCAGCAGACAATGTAACGGTCTATGTCCAGACCATCAAGACCAAGTAACGCGTCAAGTGAAGGCCGTTAAAGAGGACAGAGCCCAATTTGTAGAACTGAGCAACAGGAAAGAGTAACGACTCAGAGATGGTACGTTATATACAAGTAACGGCCAAATGCTAGACCGTTAGAGATGGCAGAGCAATGTTGAACTACGAAAGTACAGACTGTACTCAGTGTGTATAGACCTTGCCAAAGCGATGTGTATACTTCGAGTGCAGACGTCCAGATGATGTATAGACTTCATGAACACAGCAGCAAGGATGTATGGACTTGGACAAGGGATGTACAGACTTGGGGCTTGTGCTCACATTGGGCAATGTATAGACTTGAATCAAGAATGTACAGACTTGAAGCGGTGTGGACGTATAGACTTGGGATGAAGACTGTACAGACTTGGAGAATGTATGGACTTAATGAAGACTATACAGACTTGAGAATGTATGGACTTTGAATGAAGACTGTACAGACTTGGGGAGACATGGAACGTGTAGACTTGGGGAACGTACACACTTGGATGAAGAATGTACACACTTGGGGAATGTACACACTTGGATGAAGAATGTACAGACTTGAACAACGTGTAGACTTTGGACGAAGGCTGTACAGACTTGGGGGAAGGTATGGGAATGTATAGACTTCAACAAATGTATGGACTTCAACGAATGTATAGACTTGCACCTGATGTATGGACTTCAAAGTGAATGGGATGTATAGACTTCAACGAATGTGGGATGTATAGACTTCAACGAATGTGACGTATAGACTTCAACAAATGCGATGTATAGACTTCAAAGAATGTGGGATGTATAGACTTGGGTGAAGATGTGGAATGTATAGACTTGGCAACGATGGTGAAGAATGTATAGGCTTGGTTGAAGATGTGGAATGTATAGACTTGGGTGAAGATGTGGAATGTATAGACTTCGAAAATGATGTATGAACTTGAAGCTGATGTACAGACTTGAAGCTGATGTATAGACTTCAACGAATGTACATACTTCATCAACGGTGTATGGACTTCAAAAATGCATGGACTTGAACCAATGTACAGACTTCAACATGATAAATGAATGCAGACTGGGATGATGAAGGGGATGTATAGACTTAACCAAATATGCAGGAAATGTGACGGTTCAGGCGCAGTGCGTCGGAGGCAGATAACGGCCATGAGCAAGACCGTTGAGAATGATTGACCAAGAAGAGGCCAAAACTGATCAGCAGAGAATGTAACGGCTCAGAGAGAACGCGTCACAAGAATATAACGGTCTAATGCTAGACCGTTAAGCTTGGCAGAATAGGTTTGATCAAATTAAACCCACAGAAAATGTGATGGCCCAGCTCTGGCGCGTCACAGGAAAGTGACGGTCTAGCGACAGACCGTTAGATAATGAATTGTACTCCGAGACGGATTGAGCCGCAAGGGGCAAAACCCGAGATAGGAAGCCTCAAATCCGTTCTAGACTCCTCCCAGACTTAAGATAAAGCCTTCCAATCCGAATCTTATCTCTTTAAAGCCTAAACCAAACCTTTAAAACTTGGAAACTTAGCCAAAATCGTATCTTTCTGAATTCTCTGCTAGAAGGCTGAAATACCCCTCCTAAAGGCAGGAAATAAGATGAAGAGAAGCTTCGAGGTGATAGCTATGGAGGAGAAAGTCTACACCGGACCCAAAGCTGCAAGAAAGGAGTACGGAGAGCTACAAAGGCTGACCTCAATTCCCAAGCACCTAAGCTCCAATGCTCAAAGAGTGGTAAGCTTCCATGACCTAACCAAGTTCAAAAATTCCTGCACTTCATCTTCTTTCTCGTGATCTTCTTCTTTTCTTCTTCTCTTCAAGCCTCTTCCGGGTCCAAGATGCTATTCTAATCTGAAGTGGGTGGCTCCGATGGTAAAGGCACTCCCTTTAGAGGTTACATCAATTCTCAAAGCATGGCACCTCCAACCTCTCTTGGTTTTAGGCAAGAATTTCCAGAAATTGACATTAGATTGGCCTAGTATTTAAGCCCTCATAGAGTTGTGGCATCCACAAACACACACCTTCATCTTCCCTTAATTCGAAGCAACAGTCCTATTGGAGGAGGTAGAAACATATCTAGCCCTTCCTAAGACTAAGGTGGGGGATGAAGACCGAGTTTGCTACACGATTGAGCCTATCGACCCGTCCTTAATTTTGAGTGATTTCATCCACAATCCAAAGGACGTGAGGACCATGATCAGCCCACACCACATACACTTGATACCTTTAGCCCAATGGATAATGTCTCATTGTAAAAATAAGTGGGAGAGACATGAAGCCATAGCCAAGGCGGTGGCGGTTTGCTTATGTGGAGTTTTCCTTTTCACTACAACTGACCACCTTTTAGATACCCAAAATCTCAGCATTATTAGTGGGTTGTGGCGGGGAATGTCCCTTTCTCAAGCGATCCTCTGATACTTCTATGAAGGACTAAGCTCGGCTTGCCTAGGAGGACCCTTATTCGGTTCCATGATACTCCTTGAGTGTTGGATGGGCGTGAGAATCAAGTTCCAACCAAAGGAAGATATTAGTTCGGCTAGCCGGATCTTTGGGAGCCACCCTCTCTTCTTCATTGGAGGGGCATCTGGATTCTCTTCTCAGGTTGAATGTAAGACGGCGGACAAGAAAACTCGGGATGAATGGCGCCTCTTCTTCAACACCCTTCCAATGGAGAAATTCATCATGCGACCAAGGATCCTTCGGAGCGCTCTTCTTAGAATACCGCAGCATCAAGGCCTGGACCTCCAGCTAGTAGGAAATACTACCATGGTGATCTACAACCCACACCGGTGCCATCTTCAGATCGAGCTACCTCGGATTGAAGTTCCTGCACTATCACACTACCCTCCCCTTCAACCTAGGAAGATGGGGACCGAGGACGATGAGAGAGCAGTCCGGAACGCGCTGACCATGTGGGAGATCAGCAAGGTGCATCCGTGGCAAGAAGAAGTAGAAGAGAACGACGAAGCACGCCCTGGCTACCTGAAAGAGTTGAGGAAGATCCGCCCTTTTACGGATAAGAGGCTGAATGTAGTTTGATTTTCTTTTTATGAATGATGTGATTTGAGAATCAGAGTTGGAATTTTTATCAATCTTATGTTGCATTAAATTCATGTGAATAAGATAAGATTACCTTAATTGAATGGACATGAACTTGTGGCTTGATTTGGTTAGAACGACCAGCACAACCGGGCTTCTGGAGAATGTAACGGATCTGAGCAGGGCCGTTACAAGGAGATAACGGTGGGGAGATAGGCCGTTATAGTGTATGCTCTGAGAACTAAATCCTCTGGAGGAAGTAACGGTCCAACGATGGACCGTTAGGAGTAGTAACGGTCGTGCCCCAGGCCTTTAGAGAGAGAGCTGCTGAGAGAGTCAAAGTGAAGGCCTAAAGAGTTGTAACGGGCTAGCATGGACCGTTAAACGAATGTGACGGCCTGTACCTAGCGCGTCACAGCCTTGAACCTACATAGTTGTGAGATTTCAGCTTTGTTCTTAGTCCTGCGTTCTGCACATACTTAAACATGGAGCAAGTTAGATCTGTTGTTAGACTCAACCCCTTGCCTCGAAGCGAGTTAGATAATGACCGTTTCTTGATATTTGGTCAAGGGGTGGAGCCTTATTAAATAGGTGAGAAAAAACATAATAGAAATAATGTGATGCATGCGATGCATATGATGGTATTTTTAGATTTTTTGAAATATGTGGTTTTTTGGATTTTTGAAATATATGATGTTTTTGGATTTTCAAAATATATATGATGTTTTTGGATTTTGAAATATATATGATGTTTTTGGATTTTGAAATATATGATGTTTTTGGATTTTGAAATATATATGATATTTTTGGATTTTTGAAATATATGATGTTTTTGGATTTTGAAATATTTGATGTTTTTGGATTTTGAAATATATGTTGTTTTTGGATTTTGAAAACCAGGGCTTTCCCTTAGCAACGCGAGCCCTCCGCATCGTATTGAGAGTCCCGAGGTTGGCCTGCAATGAGGTGACAACCCCTGACCAAGGCCCAGATTTTCATGATGGTGTTTCTACCAGGGCCATACCCAGGGTACTAGTTTCAATCCTGAAAAAGGAAAATAGAACACAGGGTAAGCTTAGGCCAGACTTAGAAGTTTTTAGGACTTGAGTTCCTCTCCAAACAATCCATCAGAAATTTGGTCAGTTGCGCCGGGGCTTCGTGTCCGTCATCGAACCTTAGTCCACTCTAGGCATGCGTGCGACCGGGCTCATTTGTCTAGCGGGGAACTGTACTACCACTCTTGTCATGCCTAGATTTCATTTTCTTTCTTGCTTTTTGGAGCTTTGGAATCATATTCAATAGACCTTCGAGATGATACTTTTGATTTTTATCGTAGAGATTAATCCTTTGCTTTCTTTTTCTTGCTCTTTTGCTTGTGGCGTTAGGTCATAACGGACTGCCCCTATTTGAGACCTCCTCTCGTCAGGGTGCCTGGATTGGTTATCGCCTCCTTATTCACTTTCTGCCCCTGGATTTAGCCGATGGAAGGAACGAACAGGGACTTCAACTTTCCCCCAAAGCATGGCCAAAGAGAAACGATGTCTTTTAAAGCGGGAAACCTGACCAGGGATGTCATGTAATGTGTGATTGCCTTTACTCGGGACCCTTTTTTAGAGAAATAGGAGGAACATCTTGTTGCCCGGGGTGGCACTGATTAGACTCTAAGGAAAGAACCGCTTAAGGTACAACCCATTCCACGAGTGAGAGAGCTCCTCACCTTCCGCATTTACTAAGCGATAAGCATTCCCTGGATAAGCTTCTTTTACAACGAACGACCCTTCCCAGTTAGGTTGCAATTTAGACCTAGGACCTGCAGACCGAATGAATTTACGTTTCAAAACCATATCACCTGTTTGAAATTTACGTTCGATTACCTTCTTTTGAAAATAACGCGAAACCCTCTATTGATAAACAGAAACGTGATCGGCCGCGTTCATCGTCTTCTCATCTAAGAGTTCCAACTAGACAAGCAACGCCTCTCGACGTTCATCGAGATTAAGTTCTTTATCGAGCTGCACTCTAAGGGAAGGGATCAAGATCTCATATGGGAGCACCGCCTCCATCTCGTAGGTAAGAGCATATGGCGTTTGTCCTGTGGGAGTACGGACGGAGGTGCGGTAAGCCCACAGACCTTCCACTAATCGTTCTGGCCAATCGAAAAACTTATGAGATTTGCATGTTTTCTTTATGATTTTAAGAAGGGTTTTATTAGTGGCCTCGGCTTGACCGTTGCCTTGAGGATAGTATGGAGATGAATGATGCAATGCGATATTGAACTTCTTACATAGGTCCTTGAGCTCTTGAGATACAAACTGGGGTCCATTGTCGGTGATGATGTTGCTTGGCACTCCGAACCGCGAGATGATATTCTTCATGATAAAGCAGCACACCGTTGAAGCTTTGATCTCTGCGTACGCCTCGACTTCGGCCCATTTGGTGAAGTACTCAGTGGCGGTAAGGATAAAGGATTTCTGCTTGGTCTGAGAATTAGGATCACAGAGCGGGCCGACAACGTCGAAAGCCCACATAGAGAATGGCCAAGGAGCAGAGAGAGGGTGGAGAGATGAAGCTGGAGCATGGATTTTATCAGCATGGAGTTGGCACTTAAGACACCTCCAGACATAGAGGGAGCAATCTTCCTCTAGAGTGGGCTAGTAGTAGCCCTGCCTAAGGATTTTCTTCGCTAGAGATTGGCCATTGACATGACCTCCACACTCACTAGAATGGGCTGCTTCAGCCACTTTCTAAGCTTCAACATCATCTAAGCATCTCATGAGCATTCCATTGGTAGCACGCCTGTACAGTTCTCCTGCAACAATGGTGTACCTTGCGGCGGCTCTTCTTATTGACTTGCGTTGCTCGGCATTTGCCTCTTCTGGGAATGACCCTTCTTTACAAAATAACTCTATTTCGTGATACCAAGGCAACTCTTCTTCGTCTAGAATCTCTTCTAACTCCATTAGAGATACTTCCTTAAGATCTTCCTTCTCAGCCCTCGCCTCTACAGCCTTCCTAAGGTTGATGAACCAAGGGTCCTGAAGAGAGGGTGCGTCCAATCTCTGAACGACGATAGTCTCAGTGTTCCGACTGAGAGGAAAAGATAGAGAGGAAGCAAGAGATGCTAGAGCGTCGGCTAGAATGTTCTGAGAACGAGGAGTATGGATGTAGATTAGCTTACGAAATTGCCTAGCAAGAAGTGTGACCAAATCTTGATAGGGCTTGAGTTTGGGGTCACGAGTACGGTAAGTGGATAGAACTTGCCGTAAGACGAGCTGAGAGTCTCCAATGATGTTCAAATAACACGCACCTAGGAGATAGACGTGCTTCAGTCCAGCCAGGAGAGCTTCGTACTCAGCGATGTTTTTGGTAGCAGGAAATCGAAGTTGATAAGCAAAGGGAATAGTTACTCCTTCGGGAGTAAGCAGAACAGCACCGATCTCTCGGCCTTGAGAATTGAGTGCACCATCGAAGTGCAGAAACCAGAAGGGATGGTGAGAGAGAACTGAGAGATGCTCATCAGGGAAATCGTCCTGAATAGAATCAGTGTGAGGAATAGGAAGATGGGCAAGATGCTCAGCGATGGCGTATCCTTTGACAGCCTTCTGAACGACAAATGTGATCTCGAATTGAGAGAGGAAGCTCTGCCAACGAGCTAACCTACTAGAAAGGATGTGCTTTTCTAAGAGATAGCGAATCGGGTCCATTCTAGAGATCAACCTAACTGGGTGGGCAAGGAAATAGTGTTTAAGCTTCTGAGCTACCCACACCAAGGCGGCACAAGTTGTCACGCCTCGAGCGCGGAAGATTACCCGGAGGCGTGACGCGTCTATATAGATCGTGTCAATCATGTAAATATCAGAGTGCGCAAATAACAAATAACTAAGATTTAACTTGAAATTTAATACAAATAGTACGAGCTAATAATTGTCACAAATAATCAAAGGACAATTACATGTGTTCCCATAGTCCAACGACTAGGCTTCAAATCTTGAGCAATTCTAATCAAGTTGCCTAATACAAATGACATAGATGAATTGATACAACCGACATAAGTGAACTAATACAATAACAAAAGGGACATGACAATTTGATAACTTCACTCTAACACTCATCACTCAGTCTCATTCCCTTCCGAGTGTTGGTTGGCATCCAAATTACCTGAAAATATTAGAAAATAACTAGATGAGCGAATCGCCCAGTAGGAATTACATCTCAAGATTTAACAGGCTTTAAGTTGTTTACAAGTTCAATTAATGTCAGTAAAACTATGCATATAGATGAGTAGATATCAAGGATTGTAAAAATCGACAAGAGCAGTGAAGGAATAACAAGTGAGAGTATAAGGATTCCAACTTCAATGCAGCAATAGCAAGAGATTCAAGCAAGTAATAACTGGAATTAACTAAATCTTTCCAAGAGAGTAAGAACTCATGTCAAGCAAGTAATAGAAAGTAATATAAATTCAAGCATGTAAAATTAGAATTGGCTATTTATCAATTTCATTCAAGCAAAATTTTACCCTTCTGCGGGTCTCAAGTCAAATCAATCAAGTAATATCACGAGAATGTGTGGAATGTCTAAAGCCTAGCAAGCAAGTACTCCGGTGCAATGCCAAACACCGTGGTCAATAAACTCCCATGGGCACAAGTACCTTCGGGTGCTCCCCCCAGGACCAGACCGGGCCCTATATGCACAGCATTTATCATGTTTGTTGACATCCACTCTTATTTATAGACAATATGGAATTTCAAGGTTTGACCAGTATGATATATAAGGTAGAATTATGGAATAGAATCCAAGGGCGCATTAATGTATAGCGATGAACTAGGAGTGGAAACTAGTATCGTTTGATACACGAAAAAAAAACTAGATAAGAGAGGTGCCTTATGGGCCACCTGACAATCTTAGAAACGACACCCTCACTGTGGGATGCCCGTCCTGGGAACTATACAGAGTTTAGAGGACCCTATCAGGAGTTAAATATCACCTCTCAGGCTGCCATCTATCAGTGGAGATGGCAAAAGCGAAAGCCTAACGATCAGGTTAACGCAATGAGCCAGCTTTAGTTCATCACATTAACCCTGCAGTTCATCGCGTCAACCCTGCGAACAGGCTGGGTCGACTCATCAGTTCATCGCGTCAACCCTGCGAACAAGCAGGGTCGACTCATCAGTTCATCGCGTCAACCCTGCGAACAGGCAGGGTCGACCCTGTTAACAGGCAGGGTCGACTCTACAGTTCATCACGTCAACGCGGTGAACAGGCAGAGTCGGCCCTATCAACAGGTAGGGTCAACTCTGCCAACAGGCAGGGTCGACCCTGTCAACAGGCAGGGTCGACCCTGTAAACAGGCAGGGTCGACTCTACCGTTCACTGCGTCAACGCAGTGAACAGGCAGGGTTGACCCTGTCAATAGGCAGGGTCGACTCTGCCGTTCACTACGTCAACGCGGTGAACAGGCAGGGTCGACCCTGTCAACAGGCAGGGTCGACTCGGCCGTTCATCGCGTCAACGCGGTGAACTGGCACGGTCGACTCTGCAGTTCAAATCTGCTCATAATGGCTTAAGGTATTAATCTTTGATTAAGCTAGGGTATTAACCTTTGATTTAAGTTTATTTAGGTAAAACTAATGACATGGATAGATAGAGAAAACTGTAAGGATTATAGATCTTTATTCATGCATTCGTTTCATACTTTAGTTGCTTAAATATCAGATTTTTAACATGGCGTATCATACAAATTTTCATTTTTAAAGGAACTAAATGGAGACAAGGTTTCTAGATAGGCTACCTAACATATTAATTAGGTATGCTAGTTAGTTAGTAGATCAACTAGCATGTTAATTAGGTATGTTAACAGGTTAGTTAAACTAATAAGTTACGTAAATACACGATAAAACTTGTATTACACGGAAATATCGTATGGATATGAAGCTAATACATGCCAACTATCCCTAGATTGAAGCTAATACATGCTAATTAATGATAATCATCTTGGGTATAAGGCTAGTACATGCTAATTATCCTAGGTACGATGCTAATACATGCTAATCATCCTAGATTGAAGATAACACATGCTAATTATTCTAGGTATGAGATTAATACTTACTAACACTTGCTAATACTTGCTAATTATTCTGGGTATAAGGCTAATACATGCTAATTATCTTGGGTATGAGGCTAATACATGCTAATCATCCTAGATTTAAGCTAACACATGCTAATTATTCTACGTATGAGACTAATACTTGCTAATACTTGCTTAATTATTCTGGGTATAAGACTAATACATGCTAATTATCTTAGGTATGAGGTTAATACATGCTAATCATCTTAAGTATGAAGCTAATACATGCTATATAAACACTAAATATCACATGGAAATGAGCCTAAGACTAAATGTCTATACTAATCATCCTAGATTAGCTACTAGTTTAGTTAAAAGTTGAGAACACCTACCTGTTGGAAGATCGTAGTAGCAGAACCCTTCCCTGCAAAGCTTTGCCCCAACCTTAGCTAGCCTAGAATGGGGGTAGCAAAGGGGTATGTTTATAGGGTCTGTCATGAACGAATGGGAGGCAAGATCTGAAATAATGGGACTTTACAGCTTGTACAGACTGTTGGGGATAAGGGAATCGAAAGGTTGTCTGGTGGATTGCAACTCCTATGAGAGGGTGGTTTATTTATTTTAAACTTCCCACTTAACTTTCATACTTTTTATCTTTAAAATTTGATGGAGTTAGTTAATGAAATTTCATGGATAAGATCCTTATATTTTTCTCTATTTTTTCATATAATTATTTTTGAAAAATTCTTTTTAAATAAAAAGTGATACTATTCATGGCACTATTCACGTATGAAAAGGACAGATGCCAACGCAGGTTTGTCTAATTGCTAGCCTATCGTATATAATTATTTGGCACAAAAAAGTAAATTATGGATGCTCGTATTTGAACCCTGGTCATTGGGTTGAAAGGTAAATTACTTAACCAACTACACTAAGAAGTCACTTGTTAAGTGAATAATCTTTACATATGATAACTTCGTGTTCCTACTTCTTACATAATAACATATAATTATTTGGTAAAAATGTAAATGGTGGATGCTAGGATTTGAACCTTGGTCATTGGGTTGAAAGGCAAGTTACTTAACCAAATACACTAGGAAGCCACTTATTAAGTGAATAATTCTTTACATATGATAACTTCGTGTTCCCACTTCTTACATAAACTTCCTAAAGAGTTTATCTAATATTTTTTTTATTTGGAAAATATTAATAATAATAATTTTTTTTATAATTTTTTTTTATACGGGGTGCTACATAAGTCTTCTCCATAGCGGTGTATCTGGACTCAACTGGGTTGAACAACTGAGAGAGGTAATAAGCAGCCCGCTCTTTCCCTTCATCGTCTACTTGTGCTAATACCGCCCCAAGGGAGTCTTCAATAACCGAGATGTATAGGATTAGGGGTTTCCCAGGGACAGGAGGTTGCAAAACTGGGGGATTGGATAGATATTCCTTTAAGTCCTTGTAGGCCTTTTGACAATCTTCATTCCATTCAAACTTAACCCCCGCCTTAAGCAATTCATAAAATGGACGGCACCTTTGAGAATGTTGGGATATAAATCTTCTAATGAATTGCAATCGACCGATCAATCCTCAAAGTTCCGTAATGTTCTTAGGCGGAGGCATGTCCATCACGGCCTGTGCTTTGTTAGGATCAATCTGGATCCCCCGTTTGCTCACTATGAAACCTAACAGCTTCCCTGAAGAGACTCCGAATACACACTTCTTCGGATTCATCTTAAGCTTGTACTCCCTGGATCTTTGTAGCACCTTAGCCAAAATAGAGGGGTGTTCTTCTTTGGTTCTTGACTTCACCAAAATATCATCCACGTAAGCTTCCATATAGATATGCATCATGTCGTGGAAGATGGCCATCATCGCCCTTTGATAGGTGGCACCTGCATTCTTCAGACCGAACGGCATAACCACATAACAATATGTGCCCCAGGGCGTGGTGAAGGAGGTTTTCTCTTGATCTTCTGGAGCGAGACTGATTTAATTGTATCCTGAGTAACCGTCCATAAATGACAACGATTCGTACCCGGCGGTACTATCGACCAAGACATCAATGTGAGGCAGCGGGAAATCATCCTTGGGACATGCTTTATTGAGATCCCTGAAATCGATGCAAATACGCACCTTTCCATCCTTCTTGATGACAGGGACTATGTTTGCCACCCACTGAGGATATAGAACAACTCTAATAAATCTGGCCTTATATAACTTCTCAACTTCTTCTTTAATCCTTAAGGCCATGTGGGGGTGAAATCTCCTTGACCGTTGTTTCACAGGTGTTGCCCCTGGTTTAAGCACGAGTCGATGTTCCACTAAAGAGGGGTCAAGACCTGGCATGTCCTCATAAGACCAGGTGAAGAAATCGCTATACTCCCTTAGAACCTTGATCAGATCTTCTTCTACTTGTGGAGGGAGATTAGCGGCAATAATGATGGGCCTGGGGTCTTCTTCAGTTCCCAGATTGATTTCTTTCGTAGGTTCATCCACTACTGACGACGGCTCGTCGAATTTCTTAAGTCCTTGTGCGTACAGATCAGCAGTGTCATCTACGTCACTGTCCTCATTAACCGGATCTTTTTCATCCAGGATTTCATAAACGCCGAGTCCATCATCGCTTCACGCCCCTTCTATTTCCTCTTCATCTTCAATCACGATTGCCGTAGCAACAAATTCTGGACATTTCAAAAGGGCATGACAACACTGAGCTAGGTCTTGCAAGAACCTATCATGAATAGATTTGGGAGGATGCGCAAGCGGGTGCGGCTCAAAGGAGGAAGGGTTGGATGACCTAGAACAAGACCCTACTGCTTTATACCTAACTAATTCTACATCCCTAGACTCAATAGACCCTAATCCTAACCTAGGAGAAAGGAGACCTAGTGGAAGGCAAGGAGCAAGGGACTCGTGCCCCTGGGATGAGGATAGAGATAGGGTAGCATAATCTTCCACTAAAATCTCCGTTTCGAATTTGACATATTTTTTGGAGATCAGCAGAGACTACACAGCAAGATGGAGGAGGCGGGAGCTACATAGGGAATAGCTCGGGGAAGATGCAGTCAAAGAAGGGATCGGAAGATGAGAACCACATCTCGTGGAGTTGGGCATTGGGAGGAGGAGGAGTGAATAGAGTTGATAGATCAATGGGCGGGCAATGCCTGCAAGCATAAGGAATAAATAGAATTTCGGGTGGATCAACGAAGGATGGATTTACCATGATAGGAGGAAGACGGGGTAAGAAATCCCATTGCTGGAGGAGAGATTGAAAGCGGGAGGGAGACCAAGAAATGATAATCGGCGAGCTCTCCTCCTTCTGTGGATCATCGACTGGCCGCTTCTTCGGCCTCCATTGCACGAGCCGAGCCTCTTGCTTCTTCTGGTAGTATTCTTCATGAAACAACCCCTGAAGGGCTTGACCATAATCAAGCATATCATCTTCTGGCCTCTTCAGTGCTGGCGGTGGACTGGCAATCAGACATACTGTATTTCTCCCTGACGGAGCTGGCTGTAGAGCTAATGTGCCGGGCTGGAGAGGCCCTCGAAGAAAGTGTTGACGGTAGTCCCAGGTGAGTGGCCCAGAATCACCCATCATAGACAATGCGGTTTCTCGATAGCCAAGACCTTTCCTGCCCATCTTTCTTCCCTTGGGTATGGGCTTGGTCATTCCTTGTAATTGTGCACCGAGGCCTCTCCCCGGTTGGTAGCCCAGCTTCAATATAATGTTCCAGCCTTTTGAGTCTCGGATCTAGGGCTTCATCTTGATGTCAACTGGAGTAGTGATGGGCCTAGGAGGTGTATAAGCCCAAGGGAAGTTCAAATCCAGCACTGATATGACGGGTCGGCTACTTGGCCAAAGTGTAGGAAGAATCTGTTCTGAAATGACCTTAACCGATTGAACCGTGGACAAGCTCTTGACTTTGATGACCCTCCCTTGGAAAGGGAATTTGATGCACTGATGTGTGGTGGAGGGTACGGCACCGAGTGTATCAATCCATGGACGACCCAAGATCGCCTTAAACATGGGGTCAATGTCCAGCACATAGAACTCCACGGGCATAGTAAGGGGCCCGAGCTCCGCTTGAATAGTGACTACCCCGTGACATGCTCTCCTTGAGTTATCATATGCTGTTATAGTGGTGGGGGTAGGTCGTAACAATTCTTCAGATATATTGCAAGCTCGGAGAGTACTGAGTGGGCATACATTAATTGATGCCCCTGTGTCAACCAGTGCTGCCTCGATACTGACTTTGTTCAGAATGATTGTAATGTAGAGCGACATTTGCCAAGCTTCTGGAGGTGCTAGCTCGGTTTCTGAGAATTTGCCGGCCCTTTAGAAATAGTTGCTAGTGCTGTTGGTAAGTTGTCAACTGTCATGTCCTCGCTGACCATCACCTTCTGTAGGAAATCCCTGAGAGCGTCCTGGTGCAGGGTGGACCTTTTGATAAGTTTCAGAACTGATATCTTGGCGGGCACTCGGTCCAGATGATGTAGCAAGTCATACTGAGTTACTGGCAGAGGTTCAGCTTCTTCTTACTCGGCTGTTGGTTGGGAAGACTGTGGATTGGAGGTAGTAGGGTAGTTTCGATGGAACAACTTCCCGCTTCTTAGGGCGCAATTTGCTGCGGCGTCGGGAGATGATATTATGGGCCCGGTAGGGTGGATGAGTGGAATAGACTGCGCGAGAGAGATGACCTGGTGATAGGTAATGTTGGGGTTAACAAGAGATGGCGGACGGATGAGTGGCGTGGGATGAGCGGAAGATGGGGCGATGATGGGGGATGGTGCGGATGGTGGGAGGACGAGTGTAGGCAGGGTGACGGGCAGATGATTGGATGAGGGGATGGTTATGATCGTAGCGGGGGTAACTAATGGTGGGTATGATGGTGCTGTGGGTGGTGGTGGATTTGCTGGTGCGAGTGTGAATGGAAGGACAAGCGGAGAGGGTGTTGGGTGTGTAGGGAGGATAAATGAAGGAGTGAGGGGGTTGCGGTGGTTATGGTGGAGGGCCATTACTTGTGGTGCAGTACCATCATCATCAAAAGACCACTCGGTGTTAGGAGCCGGGGGTTGGACTACATTGACTTGCGCCGGCGCCGGCGGCTGAGGTTGTGGAGCGGGCGGATGGTTTGGCATCAGATTTTGATGGATCCCCAGATCCTGAACCTGCTGTGGTTGCTGCTGTTGTGGCGGCTGCTGTGGCTGCGGTGCTTGATGCTGCTGTACTTGCTGCCTCTACGGCTACCTTCTCTTTTCTTTAATCTCAACAATGGCCCTAAGCATTTCGGCCCAATCTATCCTCCGTCCTTCATGAAGATCATATACTAGGTCCCGGAATTGATAACATCCTTCAATGGTATGTCCCGGTTGCCTGTGGAACATACAATACTTCGTCTAATCAACGGCCGGATTCCAGTTGGGCCGTTCTGGAGGAAGCTATATAGCATTAACCGACATAAGAGCCGAGAAAATATCCGTGAGGGTTTCTGGCAGTGGAGGATATTGTGCCCTCTTGGGAGCCGGGCGTTTGTTCTTTGGGTTGTTGTTATAGCCGTTGGGTGGAGGGACGTTGTGGTATTGCGGGGGTGGTGGTGGTTGTTGTGGTGCGGCAAAGGTGTTTTGTGGAATGGTGAAGGTGGGCGGAGGGTTTTGTGGAGTGATTTGGAAGTTCTGTGGAGCGGGATTTTGTGGAGTGCGAGGGTTTTGAGGGAAGTGGAAAGGTGCATTTTGGAATGGAAAAGCAACGGCTTGAACCTGCTCATTCGTTTGGACCCCTTCTATAACCGGCCCTTGTGGCTTCTTATAGTACTTGGGCTTTTGGTTTTCGAACAGAGAATGGATAGGGGAGTCCTTGAACTGAGTCTGAATAAAGTGCGCCCGGCTATATAGTTGATGCATGCTGGCTATGTCGTTCATTGCTAGGATGTTTCGGAAGGTTGGAGTAGCACTTGAAATAAGTAGCTTGACCTTCTCTTCCTCCGGAATATGGCCGGGCACCCTAGCGGCCATCTGCCTCCACCTATCTGCATAAGTGGGAAACTCCTCATCTGTTTTCATCTTTTCGGCCACCAGATCTGTAAAAGAATATTCCGGGCCGACCCGGTCTTGAAACCACTAAATAAACTTGTCTTTTACTACCTTAAAGCTCTCAGCTTCTTCCAATGGCAGAGAATAAAAGAATTCCAGTGCAACACCGTCTAATGATCGGCGGAATAAATACGCCATGAGACGATCATCATATTGGAATTGGGCCGATTCATATAAGAAATCCCTCACGTGAATAAAGGCATTGTCGTTCCTGTCATATTTTCTATAATTGGGGAGCTCGGACTGGGGAGGGAACCGGATGTTCTGGAAACTAGGAACAGGAACATCTGCCAAAGATTGTGGGCCAACCCATTTCTGGAGGAAGTCGAGTTGTTGTTGCATGGTGGCCCATTTATCAAGTAATTCCTGCTCTCTGGATGGAGTAGGGGTAGCAAGAGATGATGCTTGAAGTTGAGGAGCAGAGGGGTGAATTGTAGTAGGAGGTGGGAGCCCATAAGAAGGAGCCGAAGGATAAGCAGCCTACGTAGGGGGTCCATACGAAGGATATTGGGCCCGAGATTGACCCAGATTGGAGTGGGCTTGGACCACCCCTGACTGAGGGTGCAGAAAATCGGAGGGACCCAGCAGGACTTGTGGAACAAGTGGGCTAGACAAGTGATGATCCATCTGAGTGAAAGAAGGGGTAGGAGACTTCCCTTTGTCAAAAGATTGATTGGGCGAAGCGGAAGATTGGCCCGTCTCCATGCCGGTGAATGTGATGGTCCGGGGTTGGACCGGAGTGAGATTAATTGGAGTGGGCTGGATGAGAGGATTGGATTGACCCTGCATAATCGTGGGAGGGGAGATATTGGATCCTTGCATGGCCTGATAGACAGTTTGGAGTTGGGCCGGATCCAATTGGGCCATCATCTGGAGAATGGAGCCCGCAGAAGGAGTAGAGAAGGAAGGGGTAGCCTGACCACCTTCCATGGAGGTAGAGGATGGAAGAGGGGCCGTCCCCTCTCCAGAAGAGAACGAGGTAACCCTAGCAGGGTTTTCAAGAAGCCCTTGAGGAAGAGAATCCTCTTGGGAATGGGGAGGATTGAAAGAAGCCATGGTGGATTCGAAGAGCGGATTTGAGTAGCACTTGGAGAATGAGTTGACCCTAGGAGGTGCTTCCAACTGACGACAACAACTCCACATGCAACGAACAACCTTAACAAGATGCAAACAACACAACACAAACACACAATGAGCAACCAAACTTAGATGATTTATCACAAATATGTAAGTAGCAAGAGATGAAGACACTCAAAGTCAACCAAGTTGTTTAATATGATGCTTCAAGATTCTTATGATTTCTCCTTTGGAACTTTAGTGGATGGATTAATATGAGCTCTCAACAATAGGTTCCTGACGGGAGATGGATGTAAAGCTTGGTTTGACTCTAAGTGTGACGACTCATTCACTTATGCAACCCTAGACACGGGGTGGAAAAGGTACAACCGGCCCGGTGTCCGTGTGGGAATCCACAGCTCGCGGGGACTTATGGAGGTCCCTGGTGTGATTTCCTAGTCGGCCCCAAGGAATATGGAGACGAGAGGTCCGCACACCAAGGTAGGAAGATGCAATCTAATGTATGAAAGTATGAATGAACCTACGTGCACCGGAGTGCATGCAAATTCTAGCCTAAAATCTAGCAAACAATTATGCACGCAATGATGTAAATATGTAGAACAATCAGGGAGGAAGTCAGATATCACCCAAGCAAGGAAATCACAGCAGAAATTGCGGAAAGTAATGCACCTCGGGATGCGTACCTATCTGGAGTATAACGGTCTATAGACCCCACGTCAGAAGATAATAACGGTTGCATACCAGACCGCCAGAAGTAATATAACGCAGAGCACCAGGACCGTCGGATGAGCCAGAGAGCCAAAAACAACCAGAAATAAAAGGGAAATCCGTGAAAAGCCCGCACACAGGATCAGGCGTATAACGGTCCAATGCCCCTGCATCAGAGTAGAGTAACGCAGGGACAGAGGGCCGTTAGAACACCCAGAGAACCAGAAATAAGATGAAGTAAGAGGGAGATCCGAGGACAATCAAATAAGGAAATGATGGCAGGTTAAAACAGAGATCAAGACACGATTAGCACAAGTTGTCCCACCATGATCGCCAAAAAATTATCTGTTGATTTGTTTTGCTTCTCTTCTTCTTTTTGTTTTATGTGCAATAAAGATGATAGGTAAAAATCAAAGATCTCAATCAACCCAAGGACATGTGAACCATGAACCTAGGCAACCAGAACAAGCTCTAGGATGGGCATGCTATCTCAATCATCAAACTAAACTAAGGAAATAAAGAAAAACACACGCCAGGGAGTGGAGCAAAAGCAAATAAAAACACACCGCAAGGCTGGAGCAAGGAAAGAGAATAAGAGATATGAGAGAGAAAGAGAAAGCTAATGCCCAATAGTAAGAAAGAACGTGATCGCCACCAAAGTAGAAACAAGCCAGAGACTTGAAAATACCTTAGAAATAGGTGGATGAATCACCCGCCCACGGGAGAGAGAAAATCAGGGAAATCTACAGATTAATGGAATGTAACGGCCGAAAGCCCACGCGTCACTGAGAAGTGACGGTCGCTCGATGAACCGCTATAAGAATCTAACGCGCCTGCACAAGACCGTCAAATAACCTGCAGTAATAGCTTGTGGATTATTTTAACTCCAACTCCTCCAGCCGGCCAGAAGACTTGGGCCTCGTGTGGTGAACCTGTAAACCTGCCAAAGAACGTGAAAATACAAGAAAACAGACCCAAATTAGCCCTTTAAACAATATAGCATCAATTCTCAAAGAACTTAATAGCATGCAAAAGGAAAGGAAAGTACCGGGGAAGTTTTGGTTTTTAACCCCTTTGGGCGTTTTAAAAAGATAGGAGGATGTTTAGATGATGAAAAATCAGGGAGAACGTGGAAAAAGAAGAGGGATAATGCTTTTGATGAAAGGGAGATGAGGAAGAACACAATATGTAATGATGAACTTTGAAAACCAATGGAACGAATACTCCCTTCACCGTGAAACAGATGAATGTGAGAGACAATTCTCCTTGGTCAGATATGACTCCAGAATGCGACAGCACTTCGACGCGAACTCCAGATCTTCCTCTTTTGGGCCATGAAGTTAAGGGTGCTATTTATAGACCCTCAAACTCTCCGGTCGAGCAGAGGATAATCCAGCAAGATAAGAGGATAACTCTTAGCAAATACTTGAAGATAATATCACCAAGAGTCCATAGAAACAAACAGAAGGTTCTGAGGATCAGATTTGGAAGAGAAATCAATAATTCAAGCTCTTATCTCAACCACGGAGTAGCATAGAAAAGGCCTGAACTGCCAGGACTCTCTGTTGGATGTTGTTGTGCCCCTGTGGTTTTGATGATGGTTTTGATGATTGGTTCTTGATGTGAGTTAATCACTGAGTCATCCTGCTGTGTGAGTCATCATGCTGTTATTCAGTTAGTTTCTGATCATAACTCAGTCTATTTGATGTTCAGTTATGTTAACTGATGCATAAAGCATTCATTGCATATCTGATTTGATGTATTCTTGCATATCTGCCATTTGTAGTTGTTTGATAATTGTTGAAATGCATAAACTCTGAAAACAAATTGTATTCTGAAAAATCTGAACTGCATATGAATGCTGTTTGAAAACAGTCTATTGCATTGTTCACTGAAAATCTAATTTTCACATAGGACTGCATGTTGAATTATCATGCATGACCTCAATGGTATATAAATGGTAAGGTACCAAAAGGCAAGAAGTCTGTCTGGAGGTTCTTACTATGTGTGAGGTGGTCTTTTAGACCAAATGCTCCGCCTAGTACCAGGGGTCACTTTGCTGGTTAGGACAGTCTGAATGTGCATGAATCAAAATCATATGTTCAGTGTCTCATGGCAAACATTGTATATTTTCAGGGGGAGTTAATTGCATATCCTTGCATAGCATTCAGTGTTGAATTTTTGCATACATATAGTGAATTGCATTTCCTTAAACTGAAAATGCCAAAAAGTTTGTCTGAATGCATGTTGTGAGGGGGAGTCAATGCATTGCATATAGGTTGTCAAATGCATACTCTTGTGAGAATTCATTGCATACCTTTCATCATTGATCTTAGTTGACAAACCTTGATAATATCAGAAATCATTGAGCCTCGAAATCTCTCTTATCACTTGGTATCATTTGGGTTCAGAATTCCATCAGTCTTTCATGAAGATTTCAATGGGACTATCTCGATCATAAATCTGAAAACTCTTGAACTAGAAATCTTCTATTATACATTTTTATGAATGACTGAAATAACTCATGTGGTTTAAGTTTAATGTATTCAATGAGTTTGACTTTAAAATCTCTTAAAAATATCTGAAGCATGTTTAATAAACATTAACCATCTGTTTCATGCTGTGTCTTGAAAACTTCTGAAATCTGCACTTTTGAATACATGACTTCAACTGATTAAGTACATGAAACTATTATTGATTTGAAGTAAATGAATTTTTCTGAAATGTCTAAAGGGTAATATCTGTCAGAGCAATGACCTTGGTCACTGAGAAACACATGTCCAAAGGACTATGTCATGAGGTACCATAGTTAACACTGATTAAGATTAATTGAAATTCAGGCAGAGCAATGGCATGCACACTGAGAAATACAACTCACTCATCAAGAAATGATTTGCAGTGTGTCATGATGTGAAAATGCTATCTCTGTTCATATAAAGCATGACAGTTAATCACACTAAGTGCTTAGGGATATTGGCCTCTGATCAAGGTATATCCTCTAGTTACAAGGTGTGCACTGAACTAGAGTGCTCGTAAAATTTGTAGCATGAAAAATTGTTGAACGAATTGAAATATCTGAATATTGATGCTAAAATCAAATTGCTACAACCCTAGACAAAATCATATGACTTCATAATTACTTGATTTCAATATTGATGCATGTAATTCTGAAAGAAGTCAATAAATTTGATTGTGTAAGAGAAAGGGAGATTTATCAAGATAAATATGAGGGTTTGGTTCATTTTTATTAAAACATGGTTTTAGATATCAATACAGAATTTTATTGATAAACTCTACATACATCATGTTTAAACCATGCTGTTCAATTAAGCTCATTCATAAGCCCTTATAATGGAATACTTTGAAAAACTTATGTTTTAGATTTATGAGAATGACATTTCCTTGAAAATTTGATTGATTTCCTTCTGTTTGATGCTTATCTGAAATTCTTCTGCTCACTGTCCTTGGCTCATTGACCTGAACTTCTCCTTGTTTGCCCCTGTGGTCTCCTTCTCACTCATTTCATACGGTTCCATTTATTGAGGGGGAGCCTCCTTGTCATATGCATCATGCTTCATAGAAGGAGAACTGTGCTCTTGCATTCATATTTCTAGGGGGAGATCTTGCATTCTGGTATCTGTTTATGTCGATTGTTTGCCAGAGGGAAAATTTCATTCAATCTTTGCATGCAAGCTCCTTTTGATCATCTCTAACTCATGTTTTTGCTGCAACTCTTAAAGGGGGAGCATTTTGTTCTTGCAAGGGGGAGGAATTGACTGATTTCTTATACATGCTTTAATTTCTCAAATTATTTTCTTTTTGATGAAGTCAAAGGGGGAGAATAATTTGAGTCATCAGAATGCCTCACATCATCAGAATGACTCAATGTGTTGAAAGTGTTGCCATTATCAAAAAGGGGGAGATTGTTGTGCCCCTGTGGTTTTGATGATGGTTTTGATGATTGGTTCTTGATGTGAGTTAATCACTGAGTCATCCTGCTGTGTGAGTCATCATGTTGTTATTCAGTTAGTTTCTGATCATAACTCAGTCTATTTGATGTTCAGTTATGTTAACTGATGCATAAAGCATTCATTGCTACACTCTGCTTAGTTAGTATGAACAGTAGTGGGTCGACCCACTCTTGCTGATGCGTCGACCCATCAGAACACTGATTGTCTGGTTTGTCTAACTTCAAGTCTACACATCATCAGTTGAACGTAAAGTGTATACGTTGCAGCGTCAACTCATTGGCCTGCAGCGTCAACTCAGCAAGTATGCACATCGCCTTCAGGCCTTCAAGTCTATACACTCTATACTCATTCAAGTCTATTCAGCCGTTTGCATTTCATGAAGTCTGTACACTTCATCGCCTTCTGCAAGCATTCTTCAAGTATGTACAGCGCAAAGACTACACATGGCTCAGGGTCGTCAAGTCTATACATCCACAGTGGATGTTCAAGTCTACTCATCGGCTCTAACATTCCAAACTCTGTACAGTCACTTCCTCAGCAAGTCTATACACTGGAGTCGTCAGCTATGAGGACAGCAAGTCTGTACACTGGTTTTCATGCATGTTAAACTCCAAGTCTATACAGCCTGCCTCTTCTACTCAGTGTACATACTTATTCATTTGCTGTTTCAAAGTCCATACAATGGCTGTTGAACTGTGAAGTCTATACATTGTCTGATCATTCATCTTCATGTCTATACAATGCTAAGTCAATACATTGAACTATTCTCCAAAGTCTGCACAATGGTCTTCACACCTGAAGTCTGTACAACCACAGTTAAACTTGAAGTCTGCACGTTGGTCTTCGAATTCAAGTCTATACATTGGGCTTTTACATGAAGTCTATACATTGTTGTTTGCATTGTAAAGTCCATACATTGGTTGTTGTTCTTCAATGTCTATACACTGCCTTTAAGATTTAAAGTCTATACAGACGTTGCCTCCTTTGTTGAAGTCAACACATTGGGCAAGTCTGGAACAGGGTCGACGCTGGAAGCTTAAAGCGTCCACGCATCAGTTGACAAAGCCTTCACGATATCTTCCATTGCGTCAACGCCACAATGGAGCAGCGTCGACGCAGCGGCTTAAGAGACGCCAATATACAAGGCAAGACAGGCCTTAATGTACATGTTCGTGCGTCAACGCCATCAACAAGCAGCGTCGACGCAGCGGCGGAAGAGAGGCCAATACACACTTCTAATTTTCATCCGTGCGTCAACGCCACCAACTAGCAGCGTCGACGCAGCAGTTCAAGAAAGGGGCGACTTATCTCTGGCTGTCTTCGACACGTCAACGCTATCCACAGCAGGGTCGACGCAGGGGGGCAAATTCGAATGTGTACAAGCAAAGAGTAGATGCAGTGATGCCAGTGCGTCAACGTGGTCAGTCTCCAGAAACATAACCCTACGAGCCAGACACGTGTGAGCCACTGACTGCTACCCTGCCACGAGGAAGGAACCTTCGTTCAAGTCTGAGGATGCCTCCAACCATTCGAGGGGGCACGTGATCCGATGGGAAAAAGGGGCAGGATGCTGACACGTGTTAGATAGGGGTGCTACCCTACCAAGTGGACCAATCAGTGGTCACTAGGGCATTTTCTACTCAACCTTCGGAGGCTCTGTTTCTGATATAAAAGCACCCCATCATCCTCTCGAAAAGGGTTAACTCTCCACAGAAGAAGAGGAAGCTCTCCAGCGAAGAAATCTGAAAGTGTGAGCAAAAGAAGAGAAGAGAAGCAGCAGAGCGAAGAAGAAGAAGGAAGAAGGAAGCAGAAGAAGAAAGAGAAGAGACAGAGAGAGCCTGCGAAAGAGAAGAAAATAGGGAGTGAGAGCAGAAGAGAAAGATTGCCTTGAGCTTCAGAAGAAGACACTGGATTACCATAAGAAAGGCTCCAAAGTGTACAAGAAAAAGCCGAAAGCTATGGTATGCACTTGGAGTGATGAAGAAGAAGACTCAGAGACTAATTCCTCAGGAAAGGAGACTGAAGGAGTATGTCTGATGGCCGACGAGGAAAATGAGGTAATCAATCCCTTTGTGACTTACTCTATTGATGACTGGGAAGATAAGTATGGTGAACTGCTAGATATGTACAATGCCTTAGCTAAAGAACATAGAGTCACCAAATGCAAACTCAATGTGGTTAATGAAGAACAAGAACTCATCAAGACAGAAAATTCCAAACTGATAGCTGAATTAGCTCAAATGGAAAATGTAAGAAATGAGAACAATCTTGTTAAAATGAGCTTGAAAAACTTAGAAAATAGCTTGATGAAACCAATCAACATATTGAAGAAAACCTGAGACAAAATGACTTACTCAGGGAAGGGTATGAAGCTGTTAAAAGGGTCAATGATGAATTGCTGGAAAACAATATATGTCTGTGGAAGGAGTTGGAAGATAAGAAGAAAACCCTTGAGAGGTTTGTTTTGGGAGAGAGTAATTTGAATGCCTTGTTAGGCACCAAAGTAAACTTTAACAGAGAGGGGTTGGGTTTCAACCCAAGTAAGAAGGAAGCATTTGGGGTAAAAATCACTACTTTCTGCACTGAGAAAGGAAAAGAGAAACTAGACATTCCATCCAGTTCCAAAACTACTGAACAACAAAAGAACATCCATAGACAACAGGCTGATTTTGGAAAAAATATCTTCAAGAAATTCAACAAGCCCACGCACCAGAAGCAAGGTGTCTGTCAATTCAACAACTGTGACTCTAATAAAAGAATGGGCTATTTTAATTGAAAGGATGGGTGATAAATCTGAAAAGGGGAGAAGGTTGAAAGGGGGAGTAAAGAGGTTGAAAGGATGGGTGATCTAGTAGCTAGCTAGTGGAAGGAGGGGTTTGGAATGGTTTTTGGTAAAAGATGATGAGTGCTGTGAGTTCAGGCCTGTTCAGGCCTTGAGAGGTCACCATTGCTGCCTTATTGAGAATGTTTTAAGTTGGTGTTTCTTCTTTCACTGAATTTGACTCATGGTGTTGCCATCATCAAAAAGGGGGAGATTGTTGCATCTCTGTAATTTTGATGATGACTAACACTATGAATCAAATTATTTTTATGATAATTATTTTGATGCTCCTTGATGAATGATAAAGATCCTGAATTGTCTAAATATTCTTAGGATCTAATGTTGTTGTCTTGCATGCACATCTATGGATCAAATGCTGTTTCATCATGCTTTTCTGATTTAATGCACCTCTATCATGTTCACCCATGAGCTCATACTTATTTGTCTTGTTTATATGGGTTCTGTGCATTTAGTGCGTTGACGCACTTGGCTGGCTGCGTAGACGCAATAATGTGTCTTTCGCTTGCTGTTTTGTCCACTACGTTGACGTTGTCACTGGATGTGTTGACACATTGGCCTGTTGCCAAGGGCGTGAGCATTTCGTTTAAGCAGTTGAGTCGACGCTGCACGATGGAAGAGTTGACGCCTTGGGCCAATGTCCAAAGGTCTTGTGACCAACAACCAAGCGGATGCGTCGACGCTATCACTGATGCATTGACGCATTGGTGTGTTCTTGTGAAAAGCCCTGCTCTCCATTTGTAACCATTGCGTTAACGCCATCATGCTATGGGGTTGACGCAATGGCTAGCAAGGTTGGTCTAATTATTTTTTATCGTCTGCTGAGCGTTAACGCATTGGCCTTCTGCGTTGATGCATTTGTGTGTTTTGTCAAGGGACCTGTTCTCCATTATATCCATTGCGTTAACGCCTTGGCTTTAGTGCGTTGACGTGGTCTTCAGTCCTTTGTTAAGTCCCGTGCAATCGGTATGAACAAACGTATGACTTGAATATTCATGAAATTAACCGAATGCTCTCTGAAACCTTACAGGGACTAAAAGACAAATTGGAACTTTATTCCAATCAGGTGAGCACGTGATCCGAGGGAATAATCGTCTAACACGTGGCTCGACTCGTCTGGAAGCATCTTCTTCACGCGTGTTTCCCACACCCTCAGTCTCTCGTGAGTCTGGATATATATAAAGGAAGGTTTCTGCCCCTGAAAATGCTGTCGAAGCCACAAGGAAAAGGGTGAGGCCAGAGCGAGAGGAAGGAGAGAAGAAGCCATCCTGATCCATTCGTTGAGCCTACCTGGAAGAGAGAGAGTGATGAAGGAGAGGATGGTTTTCTGCTATGTTTTGTCTATGCTTCTTTAAGAAGCTACATTGTTTCTCCGTTCGATTGTCTTTCAATATTTCCTTATGTTTTCAGTTGTTTGTTCTTAAATTTCGATACTCTGTTTTATCGTTCCATCTAAGTGTAGAGGAAGAGAGGTGAATCCTCTGGGTTGCATTGTGGTTCCCTCTGAATCAGATCAGAGGAAGGGAGGTTGTCTCCGGGGTTGTTGTGTTCAGATAGTGAGGAGGCTATCTGGGTTGTTCCCTCCGGCTGTGGAGGAAGAGAGACAACGTCTCTGATTTACAGTGAGGGTGAGTCACTGCTGGGTTCCCTCTTGTCTAAGAGGAAGGGAGAGTTATCTCCGGGTCAGGTCTTGTGGTGTGAGACCTGGGTGCAAGCTGTGAGTTCAGCGTCTGTAGGGATTTCGATCCCCAAGCTGTGGATCAGCGTGTTGTTGGCAGACTGAGTCTGCGGTTCTTTCTTGTGAAAGGGAAGCCTCACTCGGCCTTGAGTGAGGGGTGGACGTAAGTCTGCAGGTGGCAGACTGAACCATCTAAACCTTTTCTTCTCTGTGGTGTGGTTGAGCGCATCTATTTCCTTTATGCTTCTGTCTGATTTCATGAAGTAAGTGTGATTGTTGTTGATCGAAACCTTGGTCTGACTGCTCGCTTAGTGCTTGTGCATATGTGCTGATGAAATTCTGAGTGATATATGTTCTGCGCTCGTGACCTGCTTTATCTTGGTTGAGGTTTAGGACTATTTTACATATAGTCAGTCTTCCTAGCCCATCTCATCTTCTAAGATCTCCTCGGCTCGGACACATATTTTTTAAACGGTGATCTATTCATCCCCTCCCCTTCTAGCTCACCGTCCTCCTATTCAACAGATGTAACGGCTGGTCGACAGACCGCCACATGAAAATAACGCGCCAGGGAATGTCTGTTACATTCAACCTTATCTCAAAAGAGATAAGATCAATGGGAAGAAGATCAAACAAGTTGGACTCTCGAAGGAAAGTAACGGCCAAGGATGGACGCATTTGAATAAATAACGGCTGCACGACAGACCGTTAGATTCAATGGATAAGCAAGAGGATAAGCTTTAGAACAAAGGCTTCAAACTTTAGGACTCTTCAATAAGTAATGGCCCAAGGTTCATGCGTTATATGGAAGTAACACCCCCAGGGAGGACCGTTATTAACAATGAGGATACAAAAAGGTGCAAAGCTTGCTAAGCTCACCGAATAAAAGGCCACAATAAACCACACCCCAACCAAGGAGAAGACCCAAGAAACAGGCTTCAAACTGATCAAGGAGACTCGATGAAGAGTGAACAACTCGGAGCATCATATGGATAAACAAGGAGATGACCCAACTTATTGGTCATAAAACGGGTGTCAACAGGGCCGTGGTGGACTGGTGAAGACGGTGGGATCCCGAGTCCCGACGTTCTTTTCGACGTGGGTGGCGACGATGTTGGCGTGTTGTGGGTGGGCGTGATGCATGCTACGTGGAGGGGTGGCTTGCTCTTGTAGTCTTGGTCGCTGGCAGGGGGGCCTTGTTCATGTGTGCATGTGGTGTGGGGTTTGTAAAGGGTAGCAAGGAGAATGAGAGGGAGCGGCTGCATGGCGGGCTGGGAGTTCGCCGACGTTCTGGGCATCGACGACCGGTTGGTGGGGTGAGGACGGTGGCTGCGGTGACAGCCCGTCGGCGTCGAGTTCGCCAGGCCTGGAGGGCTGGACGCCTGCAAGGGTCCAATCTAGCAGGGACACGGCGGTCCCATGTTCGCGGCGTTGATAGTGTAAGGTGGCAGCAGGGAGGGGAACGGCGAGGATTAACTGGGAGGAAGGGAGGGCGGCATGGGGACTTACTGTGGGAGACCAAGGAGGGGGTGTGCGGCCAGGGTAAGTGGAGCTGGCCACGGCGGGCGGCCAGTGATGGTTGTGCGCAGGAGGCGAGGCTGGCCACGGTGTGTGACAGATGAAGGGAGGATGTTCGGCCGTGACAGGGGGGGACGCACAGTGCCAGAGGGAACAAAACGACCCACGTTGCAGGGAAACCTTTAGGTTGGAAAAAGAAGTGTTGGCTTTAATAACAGGCTAATGATAGGGAAAAGACTAAAGGGAATACGGTGGCTGTGAGGAGTTCTCTCATGTCAGAATAGATATAGAGATGGGGAGGGTCGGGGGAGAAGACAACACTCAATAATCAAACAAAAGAAGTAAAGGAAGTGGGGCAGCGATGGTGGCTAGTGGGGGCTATGCTCGGTGGACATGGGATAGGAGGGGCATCTCACCCCGGGGGATTCTCACCCATGGGCATTTCCTTCTCAGAGAAGAACAAACAAGGAGGCATCACACCTCAGAGGGAATAGCTTTCCAATATTCTCAAATCAACTTCATCCTTCATAACATAAGATTACAACTCTTATATAGACTCCCCACATGAACAACTTAGTCAAACCTCACCTAACATCCACGACTATTAATATCAAACCTAACCTAACACTTAATCATTTATGACTAACATCACCTATGAGAGAACTTTCGGTGGAAGACTAAAGACACTAAAGTCTTGTACATGATAGTGACATCTTAAAAGAAAATTACACATATAAACTCACTAATGTGACCACTTAAAATAAAACACTCAAAATAGATATAAATTATAAATGCCCTTGTTGCTTGGTGATCCTCGTCACATTGTTAAGCATTCACGTCTCGTGATTCTTTCAAAGTTTCTCCTCAACAATGGTTAATTACACTTCAATTCTCTTGGATAAGAGATCTTCAGTCCACTCCGAATTTGAAAGTCTTCTCTGATCTGCCCGATCGATCTGGTTGGCCAGCGTGATTCCTGTCTGGATTTTATCTCAGTCTTATTCTCCTTTCTAACTTTCAGCTGTGTTCCTTCCGATCCGCTCATTGTCCATGGATTGTGTCCCCGATAAGGTTGGTCGTGTTTCCTTTTCATTCCTTAGTTAGTTCTCTAGACATGTCTCATCTGCGTCATCCAGTCCTGGTCGTTAGTTCGACATCTTTGGGAGAATTCCTGTCGCTTGTTGGTCATGACGGGTGTCTTTTACCTTGATGTCCACTTTTTAGTTCTCACTACTTCATGTCTACTTCATCTCCATTTCAGGTCATTGTCACTGCTTAAATAGGTGCCATTTACAAAAGTTGTTCATTTTTTAAATCCCTAGATTTCCTTATTCTACGATATTAGCCAGTTCTCTGCAGATTTCAAGTTATTTGCATTTTTCCGACGTGCTGCGATGTTCACCTGCGAACCTAGTGTTTTTCAGTGTTCTCTCACTACTTTCTCCCTCTTCTGCTCGTCTTCTCATCTTTCTCCCTTCATGAAAGTTGTTCAATTTTTTGTTATCTATAATTTCCTCTTCTATACCTTTCACTGGTTCTGCACCATTTTCAAGATATTCTCCAATTTCCAAAATCGACTGCGTTAAGCCTAAAAAAATGTTCTTCCATCAGCCTAGCGGTCCTGGGAGGACCGCTAGGTGATGGTCGCGGTCTTCCCAAGACCGCTACCTCCCAAACAGTGCCCATTTTGCCCCGTTTCACCCCCTGAAGCCTTGGATTCCTACAACTCTATTTAAACCTACCCAGTTTGCAGGGCGCGAAGGGGGGCTCTTTCTTGGTTCGGGGTGAAGCCATGCTGCATCTCTGACTCGTTTCTTCGATCCCTGGCCTGAAGAGGGACGTATTGTCTTCGATTTCCATGCTCAAGGGTTGTCTAACTCTCTTTCTACTCTTAGTTATTCTCCTCCCAATTTCATAAATCATCACAAATCTCTATTTTGTACACTCAGTCTGCACTTTTCTCCATATTGGATGCATGATGTGACACAGACTGTGGGAGAATGCATCAAGTGGACGAGTCCCTCGAACCTAAATCGCAAACACAATAGCAAGATTTGAGATTGCCGGAAATCGACGATCCTTTGCACGCACACACTTCCCGTGGTGACTCGGTGATGCCGAGTCGAGGTGATGGAGCAAGACCCTTGTCCGTAGAGGGCCAGCAGGGCTATGCTTTCCCTCCCAAGGGTACGGTGCCCGCAATCAAGGGGCTGGCTTGGTGCCTTGGGGGCACTGGGGCACTCTCTTTCTCAAGCCCACGATGACCGCACGAAAGTTGGATGTTTCGGGGTCGAGCACTCTCTCACCAACCAGCGGAATAGTTTCACAGATATTAAAAGAACAAATACTGGGGGGAGCAAGGGCTGGAGCTTACCCGGTTGGTTCTAAGAAACTAACCCCGTTCGGAGACGAGGGCGAGCGGGGAAGTGTGGGTTCCCCGCACACTGCGTCGACTGAAGCTTCGACCTGTTTAAAAGGTTACATGCACTACGCCTCACGCAGGAGGGGGATCTCGGGGTGGGGGGAAAGGAGTACAAACAAACACTACCTCCACGTAGGGAGGGGCGGTGAGTCGGCCAGGCGGGGAGGGACGTGAAGCAAGGACGTAGCCGAACTGCCTCCTCGAGGTTCTGCCCGCCTGTTCTGCCTGCTGACAGGTACTTGCTGTCGGATTTCCTGAGGGCACTCTGGAACTTAGATACTGACAAAACCAGTGCCAAAACGTTGCTGACTTGTCCAGGATGTGGCCTGAATTTTTTCGGGTCGTCGGGGTGTCGCTGTTGGCTGTGGTGCAGGCTGGACCCGTGCTGCTTGGTTCTGGTTCGGGCCGAGTCCAGATGGTTACAGTAGGTTGGCGACATTACCACGGTCACTCCCCTGATCCGATTGAGGCGGGGCCAGGACGGTCGCGAGCGTGGCCGAGTCTTCTTTGTTAAGCAACAAAGAATGGCTCCAGACAAGGTCGGGGTCGAGAGATATGTCCAGAAGAGTGGGAGTGGGTCTGGACGGATCCCGACTGACCTGATCTGCGACCCTGTAGTAGAAAAATCAGAACGAGCTGCTCCGGGCTTCAATTGGTGCCCCGCTAGATGCGTTGGACAGGCGATTGGTGGAACTCAGCTCCGGCCAAGTGGCACGCCAAGGGGAGCTCCGGTGTGGTCTTCGTGGCTTCTGAATAGTGGCTCTGGTTCCTGCTCGGGTCCCAGTTGCGCAGTCGGACGAAAATGAGCCTCCATGGGAGCTCCGAACTCGGATAGGGGCAAGACCACCTCGCCTGCGAAGCTAGCTGGGAGACCTTTCCGTCGATGTATGGCACACCTCCAGGAAGGACGGGACGTGGGCGAACCTGGCGCTGCAACAGGAGGATGGCTCTGATGTTCTGCAACTACACACTGGTATATATAAAATAGGGTGGAGGAAGTGGGTTCTTGGTGGTGGGATAGGGGTTTTGGGAGGGGAGGCTGTTGCAGGTGGTGGCCTGATGTTCTAGAGGGGGAGGGGTGATGGAGGGTCGGGTGGTAGTAGAGGGAGAGATGGAGTGGGGGCGTGGGGGGTCTTGGGGGAGTTAGAGGGAGCCAAGGGAGAGGGGGGGTCGCACAAGGGATAGGGGGGGTGAATGGGGTGGGGTTCGCACCCAGGTGGGGGAGGGGGATTCAAATCCCCCAGGGGATGTGAAGGGGTGTGTGGGGAAGAGGGAGGGGCTCTTGGGGGTGATGGAAGGGTGCTAGGGAAGTGGAAGGGTTGCCTTGGAATACGAAGGGTTGCTTGGGTAGTGGTGAGAGTGAATGCGGGTTTATGAGCCTTGGGAGGTGAAGGGTTGTATTTAATGGGGTGGGGTGATGTGGCAAGGAGGGAGGAGAGAGAGGGGGGGCGAAATTGGGAGAGAGAAAGGGGAGGAGAGAGAGTGGGGTTCGCCCCCTTCAAGAGAGAGAGAGAGAGAGAGAGAGAGAGCTCACAAGTATTCTTTGGACTTAAACTCAAATTTTCATTAGTACTTCAAAAGGGGGGGTTGGGGTCCTATTTATAGGGAACCCAAAATTTACAAAAAGTCCCTGACAATTGGACTATTGACACAAAACCAAAGGGGAAGGGTCGCAGGTGGGCCAAGCCCAAACAATTGGGCCCAAAACCCACATGATGACCACAAGACTTAGGAAAATAACTACATAACCTAGGTACTGGACTCGAATAAAAGATAAGTTACATCAAAAGGACTCAAATAGAAAGCAAGAAATACATCAAAGTGACATGTCAAAGAGATGTGAGGGCCTACTTGACATGGAGCTCAAGCCTATCCCTCGTCGAAAGGAAGGGAAGTCTCGAGCCAGAGGGAATCATGGGCGATGTCCCCATCATTTCCCCCGGGCCGCGAAGAGCTCGAGATACTGCTCCAATAGGTCGAGATCCAGCTGCTGAAGATCCTCCCCCGACTCACCCAGACATAAGCCGAAGGTGGCCGTCCCTTCCACCTAACCAGATATCGCTCATACGCCTTGCTCCGAGTAGTAGTGATCTGTTCATCTAATATCTGCTCCACTTGCTCACGCTGGTTCTTTGGGCTGGGTGGAACTCTCATAGGGGTAGGGACTCTCTCAAGGGATGGAACATGCTGGATGTCCTCACTGGGTGTCACCGTGGGACCGTCGTTTGGCACCAAGTCAGCCATGTTGAAAGTGGGACTTACCTCGTACTCCTCAGGGAGGTCTAACACATAAGCATTAGTGCCAACATGTCTCAACACCTGGAAGGGGCCTGCTCCATGAGACCTCAATTTGAGACATTTTTAGGGAATAGTCTCTCAGTCCTCACCATCACAAAATCACCGACATGGATTTCTTGGTGGCGGCGGTTGGAATCGGCCAATTTCTTGAAAGCCTCATTGGTCTTGTCGATGTGTTTGCGAGTGTTGCCATGCAGAGTCATGAATGATCCTCCTGAGATGACGGTGGGGCTCGGACAACTGAAAGTGATCCTAGCATGCTGTGATTCTTTTTCATGGACTTTGGAGAGTGGGGGATCAGGGCTCCTAAATGAAACTCTACAAAACATGATTCCTTTAAACAAGGTGGGATCAATAGAACCTCTAACAAAGGTTGGATGTCCTAGAGTGTTTTTAATGCATGTGGTGACCTGACTCTCTTGGAGGGATAAGGGAGGGTCCATGTACCAAAATGTTGTATCCCTTAGTGATTCTATATGCAGGAAAGCATGATACCACCCTTGGGAAGCTTTAGGATTGTTGATTTGGGCAAGACTTTTGATGCTTCTAAGGGTTGGGGAGGAGGGTTGTGGATCGATGGGCCCCCAGAATGATGGGTCAAAAGGATCCAGATAGGTCGAGGGGTGGGTGAGGTGGAGGTGAGCATGAATTCCAGAGGTGGCCCTGAGGTCCCTGGTATACCTGGGGTAGTGGAAATAATGAACCCGGTGGGGTCTAAAGCCATGTCCCTTGCAAAGGGGTGAGGGGTAGGGAAAGGTGTAGGAGGACAAGGGGGTGGGTTGGTAATGAGGGGCAAGTGGGAAGGGATCATGTGGATCTTGGGTTGTGGGGCTTGGGGTTTCCTCCCGACCTTGAGCTCTCCTAATTATACTCCCCCTAAGGCAATCTAGGCATCCATCTCCTAGTAGGGGTAGCACCAAGGTTGGCTCTCTAGCTATAGTACTCTTTCCTTGAGGTGGGTGGGGGTCAAGGGGATGGCCTTGACGAGAGTCGTCGGGCTTGGGTAGAAACAATAGGAGCTTACACATGCAAGGGCCCTTGGTGTAGATGGAAATTATGGTCCCGATAGAAGGGTGTGATACACTAAGGTACCCAATGTCGTTTTCTCCTAAGGTCAGCAAGTTTGTCACCTCTATTTGCCTCAGTATTCCCTCGATCAAGTTCCTTAGGGTTTCTACAGAGCAGATCGAATGGTAGGATGTGCGGAATGGTGGGGTGGGCACAATTGGGTTGTGGTTATTCATGGAGGGGTGCATGACGTGAAGGAAGAGGTTTTGATCCAGCCACTCAACGAGGGGTTCCCCAAGTATCACAATACCTATGGAAGGATGGGTGGGGCGATGTGGCTGGTCATCCTGTAAAACCCGGAGGAAGATGCACCTAGTTAAGTTCAACGGGGTCTCGTGGGGTAGGGATGAATTCTCTTGACTACTCTCCAGACATTGGGCCTCATACTCTTCTTCCCAGTCTAGAGCGGCCTCATGAACCTCAACATTTTCCTCAATCTCCCCTTGTGAAGGGGTCCTTTCTTCCTCAATGAGCAAACTAGGCAACCCTCGTGACGGGCATTGGCGGGCAAAGTGGCCATAGCCTTTGCACTGAAAACAAGTTTGTTGGCTATCCAGGATCGTCCCACCCGTTCTAGGACCCTTGGGGCCCTCCTCTCTTTGGGGAAGTGGGTTGTTTGGGGTGACTCTAGTAGGAGTGATGATGGGCGGGTGGCTATAGGGCCGGGCCGGGGTACTCCCACTAGGGGTAGGAGTCTTCAAGAGGGGAGGAAGGTTAGGTCGAGGACTCATAACCTTGGGGTCAACCGGTCGGGGTGAGGTGAATTTAGGATTTCTAGAGAACCTTTCAGTATCCCGGGCTATTTGATAAGCCAACTCAAGGGAATCTACATCCCTCATAAAGAGCTCTCTCTTGATGTGTGGTTGGAGGCCATTCCTGAATCGGGATAGGGTGACGGCCAATTCTTCATAGACTCCACACTTTAGAAGGTAGGAGTCAAACATTTCAATGTATTCGACCACGGTTTTTCCCTCTTGGGTGAGGCTTTGCCATTCATCTAGGAGAGTTTGGGTGTAGGAGTTGGGGAGGTACTTGACTCTGAGTTGGTCTTTCATGTCTTTCCAGGTGTGAATGGGCTCCTCTTGCCTAATCCTCCTTCGACTCTCAACACTTAACCAGTAGTTCTTGGCTAGTTTGGTGAGGAGCATTTTTGTCAACCTAACTCTCCTATGTTCTATCATAGGGTACCAATCAAAGTATTGGTCCATGGCACTCTCCCATTCTAAGTAGGCATTTGGGTTATGGGACCCATCAAAGTTTGGGGCTTCGACCCTAATCATCTTTAAAAGGTAATCATCTGGGTCCTCTCGTGGTCGCCTCTTAATGTGCCGAGGTTGGCGGGGCCTCTCATACTCACGGTAATGGTCATTCTCCAAGCCCTCCCTATCAAATTCAGCTCGTGGAGGGGGAGCTCTTTGGACGTGGTTCCTAGGTGGGGTCCTGGCTTCTTCAAATTTAGTGATTCGGGTGGAAAGGCCATCTACCCGATCGATGAGGTTGTTGATGGTAGCTTCGAGTCGGTCCATGGGAACTTGGGGTGTCTCCCTAGGGGTATCTTGGTCACCTTGGGAATTGGAATTCATAGGGGGAGCCGTGGTTGAGGGGTCGGCCCGATACAAGGCACCACTACGGGTAGACATGCACAATGGGGAGATGACCGACACACGGATGATGACTATGCAATGGCCCTAGGACCTAGGCTTGTAGAGACAAGTCTAAGACTTGCTCTGATGCCAAATTTATGTGACACCGACTGTGGGAGAATGCAGCAAGTGGACGAGTCCCTCGGACATATATTGCACATACAATCGCAAGATTTGAGATTGCCGGAAATCGTCGATCATTTGTGCGCACACGCTTCCCGTGGTGACTCGGTGATGCCGAGTCGAGGTGATGGAGCAAGACCCCTGCTGGTAGAGGGCCAGCAGGGCTATGGTTTCCCTCCCAAGGGTATGGTGCCCGCAATCAAGGGGCTGGCTTGGTGCCTTGGGGGCACTCTCTTTCTCAAGCCCACGATGACCGCACGAAAGCTGGATGTTTCGGGGTCGAGCACTCTCTCACCAACCAGCGGAATAGTTTCACAGATATTAAAAGAACAAATACTGGGCGGAGCAAGGACTGGAGCTTACCCGGTTGGTTCGAAGAAACCAACCCCGTTCGGAGACGAGGACGAGCGGGGAAGTGTGGGTTCCACGCACACTACGTCGACTGAAGCTTCGACCTGTTTAAAAGGTTACATGCACTACACCTCACACAGGAGGGGGATCTCGGGGTGGGGGGAAAGGAGTACAAACAAACACTACCTCCACGCAGGGAGGGGCGGTGAGCTGGCCAGGCGAGGAGGGACGTGAAGCAAGGACGTAGTTGAACTACCTCCTTGAGGTTCTGCCCGCTTGTTCTGCCTGCTGACAGGTACTTTCTGTCGGATTTCCTGAGGGCACTCCGGAACTTAGATACTGATGAAACCAGTGCCAAAACGTTGCTGACTGGTCCAGGATGTGGCCTGAATTTTTTCGGGTCGTCGGGGTGTCGCTGTTGGCTGTGGTGGAGGCTGGACCTGTGCTGCTTGGTTCTGGTTCGGGCTTAGTCCAGATGGTTGCAGTAGGTTGGCGACGTTACCACGGTCGCTTCCGTTATCCGATTGAGGCAGGGCCAGAACGGTCGCGAGCGTGGCCGAGTCTTCTTCATTCAGCAACAAAGAATGGCTCCAGACGAGGTCGGGGTCGAGAGATATGTCCAGAAGAGTGGGAGTGGGTCTGGACGGATCCCGACTGACCTGATCTGCGACCCTGTAGTAGAAAAATCGGAACGAGCTGCTCCGAGCTTCAATTGGTGCCCCGTTGGATGCGTTGGACAGGCGACTGGTGGAACTCAGCTCCGGCCGAGTGGCGCGCCAATGGGACCTCTGGTGTGGTCTTCGTGGCTTTTGAACAGCGGTGCTGGTTCCAGCTCGGGTCCCAGTTGCGCAGTCGGACTAAAATGAGCCTCCACGGGAGCTCCGAACTCGGATAGGGGCGAGACCACCTCGCCTGCGAAGCTAGCTGGGAGACCTTTCCGTCGATGTATCACACACCTCCAGGAACGCCGGGACGTGGGTGAACCTGGCGCTGCAACAGGAGGATGGCTCTAATGTTCGGCAACTGCACACTGGTATATAGAAAATAGGGTGGAGGAAGTGGGTTCTTGGTGGTGGGATAGGGGTTTTGGGAGGGGAGGCTGTTGCAGGTGGTGGTCTGATGTTCTAGAGGGGGAGGGGCGATGGAAGGTGGGGTGGTAGTAGGGGGAGAGATGGAGTGGGGGCGTAGGGGGTCTTGGGGGGGTTAGAGGGAGCCAAGGGAGAGGTGGGGGTCGCACAAGGGATAGGGGGGTTGAATGGGGTGGGGTGCTCACCCAGGTGGGGGAGGGGGATTCAAATCCCCTAGGGGATGTGAAGGGGTGTGTGGGGAAGAGGGAGGGGTGCTTGGGAAGAGGGAGGGGTGCTTGGGAAGAGGGAAGGGTGCTTGGGGGAGAGGGAAGGGTGCTAGGGAAGTGGAAGGGTTGCCTTGAAATACGAAGGGTTGCTTGGGTAGTGGTAAGAGTGAATGGTGGTTTATGAGCCTTGGGAGGTGAAGGGTTGTATTTATTGGGGTGGGGTGATGTGGCAAGGAGGGAGGAGAGAGAGGGGGGGCGAAATTAGGAGAGAGAAAGGGGAGGAGAGAGAGTGGGGTTCGCCCCCTTCAAGAGAGAGAGAGAGAGAGAGAGAGAGAGAGAGAGAGAGAGAGAGAGCTCACAAGTATTCTTTGGACTTAAACTCAAATTTTCATTAGTACTTCAAAAGGGGGGGTTGGGGTCCTATTTATAGGGAACCCAAAATTTACAAAAAGTCCCTGACAATTGGACTATTGAAACAAAACCAAAGGGGAAGGGGCGCAGGTAGGGCAAGCCCAAACAATTGGGCCCAAAACCCACATGATGACCACAAGACTTAGGAAAATAACTACATAACTGATGTGACACCACCTTGGGGTGATAGTCACAAGACCGAATGCCCTTGGACCTATAATTGCAAGCAAACAACTTGGACGATGAAGTTACTCGGGCGAGCTCACTCGCTTAGCGGACACTATTGCCCGTGGGTAAATTGGCAATGGTGGGGAGGGTCCAAAGTGGGACCTTGACGTTCCGAGGCTAGGCTTCACTTTGGCTGACCCCCTAAGGGGCTGGGATACCCAATTTAGTGGGCGGTCAGCATGCCCAAGGCATGGGTTGTAGGGTCGCTCTTACCTCACTCTACGGTGGCCACTCAATTGAAGGGAAATTTGGATCAAGCACTCACTTACCGTCCGACGGAGCTAAAGACAATACTAAATAAGCATGAATAAACCAGCAAGGGAAGTGTCCCGGAGCTCACCTGATCGGTGTGAGAACACCGATCCCGGCCGAAAGACGAGGGCGAGCGGCGAGGCGTGGATACGCACCCGCACGCCGCGCCGATGCCGCTTGACCCTGTTTAAGTGATTACAACACTACGCCTCTCGCAGGAGGGGGATCATGGGATGGGGGTTAACTATTAATACATCCAAAACTACCTCCATGCTGGGAGGGGCCTTCAGCCGGCCAAGCGGGGAGGGGTGAGGCCGAACTAAATACGAACTAGGATGCCGATGTCGATTCAGTCCGCTGCCTGTGCTTCCGGACTGACTGATGGTTATCACAGTGCTGTGGCCACTCCATAATTTTTTTGTTGATGAAACCACTTGGAGATTTCTCGTAGATGGGCCAGGATGACGCCTGAATTTTGGTAATTTCATCGGGCACCGGCGCTGGTCGGAGTAGGAGCTTGAACAGGGGAGCTGGTTGACAGTTCTGACTGCTTCAGGAACTCAGCAGCAGGAAGCAGAGGATGCCACGACCGCTCCTAAACTCAGAATGAGGCGCCGCCAAAGTCAACAAAACCGTATGTGAGTCCTCTTTGAAACAAGATTGACAGGGATGCCGTTCGTTGTCGGAGAAGACCGGTAGGCTCAGAACACTGAGGAGGGGTCGGTGTAGACTGAGTAGAGGCAGAACCGCGCACCCGGGAAATAAAAATAATAACTCTCAGGTCTGGTCGCCAAACTGGGCTCTGCTTCTTGGGGATGATAGAAGACTCGTAGTAGAAGATTTTTGTAGAATAACCCTTGATCAGATTCCCAACAGGTACGTCGTAGTCGAGCTTCCACGCCGGCTCTGGTTTCCTGCCAGGGAGGCTTTGCGCAGTCGAGGAAGAAAGGGCCTCCCGATCAGCACGGTGCTCGGATGAGGATGAAACCACCTCGCTTGGAGAGGTCTCTGGACGACCTTTCTAGAGTTATATGCCTTGCCATCAGAAGAGTCAAGGAAATTCCAGAGATGACGCAGCTTCTAGGACCAAACTTGCTGCCTGCGACCTGCAAATGAAGTTGCTACCTTGTAGTGGCAAATGGTGGTGGAATGAGGTGGAGGGAAGGGGAGGGCGACCTGACCTAGGGGAGAGGGGGTTTGGGCGACCAAGGGCTATGGAGGGAAGGAAATTTTCAAATTCAAATGGCCTTGGGAGGTGGAGGGTGGCATGGGGGAGAGGGAAAAGTGTTTGGGAAAGTGGGTAGGGTAGTTGGGGGTTGGAGGGTGGCCTAGTGATTGGTGGGTTCTATCTTTGGGGTTGGGGGGACTTGAATGAGGGTATGGGGAAGGGGGAATATTAATGAAGAGTGAATGGGAGGAGAGAGAAGAAATTTCAAAATTTGGGGGTAGGGAAGAGAGAGAGAGAGAGGGGGGACCCCTTAGAGAGAGAGAGAGAGAGAGAGAGAGGGGGGGGAATCCACCCCTTAGAGAGAGAGAGGGAGAGAGAGATGGAGAATCCACTCCAATTGCACTAGAACACTCAATTTTTGATTGACCAAAAGATTACATATGAGGGAGTGGGGTGGCCTATTTATAGGCACTCATATTTTCCTAGGACTAAAATGACCATGACTAAACAACTAATGACCAAAGTAGTCCAAGGGAGGGTGCCCCTGGGCCAAGCCCACTAGTTGGGCCCAAATGACTATCAAACTGACCCATTAACCTAGTAACTGACTCAAATAAAGAAAGATTACACATCTATAACTCAAATAAGATGAAAATTACATGCTACTACTCAAAATTAAATGATAGAGATGATGATGCACCGATGGCAAGCAACCAGAGTCTCGAAAAAGATGGAGTGACTGGGGATGTCCCCATCATACCCCCGGGGTGGGGAGAACTCGACCCCGTCGAGTGTGGTTCCTTCGGGGTAGTAGTACATGAAAGTAGATCCGGGTGCAGAGCGTCTTCCCAACTCAACCCTGCCTCCGTAGCCGAGGGATGGCTCTTCCACTTCTCAGGATAGCGCGGGCACACCCTCTTCCTGGCGATGGTACCTTGCTTATCTAGTATTGCCTCCATGTGCTCATGTCGAGCTCTCTGGCTGATATGTGGAGGCTCTCCGGTGGTGTCACTCACAAAGGTAAGTGTAGGCTCAAGATGCTTACTAGGTTCCACCGCGGGGCCCTTATAGGGTGCTAAATCTGCCACACGAAAAGTTGGGTGTGTCCCAGAATCCTTTGGTAAGTTCAGACCAAAAGCATGTTTGCCAACGCCACTCAGAACTCAGGAAGGTCCAAGTCCTTGTGCCCTCGGTTTGGAGATAGCCCTAGGGTAGAGCTACTCCAATGTCACCATTACCAAGCTGCCTACTTGGAATCCCAAGTGCCACTTACAAGCTATTGCCCGCTTTTTGTGATCCTCACCGCTCGTTGCTAGATGCTTGCGAGAATGCGTATGCCATGTACTATGATGCGATGATGGTGTGAAAAGTATGGTGTGCAAAGGTGGACCGGGGCAGCCAAATGTAGACCGATCACACTTTGATGCCATGAAGACTATGACAGACTTAGGAGGGCCGGGACATCCATAGATGAACCTTTTATGCATGGGTGTGACAAATGTCTGGGGACCCGGACATCCATGTATGCTCCTCTCATGCTTAAGACTCATGATGAATGAAGGTGGGCCAATACATCTGAATACGGTCCACTTATGCTTCCTACTTGACATGTGGGTGATGTGAATGAATGTACCCGACTTATGAATCATGCCAAATGGTGTGGTAAGCCTAGACACATGCATGTTTATCCCAAAGGTGTCTTCCATGTGCATAGATGTGGGACGACTTTTGAACTTCCATGTGAATGGGTCGAATGGATCTAGGAAGGTGGTTATGGGGTGGGGCATTTCATCAATCCCAAGGTGTTTGTTGCCTAAGGTCAAGGCTCTCATGGTGTTACCCGGTTCTAGGAAGGGAGGAGTTTGGGTCAACATGGGTGATATGGGTAGGGTGAGGTGGGTGGTGAATAGGGGAAGTGGGTTACATGGAGATCTAGGCTCCCTTAGGAAGGGGTTAAAGGGATCATGGTAAGGGTCACCTAGTTAGGGGTACTCCATGTTATCAAGGTCCTCAAATGGTGAGTCATCCTCCTCCAAAATAATTGGGCCAAGGTTGCTAATGGGTTGGCCAATCAAAGCACTTGGGATCTCAATGGTTGGGGAGTAGACTATGATGGGTTCCTCCTCCATGGGAAGAAAGAGTATGATCTCACTCGTAAATTGGTCATTAGTGTAGATGGAAGTGATGGAGCCAACGGCGGGGTAAGCTAGGCTAATGGTGCTAGGCTCCGACGGCCTCATGGCTAGCATATCGGTCAAGTGGACTTGCCAATGTCGGTAGGCCACTAAGTCTCCCAAATCTTCCACACAATAGGAGGTTTGATAAGTGACATGAGGCTGAGTGGGAATGATTTGGGATTGATGTCCCATGGGTAGGTGGCTTGGTTGTGAACTACGAATGGTGAGGCCTCGCTTGAGCCATTGGAGTACGGACTCATCTATTGTGACGGTGTCATGGGGAAGGGTGTGTAGCTCTTGAGGAGCTAGGCTTGGAGTGGTGGGTGAGTTGTGTGGCCCTTGAATTTCCTCTATTTTGGGAGGTGGATCCGGATTGGTATCCCTCTCCACTTGGGTGGGTGTGTGGGTTGCAACTCCTAAGGACAATGGGGTAGGAAGGTCTATGGTGGGTGGGTTGGTGATAGTCGATGCATGGCGCACCCGAGGAGGTGAGCAAGGTCGGACGTGGGTTGGAATTGGGAGTGGAAGTAGTGGAGGCCTAAATTGGGGTAGGATTGGGGTGGGAAGTGGAAGGTGGGTTGGGTGAGGAGATTTGGGTTGATTGATTTTGGGAGATGTGTCCCTTTTTGGGGACGATGGTGAGGTTGCGGTGGTGGCCAAGGGGGCTTGTGGGGTGCGGGTTTGGTGAGGGGATTTGGGTTTGGGGGTGGTGGCCATTATGGGCCTAGGTGGAGGGGTGGACATGGGGTCCAATTGGGTATGTGGACATATGGTTGTGGTGAGGTCTTGGATGTAGGATGTAGATGTTGTGGTTGGAGTAGGAGAGGTGGGAAATGGTGGGGAATGAGTGATTAGGGTCTTCGGTGTGTGGGTTAGCCTAATTTAAAACTACTGTATGTTCTAAAGTGGAATTTAGGCAAACATCAGTTAAGCTAAATGAAGAGTGCTAAGCAAAGGGTCGACACATGAAAGCCATTCACCATATCTTATATCGAAAGCTAGACATAAGTATGAGCGATATAATCAATGAAGCTAAGCAAAGGATACCAGCACACACAGTTCACAAGCAATCACACAAACACAATGCACACACGATTTTTAGGTTGTTCGGTCAACGACCTACGTCCACCCCACACTCAACCCAGTATGGCTTCCTGCTGCGCAGCACAGCTTGCGTCCGCTGGGCTTTACAGCTTGGCCAAACAATCCGCTGATACACAGCTTCGCTGGGCACTACAGCTTGCCGACCAGAGGATCTGATCCTCTGCAACCGCTGGGAAAATACAGCTTAACCCGTCCAGTGGAGACTACCACTGCAAGACCGCTGACACACAGCTTGAAGAAACAGTATTCGGAAATGAAAGACAGAATCAAAATGAAAACAGAAAAACTCAAAAGCAATATAGCTCTAAGAGCAAGGCTCAGCTCTGGTTTTGAACCACGAGATTGAGATACAAGCTCACTCTCAATCTCACTCTCAATCAGCTCTCTCTCAGCTCATCTCTCTCGATCTCTTCTTCTCTCGTTTTCTTCTTCTCTATTTCTTTTCTTCTTCTTCTCTGTATCTTCTTCTTCTCTCTTTTCTCTCTTTGGATCGAAGGCTCACTGCTGCTGAGTGTATAGACTTTCTCTTCTTCTCCTTCGACCAGTCTTCTTCTGTGGAAGAAGGCTTGTTTTTATAGCAGCAACAGCAGCAGGCGTGTGCTCTCCACGTTTCCCACCCAGCAATTTGGACCACGTGGCAGCATCCAATCGAGTGTCAGTACACGTGTCCTCATCTGGATACCTTGTCCTTCTCAGATCACGAGCAAGGTACCTCGGATCACGTGCCCCTCATTAGCTTCTGCATTCACTGTCAAACAGACAAGTGTGTGTTCAGTTTAAGTGTAAACGTTGTACAGGCTTTGCAAACACGAATGCAGTGTATAGAGTTAATCAACGTAAAGGCTTCAAAGAAGGAAAGCAGTGTATAGACTTAATACACGTAAAGGCTTTATGCGAAGGAAAAACCAGTGTATAGAGTTAATGCATGTAAAGGCTTCATGCGAAGGAAAGCAATGTATATACTTGAGGAGTTGACGCTGCATGAAGCACTGAGTTGATGCTGCATGAAACACTGAGTTGACGCTGCATGAAGCATGGAGTTGACGCTGCATGAAGCATGGACAGTGTACAGACTTTACCCACTGTATGGACTTCATGTGATGCAAACGAATGTGAAGACTTCAGTGTATAGACTTTAGAAGACGAGTGCAATGTATAGACTCCATGAGACTCTAGGGCAGACAGACGATGTATAGAGTTCTCAGTTCAGCCGTCAGTGTATAGACTTGAAAGTCTTGAAGCCAATGTATAGACTTGAAAAGCTCAAGGGTTGTACAGACTTCGAAGACAAGGGCCGATGTATAGACTTGCCAAACAGTCCAGTGTATATACTTTATGCAAGGAGGCCAATGTGTAGACTTGAAAAGCTGAGGCTAGTGTACAGGCTTGCCACCGACCAGTGTGTGAACTTGCTCAGCCTGAGGCACAGTATGGACTTCAACTCTGCATATCGAATGTATGGACTTCAAGTATGAAGACCATTGAATAGACTTTGGATTCGAAGACAATGTGCAGACTTTGAGTTTGAAGACCAATGTCCAGACTTCAAGTAACACTGTGGATGTATAGACTTTGGGGACATGAAGCGATGTACAGACTTAATGTGTAGCTGAAGCCTTGAACGTAGCAATATGTTGGAGTGTATAGACTTCATGCTTCAGAATCGAATGTTCAGACTTCGCTAAGAAACGTAGGGAAAGTCCCCAGTGTATAGACTTTGCCTTGAGCGAAAGGTAAGTGATGAATGTATAGACTTTCACGATGTGTAGACTTGAATATGTGAAAGCTACAGTGAAAGAGTGTATACACTTGACCAGATCAAGGGCAATTCGGATGTACAGACTCTGAGGTTCAAAGCCAACGGCTGTACAGACTTAGAATATTAAGACTGATGTGCAGACTTCATGCGTTGACGCTGTACACACTAAGCGAGTTGACGCTGTACACACATCCAATGAAGTGCGTTGACGCTGTAACATGAGCCAGTGAGATGCGTTGACGCTGTACACACTTAACCAATTCAAATGAAATGTAGTGTATGGACTTTATCTGAAATGGACGATGTATAGACTCAATCGATATGAGAGTTTCCAGTGTATAGACTCAGTCTAAACAAGTCTGCTGAAGGAGTCGACCCATCCTCTGATGTGTCGGCCCATGACAGTGAGAAATGCAGACAGCAGTGTATTAAATGCAAAGAACACATAGTCAATCTGATAGAGCAATTTCATCAAATCAAAAGCAGTTGCCAATCAATCAAAACAATGGTGTTGCCAATGAAATAAAGCAAGTGTCAACATCATCAACATAGAGGGGTCACAACAATGGCCACTCCAGAATTTTGTTGTTGACGAAACCACTTGGACATTTCTCGTAGCTGGGCTGGAATGACGCATGAATTTTGGTAATTTCGTCGGGCACCGGCGCTGGTCGGAGTAGAAGCTTGAACAGGGGAACTGGTTGACAGTTCTGATTGCTTCAGGAACTCAGTAGCAGGAAGTAGAGGATGCCACGACCGCTCCTGAACTCAGAATGAGGTACCGCCAAAGTCGACGGAACCTTATGTAAGTCCTCTTTGAAACAAGATTGACGGGGATGCCGTTCGTTGTCGGAGAAGACCGGTAGGCTCGGAACACTGAGGAGGGGTCGGTGCAGACTGAGTGGAGGCAGAACCGCGCTCCCGGGGAATAAAAATGATAACTCTCAGGTCCGGTCGCCAAACTAGGCTCTGCTTCATGGGGATGATAGAAGACTCGTAGTAGAAGATTTTTGTTGAAGAACTCTTGATCAGATTCCCAACAGGTTCATCGTAGTCGAGCTTGCACTCCGGCTCTGGTTTCCTACCAGGGAGGCTTTGCGCAGTCGAGGAATAAAGGGCCTCCCGATCAGCACGGTGCTCGGATGAGGACGAAACCACCTCGCTTGGAAAGCTCTCTGGACGAACTTTCCAGAGATATATGCCTTGCCACCAGAAGAGTCAAGGAAATGTCGGAGATGATGCAGCTTCTAGGACCAAACTTGCTGCCTGCGACCTGCAAATGAAGTTGCTACCTTGTAGTGGCAAATGGTGGTGGAATGAGGTGGAGGGACGGGGAGGGCGACCTGACCTAGGGGAGAGGGGGTTTGGGCAACCAAGGGCTATGGAGGGAAGGAAATTTTCAAATTCAAATGGCCTTGGGCGGTGGAGGGTGGCATGGGGGAGAGGGAAAAGTGTTTGGGAAAGTGCGTAGGGTAGTTGGGGGTTGGAGGGTGGCCTAGTGATTGGTGGGTTCTATCTTGGGGGTTGGGGGGACTTGAAGGAGGGTATGGGGAAGGGGGGAATATTAATGAAGAGTGAATGGGAGGAGAGAGAAAAAATTTTGAAATTTGGGGGTAGGGAAGAGAGAGAGAGAGAGAGGGGGGACCCCTTAGAGAGAGAGAGAGTGAGAGAGAGGGGAATCCACCCCTTAGAGAGAGAGAGGGAGAGAGAGATGGAGAATCCACTCCAATTGCACTAGAACACTCAATTTTTGATTGACCAAAAGATTACATATGATGGAGTGGGGTGGTCTATTTATAGGCACTCATATTTTCCTAGGACTAAAATGACCATGACTAAACAACTAATGACCAAAGTAGTCCAAGGGAGGGTGCCCCTGGGCCAAGCCCACTAGTTGGGCCCAAATGACTATCAAACTGACCCATTAACCTAGTAACTGACTCAAATAAAGAAAGATTACACATCTATGACTCAAATAAGATGAAAATTACATGCTACTACTCAAAATTAAATGATAGAGATGATGATGCACCGATGGCGAGCAACCGGAGTCTCAAAAAAGATGGAGTGACTGGGGATGTCCCCATCAATAACCTAGGTACTAGACTCGAATAAAAGACAAATTACATCAAAAGGACTCAAATAGAAAGCAAGAAATACATCAAAGTGACCTGTCAAAGAGACGTGAGGGCCTACTTGAGATGGAGCTCAAGCCTATCCCTCGTTGAAAGGAAGGGAAGTCCCGAGCCAGAGGGAATCATGGGTGATGTCCCCATCAATGCACGTTTCCCGCAATTGTGCTACGTGATTTCTCTATATCTTTGTCTTATTCTCATCACAACACACGCCTATTATTTCTACCCTTCCACAGGGGTTAAAAATCTCCCCCCGGTACGTTCTCCCTTAATTTTTAGCTCTATTTTACCACTACGGGATTGATGTTACACTTCATATTCAAATGAGTTGTGCACTTGTATTTTGACTTTATTTTGTAGGAGAGCATGAATAGAACGTGAGACCCTCTTCCTCTAGTCGGCTGGAAGGAGAGGAGGTTGATCTCAAATGATTCCCCGCAGCCCGTTATCAAGCGCGATGAAGTCTTCATCCTTTTCCAAGGTACACGACACCATTTCTATCTTGTTTCTCCATCCTCTTGGCATTGTTAATCCTTGGTGGCGATCACGGTCAGTATTTCTCATCTTTCATCGCCCCTTTATTCATACTTTCATGCCTTTCATGCTATTATGATATTTGCATAGTTAGGGGCGGGGTAGAGATAAAAAAAACATCAACACGCGAGTGCTGTCCCACCGTGTTGTGGTGTAGTCGTGCCCCACCGTGTTATTTAGTCCCGCTCACGCTTATTATTTGTTCATGTGATGTCTTGCATATGTTGTTCATGTGATTTCATCCTTCGTTATGTTATGTTGTGCTATCTTTCGTTAATTTGGTAATTATATTGTGTTATGTTATCTTCATTCTTATCTTGTTCTGTTAATGAAAAATCTAAAAAATGCCTTTTTGCTTAGCAGGTATATCATGTATGGCTCCCTATCCCTTCTCATTATTGCATTACTATATGTTATCTACATTATTATAGCCTCTCAAGGACCGGCTGGTTGTCCGTGTGTTCCGGGATCTGATGTTCCCCTTTAACAAAAATAATGATGATCTAGAAGCATACGGTTAATCGTTGGTTAACCCGTTAGTTTTAGTCGGGTAGGGGGACGATGGACTCTGTCTCGCACGCCGTGGTTGCAAGAAGACCCTTGATCCCATCTTGCTTAGTCTAGCAATATTATTCTTGAGTACTTTCTATTTTATTCTTTCTTTGCATTCATTTTGATGATTTCATTATTTTAGCCCAGCATGCATCATGTCATTTTTGAGCACTCGCGTCTCGTGATTCTTTCATGATTTCTCCTCAGCAATGGTTGATTGCACTTCAGTTCTCTAGGACAAGAGATTCTCATTCCACTCTGAGTTTGAACGTCTTCTCTGATCTGCCCGCTTGCTCTGGTTGGCCAGCGTGATTCCTGTCTGGATTTTATCTCAGTTTTACTTTCCTTTTCTAGCTTTTCAGCTATGTTTTTTCTGATCCCCTCATTGTCCGTGGATTGTGTCCCCGATAAGGTTGGTCATGTTTCCTTTCCCTTAGTTTAGTTCTCTAGACATGTCTCATCCTTGTCATCCATTCCAAGTGGCTAGTTCGGCATTTTCGGGAGAATTCCTATCGCTTCTTAGTTGTAACGGGTGTCTTTTACCTTGATGCCTGCTTTTCAGTTCTCTCCGTTTCATCTCTACTTCATCTCCATTTCTCGTTGCTATCACTTTCACCCATTCTCCAATTCCATTTCTCCTCCGCGCCACTTTCGCTCATTCTCTTGCAAAGCAGACATCAAGGAAGGGCATCTGTTGACACCCGTTTTCAGCCCACAAGTCGAGTTATTTCTCTTATTCATCATGTTTGATGCCCCAAATTACCCATTATCTTGGAGTCTTCTTTGACTGTGTTTCAAGCCCGTTCTTGGCCATTTTTCGAGCCCATTGAGCTTTGGAAGCATTTACCTTCGATTCCCCCACTTTCGAGACCAAATCGGGCCTTCCGGAGGGTCGATCGTGCGTCCATAAGTCACTCGCGTAGGCCCCTAGTCGCAGTCTTTAATTAGAGGGGAAGGATGACGTGTGGCGAGCCACCCTCACATACACACTCTACTCAAGGGAAGTCTTTAATGAGAGGGGGAGGATGACTTTCCCTAGCCAGTAGATTGAGCACGTCTTTGGGTGCTGCAGATTGCTTTGTAAAAATCTAAAAAAATCAAATATTTGCATAATTTAAAAAAATCAAATATTGTCAACATCTCAAAAAATCAAATATTGTCAAAATCCAACAAAAATCAAGAATTTCCAAAAATCCAAAAAAATCATAAAATTGTCAAAAAAGCCAAGAAAATGTGTCTTTTATTTCTTTCTTTATGCATTGCATTATTCTTTATCTTGAGGACAAATGTATTTTGTTTGCTAAGTGTGCAGGTCGCAGGCTCAAACTTTCCTTGCTCTTTATCTTTCGCTCTACTTCTTGTTCACATTCTTCTGATCTGTTCTGCTCTCTTCTTCAATCCACTCTCTCGATCTTTCTAACGCTTGTATCCTTCTCAGCCTTTGCTTTGCTTGACTAGCTTCATCATTGTTGTGTGCCGTTGCACTTGTTTATGTTTTGGATGATAACTAAACCTTATGTATGTTTGCATATGATTTTGATGAGTGTGCATTCAGGATTATTGCCATGTTTCATATGTCTCAGAATCTAGAAGAAGGCTTTCCCATGCTATATGAGACTGTATTTCTTGATATGAAAATGAGCTCAAGGTTCTTCATACAAACCTTGGTGATATATGGTTTCATGATGTGTTCACTTGTTGTTTAAACACATGGCTATTGATTTCAGTTGTTAGTTCAATACAATTGTGTTGTTCAATGGGTTTTCATGATTATACTTCATGCAATTCTTACATGGAGCATGTTCAAATATGGTTGAGATGTAAATGGTTTTCGAGGCTCATACATGTTGATAAAATGCATGATTTATGAAGTTGATTTTCATATGAGATTTTTGGGCTTGTTATGTGCTTAAGTGATTAAATCTCACTTGATGGTATTTTGCTTCTTCATGCAAGCCTTGGGGTGGTTTGAGCTCTAGCTTGAACTTCATGTGAAGCTTGGTAGAAGTTGGTAATGGTCGATGTCATTCGGTTGTATATATAGCTTATTAGGCCTCACAAGATATGGTCTTCATTTGGCTTTGTTGAAATTGAGTTACTTGTGTTGATTTGGGCTATTCAATCTTGATGATGGAGTGTGGAATTGACAAGCTTGCATATTTTCATTTCGTATGTTCATGGATATGTTCATAGGACTCTTGAGCTAGAGTCCTATTCTTTTCATGGGGATCTTGATGGAAAGTGATTAGGATGTGATTTTATATTTATTAAATGTTAGATGGCATCAAAGTGTGGTTTAGCTTCATTTATTCTGTTCTGTAGGATTAGAAAGCAATGTCAATCTCATATGCAAAGGTATCATAAATCATGGTGAGAACTTGGCACTTTGCATGTGTATATTTTTGGGAGAAAAATGGTAAGTTTTCATTTAAAGTTTTTAATATTGATGGAATGTGGTTGTTATGTGATTTTACATTGTTTAATACCAAGGAATACTTGGTTGTCTATTCTTTATCATCAAATCATTCAATCTTTCATTGGGTTTCAACTTTTGGATTGAACTTATGCTATTTGGACACCCTGCTGAGTTCGGTCGACCGAACTACCCAGTTCAGTCGATCGAAATTGGCACTGTTGCATGTAACTTTTCCTACAAAAGTTTGGTCGACCGACCCAATGTTTAGGTCGACCGAATACGGCGAATACTGAAATATGTAAATATGAAAACCCACTAAACCCAATCCATTTGTGCTATAAACTTACCCATTTGGCCCTAGGATTATTATACATATGTTAGAGGGGTTTTCTAAGGGTTTAATGAAGGGTGTATGGGTCTTTTGATGTCTCTTGTTCCTATATATACTAGACCTACGAATTTGGGAGATATATCTCCAAGGGCTAATATCTTTCTAGCTTGTAGGTGAAGAAAAGGAATAAGGAAGGAGGAGCTTTTGGGGAGGAGATATCATCTAAATCCAGGACGTTTTGGAGATCTTGCATGAAGATAAAGTGAAGCAGATTGAAGAGAGGAACACGTTGACGTTCAAATCGACGGCATCCGACTTCCCTCCGACCCGAGCATCAAAGAACATCGTCATCCGTCTATGGAAAACAAAGGGGGGTGATTTCTATATCTTTTATATGTTCTTTGTGATGTCTTTCATGATTTGTATTTTGGCTTAAGCATGATTTAGATATTTGTGTTTTTTTTTAACCTAAAAATACACTGTCTGTGTGTGACCGTCTGCATACGGTTGTGGATTTATTGTGCTGTGGTTGTTGCAGTGGGTGTGTGTGTGTTGTGATAAGGTTGTCGGATCGTGTGGGAGACTCTGTCTCTGTGTGTGTATGTGTTTGTGTGTTGGGGAGTGTCCCCGTGTGTGTTTGGAGCGTCGCCTCCATGTTGGGAATTTATCCCTGAGTGAAGCCTTACCGGTTTGATAAGGGGTGGACGTAGGGAGCCCGTCGTGGTCCCAAACTACCTTAAAAATCCCTGTACACTGTGGTTTGGTATGTGAGATTATGTGGTTTACATGATATATCGTTTGTGTGATCGTGTGAGATCGGAGAGATTGAGAGAATTTAGTTATTCTATTTAGCTAATATCTTCAGTCTCGTTAATATTATTAATTCTGCTGCGTAGTGTTTTAATTTGCCATCTAGTGTGGGGGCAATTCAACCCCCCCTTCTTGTCCGCTCGCCTATCCCGGGGACCAACAATTGGTATCAGAGCAAGGCTGTGCTATTTCAAGATCTAACGACTTCAGAGAGATCCCTCGGCGAGCTTTTTATAATCATCATGTATAACACTTGTTTGTCTTCTCCTCCTCGTTTTAATGGTTCAAATTTCAATGAATGGCTTGGGCACATGAGTCGTTATGTTCAAACCATGGATCCCAAACTCTTGGATTTAGTTAAGCATGATTCATATGGGTTGCCTAGTGATGAGTCTAAGTGGACTATCGAACATGTGAAGAGATACAAAGACAACTCTATGCTTTTACACATTTTTAGAAGTTCAATTGATCTTCACAAATTTCCACTTGTTTCTTCATGGAGGATGGCCAGGGAGATATTGAAATACCTGATCAAGGACTATGAAGCGACAATGGATAGAGAGTGCTTGATGGCTGACAGGCACGATACAACAAGCAAGGAAAGCTCTGAGCTAGACTCGTATGGTGAGGAAGTTTCTGGTGCGGACACCAGAGCACACGAGCGGCACGAGTCGGCGAGCCACTAGTACCGTACGCGGAGCACCACCCGAGCTACAGCGGCTTCCATCTGGCTCGAAGATAGCCTGGAGACTCCCCCTTGAGTCTCGATATTTATAGTATTTATTGGGACTTTACTTATGTGTCAAGTGTGTTTATTTAGTTTTATTCAGATTGTAATTTAGATTGTAACAGGGGTTTATGTGTAATTTGGAATCACCCGGGTCCCGCGGGCCCCCCTATCCCTTCCCCATTGATCCACCTCATCCCTAGGGCCCATGTGGGGTGAGTCAACCTTCCAATGGTGGGCTTTTAGAAGGGTGGGCCAAGTGGGGGACAAAGGGGAATAAAATTCAAAAATGGGAACCAAGAGGTCAAGGGGGCGGCCCCCATTTAGTATATTAAATTAGGATTTGAAATTTTATTTTAATTTGGTCCAAACCACATGGGAGAAATAGTTTTTGGACTCCCTCTTTTACCCTCCCCAACCCTAGATCTAGGGTTAATGAGTGTCTTTTGTCATTTCACATAAATACCTTGTATTTTCATTTGATTGACATTAATGAATGAAAAAAATCATGAATTTCTTCCAAAGAGCAAGGGCCGCCCCTCTCTCTCTCTCCTCTCTCCCCCTTCTGCAGCTGAGAAGGCTGTATTCTTGAGGTGTGAAGCCTCCTCTATCAGGTGTGAAGATCGTCGTCGCCGCCGCCGCCGCCACCGTGTCCCCATCGCATCACCGTCGTGTTCGCCGGAGTTCTATCCATCTAGGATAGATCCCCCTTCCACGAATTTCTGCTCCCAGCCACGAACTCTTCTTGAGCTCAAACTTTCAAGGTGAGTTCCAGAGATTTCTCCCACATCCCAGAAATATTGGTTGGGCTTCCAACTTCCAATTCCCATTTTTTCCATTTTCTTCCATCTTTTCCATCCAGATCTGCCTATTTTCAGTCTAGATCCACAGCCACCCTGAGTTTCCCATCTCCGAAACTCCTTTTGATTTTTAATGGAGCCCCCAAAATTACTGGAGGTTTTACCCACCACCCCCTCTATCCACGAATTTTCGTCAAATTTTAAAAGGCCTTTACCTATTTTCTAAAAATCACCTCCAGATCCCATTCAGTTCTGTCTGCTTCTATCCAGATCAGACCACCCTCTAGTATAAAATATATTTCCCCATTCAAACTTCCACCAAATTGGTCATAACAATTATTACCATTTTCCTCTCTTTCCCCTCTATAATTTTCATGCAGAGCTCGAGGTCTGAATTTGAGGTCTACCCCGCGGTCAATGGCAGTTCTCAGGAAACTTTACTACTGCCTTGAGATTTCAGACCCTGTCCAACAGCAACTTCAAAAATTGACTAAGGCCAGATCTGTGCAAATCCAATTTGTCTCTGGCCCTAGATCGAAATACTTCGAAAGGGATTTCCAACAATACCTTTTGTGTGTCGATCCGACATCAGGATTGATCGCAGCAGTCAATCTCGCCGGATCACGCGCTGTAAAATAGAAGCAACCAGTCCGTGGGAAGCAACTCCAAAGCTTGGAGATCGGAGCCGATAGGCCTCCGACCGGCGTTCCCGCCGGACCGCCATCCAGGGAGGTGTGCCACCAGGGGTCTCCATCACAGCGGGACCCACCCATCAGACCCGGAGGACAGAGCGGTCCGTGGGCCCCACGAACCCGTAGATCGTGTCGTCCGGACAGCACGGAAATGCAGATTTCGGCACCGACGGATGACATCAAGATGCTGCCCATCAACCCAATTCATCTAACTCTCGGGCCCCACATGTGACCTGTTACCTCCCTGCGTGGAGTGAGTCAAAACCATTGTACCGCTGTAATAATTGTTAACCGGGAGTCCGGATTTGGCCGGGGTTGTCTCCCCTACGTCGGGTGCGTGGAGGTACGATCGTAACTTCTTGGCATTACTTTGCTTAGCTAGTATATGGTCATATGTCGCTGTGAGAGCATAGGATTCTAGCCCGTGAGTCCATGTCACCGCTATGAGCGAGAGAGTGACCCGTCCCGTGGCTCGATCCGAGCACGGAAGTTAGTCGGACTACCCTTAACTCTGCCCGTTCCTCAACCGTGCACGATCTGCGTTTCCCTCGCTTGGGACGACGAGTGAACTTACATTTTTGTTAGCAACGTATAGCCCATAGGAGCTCTTAGTGTCAGGCCTAGTGTCTCTCATGCTCGTATGTCGCTGGTCGTCTCCGCATTTAGAGTCCGAGGTCCATATCACTTAGAGTCGGTCCCCGTGCCCGTCCCGCATCAGTTTGGTATCTGAGCGAGTCGAGTCAAGGGTAGTCGTTGCATATGTCTTGCATGGTCTAAGTCGAGTCTAGGATCATCATTATTTTCAAAACAAAAAAAGTGTTTTAAAATTACATTTCATCCCGATAATTCGGTATTTTAAAAGGTGTTGTCCGAACATTAGGCTACGCCTATCGGGAAGGCCGCACACTTGCGCGAGTGATCTTCGGATCGATTAACTCCGCCACATACCGGATATTGGTTTAGGTCTAAGTGCATTAGTCGGTGTTTGCATTAGTTTGTGTCTCCTAGTTCGTGTCATTGCATGCCCACCCGTCGAGGTACCCAATACTCGCCACCACCACCTATGGCGGATTCCCGAGCCCTCATGGATCGTCTCGATATGCGTATGGATGGCCTTAGTACGCATCTAGATGGCGTAAGAATGCGTCTAGAAGGGAGGATGAAAGCCCTTGAGGATCGGGCCAAAACTTCAGACCAGTCCATCCAGGGTCTTGTAGGGAGGATTACCGACCTCGAGAGGGCCCCAGCGGCGGCGCAACCCGCACCGACCAATGGTCAACAGGAGCCGACTCAGCAACCTACTGCGCCAAGAGCTCAGGAGGTAGACGTTGGGAGGCAACAGGTGCATGAGGTGGCTGACTATGCATCTGATAATGAGCAAGGGGGAAATGGTCGTCGGAATCCACGACGGAATCGTGATGACGATGATGACGACTGCGTTCTTCGGAGCGTGCGTGCAGACCCTCCCCTTTTTAGCGGGTCCTTGGACCCGAAGGTCTATTTAGATTGGGAGGCCGGCATGGACCGGTACTTCGAGTGGTTTGAGATGACGGACCACCGAAGAGTTCGATACGAGAAGATGAAGCTGCATGGGTAGGCCCAAACTTATTGGACCAATGTGGAGAGCCTGCTAAATCAGCGACATCAACCCCCAATCGGCACTTGGGATGACATGAAAATGAAATTGAGGGAGAAGTACCTTCCTGCCTCATATCGCCAACGTCTCATAGACAACTGGCAAAGTCTCTCCCAAGGGAACCGATCCGTGACCGAGTACACTGCCGAGTTTGATGAGTATTATTTACGGTGTGGAGTTACGGAAGAGAGCACCATGACCATATCACGCTTTCGGAGAGGTCTGCGGCTCAACTATCAATATGAACTTTTTCGCCGCAATGCGACCATTTTGGAGCAAGCGTATCGGGTTGCTCTCGAATTGGAGCAATTCGAGGCCGAGTTCGAGTCTCCCCATCGGTTGGGCTCCTTCCCCCTCCATAGTGTCGAGTCCCGTGGCTCTTCTAGCACATATGCGAGGGCCCCCATGGCCCGACCTCAGGAGCCCGCTCGTCCCGAGCCTTTCGCTCCTAGGCCTCGCCCTCCACCCCCGAGGGACCTTCCTCGTCCCCAACATCTTACGGCACCCACAGTCCGTCCACCGGCACCCGCACCTTCTGCCCGTCCTTTGTTGCCTTCACCTCCTATCCGTCGAGAGGATAACGGGAAAGGACCCATGATTGGGGAGCCTAGTGGATCACGGCAACAGTGTTATCGCTGCAATGGGTTTGGCCATTTTGCCAACCAGTGTCCCACCCGCCAATCTCTTGTCATTTGGGACACACAGGCCGAGGATACCACCCCTACGGACCTCGAGTTAGTCAGCTATGAAGCAGATCCGAAGCTAGCTGACGAGTACTATGAGGCCGAAGGTAATGGCCAGGATGCCCAACATCCAGACGATACCTACTTGGGGGTCGTCAGGTGTATTCTCACCCAGCCATAGGCCAGTGATGACTAGCGACGGACCACTATCTTTCATACATTCTGTCGGCTGGGCAAGCAAGTTTGTAAGGTGATTATCGATAGTGGGAGTTGCATCAATGCAATCCCCACGGGCACTGTCTCCAGTCTTGGTCTTACACCCGTGGATCATCCTTGCCCCTATCGAGTATCATGGGTGGATTCCACCTCTATTCCGATCAAGCTGTGGTGTCTGGTCCCACTGCAGTTCCGTGCCTACTGTGACGAGATCTGGTGTGATGTCCTCCCCATGGAGGTGGGCAACATTATTCTTGGTAGGCCATGGTTATTTGATCGAGATGCCACACTCCATGGCCGGTCGAACACCTGTACCTTCGACCATGCTGGCCAACGGATTACTCTCCACCCCCATCGGCCCAAGAGCCCGTCAGTCAGGGGTCCTACTGGCCCAAGTACTCCGGATCCTTCCATCCCCGAGCCCAGTACCCCATCCCCAACTCGGGCTATGACCGTTACATCAGGCCCAGGCGAGCCCTCAACTAGGAGATTGATGATGATTAGCTCCCGGGAAATGGAGCGGGAGGCTGGTAGGGGCTGCCCTATATTTGCTATTACGGTCCGAGAGGTGGAGCCGAACTCCGAGGGTGAACTCCCACCCGATGTCATTCCTATTCTACAGGAGTTCGCTGATATTTTTCCTGAGGTGCTTCCCGAGGGACTCCCACCCATGCGGGATATTCAGCATGCTATCGACCTGATTCTGGGCTCCTCATTGCCCAATCTTCCTCATTATCGCATGAGTCCCACGGAACATGCCGAGCTAAAACGGCAGGTCGATGAGTTGATACAGAGAGGGTCTGTTCAGGATAGCATGAGTCCATGTGCTGTTCCCGCATTACTCGCCCCAAAGAAGGATGGCACGTGGACAATGTGCATTGATAGTCGTGCCATCAACAAAATCACCGTGAAGTACAGGTTCCCTATTCCTCGCTTAGATGATATGCTAGACATGATGGCCGGTGCCACTATCTTCTCGAACATTGATCTTAAGAGTGGCTACCATCAGGTGAGGATTACGCCATGTAATGAGTGGAAGACCGCATTCAAGACCAAGGATGGTCTCTATGAGTGATTGGTTTTGCCCTTTGGGCTGACCAATGCCCCTAGCACCTTCATGCGGCTCATGACTCAGGTCCTTCGACCTTTCATTGGAGTCTTTGTGGTCGTGTACTTTGATGATATTCTTACCTATAGTCGCACCACGGGGGACCACTTAGACCACCTTCGGTAGGTCTGTCTACTTCTTAGGCGAGAACAGCTGTATGCGAACCCACAGAAGTGTGCCTTCGTGACACCTCAGCTTACCTTCTTTGGTTTTATTGTGTCTAGTACTGGGGTCTCCGCTGATCCGGAGAAGGTTCGGGCCATTGTTGAGTGGCCGGAACCCCGTACGGTCCATGATGTCCGCAGCTTCCATGGCCTTGCGATGTTCTATCGTCGTTTTATCCACGGATTTAGCTCCATCACTGCCCCGATCACGGACTGTATTCGGAAGGGCACATTTGTATGGACGAAGGCCGCAGCTGCTGCCTTCAAGGACATCAAGGAGCGCATGACCCAGACACCTATCCTTCGATTGTCAGATTTCTCGAAGGTGTTTGAGGTCTCTTGTGATGCCTCGGGTGTTGGGATAGGAGGAGTGTTGAGTCAGGAGACCCACCCGATCGCATATTTCAGTGAGAAGCTGAATGACGCGAAACTGTGATACTCCACTTATGATAAAGAATTCTACGCAGTTGTTCAGGCTCTTAGGTATTGGAGACACTATCTATTACATCAGGAGTTTATCTTATACTCCGATCATGAGGCTTTGAGGTACCTTCATTCCCAAAAGAAGCTTAATGCGTGTCACAGCCGTTGGGTTGAGTATCTCCAGCAGTTCACATTTGTGCTAAAACATAAGGCTGGAGTGGAGAACAAGGTGGTCGATGCCTTGAGTCGGCGAGCGTGTTTACTTACCACCATGAGTGCCGAGGTCATAGGGTTAGAGAAGATGAGAGAGGCCTATGTTGACTGTCCTGACTTCGGTCAGATTTATACCACTCTCCAGGCCGGACCCTCGAGAGACCTTGATGATTATGTGCTTCAGGAGGGTTACCTCTTTCGAGGAGGTAGGCTTTGTGTTCCCCGAACTACGGTTCGAGACTTCTTAGTCTGGGAGCTACTTGTGGGAGGTCTAGCCGGCCACTTTGGTCAGAACAAGACTATCGAGGCTGTTGAGCATAGATTTTATTGGTCGAGCTTGAAGCGTGATATTTCTCATATTGTGGCTCAGTGCCGTACATGTGCTACAGCCAAAATGAAGAAGCAAAGCTCGGGCCTTTATACACCTCTTCCCGTGCCTGATGCCCCGTGGCAGGATGTTAGCATGGATTTTATCTTGGGATTGCCACGTACCTCCAGGAAGCATGATTCGGTCTATGTGGTTGTTGACCGATTCTTGAAGATGGCCCTTTTTATTCCCTGCTCGAAGACTTCGGATGCTTCGAGGGTAGCCCGCCTATTCCTTACTCATGTGGTGTGCAAGTTCGGGTTGCCTCGTACCATAGTGTCTGACCGTGATGTTCGATTCACCAGTTATTTTTGGAAGACACTGTGACAGATGTTGGGTACTCACCTCAAGTTTTCCACTGCATATCATCCGCCAGACAGATGGTCAGACCGAGGTGGTCAATAGGAGTCTGGGTGATCTTTTGAGCTGTCTTGTCAGGGACCGTGTAGGGGATTGGGATCTCATACTACCACTGGATGAATTTACATATAATGATTCAGTTAATAGGTCTACCGGCATGAGTCCATTCGAGATTGTCACAGGTCGTAGGCCTAGGAAGCCAGTGGATCTTGTTCCCATGCCCATCCATGCACGAGTGTCGGAGTCTGCCGAGTCATTTACTAGGCATGTTAGGAGTTTGCATGATGACATCCGTCGTCACATTGAGGCCACCAATGCACGGTATAAGGAGTTAGCCGATGCCCATCGACACCACCATGAGTTCCAAGAGGGTGAATATGTCATGATCAGGGTAAGACCTGAACGGTTTCCCTCTGGAACCATAAAGAAATTGCAAGCTCGCGGAGCCGGTCCATTTAGAGTATTGAAACGCGTCGGATCCAATGCGTATATTGTGGACCTGCCCGAGGAATATGGTATAAGCTCAACTTTCAATGCGTCGGATCTAGTTGCATATAGGGACCCAGCGGTGATCCCTAGTGAGCCTTTTGAGCCATCCCCTCCTATTGAGAGTGATCCCACACCAGAGTGTCCACCACCAGCCACTTTTCCACAGCAGCGAGAGCATATTGATCATATATTGGATGAGCAGGTGACAGTTACTAGGAGTGGATCTTAGCCGCGCTACCTAGTGTGTTGGAGAGGGCGACCCGCCACCGAGGATACTTGGATCACACGGGCCGAGTTGCAGAGGATGGATCCGGACCTACTGGAGCGGTACCAGAGTGATGCAGACCCTTACTCGACAGGGTCGAGTTTCTCCCACCCGTGGAGAATTAGTGCGGACACCAGAGCACACGAGCGGCACGAGTCGGCGAGCCACCGGTACCGTACGCGGAGCACCACCCGAGGTACAGCGGCTTCCATCTGGCTCGAAGATAACATGGAGACTCCCCCTTGAGTCTCGATATTTATAGTATTTACTGTGACTTTACTTATGTGTCAAGTGTGTTTATTTAGTTTTATTCAGATTGTATTTTAGATTGTAACAGGGGTTTATGTGTAATTTGGGATCACCCGGGTCCCGCGGGCCCCCCTATCCCTTCCCCAATGATCCACCTCATCCCTAGGGCCCATGTGGGGTCAGTCAACCTTCCAATGGTGGGCTTCTAGAAGGGTGGGCCAAGTGGGGGACAAAGGGGAATAAAATTCAAAAATCAGAACCAAGAGGTCAAGAGGGCGGCCCCCATTTAGTATATTAAATTAGGATTTGAAATTTTATTTTAATTTGGTCCAAACCACATGGAAGAAATAGTTTGTGGACTCCCTCTTTTACCCTCCCCAACCCTAGATATAGGGTTAATGAGTGTCTTTTGTCATTTCACATAAATACCTTGTATTTTCATTTGATTGGCATTAATGAATGAAAAAATCAGGAATTTCTTCCAAAGAGCAAGGGCCACCCCTCTCTCTCTCTCCTCTCTCCCCCTTCTGTAGCTGAGAAGGCTGTATTCTTGAGGTGTGAAGCCTCCTCTATTAGGTGTGAAGATCGTCGTCGCCGCCGCCGCCGCCACCTTGTCACCATCGCATCACCGTCGTGTTCGCCAGAGTTCTGTCCATCCAGGATAGATCCCCCTTCTATGAATTCCTGCTCCCAGCCACGAACTCTTCTTGAGCTCAAACTTTCAGGGTGAGTTCCAGAGGTTTTCCCCACGTCCCAGAAATATTGGTTGGGCTTTCAACTTCCAATTTCCATTTTTTCCATTTTCGTCCATCTTTTCCTTCCAGATCTGCCTATTTTCAGTCTAGATCCACAACCACCCTGAGTTTCCCATCTCCTGACCTCCTTTTGATTTTTTATGGAGCCCCCAAAATTACTAGAGGTTCTACCCACCACCCCCTCCATCCAAAAATTTTCGTTGAATTTTAAAAGGTCTTTACCTATTTTCTAAAAATCACTTCCAGATCCCATTCAGTTCTGTCTGCTTCTATCCAGATCAGACCACCCGCCAGTATAAAATAGCTTTCCCCATTCAAACCTTCACCAAATCGGTCATAAGAATTATTTCTGTTTTCCTCTCTCTCCCCTCTACAATTTTCATGAAGTACTTGAGGTCTGAATCTGAGGTTTACCCCGCTGTCAACGGCAATTCTCAGGAAACTTTACTACTACCCTGAGATTTCGGACCCTGTCCAACAGCAACTTCAAAAATCGACTAAGGCCAGATCCGTGCAGATCCAATTTGTCTCTCTGGCCCTAGATCGAAATACTTTGAAAGGGCTTTCCAATGATACCTTCTGTGCGTCGATCCGACATCAGGATTGATCGCAGCAGCCGACCTCGCCAGATCACGCGTTGTAACATAGAAGCAACCAGTCCGTGGGCAGCAACTCCAAAGCTTGGAGATCGGAGCGGATCGGCATCCGACCGGCGTTCCCGCCCGACCGCCATCCAGGGAGGCGCGCCACCAGGGGTCTCCATCACAGCGGGACCCACCCCATCAGACTCGGAGGATAGAGCGGTCCGTGGGCCCCACGAACCCGTAGATCGCGCCGTCCGGACAGTATGAAAATGCGAATTTCGGCACCGACGGACGACATCAAGATGCTGCCCGTCAACCCAATTCGTGTGACGCCCGGGCCCCACATGTGACCTGTTACCTCCCTGCGTGGAGTGGGTCAAAACCATTGTACCGCTGTAGTAATTGTTAACCAGGAGTCCGGATTTGGCCGGGGTTGTCTCCCCCACGCCGGGTGCGTAGAGGTACGACCGTAACTTCTTGGCATTACTTTGCTTAGCTAGTATATGGTCATATGCCGCTGTGAGAGCGTAGGATTCTAGCCCGTGAGTCCAGGTCATCGCTGTGAGCGAGAGAGTGACCCGTCCCGTGGCTCGATCCGAGCACGGAAGTGAGTCGGACTACCCTTAACACTGCCGGTTCCTCAACCGTGCACGATCTGCGTTTCCCTCGATTGGGACAACGAGTGAGCTTGCATTTCTGTTAGCGACGTATAGCCCAAAGGAGCTCTTAGTGTCGGGCCTAGTGTCTCTCATGCTCGTATGTTGCTGGTCGTGTCCGCATTTACAGTCTGAGGTCAATATCACTTACAGTCAGTCCCCGTGCCCGTCCCGCATCAGTTTCTTTCGAAGAACTTATGCATTTGTATGATGAGTTGCTTGAAAAGTACAAAAAGGTAAAATCTGAAAAAAGAAAACTCAAAAAGAAACCTGAACATGCGTTCCAAGATAATGTTTCTTGTGATAAGTGTTTTGAACTTGAAGAACTAAAAAAGGATAATAGTGCAATGTTGATTTAGATCTCATTGCTTGAAGGTGGTTTGAAAAATCTTGAAAATTCTTCATGTGATAGATGCTTAGAATTCAAAACTGAAAATAAAACTTTCTTGATTGATATCAAAAAATATGAAGAAATCATTTCATGTATGAGAGAAGAGAATGAGAAATTGAAATATCTAAATACAACAATGTCTGAGAAACTGCTTGTTTTTGAAAAAGGAAAAATTTTGGTTGTTGATGAATGTGAAAAATTGCATGTACTAGAACAAGAGCTTGAAAGTTATAAAACTACAAATAGAGTATTAAATGAAAGTGTTATTTATAGTGAACAAGAAATAGCTAACTATGAATTACACATTACATCCCTTGAAAAAGAAATTGTTGATTTGAATGCTTTTTTAATCAAAAACATCTAATGGAACAAAGGGAGAGTGCTCCCCCTTCCAAAGGAAGAGAATGTTCTCACTTCACCTTCAATCCACTAGTGTTATTTTATTGCTAAAAAGGGAGGATACAAATTCTGTAAGAGAGGCAAGCCCTCTGCCTTTACAAAGAAAGAATAAAAGAATCTATACAAGCCGCCTACGAAAATTTGGCATACAGTAGGCATCAGCAGTGGCATATCCCTTAGCTAATAGGGGTAGCTCTCTAGAAGAAGAAAATTCCATATTGTGCCCAATGGAGACCGCATGATTGGCAAGTGCGTCAGCTAGTTGATTTGCCTCTCTATATGTGTGCTTGATGAGGCAGTTGAAGGTTGAAACAAGTTGCTGAAGTTGGCTCCACCATGGAAGAAGAGGCCATGGCGGGGTTCTTTTATTGTTCACCAAATCAACCAGAACCATTGAATCAGAGTATATAACCGAAATAGAAATAGAGTGCAGCTGAGCAAGACGGAGGCCATCTAAAAGAGCACGTCCTTCAGCCACCATGTTGGATCCCTTGCCATAGTAATATGAGAAACCCAACAGTAAGTGCCCTTGAGAATTTCTGAAACATCCCCCTCCCCCAGATGGTCCAGGGTTACCCTTGCTTGCTCCATCAACATTAAGAGAGAAATCAGATGCATGGGCAATCCACATTACAGTGAAAGAAGCAGGATGGCTGTTTCTGATAACAATGCCAAAGTTTTGTAAAATGTTGCACAGCTTGGAACTTGGCCCATGTTTAAATTTGAACTGGTTTACAATCTGGGTTATCTCAGCAAGGATGTGATTGAGAATGTTGAGGGTTTTGATTCTACAGCCTTCAAATTTGGCCAGGCATCTGTGCTTCCATATCTCCCAAGTGGTCAAGAGAGCAGCTAACAAGGATAGGAACCCTTTGGGTTTACTGATATTAGCCCCGGTGATGGAAAGTCTCAGCCGACTTCTGATAGTAGTGGCTTCCATACAAGAGAATCCAACCAGGGAGCCTAAACTACTCCATAAGAAAACTGCAAGGATCACTATGTACAAAGAGATGATCTTCATCTTCAATAGAATGAGAGGAAGAACAGCAGACACAGCAAGAAGCTAGGTTAATACCAACTGATTGAACACGGCTGTCGACAGGAACTGCTTGCTTCAAGATTTTCCAACAAAACAAGGCAGCCCTGTGAGGAAATCTATGATGCGATAGCTTGCTAAAAGTAAGATCTGCAGCTTGCTCTCTGATATAATTGTAAGTAGACTTTATATTGTAGTTACCTGAATTAGTATATGACCAAATAGGGATGTCATCTCCATCTTGAAGCACAAATCTTTGAATATCCTCCCGCAACTGTTGATATGCTATTGAATCCTAGATTGGATACTGGAGATTTGTTAAAGCTGTATTGACTGAGCAATCTTCAATTATGGTGTTGCTCTGTAGAGAAAATAGGTCCACCAATGCCTTATCTTTGTACCAGATATCTTTGAGAAAATTAGTAGCATTTCCATTTTGAACGATCATACGAGATTCAGTCAATAGAATAGATCCAGCTTTTCCAAAATCACGAGGTTTGATGCCAACTGGGAAAGGAATTTTACAGTCAGATATATGAAGTCCATGACAATACTTACTTTTGGTATAGCTAGCCCAAAGAGAATTGCTATATAGTGAGTGCCAGAGAAGTTTAACATAGAAGCAAGTTTAAATATCTGAAAGGCTTCGAATGCCCAGACCTCCAGTGGAAACAGGATAGCAAATCGTTTCCCAAGAAACCTAATGTTTCATGTGGGCAACTTCAAGACCCTGCCAAAAGAAATTTGCACAAACTCTGTTGATCTGCTTTTGTATGGTGTAGGGAATAGAGACTGCACTGGCTGAATATATGGGGATAGAAGCAAGGACTGAACAAATCAGAACCAGCCTTCCTACTTGAGATAAAAACATACTTTGCCAGCCTGCAAGTCTTGCATTGATTTTGTCCATCAGATATTTAAAATGAGGGATTTTGGTTCTGCTTTTGAAAAGAGGGATTCCCATGTATCTAATACTTTTTGTTATGTGTTGATAACCAGTTAATTGACTGATTCAGTTGATAGAAGAGGTTGGCATCCTTTTAGCAGCTACAAAGCAACTTTTGAGAGCATTAATTCTTTGCCCAGATGACGCTTCATATTTTCCCAAAAATAAGAGCAACTGCTTTATTGAAGATATCCCTCTGTTCATAAAAATGACGGAGTCATCAGCATAAAGGATATGGGAAATTTGAGGAACACCCCAGGGGAGATGATAATACTTGCACAGACCAGTGGAAAAAATATTTTTGAGTCCCCTACTAAGTACCTCCCTAGCAAGAATGGACAATGCAGGGGCTAATGGATCACCCTGCCTAACTCCTCTTGAGGACTTGAAATAGCCATGAGTGTGACCATTCAATGAAATAGAAAACCAGCAGTTGACTAACAGTTGGACAACCAGAGAACCAAATATGTTTGAAAAGTTGAAGCCTTTCATAACCTGGAAAATGAAATCCCATTCTATACGGTCATAAGCTTTGGCCATGTCAAGTTTAATCATGATATTATGGCCTCTGACAGGTCTGTCGATCTCCATAAAGAGCTCTTTGGCCAAGAGGAAATTATCTGTTATCTGCCTGCCACTTATAAAGCCACTCTGCTCTTTTGATATGATCAATGGCAAAATAGTCTGCAGTCGATCACTGATGATTTTGGATACTATTTTACATGTGATGTTGCATAAACTGATGGGCCTGAAATCAGCATAACTAGTAGGACTTTTAACTTTCGGAATCAAACAAAGTATAGTACAAGTAACACCTTGAGGGAGTCCCCATCCTTGGAAAAAGCTCTGGACTGCATAGATGACATCCGAACTAATAACATCCCAACAGTGCGTATAAAAGCCCCCTGTGTAACCATCTGGACCAGGGGAGTTATTGCCAGACATAGAAAAAACACAGTTTTTAATTTCATCAGCCATGGGAATTGAAATGAGGGAAGAATTTTGCTCTTCAGTGATTTACTGAGGAATAATTGAAAGCAGACTGTCATCAATGTTGTGAGCTTCTGTTGTAAGAAGTGTCTTAAAATATTCAGCTGCACCTTTGAGCAAAGTCTCCTGATTATCCACCCAGTGATTATCAATCTTCAATTTTTGAACAAAATTCTTTTGTCTTTTAACCTTGGTGTAATGATGAAAAAATTGGGTGTTTCGGTCACCATTAGTGATCCATCGAACCCTAGATTTCTGAAACCAGAAAATCTCCTCTTGAGATAAGATAAGGCGCATTTCTGCATTAACATTGTTGAGGTTCATTCTATTTTCAACTGAAGGATCAGCATCATAGATAGATTGCGCTTGTTCCACCAAACATTCAACCTTCTCTTTAGCTTGATGAATATTACCAAAGATGTCTTTATTCCATACCTTTAAGGCAGCTTTCAGATGCTTTAACTTCCTCTGAAGGGCATTGAAAGGATGAATTTCCTCTTAAGGGCATTTATTCCATTGATCTTTCACAAACTCCAAAAAGCCTTGGTGTGTATGCAACATATGCTGATAGATGAATCTCCCCGGGGAAGGAGTCGTGGAATTCAAGGACAGCAATAGAGGAGCATGGTCCGAAGGACCTCTAACTAGATGCCTGACAGACAAATTTTGGTTTGAGCTCAACTATTGTGGGTTATATAATACTCTATCCAAGCGAGCTCGAATATGAGAGCCTCCTGTTTGATTATTAGACCAAGTAAAATTTGAACCAGTATACCCTACATCAACTAATCCAATGGCAGTTAAAAAGCCTTGAAAATCAGTCATTGCTACCATAGAGGAAATATTGCCACCAATCTTTTCCTCGGGAGATATTACAGAATTGAAATCCCCTCCTATTATTGTAGACACCAAAAATTGCACGCACAGATTTCCAGCTCAGCCCAGCATTAACAACGGCACCGAGTGAAGAAGCCCCGGAGGGACTGGTCATCCGGACTCCCCAAATATGCACACTGCCGTGAAGCCGTCTCCGGAGTCACGACAATGAAGAGAAATCAACCACCAAGAGCCCCCACAATCCATGGGCCTCGAAGAAAATTAAATGGGCCACAACTTGTGCTCACAACGGGCTCAGAACTGCCCATTTTAGCCCTTCAGCGGCACAGCCTTTTGGCCCTTCAGTGGTACACCCCTTGGGCCTTCAGCAGCACAGCCTTTTGGCCCTCTAGCGGTACACCCCTGGGCCTTCAGCGGCACGCCCTTGTGCCCTTCCAACGGCACACCCTGTAAGCCTTCAACGGCGCACTATTTCAAGCCTTCAACGGCACACTATTTCAGGCCTTCAACGGCACACTATTTCAGGCCTTCAACGGCACACTATTTCAAGCCTTCAACGGCACACTATTTCAAGCCTTCAACGGCATACTATTTCTGAGCTTCAGCGGCACGTCCATTTGGGGCTTCAGCGGCACGCCCATTTAGGGCTTCAGCGGCACGCCTTTTTGGCCTTCCTGCGGCACACTTATTGAGCCCGCCAGCGGCACAGTGCGAAGGCATTTCAACAGCCGAACGACGTGAAGCCCATGCCCTACGTATCCTTGGCACGCAGTGAGCTATCCGAGATGTCAACCAACGGTTGGGCCATGCAGGCTACTCCCCTGACAGCTAGGACAGGGGAAGTCAAACCCCATCATCACCAGCCGCTTCCCGCCCTCCACGGCCGTGCTTGAGGGCTCCCGCTGCTGGGGGTATAAAACCCCTCCCATTCTGGAGAAGAAAAAAAAAGGAGGACAGACGGAGAAGAGACCCAGAGGCAGAGACGAATATAGGGGGTTGCATACGAGAAGAAGAAGAAGAGAGAAGATAAGGGAGAGGGCTCCGGCGTGGAGTCTTCCGACAGCCACCAGGCAACGAGAAGAGAGTAAGAGAGAGAGAGGGCTTGATGTAGTAGGGGAAGGTGGGGGAAAGAGCAGTGGAAGATCATCCCTGCTTCGATCCCCAACACCTCCTCCTCTTTTGTTTCTCTGTTTTCCCCCTCTCTATTCCTTTGTTCTTAGGTTTTCTTTCTTGCCTATAGCCTTAGCTCGGGCATGTTTTGTGATGTATACAGGTGGCTACGGCCCTTTATTTCCCATGAATGAAGATCTCCCCCCCTCAGTGGGTTTTCTCTTTGTCTCATTGTTTTGGGCCGCAGTGCGTTTGATCATTTTTCCCTTCGCTTCCCGGTGTTTTCCTTAACTCCTCCTGCCGACAGTTTCCTCCGGACACCGCACCACCTCGGGTGGTATGAGGTCGTGAGCCTTTCCAGTGCACAGCCCCTCCGCGTTGTGATCTTCTGGTAGAAGCCCACCTGCAAGTCCCTTGCCTGCCCTTTGAGCCACCTCCCAAAAATCTTTTCCTCGTGGGCTTGATCAGCCCAATGCCCCTGCCCCATTAGCACGCCAGCCCCTTTTGGGGGCCTTGCCCGGTGCGCCTGCACCCCCGTCCAGCGGTACACCTTCTGGCTCCTTGGCCGGCACACCCTTCTGCGCCTTCAGCGGCACACCTGCACTTTCCCCCAGCGGCACACCCTTCCGGCACCTTGGCCGGCACACCCATAGTAGCCCTCCAGCGGTACACCTCCCCTTGGTGCTTCAGCGGTACGCCTGGCCTCTCCCTAGTCCGGTACACCCCTCAAGCACCCTGTGCTCGTCCTTGGCCGGTACGCCTTGGCTAACCCCAGTCCACCCTATCCAGTCTTAGAGGTCTCCCGCTCGTTGTTTTCTCCGAGGTTTTCTGAAGTTTCATTAAAGGTGCTGCCGCCTTTGGGCGCCCACCTCCAGTTGACGGGTTCCGCCACTCCCTGTGGGCGCGTTCCCTTTATCTCCCTTACGCTCGGGTCAAGGGGAGATGCTGCCGAATTTTCGCTAGAAACGATAACATATTAAAAGGATAAAAGGAAGCAACCAACAAATGGAACAACAAAATATTATAAAGAATAGGCTGTGAGGAAAAGGAGGAAAGACTTGTATAAAACTACTCAAAACCCAAAGAAAAGAAGAAAAGAAAAGCCTTAAAGCAAGTAGCAGGGGAGTGGGCCTTCATCGGTACGTCTGTTCCAGCCTTCACCGGTGCACCCTATTAGCCCTTCAACGGCACACCTTCTTGGCTCCTCACCGGCACACTCCTCCTCCGTTTCAACCTTCCCCTCACCGGTACACTCCCATCCTCCTTTCGCCGGTACACTCCCACCGTCTCTCCCTCACCGGTACACACCTCCTCACCGTCCCACTCTCTTTCTTACTCTCCCTCTCACCGACACACTCCATTCCCCCCCTCACCGGTACACTCTCTCCCTCACTATCATACTCTCTCCCCCCACCGGTACACCCTCTGTCTCTCCCTCATCTATCTCCCTGTCTTACCTCTTCTTCCACCGTCTCCCAGAAATAGAAACCAATGTACAGACTTGGCAGGTTGAGGCACGAACGCAGCAACAAGCAATGTACAGACTTTGAGCTGCAATGTGTAGACTTCGAGCTGGCCAACGTACAGACTTTGAGTTGGCCAATGTATAGACTTTGAGCTGCAGCCAATGGCCAATGTACAGACTCTGAGCTGCAATGTACAAACTTTGAGCTGCAATGTATAGACTTCGAGTTGGCCAACGTACAGACTTCGAGCTGGCCAATCTATAGACTTTGAACTCCAGCCAATGGCTGATGTATAGACTTTGGGTTGGCTGACGTACAGACTTTGAGCTGTAATGTACAGACTTTGAACAATGTATAGACTTTGGGTTGGCCAATGTACAGACTTTGGACTGGCCAATGTATAGACTTTGAACTCCATCCAATGGCTAATGTACAGACTTTGAGCTGCAATGTACAGACTTTGAGCTATAATGTACAGACTATGAACAATGTATAGACTTTGGGTTGGCCAATGTACAGACTTTGGACTGGCCAATGTATAGACTTTGAACTCCAGCCAATGGCTAATGTACAGACTTTGAGCTGTATTGTACAGACTTTGAACTGGAATGTATAGACTTTATGTTGGCCAATGTACAGACTTTGGGCTGGCCAATGTATAGACTTTGAACTCCGGCCAATGGCCAATGTGTAGTCTTTGGGTTGGCTGATGTACAGACTTTGAGCTGCAATGTACAGACTTCGAACTGTAGCCAATGGGCAATGTACAGACTTTGAGCTACAATGTATAGACTTTAAGCTGGCCAATGTACAGACTTTGGGTTGGCCAATGTATAGAGTTTGAACTGTAGCCAATGGACAATGTATAGACTTTGAGCTGCAATGTACAGACTTTGAGCTGCAATGTATAGACTTTAAGCTGGCCAACGTACAGACGTTGAGCTGGCCAATGTATAGACTTTGAACTGCAGCCAATGGACAATGTATAGACTTCGAGCTGCTGCCAATGCACCATGTATAGACTTTGGGTTGGCCAGTGTATAGACTTTGAGCTGGCCAACGTACAGACTTTGGGCTGGCCAATGTATAGACTTTAAGCTACAATGTGCAGACTTTGAGCTGAAGGATGTACAGACTTTGTATGCAGCAACCAGACGATGTATAGACTTCGGGTCGCAGCGACCAGCCAATGTATAGACTTTGGGCTGAGGGACGTACAGACTTCGTGTGTGCTAGTAGCCAGTGTACAGACTTTGAGTTGCAGTAAATGGACGATGTACAGACTCTGCGCGTGTGCTAGCAGACGATGTACAGACTTCGAGTTAGCCCGGCACGCCCGCCAACTCCCTCCCCGGCATACTCTCTTGGCGCTTCTCCGGCACCCTCTAACCTACCCGGTACACTCTCCCAGCCCCTCTCCGGTACGCTCTCCCAGCCTTCGCCGGTACACCCTTTCTGCCCCCAACGGCCCACTTTTCCTTCCAAAATAAATATATATAAACATATATAAATATGTCATGATAATGATAATGATAATGATAATAAATTAATAAAAATTATGATAAATAAATAAACCTGAATATATATATATATATGAGAAATAAACAAAAAAATGTGAAATAATAATAATAATAGTAAAAAAGGAAAAGGAAAATATAATAGTGATAATAATAAACAAAATGGAGAAATCATCCAGAATAAATACATAAAAGGGAAATAAGCAATAAAATATATATGCACATAATTTAAAGCCCAGATAAAGAAAATGGTAAAATCTATGTTGCAGCCCCGTCTCTCCCGTGACCCGATGCTGAAGGAACAACAATGCCGCCCATCAAGGTTGGGCCTGAGTCTTGAGAATTATCCTGACATGGCCAGGCCCCGACCTAGTCTTGGGCCGACATTCCAATCAGACCGGACTCGTTCCTCAGGCCGGATCCCCTCCGAGCCACTACTAAAATTGCCGCACGTTCGGCAAACATTTGAACGGGTTCGCCTCGGTTTTCGTCGCGTTTCTATCATGGACCTGTGTCTGAACATGAAAAGACCCGTGAGCAACCAACATGGCCGACGGCTCCTACCCCGACGTGGTCATGACCCAGCATTGCTCTGGGCCGATAGCTCGTCAAATCGGATTCACCCTATCGGGATTCGTTCCCGCCCTTTTATTGAAATTGCCGTAAACTCGGCATACACTTGTACGGGGTTGTTCCTATCCACGTCGCACCTTCAATATGGACCCTTGTCCGAATATCAAGTGGTCCGCAAGTGACTGACAGAAATCTGAATAGAACGAGATGGCTCCTGTCATCCCTGGACCCTATATACGGGAATATCAATAAGGCCTTTGTGGGCTGTGCTTGGACCTCGGGTCCGTCCCGATTATGGTCATTGTCTGACCCACGCCCTCGGCCTATAGCTCGCTTCCTTCGAACATGTTTTGGGTTTTGGAATCTAGTCCCGGGACTCTTCCCCGTTGCCCTCCGGCACCGGGAACATTAATGATGCCCACGCAAGCCCCGTTTGGACCGCGGGAGGCGCCCCCGGTATGGTCCCGACTCGATCTCGCACCGGGCCAATAAATTCGCTAGTTTCCTGCTACACTAATCGAGATTTAACCGAATGTTTTCAGTGTCTCGGAATAATGTATTTGCCATATCACAGCATACATATGTTCCAGGTCGTCCTGCGACGATTATGATACTCTCAAGCCGGACACCCGTCTGAATATTAAACGGTCTCTCGAATGACTGACACGTTTCGAACGTCCGCTTCCCTATACACAGGGCCTTTCAGCCAATTCAAGGGATATTCCCTCGTTGCCCCTTGGCACCAGAAATATTAATGACACTCATGCAAGTCTTGTTTCGACCGCGGGGGGCCCACCGCAGTATGGTCGCAGCTTGCTCTTGCACCCGGCCAACAGATTTACTGGTTTTTGACCGCTCCAACCGAGACTCAGCTGAACATTTTCCGCTCTTCCGAATAATAAATTTGCCATACCTCGGCTTACATGCGTTCCGGTTTTCCCGTGACAACCGTGATTTTCTCGAGCCGGACATTCGTCCGAACATTAAATGGTCAGTACAAGACCAACATGATCGCGAATGTTTTCTTCTTACCCTCATACGGGGGTTTCGATACTTCCTAATAGACCTTTCGTGCAATTAATTTCTTGGCCATGAGGCCCTGAATCTCGACGATTAATCAAGGGTGTTCCCTCGTATGGGAGATGTAAATGACACCGTGACCTTTATGGCGCGACGGGTGTTGGTCCCGACACGAACTACACAATCGTCTGACGAAGTCAGATCGAGCGCACCATGGGCTCCTCGGGGCCCGAATAAATTGTCACTTCGGTGACTAGCACGCCCACGCACTTAATAGACGAACCACCTGAACAAGCGAATTTTAGTGCGTCCACAAGTCTGGCACGCCCGGTGGGACTAAACCACCCTTCATCTCTTCACCGAGATTTAGGGCCTCATAGCCCCCTAATAAACGATGTTTGCCTGCTTTGATGAATTGCAGGTGCTGTCTCCGCCAGTCCTATAAAAAAAAAAGAGAAGCCAGACTCGATGCAGCTGCCTTCGTGGCCTCGAGGACGCTGCTTCAAAGCATATGCGGCTTCCAGGAATCATGAGGGCTGTTATAAAAAGGGGAAGAGAAGAGAAGAGAAGGGAGGGGAAATCAAACCCTCCCCTTTTCCTCAAGAAGAAAGGGAAGAAAAGAAGAAAAGAAGAAGAGAAGAAAAGGAGAAAAGAAGAAAAGAAGAAAAGAAGAAAAGAGAAAAGAAAGAAGTAAAAAAAAGAAGAGAAAGAGTCGGCGAGAGAGGGCTGCACGGCCACGCCCGTCGAGACCCGTGCTGAATTAAGATTACCATTGTGGGGTTGATGCGGTGGAGCGAACCACTCATCCCCTCCCTGAGGGGGTGAGCGCTCTCCTGCACCTCCACCCTGGTCAATCATACAAAAAGGGGGAGAAATAAAGAAGAAAGGAAGAAAAGTTGGCCAGCATCGCCGACTGAAAGAGCAAGAAGAAACCTGGCATCCCGCCCGACTCTAGGAGGTCCCGAGTCCGCGGTGCAATGACCCCGCTCGTTCCTCCTTCCTGCTGCCTCCATCCGGCACAAAACGGCCCCCGAGTGGTTGTTAAAAGACCCAGCGAGCCACAATTGTAGCTTGGTGAATGGTTGCCCGCTGTGGGGAATGCTTTACAGCAATGAGGCCAAGCATGGCCACCACTCCCGAAGAGAGCATGCACATACCCCGCCATGGGGGATGAGAAGAAGATATATACCCTGCTACGGGGGCATAGGAGGCAAAAAAGAAATACACCCCATTCCCAGGGGCACATGAAGAGAATCCGCCCCGACTGAGGGGCACACAAAGTAAAAGCTACACCCCGGCTTCGGGGCATTTGAAGGAGAATCCGCCCCGACCTGGGGACGTAAGAAGAAATAGAGCTGCACCCCGGCTTAGGGGCATTTGAAGGGGAAATACACCCCGATATGGGGGCACCTGAAGCAAGAAACATACCCCGCCATGGGGGCATAAGAAGAAAAGAATTCACCCCGGCCTGAGGACACACAAAAAGAGAAACTCACCCTGGCTTATGGGTATATGAAGAAGGAACGTACCCCGGCCTAGGGGCATAAGAAACAAAAGCACACCCCATGCTAGGGGCATATGGAGAGGAATGCGCCTCGCCCTGAGGGGAAAAAAAAAAGAGTATAAGAACACACCCTGGCTTAGGGGCATTTGAAGAAGAAACATACCCCGCCAGGGGGCATAGAAGTCATGAAGAATACGCCCCGGCTTAAGGGCATTTGAAGAAGTCACATCCCGCCTCGGGAGCATGAGAAGCAGCAAGAATACACCCCGGCCTAGGGGTATTTGAAGAAGAAATATGCCCCGCCTGGGGGCATAGAAGCCGTAAAGAACACGCCTCAGCTCAGGGGCATTTGAAGAAGCTACATCATGCCTTGGGAGTATAAGAAGAAAAGAGTCCACCCCATCTTAGGGGTATTTGAAGAAGAAACACACCCCGCTATGGGGGCATAGAAGCCATAAAGAATACGCCCCGGCTTAGGGGTATTTGAAGAAGAAGGATACCCCGCCTCGGGGGACATTGCAAGCAGCGATACACCCTGCTTGGGTGCACAGGAAGCAAACCACACCCCACTCCTGGGGACACATAAAGAGAGTACACCCCGCCATGGGGGCACATGAAGAGAATCCACCCCGACTCGGGGGTACATGAAGCAACAAAGAATACACCCCGCCTTAGGGGAATCTGAAGAAGAAGCATACACCCCACCAACGGGGGCACAGGAGCCGTCGAGAATCCACCCCACTTTGGGGGCACAAGAAGCAGACATTCCCAGCATGTCGGGGCAGAAGAAGAAGAATCCCCCTCGGGGGCATATAAAAAAAAAAGCAAAGATACACCCGGTGCCCGGCGCACATGAAGAGAAAGGCACCTCCCTCTGGGGGCACAACAAGCAACAAAGATACACCCCATTCCCAGGGGCACATGAAGAGAAATACACCCCTGCTCCAGGGGCATATGAGACAAAACTATACCCCGATTTAGGGGCATTTGAAGCAAAGACTTCACCCCGCCTCAAGGGGGGGGGCATAAGAAGCCAAGAAATATACCCCGCCACGGGGCAACGGAGGCAAAATGCATTCCCCCCGGGGGCACATAAAGCAACATACCCCTCGCCTCGGCAGCATATGAGGCCAAGAAGCTACATCCCGGCTCGGGAGCATAAGAAACAAAAGATATACCCCACGTCCGGGGCATATGAAGCCAAGAAACACACCCCCGTCTCGGGGGTATTTGAAGAAGAAGCATACCTCACCTCGAGGGCCTAGAAGCTATAAAGAACACGCCCCGACTCAGGGGCATATGAAGAGAAGTCCACCCCGGCCTAGGGGTATTTGAAGAAGAAGCATGCCTCGCCAAGGGACATAGAAGCCATAAAGAATACGCTCCGGTTTAGGGGTACTTGAAGAAGCTACATCCCGCCTTGGGAGCATGAGAAGAAAAGAGAATCCACCCCGGCTTAGGGACCTTTGAAGGAGCATACCCCAGGCTCGGAGTCCATGAAGCAACATGCACCCCCCCGGGGGGGACATCTGAAGCAGAACAAACAACATCCCCCAGCTTAGGGAAGCATATGAAGAGAGGAATACACCCCGATATGGGGGCACATAACCAAAGAAGAAGAATTCACCCCGCATCGGGTGCATAAAAAGCAAGAACCACACCCCACATCAAAAGCGGCGATACACTCCACTCTGGGGGCACTAGAAGCGGAATACACCCCGTGCCGGGGGCATATAAAAAAAAGGGGATACCTCGCTCTAGGGCATCAGAAGCAGCAATACGCCCCACCTTGGGGGCATCAAAAGCAGCAATACACCCCACCTTGGGAGCATAAGAAGCAAACATTCCCCCCGGTGTGTCTGGGAAGAAGAAAAGAATTCACCCCGGCCTAGGGGTATTTGAAGAAGAAGCATACCCCGCCAGGGGACATAGAAGCCATAAAGAATACGCCCCGGCCTAGGGGTATTTGAAGAAGAAGCATACCTCACCTCGAGGGCCTAGAAGCTATAAAAGCGCATGCCCCGACTCAGGGGCATATGAAGAGAAGTCCACCCCGGCCTAGGGGTATTTGAAGAAGAAACATACCCCGCTAGTGGGCATGGAAGCCATAAAGAACACGCCCCGGCTTAAGGGTATTTGAAGAAGATACATCCCGCCTCGGGAGCATAAGAAAGAGAAGAATACATTCCGTCTTAGCGGTATTTGAAGAAGAAATATACCCCACCAGGGGGTATAGAAGCCATAAAGAATATGCGCCGGCTCAAGGGCATTGGAAGAAGCAACATACCCCGCCTGGGGGACGCGGAAGCAAAGAGACAGAATACACCTCCACCCGGGGGCGTAAAGAAGCAAAGAGACATACATCCCGACCTGGGAGCACATGAAGAAAGAATATACCCCGACCTAGGGGCGTCAGAAGAAGAAACATACGCCCCGATCCAAGGACATAAGAAGCAAGAGAATACGCCATACGAAAAGGGTATAAGAAACATGAAGAATGTACCCCAGCCTAGGGGCACAAAAAGAGACACACTCCGCCCTTGGCGCATAAGAAGCAGAAGCACCTACCCCAGCCTGGGGGCACAAAAATACACTCCGCCCTTGGCGCATAAGAAGCAGAAGCATCTACCCCGACCCGGGGCACAGAAACAAAGAGACATACATCCCGATCCGGGAGCATGAGAAGAAAGATATACTCCGCCCAAGCGGCATTTGAAGAAACAACATACCCTGCGTCGGGGGCACAGAAGCCGTAAAGAGATACACCCCCGCCTCAGGGGGGCGTAAGAAGCAAAAGACACACTCCACTCTGGGGGGCATAAGAAGCAAAAGATACACCCCCGTCCAGGGGGCATTTGAAGAGAGCTACGCCCCGTACCAGGGGCATATGAAGAAGAAACATACCTCGCCTCGAGGGCCTAGAAGCTATAAAGAACACGCCCCGGCTCAGGGGCATATGAAGAGAAGTCCACCCTGGCTTAGGGGTATTTGAAGAAGAGACATACCCCACCTGAGGGCATAGAAGCCGTGAAGAGTATACCACACCATGGGGGCATTTGAAGAGAGCTACACCCCGCCTCGGGGGCATTAAAAAAAAACACACCCTGGTCTGGGGACATAGAAGCCAAAAAAATACACCCCGCCTGGGGGCACAGAAGCGAAGAGGCAAAACACACCCCCCTCAGGGGGGATGCACACCAAATGAAGCTACGCCCCAACCTGGGGCACATTAAGAGAAAAAAGAGCAGAGTAAAGAAAAAGACACGCACGAGGCAGACGTGGTCTTCGAGCCCGCCTCATCACACAAAAGAAGAGAAGAAAAGGAAAAGAAGACACATGAGGCAGACGTGGTCTTCGAGCCCGCCTCATCACGCAAAAGAAGAGAAGAAAAGGAAGAAGAGACACATGAGGCAGACGTGGTCCCTGAACCCGCCTCTTCACATAAAAGAAGAAGAGCAGAACCAAAAGAAGACACATGAGGCAGACGTGGTCTTCGAGCCCGCCTCATCACACAAAAGAAAAGAAGAAAAGAAAGAATACACATCAGACAGACGTGGTCTTCGAGCCCGCCTCATCACACAAAAGAAAAGAAGAAAAGAAGAAAGACACATGAGGCAGACGTGGTCTTCGAGCCCGCCTCATCACACAAAAGAAAAGAAGAAAAGAAGAATACACATGAGGCAGACGTGGTCTTCGAGCCCGCCTCATCACACAAAAGAAAAGAAGAAAAGGAAGAAAAGACACATAAGGCAGACGTGGTCTTCGAGCCCACCTCATCACACAAAAGAAAAGAAGAAAAGGAAGAAAAGACACATGAGGCAGACGTGGTCTTCGAGCCCGCCTCATCACGCAAAAGAAGAGAAGAAAAGGAAGAAGAGACACATGAGGCAGACGTGGTCCCTGAACCCGCCTCTTCACATAAAAGAAGAAGAGCAGAACCAAAAGAAGACACATGAGGCAGACGTGGTCTTCGAGCCCGCCTCATCACACAAAAGAAGAGAAGGAAAGAAAGAATGCACATGAGGCGAACACGGTCTCTGCACCTGCCTCTCTACAAAAAAAGAGAGAAAGAGTCACGAGGCGAACATGGTCTCTGCACCTGCCTCTCTACAAAAGAAGAAGAGAAGAAAAAAAAGAGAGTCACGAGGCAGACGCGGTCTGTGCACCCGCCTCTCCATGAAAGAAGAAGAGAAGAAGAGAAAGAACAATCACGGGGCGAACACGGTCTCTGCACCTGCCTCTCCATGAAAGAAGAAGAGAAGAAGAGAAAGAACAATCACGGGGCGAACATGGTCTCTGCACCTGCCTCTCTACAAAAGAAGAAGAGAAGAAAAAAAGAGAGTCACGAGGCAGAAGCGGTCTTTGCACCCGCCTCTCCATAAAAGAAGAAGAGAAGAAGAGAAAGAACAATCACGGGGCGAACACGGTCTCTGCACCCGCCTCTCCATAAAAGAAGAAGAGAAGAAGAGAAAGAACAATCACGGGGTGAACATGGTCCTTGCACCTGCCTCTCCATAAAAGAAGAAGAGAAGAAGAGAAAGAACAATCACGGGGCGAACATGGTCTCTGCACCTGCCTCTCTACAAAAGAAGAAGAGAAGAAAAAAAGAGAGTCACGAGGCAGACGCGGTCTTTGCACCTGCATGTCCATAAAAGAAGAAGAGAAGAAGAGAAAGAACAGCCATCGGGGCGTTAAACCAAAAAAATATTCAGCCATCGGGGCTTCAAGCCGATAGATATTCCGCCAACGGGGCGTTAAACCGGAAAATATTCCGCCGACGGGGCGTTAAACCAAAAAAAATAATATTCAGACATCGGGGCTTCAAGCCGACAGATATTCAGCCATCGGGGCTTCAAGCTGACAGATATTCAGCCATCGGGGCTTCAAGCCGACAGATACTCAGCCATCGGCCTTTAAACCGACTAGACCTCCCACCGATAGGGCGTTAAACCAACTAGACCTTCCGCCGACGGGACGTTAAACCGACTAGACCTTCCACCGATGGGGCGTTAAACTGACTAAACCTTCCGCCGACGGGGCGTTAAACCGACTAGACCTTCCGCCGACGGGGCGTTAAACCGACTAGACCTTCCACCGACGGGGCGTTAAACCGACTAGACCTTCCACCGACGGGGCGTTAAACCGACTAAACCCTCCGTCGACGGGGCGTTAAACCGACTAAGCCTTCCGCCGACGGGGCGTTAAACCGACTAGACCTTCCGCCGACGGGGCGCTAAGCCGACCAACTTTCAGCCATCGGGGTTCAAGCCGACAACTACCCCTTCATCGGCCTTCGGGTCGACAGCCATTTAATTATCGGCCTTTCAGCCGACAACTACTTCATCATCGGCTCTTAGCCGACAGCTACCTCATTATCGGCCTTTGAGCCGACAGCTACCTCATCATCGGCTCTTAGCCGACAGCTACCTCATCATCGGCTCTTGGCCGATGGCTACCCCTTCATCGGCCTTCGAGTCGACAGCTATATAATCATCGGCTCCTAGCCGATAGCTACTTCATCATTGGCACCTCAGTCGACAGCTTCCCAGTTAAAAAAAAAATAATAGACCTCTGACTTTGGTTCGGATCCTTCCCCGGCCAGAGGACAATAGAATAATCCTTTCACTTTGGTCCGGACCCTTCCCCGGCCAGAGAACAAAAGAGACCCGTCTCTTCGACTCTCACATCCCGCTACCCAACGCCCCTCTGCAGGGCCATTTCGGCCGGGGCCCACTGTCAGGGTTAATCCATCTGTCCCACCGCGCTTCCCTTAACTTCGGCTCCTGCAGCCCGCTTCCTAATTTCGGCCCTTATGGCCCACTCCCCTAATGTCCCTTGGGTTCTGTAGCCCGCTTCCCCAATACCCTTTCAGCCGTTCGCGGTCTGCTTCCCTAATACCTCTACTACCACTACACTTATACGTAACAACAATATTTTCTTATGCCACAAAAAAAACAACAAACAAAAAAAAACACAGAAAAAAAAAAACAACAACAAAACAACAAAACAAAAAAGAAGAAAGAAGAGAATGCTTGATTGCCCTGTTTGCATGGTTGCTTAATATAGAATAATACACCTCCTTGGAATTTTCTAGGACCGTGTTTCCTTGCTAAATAATATCGCCCGATTCTGGATGCACGAGCGTCAGGGCACGTGCTCGAAGGGAACCCTATTATGGCGGGTGCACACGTCAAGGGGAAGAGTCATGGCTGAATCGCTAAGCCCAACTCACAAAATAAACCTGAGGCAACGCTCCCACACTTAGCACGTAGCGTGTTCAATAGCTTTTAACTATAGGGATTGCCCGAGTTTCTTCTTAGCACTCTACGAATGCTTGAATTCCTGCACTCGCGTGAAAGGTAATCGTGAGGAAAAAGCTGCCTACCCCCACTGTAAAAAAATAAAAAAAAATAAAAAATAAAAAAAAGAGAGAAACAAAAGAAAAGAGAGAGAAACGCGGAGCCGAGTAGCCGGGAATCCCCACTGAAACAAATGATGAGACTCGTGCGAAATGGTGAAGCGAATCACAATAAGGACTAATCTTAGTAGCCGGGAATCCCCATTGAGACACATGAGGAGACTCACGCCGAACGGTGAAATCCGCTACGAAAATAAACAGATGGGGGTTGTGTGAAGCTACCGAAAGTCGAAAGCCTGGAACTAATGTGTAGGCGCTAGAGTGATCCTCGAGTGTCACCAGGAAAACCTGCATATCCCTATGGTTAGGGCTCTTTGTTCACACATTTATACCGCCACGCCACAGAGAATTGCCTCGGGTGAAATACGTGAATTAAGGCTATGCATGCAAGACGTGCGATATCCTCTTGACGGGTGCACCACCCCTCAATTGTGCCTCATGACCCGCACCGTGTCTGCGAATTATGGGCGATGTCCCTACCCCATCCCCTATAGAGGGAGCTATCACATACGTATATTTATGTTATGTCTGCTAATGAATGCCTGCATGCTTGAATAAAAAATAATAACAAAGAAAAATAATAATAAATAAAAAAAATAATGTGTGTATACAGTAAAATCAATTTCGGCCATCGCAGCCTATTTTCTCAGCTCTGGCTCGTAGAGCCCAATCTTGGCCCCCCCATGGCCTACCTCTTGCCCTCGCGGCTCGTTAATCTCCCAACTCCGGCTTCTGTAATCCGCTTCCCCGATTTGGGCTTCCACATCTTACGCCATAATTTCGGCTCTTGCAGCCCGCTTCCCAACAACTTTGGCTCTTGTAGCCTGCTTACCTCGGCCCCCATGGCCCGCTTTCCCGATTCTGGCCTTCACGGCCTGCTTCCCAGAATTCGGCCTTCACGGCTCGCTTCCCATAATTTTGGCTCTTGCAGCCCGCTTCCCAACAACTTTAGCTATTGTAGCCTGCTTACCTCGGCCCCCATGGCCCGCTTTCCCAATTCTGGCTCTCGTAGCCTGCTTCCCGAATTCGGCCTTCACGGCCCACTTCCCATAAGTTCGGCTCTTGCAGCCCGCTTCCCAATATCCTTGACTTTCATAAGCTGCTCCCCCAATTCGGCCTATGCGGCCCGCTTCCCGACTTTGGCTCTTCTGGCCTGCTTCCCTTCGGCTCTCGCAGCCTACCTTCCCAGTTTTGGCTCTGGCAGCCTGCTCCCCAAATTTCGGATTTCGCAGCCCGCTTTCCTGATTTGGGGACACTAAATAATTTCTCACCCCATGTTTACGTGCAGGGGAATATAGAAGAGGAGAAAAGAGAAGAGAAGGTGAAAATAAGGAAAGAAGAAAAGGAAACACACTTGAAGTGCTCCAACGGTGCATTAGCCTGCAAGCCCTTCAGCGGCACACTACTAAGTGCCCTCAGCGGCACACCCATTGTGAAGCCTCCAGTGGTATGCCCTTCGGGGCACACTCCCAGCGCCCTTCAGCGGCATAGCCTCACGCCCCCTCAACGGCACGCTCCCAGGCGCCCGTACACCTTCGGAGTGCCTTACGCGGCACACCCTCCTGTGCTATCTCCCAGTGCGCCCTTCAAGCGTCCCGACGGCACGCTCTAGCCAGCCGTTAAGCGGCACGCCACCCCCGCCCCCTTTATACGGCGAGCAAAAAAAAAGAGAAAAAAAGAGGAGAGACGGTAAAAGAGGAAGAGAATGGATAAAAAAAATAAAGCAAAAAGGAAGAGAGGGGGGGGATTTCGATGAAAAAAAAGAAAAGAAGAAAAAAAGAGGGAAGAAAATAAAAAAAAGAAAAAAAAAGAGAGAGAGAAAGAAGAGAAAATAACAATAATAATGATATATATATATATATATGTGTGTGTATACATATGTCTCCCATCCGCACGCCCCTACGTATCGACGGGCATCTGCACGGGCAAAGACGGCTCCACCCTGCATTGGCGTTAGTCCCTTGCCAACAAATAAGTCATTTTCCGGGGCAAGGCTTCGTGCCCTAGCCACCCGCTCTCACACGATACTGCCATTACGGACCTTATGTCCGAATCGGCAGGAATTCTCCCGTTGCGTTGGCATTATCTTCTTGCCAACGAGTGAGCCGTGCCTTTCGGCGCAAGGCCTCGGGCCCTAGCCAACCATTACATATCACCCACTTGTGAAATATATATATATATATATATACATAATAAATAAGAGAAAGGGGCTTAAAATAGAGGTGCCCCGCCGGACTTGCCCCTACTCAGGGACAAGGGCAAAAATGGCAACAACCCAGCTGTGGCGAAAACCCGAAGGGGCGCTGCTGGCAAAATCGGGTACCCCGCCACGCGAAAACCCGAGAGGGCGCATGGGCAAAAGCAAGAGGGGGCCGGTGCCGGCGAAAACCCGAAAGGGCGCTTGTACTGGTAATGTGGTTCAAAAAAATGGGAAAAAGAGAAAAGAGACGAAAAGACCAACATATCATGTCAGCTCCCGGCTTCCTGTCGGCATTGACGAAGAGACAAAGAGATCAACAAACCAGGTCAGCTCCCGGCACCCTGTCGGTACTGACGAAGAGACAAAGAGACCAACAAACCAGGTCAGCTACCGGCACCCTGTCGGCACTGACGAAGAGACAAAGAGACCAACAAACCAGGTCAGCTCCCGACACCCTGTCGGCACTGACGAAGTGACAAAGAGACCAACAAACCAGGTCAGCTCCCGGCACCTTGTCGGCAGTGACGAAGAGACAAAGAGATCAACAAACCAGGTCAGCTCCCGACACCCTGTCGGCACTGATGAAGAGACAAAGAGACCAACAAACCAGGTCAGGTCCCGGCACCTTGTCGGCACTGACGAAGAGACAAAGAGATCAACAAACCAAGTCGGCTCCCGACACCCCGTCGGCACTGACGAAGAGACAAAGAGATCAACAAACCAGGTCAGCTCCCGACACCCTGTCGGCACTGACGAAGAGACAAAGAGACCAACAAACCAGGTCAGCTCCCGGCACCTTGTCGGCACTGACGAAGAGACAAAGAGATCAACAAACCAGGTCGGCTCCCGACACCGACAAAGAGACAAAGAGATCAACAAACCAGGTCAGCTGATGCGGGATGAGACCACGGACATGACAAGCTCGCGATTGTCCCTTAACGAGGGAAGCGTCGGATGTGCGCGGTTGAGAAACCGGTAATGAGCTAGGGTGATCGGCTCTCTCGTTTGCCCGGATCGGGTCACGGGACGGTCTCGCACTCTCTCACAGCAGTGGTAATGATTAGATAAAGCAAGCTAGATATCCCTACACATGCTCTCTAGCAGCGGCATAAACAAATATATATGAAGTAAGCAAAATATCGAGAAGGGAGCGAAAACGATACCTCCACGCGTCCGGCGTGGGGAAGACGGACCCGGCCGAAACTCGTACTCCCGGGACAATTAATACACCATATTACAGCAAATGAATTATTGCCCACTCCACGCAGGGAGGTAAAGGGCTACACAAACGGGCCCGGGAGGATCGAATTCGGGTTGACGGGCGGCTTCTCGCGTTGATTCGGCAACACCTGAACTTGTGACGGTGGGGCCCACGTGCTGTCCGGAGGGGCCGTGTGGGACTTGATGGCATCGCTGTAGTGGGGACACTTATGGAAGCGCTCCCCGGGCTAGCAGCACGCTAGTTCGCCGATCGGAGGCCGGGCGGCTCCGTTCGGCACCGGTCGGAATGACCGGCCACGGACCTGCCGATTCTATTTTCCAGCTTGCGCTCCGGCGAGAACGGACGTTGCGATCAGCCCCGACGTCGGAATGCGACGAAACTGGCACCGTTGGAAAGATGCTTCGAAGGGCTTCAACCCAAGGTGATTATAGAAAAATAATCAAGCTTGTACTTCTGATTGGCGAATTTTGAAGGTTGTTGTTGTACAGTTCCTGAAATCACAGGTCAGTAGAGAACTTTCCTGTAGATTACCTTTGACCCCGAGGTAGACGTCCGAATCTGGGGTTCTGTTCTTCCGAAAAGTTGTGGGAAATCAAGTTACGAAACCAGGACTATTTTTGGATCTGGATTTGGAGGTGGTGGTGATTTGTTCTGATTTTAGAAGTGGAGGGTGATCGGATCTAAGATCTGACTGACAACACTGTAGCTGAGGAAGAACATGAATTTCTAAAAATAGATAGAGGGCTGATAAAAAAATTAAGAAAATTTGTGGATGTAGGGGGTGATGGACAGAACTCCCAGTAAAATTGGGAGGGTTTGGACAAATCAAAAAGTTGGCCGGAGGTGGGAAACACATGGCTGCTATCACTGTAGACAGAGACAAAACAAAACTAGGAATGAAAGATGCACGAAAATGGGAAAATACTAAACGATGGAATTTAGAAAATTTAGGTGGAGCTTGGGGTACAAAGGAAGAATACACCATAAAAATTGAACCTTGAGATCTTCACGTGGTGGAGAGCAGATATTCGGACAAAAAGCCTCTATCCAGGATGGACAGAACACCGAAGGCGGCTCCGCGGCGACGTGATGGCGGCACGAACGGCGGCGGCGGCGGCACCGATGATCACCGGAGGTGGGGGGAAGGAGATATCACTCTAGAATGGGGGTTGGGGATGAAGAAACCAGGGGGAGAGAGGAGGGGCTCAAGAACACTCTTGATTTTCCAATAATTTTCTCTTCATTAATGCCAACAAATGGAAAATACAACCTTTTATATGCCTTACATCAAACCTAATCTACTCCATTAGATCTAGGGGAGGGGATTGGATGGATGGGATTAAGTGTGATTAACACACCAAAAATGATAAAATAATGAGGGGAGAGGGGCGCCCCCTTGACAAGGGTGAATGGGTTGAAAGGTAGGTGGCCTACCTTTGAAAATGTTAACCACTTGTCTACCATTTGGTCAATTAGCATTCAACCCTTCTAGATGGCCACCTAAGATGGTTGACCAGCCCCACATGAGTGACATGGACCAATGGGAAAGGGCTGAGGGCCCCCTTGCTTGGTCCTACTGTAATTTTACATATAAACCCACTAAGACCTACAATTGCGTACCATATAACACAAGGGTATACATACAAATATGAAAAGATATAAATGCAAACAAAATACGTACGGTCTTGCCTCGATGTCCCCATCATCAGCTCTCGACACCCTGTCGGCACTGACGAAGAGACAAAGAGACCAACAAACCAGGTCAGCTCCCGGCACCCTGTCGGCACTGACGAAGAGACAAAGAGACCAACAAACTAGGTCAGCGCCCGGCACCCTGTCGGCACTGACGAAGAGACAAAGAGACCAACAAACCAGGTCAGCTCCCGGCACCTTGTCGGCACTGACGAACAGACAAAGAGACCAACAAACCAGTTCAGCTCCCGGCACCGTGTCGGCACTGACGAAGAGACAAAGAGACCAACAAACCAGGTCAGCTCTCGGCACCCTGTCGGCACTGACGAAGAGACAAAGAGACCAACAAACCAGGTCAGCTCCCGGCACCCTATCGGCACTGACGAAGAGACAAAGAGACCAACAAACCAGGTCAGCTCCCGGCACCTTGTCGGCACTAACGAAGAGACAAAGAGACTAACAAACCAGGTCAGCTCCCGGCACCTTGTCGGCACTGACGAAAAGACAAAGAGATCAACAAACCAGGTCTTCTCCCGACACCCTGTCGGCACTGGCGAAGAGACAAAGTGACCAGCATACCATGTCAGCGTCCGACGCCCTATCGGCACTGATGCAAAAGAGAAGAAGAGACCAACATGCTACGGCGGCTCCCGACGCCCTGTCGGCACTGATGAAGAGGAGAAGAGACAAGCATGCTACGTCAGCTCCCGACAGCCCGTCAATGCCGATGAAGAGAAAAGAGACCAGTACACCCGCGGGCACCTCCCGTCTCATCCTTCGCCTGCGCTACTCGTGGGTGGGGGGCATTTATGGACACCAAAAATTGCACACACAGATATCCAGCTCAGCCCAGCATTAATAACGGCACCGAGTGAAGAAGCCCCGGAGGGACTGGTCATCTGGACTCCCCAAATACGCACACTGCCGTGAAGCCGTCTCCGGAGTCACGACAGTGAAGAGAAATCAACCACCAAGAGCCCCCACAATCCATGGGCCTCGAAGAAAATTAAATTGGCCACAACTTGTGCACACAACGGGCTCAGAACTGCCCATTTTAGCCCTTCAGGGGCACAGCCTTTTGGCCCTTCAATGGTACACCCCTTGGGCCTTCAGCGGCACAACCTTTTGGCCCTCCAGCGGTACACCCCTGGGCCTTCAGCGGCACGCCCTTGTGCCCTTTCAACGGCACACCCTGCAAGCCTTCAACGGCGCACTATTGCAAGCCTTCAACGGCACACTATTTCAGGCCTTCAACGGCACACTATTTCAGGCCTTCAACGGCACACTATTTCAAGCCTTCAATGGCACACTATTTCAAGCCTTCAACGGCACACTATTTCAAGCCTTTAACGGCACACAATTTCTGGCCTTCAGCGGCACGCCCATTTGGGGCTTCAGCGGCACGCCTTTTTGGCCCTCCTACGGCACACTTATTGAGCCCGCCAACGGCACAACGCGACGGCGTTTCAATGGCCGAACGACGTGAAGCCCATGCCCTACGTATCCTAGGCGTGCAGTGAGCTGTCCGAGGTGTCAACCAACGGTTGGGCCACGCAGGCTACTCCCCTGACAGCCAGGACAGGGGAAGTCAAACCCCATCATCACCAGTCGCTTCCCGCCCCCGACGGCCGTGCTCGAGGGCTCCTGCTGCTGGGGGTATAAAACCCCTCCCATTCCGGAGAAGAAAAAAAAAGGAGGACAGACGGAGAAGAGACCCAGAGGCAGAGACGAATATAGGGGGTTGCATACGAGAAGAAGAAGAAGAGAAAAGAAAAGGGAGAGGGCTCCGGCGTGGAGTCTTCCGACAGCCACCAGGAAACGAGAAGAGAGTAAGAGAGAGAGAGGGCTTGATGTAGTAGGGTAAGGTGGGGGAAAGAGCAGTGGAAGATCGTCCCTGCTTCGATCCCCAACACCTCCTCCTCTTTTGTTTCTCTGTTTTCCCCCTCTCTATTCCTTTGTTCTTAGGTTTTCTTTCTTGCCTATAGCCTTAGCTCGGGCATGTTTTGTGATGTATATAGGTGGCTACGGCCCTTTATTTCCCATGAATGAAGATCTCCCCCCCTCAGTGGGTTTTCTCTTTGTCTCATTGTTTTGGGCCGTAGTGCGTTTGATCATTTTTCCCTTCGCTTCCCGGTGTTTTCCTTAACTCCTTCTGCCGACACTTTCCTCCGGACACCGCACCACCTCGGCTGGTATGAGGTCGTGAGCCTTTCCAGTGCAGAGCCCCTCCGCGTTGTGATCTTCTGGTAGAAGCCCACCTGCAAGTCCCTTGCCTCCCCTTTGAGCCACCTCCCAAAAATCTTTTCCTCATGGGCTTGATCAGCCCAATGCCCCTGCCCCATTAGCACGCCAGCCCCTTTTGGGGGCCTTGCCCGGTGTGCCTGCAGCACCGTCCAGCGGTACACCTTCTGGCTCCTTGGCCGGCACACCCTTCTGTGCCTTCAGCGGCACGCCTGCACTTTCCCCTAGCGGCACACCCTTCCGGCACCTTGGCCGGCACACCCATAGTAGCCCTCCAGCGGTACACCTCCCCTTGGTGCTTCAGCGGTACGCCTGGCCTCTCCCTAGTCCGGTACACCCCTCAAGCACCCTGTGCTCGTCCTTGGCCGGTACGCCTTGGCTAACCCCCAGTCCACCCTATCCAGTCTTAGAGGTCTCCCGCTCGTTGTTTTCTCCGAGGTTTTCTGAAGTTTCATTAAAGGTGCTGCCGCCTTTGGGCGCCCACCTCCAGTTGACGGGTTCTGCCACTCCCTGTGGGCGCGTTCACTTTATCTCCCTTACGCTCGGGTCAAGGGGAGATGCTGTCGAATTTTCGGTAGAAACGATAACATATTAAAATGATAAAAGGAAGCAACCAACAAATGGAACAACAAAATATTATAAATAATAGGCTGTGAGGAAAAGGAGGAAAGACTTGTATAAAACTACTCAAAACCCAAAGAAAAGAAGAAATGAAAAGCCTTAAAGCAAGTAGCAGGGGAGTGGGCCTTCATCGGTACGTCTGTTCCAGCCTTCACCGGTGCACCCTATTAGCCCTTCAACGGCACACCTTCTTGGCTCCTCACCGGCACACTCCTCCTCCGTTTCGACCTTCCCCTCACCGGTACACTCCCATCCTCCTTCACCGGTACACTCCCACCGTCTCTCCCTCACCGGTACACACCTCCTCACCGTCCCACTCTCTTTCTTACTCTCCCTCTCACCGGCACACTCCATTCCCCCCCTCACCAGTACACTCTCTCCCTCACCATCATACTCTCTCCCCCCACCCGTACACCCTCTGTCTCTCCCTCATCTATCTCCCTGTCTTACCACTTCTTCCACCGTCTCCCAGAAATTGAAGCCAATGTACAGACTTGGCAGGTTGAGGCACGAATGCAGCAACAAGCAATGTACAAACTTTGAGCTGCAATGTGTAGACTTTGAGCTGGCCAAGGTACTGACTTTGAGTTGGCCAATGTATAGACTTTGAGCTGCAGCCAATGGCCAATGTACAGACTCTGAGCTGCAATGTACAGACTTTGAGCTGTAATGTATATACTTCGAGTTGGCCAACGTACAGACTTCGGGCTGGCCAATATATAGACTTTGAACTCCAGCCAATGGATGATGTATAGTATTTGGGTTGGCTGACGTACAGACTTTGAGTTGTAATGTACAGACTTTGAACAATGTATAGACTTTGGGTTGGCCAATGTACAGACTTTGGACTGGCTAATGTATAGACTTTGAACTCCAGCCAATGGCTAATGTACAGACTTTGAGCTGCAATGTACAGACTTTGAGCTGTAACGTATAGACTTTGAACAATGTATAGACTTTGGGTTGGCCAATGTATAGACTTTGAACTCCAGCCAATGGCTAATGTATAGACTTTGAGCTGCAATGTACAGGCTTTGAGCTGGAATGTATAGACTTTGAGATGTAATGTATAGACTTTATGTTGGCCAATGTACAGACTTTGGGCTGGCCAATGTATGGACTTTGAACTCCGGCCAATGGTCAATGTGTAGACTTTGGGTTGGTTGATGTACAGACTTTGAGCTGCAATGTACAGACTTCTAACTGCAGCCAATGGGCAACGTACAGACTTTGAGCTGCAATGTATAGACTTTGAGCTGGCCAACGTACAGACTTTGGGTTGGCCAATGTATAGACTTTGAACTGCAGCCAATGGACAATGTATAGACTTTGAGCTGCAATGTACAGACTTTGAGCTGCAATGTATAGACTTTAAGCTGGCCAACGTACAGACGTTGAGCTGGCCAATGTATAGACTTTGAACTGCAGCCAATGGACAATGTATAGACTTTGAGCTGCTGCCAATGCACAATGTATAGACTTTGGGTTGGCCAGCGTATAGACTTTGAGCTGGCCAACGTACAGACTTTGGGCTGGCCAATGTATAGACTTTGAGCTGCAATGTGCAGACTTTGAGCTGAAGGATGTACAGACTTTGTATGCAGCAACCAGACGATGTACAGACTTCGGGTCGCAGCGACCAGCCAATGTATAGACTTTGGGCTGAGGGACGTACAGACTTCGTGTGTGCTAGTAGCCAGTGTACATACTTTGAGTTGCAGTAAATGGATGATGTACAGACTCTGAACGTGTGCTAGCAGACGATGTACAGACTTCGAGTTAGCCCGGCACGCCCGCCAACTCCCTCCCCGGCATAATCTCTTGGCGCTTCTCCGGCACCCTCTAACCTACCCGGTACACTCTCCCAGCCCCTCTCCGGTACGCTCTCCTAGCCTTCGCCGGTACACCCTTTCTGCCCCCAACGGCCCACTTTTCCTTCCAAAATAAATATATATAGACATATATAAATATGTCATGATAATGATAATGATAATAATGATAATAAATTAATAAAAATTATGATAAATAAATAAACCTGAATATATATATATGAGAAATAAACAAAAAAATGTGAAATAATAATAATAATAGTAAAAAAGGAAAGGGAAAATATAATAGTAATAATAATAAACAAAATGGAGAAATCATCCAGAATAAATACATAAAAGGGAAATAAGCAATAAAATATATATGCACATAATTTAAAGCCCAGATAAAGAAAATGGTAAAATCTATGTTGCAGCCCCATCTCTCCCGTGACCCGATGCTGAAGGAACAACAATGCCGCCCTTCCTGGTTGGGCCTGAGTCTTGGGAATTATCCCGACATGGCCAGGCCCTGACCTAGTCTTGGGCCGACATTCCAATCAGACCGGACTCGTTCCTCAGGCCGGATCCCCTCCGAGCCACTACTAAAATTGCCGCACGTTCAGCAAACATTTGAACGGGTTCGCCTCGGTTTTCATCGCGTTGCTATCATGGACCTGTGTCTGAACATGAAAAGACCCGTGAGAAACCAACATGGCCGACGGCTCCTACCCCGACGTGGTCATGACCCAGCATTGCTCTGGGCCGATAGCTCGTCAAATCGGATTCACCCTATCGGGATTCGTTCCCGCCCTTTTATTGAAATTACTGTAAACTCGGCATACACTTGTACGTGGTTGTTCCTATCCACGTCGCACCTTCAATATGGACCCTTGTCCGAATATCAAGTGGTCCGCAAGTGACTGACAGAAATCTGAATAGAACGAGATGGCTCATGTCATCCCTGGACCCTATATACGGGAATATCAATAAGGCCTTTGTGGGCTGTGCTTGGACCTCGGGTCCGTCCCGATTATGGTCATTGTCTGACCCACGCCCTCGGCCTATAGCTCGCTTCCTTCGAACATATTTTGGGTTTTGGAATCTAGTCCCGAGACTCTTCCCCGTTGCCCTCCGGCACCGGGAACATTAATGATGCCCACGCAAGCCCCGTTTGGACCACGGGAGGCGCCCCCGGTATGGTCCCGACTCGATCTCGCACCGGGCCAATAAATTCGCTACTTTACTGCTACACTAATCGAGATTTAACCGAATGTTTTTAGTGTCTCGGAATAATGTATTTGCCATATCACAGCATACATATGTTCCAGGTCCTCCTGCGACGATTATGATACTCTCAAGTTGGACACCCGTCTGAATATTAAACGGTCTCCCGAATGACCGACATGTTTCGAACGTCCGCTTCCCTAGACACAGGGCCTTTCAGCCGATTCAAGGGATATTCACTCGTTGCCCCTTGGCACCGAAAATATTAATGACGCTCATGCAAGTCTTGTTTCGACCGCGGGGGCCCACCGCAGTATGGTCGCAGCTTGCTCTTGCACCGGGCCAATAGATTTACTGGTTTTTGACCGCTCCAACCGAGGCTCAGCTGAACGTTTTTCGCTCTTCCGAACAATAAATTTGCCGTACCTCGGCTTACATGCGTTCCGATTTTCCCGCGACAACCGTGATTTTCTCGAGCCGGACATTCGTCCAAACATTAAATGGTCAGTACATGACCGACATGATCGCGAATGTTTTCTTCTTACCCTCACACGGGGGTTTCGATACTTCCTAATAGACCTTTCATGCAATTAATTTCTTGGCCATGAGGCCCTGAATCTCGGTGATTAATCAAGGGTGTTCCCTCGTATGGGGGATGTAAATAACGTCGTGACCTTTATGGCGCGACGGGTGTTGGTCCCGACACGAACTACACCATCATCTGAAGAAGTCAGATCGAGCGCACCATGGGCTCTTCGGGGCCCGAATAAATTGTCACTTCGGTGACTGGCACGCCCACGCACTTAATAGACGAACCACCTGAACTAGCGAATTTTAGTGCGTCCACAATTATCCATGGTATAGTCACCCCTAGACTGAATTCCATCAGTGATTCAAACATTTCCCTGTACTGACTAACACTGAAAGATGCATACACTACTGTAAAATACAAAACTACAGAGTTATTATCTTTAAGAGCTACATTCAGGTATTGAGGATGAGACTGTATAGTATCAAGGCAGATGATGGGCTTGTAAAATAACCAAATTTTAGAGATATCACCATTATTTTCCAAGAGAGAATGAAGGTGTATGCGATGAGAAACTCCCTGCGCTCGATTAAAATCAATGTGGGGTTCAGAGATAATAGCAATGTTGACATCATTGGCTTTGATATGCTGGGCAAGGCTTCTTACAGTAGATTTTTTGCCAATACCTCTAACATTCCATATCAATACTGAATTAATCATGATCTAAAGATGGTGATATATGAGCTGCTAGAACTTTAACTTTAGCTCTAGTTAAACGGGCATCACTGAATAATACTCCAGGGAGGACTGGAATCTCATTTGACTGCAATTCTGGTGGCTGCCTTGTTTTGCTGTTCTTGACTAAGCAAAGCATCCTAGAATTTTCCAAGGCTGACATTTTGGAAACTGCATCCGAACTGATAATTTCAAAGTCTTTCCAGGCTGAAAGAAGGGGGGCCTTCTGGATTAGTGAGACTTCCTTAATTTGTTGGATCGAAGGAAGCTCAGCTGCACCTGGTGATTCCTCTATACACGGCAGGGTTAAGGGAGGCTTTTTGATTGTGTCATTACTGTAAACAGGTGCCGAGGGACCATTATCTTCTATAACTTTTGAAGGTCTGGCTATAGGAATAGAAGTCTGGCTACCTTTAAGATCTTCACTATGAGCATATTCTCCAGAATTTTGCTTATCTTGAACCATCTCTTTATCCGAAGTTAACTCTTTAGATTACTGATACAAGATAGAGAACATGTTAGAATCAATAATTCCCATTTTTGAACTGGAAGCATGAAGCCACTTTGGCCTAACTATCACCTCATCCGAGGCTAATACATCAGCTTGCTGGCATAAAACAAGGGGCATATTGGTATTATTGGTTCCCATTTGCAGACTGGAAATGTGAGGCAATCTTGGTCTGTACTCCTATCGAAAAGTTTTTTGAAGTCCATTTCCTAGAGGCTGATATCTGAACACTTTCTTGTTTAGTTTCTTTTTACATTCTTGTTCCATATGACCGATTTTGTGGCATTGGGAACACAAATGCGGCACCCTGTGATAAATGATGGGTTGCCAATAGCCATTTCCTTCCACACCTATCCATAGCCTTTCCTTCCTCTGAGCAGCCAAATCATGTTCAACACACGCTAAGGCTTCGGATGTCTCAGTCATGGCAAGGGTAGCATCATGAATTCGCAGCACTGTACCAATATTTCCTGCTATTGATCGAATCATATCTTGATGATAAAAAGTAACTGGTAAAGAGGGAAAACCAATCCATATAGTAGCAGCCGGTGGATCCGAAGAGAAATCAAAGTCCTGTGTCCACCTGAAAAATCTAAACATGAAACCTTTGATGTATAAGCTCTTTTGGAGAAGGACCTTCAAAAAATCTGCTTCAGATTTTAATCGGATCAGAATGTGTCTGGCGTTCAGTCTGCTAATTATGCAATCCAAGCTGAGGTAGAGACACAGCGAGATGCAAGCTTTTGTCTCTTGAATGGAAGGTCGTCCATAAGAAAATTTTGCAATGATGGCGTTCTAAAGCTGCTGGCAAGAAATCAAGATTTCTTCTTGAGTGAAGAAGACAGCCGATTCTCCCTTATCCGTAAATGTAGGAAGCTTCACCTGAATAGGAACTCTCGGCCGTTGCTGATCCTCCATCAGGGTCTGTGCATATGATTTCCGAGGGCCAGCCACCGCCGCATCCAATCGTCCAGTAGCAATATCATTCGAGGAGACCAGAGTTTCCCCCGCCACACCAGCCATGGCTGGTTGGGGGGATACACCAAGAAGGCGACGAAGAAGAATGGCGGGAAGGGAGGAGTGATCCGGAGCTTCACTCTAGTATTCTATCTCTCTTAATAATAGAGTTAATTTGTTAATGATTTGAATGCTTCATTGTCTACTTTTGTCAAAGGAAAAGAAAATCTTGATAAACTCTTGGGAAGCAAAGTGAATTATCAAAAGGAATGCCTTGGCTATAATCCGGTGAACAAAAAAAAATTTGAAAATAAATTGTATACATCTTTTGTCTCGAGTTTGGATGTAGGTAGTACTTTAAATGGTCACCATGTTCAGCATGCTATCAAGAAAACTCAAAAGTATGATGTAAAGCAGAAATTGAATCAAAATTCAAAGTTGAAACATAATTCTGCTTGTACGAATATTCATGCTAGTAAGCGTAATGCTAAACACCAGGTTTCCATCAAAATTCCTTCTTATTTTTATTGTTGTAAACGTGGTCACATCATGCATGACTATTTTGTTTTGAAAAATGATGAATTGAAAGCATGCAATGGAAAAGCTCATTTCAAGAATACAAGGAAGTTTTCAAAGAGAAGAAAGGAATTTAAAAATCCAAAAGTTCATGTTCAAAGACCATATGTTAGGAATGCATCTTTGTTTTGTTGGAACTGTGGGAGATATGGTCATAAAATGGAATTCTATTTTCAATTGAAAAAGGTTGACTTGAAAGCATGCAGAAATGATTTTATTTTTAAAAGAAGAAACATTTCTTGTCATTCCTGTGGAAAGCAAGGACACTATGTGTCACAATATTGGCAAGCAAATAGAAGGTAGAACTTCCATGTTAAAAATAATTATAATTTTGCCAAACCACAAAAATTTCATGCTTATCCTGTTAAGAAGAATGCTAGGTGATCTGTTAGTTGTCATTACTGTGGTAATTTTGGACATACCATGCATGATTGTGCTTTATAGGATCTTGATGATATGCATGCCCAAAATTGTGGAGAGCACCCACTAGAGGTGCAACTAACCATCCGGGACCCAAGACGGTTTAGGTATCCAAAATTGTTGAATGAGAATTATGTTGCAGGAATGCCTTGAGGCCAAATGAAAGGCTTGGAAAATAATGGTTACTCAAGGCACAGGTTTTGAAAAAAATATTGAATTATCTTTAAAAATCTTAAATTTGTTTTAAGTGAATTTTCATTCATGAAAATCATGATAAATCTATTTTTCTTATGAGTTTGCATTGCATCTATCTGATCATCATTTGCATGACTACATAGTATATTAAATGATGACTTGAGGAAGGGCAGGTCATTCTTATCTGAAATCTATCACCATGCGTGAGAATGTGCCTCCGCTTGGTACCATGAGTCAATTGTTCATTTAGGTCATAGGTTGCATGATTTTTAGAAAATGTCAATTGTCAAATTTATGCACATAGAAAGGGAGAGTTTGTTTTTGAATGAATGATTTGGAATTGTGAATCTAACTCATTTCTGTGGAAATGCATCTCATGCCAATTGCTATATCAAAATTGCTCATGATATTGTAATATGATTTTTAGATCAACCATTGTGCCTAACAACTTGATAGAAAATCTCTGAAATCTTTGCAATAACTTATGGCACTTGGTGATGTTATTCTCATGACAGGTATTGATTATGAAAACTTGAACTGTTATTCATTTATTCTATTGTGATGAACTTGCTAAATGTTTGAATGGAATGAATAAGCATCTATTGTTTGTGCATGAGCCTTTGAGATTAACTGAGTTTCTGATATATAAAATGTTGTGATTGTGGAAGAGTGGATTATATCCACTTGGAAGCTCTCACCATGTATGAGTCGGGTTTTCAGACCTCAAACTCCGCCTTGTACCAGAACTTGGACAAATCAAATGGCTAACTTGTGATTGGATTCTTTTTCTTCTAAAAAGTCATTGAAAATCTGGTTGGCTTGTGAATGACTTCTAAACTTTTGAAATGCTATTAAAAATCTATTTTTGACAATTTCTAAAAATAATTGGGTTGCATTGCTTAATTTTGATCATTTTTACACCCTTGTTCATAAAGACCATGTCATGGAAAATACTTGTTGTTCATCATTTGAATGTGAATGCTTTCTTATGCAATCTGTCATGATATTCTGAAAATCAAGCTTTTGCATCTTGCATTGCATTCTCATATTGTTATATGTTGCATTGCATTAGAACACATGCATTTCGTGCATTTAGTTAATTCAAATGAAAAATTGAAAATTCATGTTTCGCATTCATGTTAAAATTTGCAATGTATTTAGAACTTTCAAATAAAATCTAAAATTTTACATCACATTGCATTTTGCATTGCATACTGCATGTTTTTTCATTGTGTGCTTGCATGTTATTATATGCTATTCACCCCCATCTTTGGAACTTCTACGACTTCAAACTCCTTGCCAAATAATGTTGCATATGAGTCATCAATAGTGTGTTTCATGTCACACACTCAAGGGGAGTAAATATTTGATATGTGCATCTATTTAGGGGGAGCTGCATTGGTATATGTTCTTGAAATTTTTGACATACATGCTGAATCAAATTCATATACTTCATGCATAAAATGTGAAAATGAGTGTTTAATATAAGGATATAGGAATTTCCTTTCAACACTCTAGAGATATTAAACTTGCTGCATGTATGTTGAAGAGATAGTTGAGAAAAAAGCAGCCTGCCTATTTTTGTTAAAATAATCTAAAAACGAATGGTAGAGCAATGCTCAATCTCATTGAGTAAACCGGATACACGTCACCTGAGACGTGATGTGGTTCATTTCTGAAAGGTGTTGTACTATAGTATCTCTGTTCAAAATGAGGTGAAATGATTCAATATTCTGAGTAACTTGGGAGTCTGGCATGAGCTCCATATGTCTCGTCGCGTAAAAAGGAATTATTTGAACCTGATTACTCTTAAAAAATTCTATTTATCAATGTGAAATTGCTTGAGTTAAAAATTTCAAGTGAAAAAATTATTGTGGCAGAGCGTAGCCTCCAATACATTGTTCTCATAAATTGAAGTGCAGTCTATATAATCTCTCATTGTGTTGATCTGAAAATCTGAATATCCATATTGCATTAATCTATTTTCATGTTATTCACCTACACATGAAAATTTGATTTAATATGTATTCAGAAAATTGATTGACTGTAATGACTATTGCATAACTCTTCTATATGATTGCACATCTCCTAGGTGTTACACATGAGCATCCTTGTTGTTTTGACTCTCATGCACCTTTCTTATACATATTCCCTTCTTAAATAAGTAAGGGGGAGCTGTGTTGCATATATATATACATATTTTTTTGGTTGCATTGTGTGCATCTCATATGTCATCATTTGTTTGCATCTTGCTTCATGCATTTCAAAAGAAAACTAAAAATCTGAAAATCAAAGAAAACCATTTGATGTGTCAAAGACATTCCATGAAACATCTTGTTGTGAGCTTTTATTGATTCATGAATCTGGCATGCTGAAATTTGAATTTCATTGCCTTCCTCCCACCTTTTGATAATGTCAAAGGGGGAGAAAGATTTATGTTTGTGTCAAATAAAGAGAAGGATCCTTGTGTGACTTGTGTCATCATAAATCATATTGTCATGTCAATCATAAAGTCATAAAGTTTGTCATCATCAAAAAGGGAGAGATTCTTGTGTGCCTTGCACTTGTTTATATTTTTGATGATAACTAAACCTTATGTATGTTTGCATATGATTTTGATGATAGTGTGCATTCATGATTATTGCCATGTTTCATATGTCTCAGAATCCAGAAGAAGACTTGCCCATGCTATATGAGACTATATTTCTTGAGATGATAATGAGCTCAAGGTTCTTCATACAAACCTTGGTGATATATGGTTTCATGATGTGTTTACTTGTTGTTTAAACACATGGCTATTGATTTCAGTTGTTAGTTTAGGAGAATTGTGTTGTTCAATGGGTTTTCATGATTATACTTCATGCAATTCTTACATGGAGCATGTTCAAATATGGTTGAGATGTAAATGGTTTTTGAGGCTCATACATGTTGGTAAAATGCATGGTTTATGAAGTTGATTTTCATATGAGATTTTTGGGCTTGTTATGTACTTAAGTGATTAAATCAAACTTGATGGTATTTGGCTTCTTCATGCAAGCCTTGGGGTGGTTTAAGCTCTAGCTTGAACTTCATGTGAAGCTTGGTAGAAGTTGGAAATAATTGATGTCATTGGGGTGCATATATAGCTTATTGGGTCTCACAAGATATGGTCTTCATTTGCCTTGGTTGAAATTGAGTTACTTGTGTTGATTTGGGCTATTCAATCTTGATGATGGAGTATGGAATTGGCAAGCTTGCATATTTTCATTTCGTATGTTCATGGATGTGTTCATAGGACTCTTGAGCTAGAGTCCTATTCTTTTCATGTGGATCTTGATGGAAAGTGATTAGGATGTGATTTTATATTGATTAAATGTTAGATGGCATCAAAGTGTGGTTTAACATCATTTATTCTATTATGCAGGATTAGAAAGCAATGTGAATCCTATATGCAATGGTATCATAAATCATGGTGAGAACTTGGCACTTTGCATGTGTATATTTTTCAGAGAAACATGGTAAGTTTTCATTTAAAGTTTTTAATATTGATGGAATGTGGTTGGTATGTCATTTTACATTGTTTAATACCAAGGAATACTTGGTTGTCTATTATTTATCATCTAACCATTTCAATCTTTCATTGGGTTTCAACTTCTGGACTGAACTTATGCTATTTGGACATCCTGTTGAGTTCGGTCGACCGAAATTGGCAGTGTTGCCTGTAACTTTTCCTGCAAAAGTTTGGTTGACCGACCCAATGTTTAGGTCTACCGAATACGGCGAAAACCAAAATACGTGAATCCGAAAACCATCTAAACCCAATCCGTTTGTGCTCTAAACTTACCCATTTTCCCCTAGGGTTATTATACATATGCTAGAGGGGTTTTCTAAGGGTTTTATGAAGGATATATGAGGCTTTTGATGTCTCTTGTTCCTATATATACTAGACCTACGAATTTGGGAGATATATCTCTTAGGGCTAATATCTTTCTATCTTGTAGGTGAAGAAAAGGAAAAAGGAAGGAGGAGCTTTTGTGGAGGAGATATTATCTACATCCAGGAGGTTTTGGAGATCTTCCATGAAGAGAAAGTGAAGCGGATTGAAGAGAGGAATGCGTTGACATTCAAATCGACGGCATCCGGCTTCCCTCCGACCCAAGCATCAAAGAACATCGTCATCTGGCTATGGAAAACAAAGAGGGATGATTTCTATATCTTCTATATGTTCTTTGTGATGTCTTTCATGATTTGTATTTTGGGTTGAGCATGATTTAGATATTTGTGTTTATTTTTTGAACCTAAAAATACATTTTGTGTGTGTGACTGTCTGCGTACGGTTGTGAATTCATTGTGTTGTGGTTCTTGCAGCGGGTGTGTGTGTGTTGTGATCCGGTCATCGGATCATGTGGGAGACTCCATCTCCGTGTGTGTGTATGTCCTCGTGTGTGTTTGGAGCGTCGCCTCAGTGTTGAGGATTTATCCCTGAATGAAGCCTTACCAGTTTGGTAAGGGGTGGACGTAGGGAGCCCATCGTGGTCTCGAACCACCTTAAAAATCCCTGTACACTGTGGTTTGTTTTGTGGGATTGTGTGGTTTGAATGATATATCTGTTTGTGTGATCGTGTGAGATCGGAGAGATTGAGAGAATTTAGTTATCCTGTTTAGCTAATATCTTCAATCTCGTTAATATTGTTATTGCCGCAGCGTAGTGGTTTAATTTACCATCTAGTGTGGGGGACAATTAAACCCCCCCTTCTTGTCCGCTCGTCTACACCGGGGACCAACAATCCTATCTCCATGAGAGGGCTTTGTCTCACGATTATGAATCTGGCGGTTCTGCTTCATCTGATCTTGGGCTTTGATTGAAGAGCATATTTGTCATGTCTTTTGTCCCGCCGTGTCCTTGTCACATGTGTCTATGTTCCTCCGTGTCATCCCACACGTGTTGTTATGTCCCTCGTGTCTGTCATGTTTTCGTTCCATTATGTTTTCATCTTACTATGTCGCCATGCCATGTGTTGTTGTTGTCATCCCATACATGTGTTTTCCGTATCTTTTGTCCCCCATGGTTGTAATGACCCAAGATCCGGATATCGGGATGAACCCGATATCATTTGAATCCTAGCCCGCTGCCCACGAGTCTGAGAGCTAGGAAGGGCTAAAAGGAGTGTGGAGTTACAAAGAAATTGGAAATAATGTAAGATAATTAAATAATTAATAGAAATAAATAAACAAATACAACAGAGTCTATTCCAACAAAAGTATAGTCTAAGGTAGAGAAGCGTACCTAACACCGAGTGAACACTCGGCCCAGCGAGCTAGCAGCTAATAACCTCCGCGTAGTACCCTCGAACCTCGAGGAAGAACTACCACACTTGAAAAGCAGGGGTGAGCCTCCTATCACTTGCTCAGTAGGGATCCTACGGAACCCCAACCGTAATCAACGGCGATAGCGGAAAGCAGCAACAATAGCAGGAATAGTAACTCGGTGCCCGGTCAAACCTCGGCTCTACAGCTTCTCCTACTATATCAAAAAACACGCCCCGATCTCACAGTCAGGGGACCACCAGACTAACATGAAAACTTCTGGCTACGCTGCCAGGAAAACCCATCATGACACCACTATCCTAGACCGGACACTACCCAGGAAAAACACTTGGTGACGCTTACCGGAACCCTAGACCTCAACCTCGGGAACACACTTGGAAACTACACGTAAAACCACGTCTCGCAGATAAGAATTGGAACCTTGAGTCACGAGAATCTCACGTCATGTGAAGGGAGTACCTACCCACTAGAAGCAAGGCTGGATGCGTCCACTAACGTTTGAGTCCACGCCTCAGGTGTCTCCCTCTGGCCCAGCGGGAACTGAGACATGGTACCAGTAATCATAAAACAAGGACTAGCTGGGGTCGAGCTCATCAGCGCGGGTCCAACACCCCCAACCACGTGTGTACACACAAACCATGCGCTCTAGGTCAGATCCTCTAGCTGGTTTTCCTCCTAGCCTGAACTCAGGCTGCAAAGGCGAGGGGTCCTGCGGTAATCAGCCTAAAAATCATCTCTCTCGGGAAAGCTCTCCACCACTCCAAGGTGGGACTGCACGAGCATGCGCAGGAAAGCCATAGCTAGGGGGGGTCACTAAACGTGAACATGAAAAGCCACGCACGCACCCATCGTGAGTAACGCGGAGTAACAGGTGGCACGAATAAACCCCTTTTATAGGCCCAAAACTACCCATGAGGTATGTTGTTTTCAAGCAAACTGCAAAGCTTAAATTGAAGTTAAGCTAATCACAGAGGGGGGTGAGAGAGTTGAGAGGGTTTAGGGTTTAAGCCTCTGTCGTTTCCTACGAGGGAGGGGGCGGGGCCGTGGGCCCTGCCACCGGAGGAGGCTTGCATGCTTCGTTTTGCTACATGACGTAAGCTTGACGTGGGGCTACATGGATGGCATTTCCGAAGCGACAAGGCCTCTATCTTTTGCTCAGGCACTGGCTGCGTCTTTGCAGCCTATGAACGTGGATTTGGGACAAAAATCACCCGCGTTCACGAGTGATGGGCATCCGGTAGTCTTTTTTTCAAAAGAGGAAATTCTAATGTTGCAGGAGCCCTTACGATTTGCCATAATTGCCAAGTGTTCTTATGGCAGGCCTACGATTCCTGACATTAAGTCTTGTTTGGCCATGCGTCTTGATCTAAAGAGTTCGTTCGTCATTAGTGTCATTAACCCAAGGCATGTGTTGATCAGATTCGAGGAGGAGGAAGATTTCCTGAAAGTACTGGTTCGGAAGAATCTATACATTAAGGGATATCCATTCTGATTTTTCGCTGGTCCTGTGAGTTCTACTTTGATGTTGATCCTTCTTCCATTCCGATCTAGGTTGGGTTTCCTAACCTTCTGGTGAATCTGTATAATGAGGACTACCTAAGATCCATTCCTGGGAATTTAGGGCTAGTTCTGCACATTCATGATGCTACTTTGGCTTGGACGCAAACTGCTGAAGCCTTGGTGTGGGTTGACATTGATATCTCCCAGCCACTGTATGAACGTATTTGGATTGGGTATGGTGAATAGGGTTTCTAGCAACAGGTGAAGTACCATAGAGTTCCGAATATCTGCTCCTTCTGTCGTAGAATTGGCAACAAGGTGGATCTGTGTAAGAAGAAGATGAAGCTTCATCGTAGCGAAGGTAGGGAGGTGCTGGATAAGTCAAAGGATGTGGTTCCAAGTAAGAAGTTTGCTGCTCATAAACAAGAGTGGCAAACTGTGCAAAGGGGTCATCGTAAGAAGGCTGAGGGTGGTAACCTGGTTAAGGTAAGCAATGTGTTTGAGCTTTTACGATCTGGATTGGATAATGGCAATGGAGTTGCTGAGGTGGTGTCAAAGGCAGAGGGACCAAAGGCTACAGATATCATTATCCAGAAATCTGATATTGCCAATCGGGAACAGCTGGTTTTGCATAAGGAGATGGTGGACACTCAGCAAAATTGCAAGTAGGCAGTGGCTAAAGGGGTGTCATCTACCCCCAAGGATGATGAGGGCCTAGGGCAGAAGGTGGACGTGTTGAATGAGGATGTGTCTGGGCCCTATTGCCTTAAGGATGGTCCTACATCAGACATTTCCACAGTGGATGTGCATGGTCCTGTGGTTGGGGTGCATGAGGGTACAGTTTCTTGCATGGATACTCGGGAAGTTCACTCACTATTTGGCAATGTTGATCCAGCGGCACAGGCGCTAGGTGATAATATCTTAATGCCTTCATGTAACTTGAGAACTTTAGCGAGCACATCGCGCATTCCTCCAGGAAATGGGGAGGGGGTTATTACTAGGTCACGGGCTAGATTAGCGAAGGGGTCTCTTCGGCACTCTTCTTAATGATATCAGCTATCATATGGAATATCCAAGGGGTGGGAAATGTGGGTTCCCGCCGGTGTCTTAAGAGGCTTGTGATGAAGTATAATCCTGGTATTGTGGGAATCAGTGAACCTATGATTGCTCTTGACAAAGCGGCGGATTTGGCAAGGTTACTTAAGATGGACTACTGGGCGGGCAACAATGGCAATTCTTCCAAAATATGGGTGTTTTGGTAGGCTAGCTGGTGCCTAGTGGTTATTGCATACTCCACTCAATTTGTTACTCTTGGTAAGAGGGTGGGTAATTCTTACTCTATGTATATTACCATTGTTTATGCGGCTTGTGATGGTGTTGTTCGGTGAGAGCTATTCAGAGACTTGCTGTCTTTTGCTGGAACAATAGATGTGCCTTGGATTGCAAGCGGGGATTTCAACTGTGTTTTAAATCCTTATGAGAAGGCTGGTGGGGCCATTGCTAATTTATCTTACATGGCTGATTTCAATAGCTTTGCCACTTCTACTGGCCTCTTTGATGCAGGTTTTATTGGTCTAGTATTCACATGAAGCAATAACAGAACAGGTTGTTCAGCTGTTCGAACTCGGCTTGATCATGTCTTATACAATAGGAAGTGGCAGGAAGTAGCCCCTAATTTTGCTGTTCACCACTTGCCTCGCGGCCCTTCTAATCATGCTCCATTGTCTATAAGGGTGTCAGATGCTAGTGCTGTCCCGAGCAGATTTGTGTTCCAGAAGATGTGGCTCTCTCATGAAAATTTTATGCAGGTGGTTAAGGAAGCTTGGCAGCAGGCGTAGATCCAACACCATAATGGACTAGTTCAGCTGCAGGGTAAGTTGAAATCTATCAAGGAAGTATTGAGGAAATGAAAAAGAAAGTCTTCGATAATGTCACTCACATGGTTAGGGAGGCAGAAGCGGAGGTAGAACGCTTGCAAATCTGCTATGACTCAGATCCACGCCCAGCCAACAGATCCAAGCTCAATGCGGCGGATGCGGCTCTTAGACAGGCTCTCCAAAGGGAGGAAATTTTCTGGAATCAAAAAGGTAGATCCGACTGTGTTGAGAGTGTGGATAGGAACACGGCGTTTTACCATGCCATGGTTCAATCTCATAGAAGAAGAAATTTCATTCATCGCTTGAAAGTGGGCGAGCCGAGTGTATGGTGTTCTGATCAAACTATACTTAGACGGCATGCGGAAGGCTATTACAAAGAGCTACTATCTTTTGGAAACAAAGCGGTGGACAATGAGCTTCTGGGGTGTATTCCTACCTTAATCTCTGAGAAGCAGAACACCACATTATGTGCCTCTCCAGATGCAGTGGAAATAAAGCAAGCTGTGTGGTCATTAACTGGATCTAGTGCTCCGGGACCGGATGGGTTCACTGGAGTTTTTTTCACTTCCTGCTGGGACATTATTGGCCAGGATGTGATTGAGGTGGTACAATGTTTTTTTGATGGCTCTTTCTTGTCGAGAGGGATCTCATCTTCTCTTATTACATTGGTGCCCAAGGTCCAGGAACCTCAATCTTTCAATGAATATCGCCTTGTGAGTCTGTGTAACTTTGTATACAAGATTATCTCACGTATCATCTGCCAGCGCATTGCACCTTTGCTACCCTCCATTATCTCTAGAGAGCAAGGGGCATTTGTCAAAGGACGTTTCATTCTGGACAATATTTCTGTATCTAGACACCTGGTAAGGGATATTGATAGGAAGGTGCATGGTCATAATATCATTTTTAAGTTAGATATGGCAAAGGCGTATGATTGGATGAAGTGGGACTTTATCCTAGTTGTGTTGAGAAAGTTTGGTTTTTGCAACAGATTTACTTCTTATGTTGGCATGATGCTCTCGAATTCCTGGTTTTCTGTTAACTTTAATGGAACAATTGTTAGGGTGCTAGGCCCGGATACAGAGGGGGGTGAATGTATCCTGTTACGAATAATGCCCAAATAAAAACTCAGATGCTAGACGCAATCACAGAATAAAACTAATTCAATTAAACTTATGAGCAAGCAGATGGAGCGCGCCTATCCAGGCATCTAGCGGAAGCAAACACACAAAGCAAACCACTGCTCAATAGATTTTTAGGTGGTTCGGTCCTCCAGACCTACATCCACCCCTCACTCCCAACCGGAGTGAGGCTTCACTAGCAAACGCTAGAACCAAGCAGACTCAGTCTGCAAACAGTTGCTACCACACAGCTTGACTAGGGGAACAGCCTCCCCTCTTCCTCCCAACCGGAGGGACACCCAAGTGACTCCCAGCCACTTGGAAATTAGAGGTCGAAGACCTCTCTTCCTCCAGACCAGGAGGGACACCTGGACTTGCAACCACAAACCCAGAACCAGAGGACTAGCCTCCCTTCCTCTAACCAGAGGGAACCCACAAGTGACAACCTGTCACTTGCAACCCGGAGATCAGATCTCCCTTCTCCTGAACCAGCAGGAGGAACCCGATCCCCAATAGGGCAATCGGAAGAACAAAGATAATCAGAAAAACAAAGGAAAAATAATAAACGAAAATGACACAGAAATCAGAAGGCTATAAAAGATGAAAACATAGATGTGGCTCTCAACGAAGCTGACTGGCCTGGATTTGATCCACGGTCCAGTAGACAGATCTTCAGTAGCTTCGTCCTTCTTCTCCACGAACTCTCTCTCTCTCTTTCTATCTCTCTTTCTTTCTCCTCTGCTCTCTCCCTCTTTCACTCTCTGCTGCACTTCTTCTTCTTCACTCTTTCTTCTCTCTTCACACGAGCACTATCTCTCTCTCTTTTTCTTTCTCTGCTATCACTCTCACTCTCTTCTCTGCTCTCTTCTTTTCTTTCTTTTCTTCTTTTTCTGGATCGAAGGGCTTTCTACTCCTCCGGCTTTCTGCTTCGATGATTTTTCTTCTGTGGAAGAAGGCTCATATATATAGCAGCAGCATCATCATCACCCCCGACGTGTGACCTCCACATTTCCAGCCCTAACTATTCGGACCACGTGGCAGGCTCTCAGCCAGCTTCATCTCAGCCTCGGATCACGTGTTGCCCAGTCACTGAGGAATATTTCCTCCGACCACCTTCTTCTTCTCCTGCAGGTATTAACACGAATAACACTCAGGGCCACAATAACTAAAACTGCATGAGGTAAAAAAAAGGAACAACACGAGATACACAAGAACACAACTAACACAACAACGAAGACGACACGAAGTCAGATGAAGACAGCATGAGGTGAGAAGAAGATAACACAAAGACACGAAGACACGCATACAAAAGACACACGAAAACATGAATACGAAAGAGACACAAAGACACGAATACAAACGACACACGAAACCATGAATACGAAAGAGACACGAAGACACGAATACAAAGACAACACGAAGACACGTAGTGAAACAACACTTGAAAACACAAGAAAAACAACTCGAGCACAAAATAGCTCGAATGAACGACTCGAAGACGAGGCGACACGGGCTGACCACGACACGAGGACAAATAACAGAAACCGTCACGAGTTGAAAACAACACGAAGACGAAACACAGGAATTGACACGGAGTGTGGTCAAGGCGAGAAGGACACAAAGTCTAAAGAGAAAAATAGCACGAAGATAGAAGAGTGACACGGCTATCACGACACGTGATGAAGCAGTGACACTAGTAAAAGAACGACTCGAGGAACAACAGTAAGTGACACGAAATTAAACAAGCAGACATCAAAGATGACACGAGATGAGGTCAAAAAGCGACAAAGACACGAGGTCTAGAAAACACGACATGAAGACATGAGATAGACATGTCTTCAACAACACGTGATGAAACGGTGGAAGCAGAAGAACAACTCGAGGAACTACAGTAATTGTCACGAAGACACAAGAGCAAACATGGAGAGGATGACACGGGATGAGCAACTAGATGCTAACGACACGAGGTTCATACAGAAGCAACTCGAAGTTCATCAGAACAATTCGATCTGCTTCAGAAGAATCAGCACGAGGTCAATCAGCACACAACTTAAAGTAACACGAGGTACGAAAGGATGACACGGCGTGTTGAAAACACAAACAGTACTAAAACTAAAACGACACGAGGTAAGAAAGAAATAACACGGACATAAACACAAGAATAACACGAAGTATGACAGAAACAGTACGGACATCCAATGTACTACCTCATAGCAGATTTCCTGTTAATCAATATGCATCAGACGACTGTGTATGGACTTGAAGACCCTTAGCCAATGTATAGACTTCAAAGTAGAGACCGATGTGTAGACTTCATGTGAAAGCCCAATGTGCAGACTTGACACTGTACAGACTTGAAGAAACAGTGCAACGTATGGACTTGATCTCAAGAAATGTAAGCGATGTACACACTTAGCCAATGTGTAGACTTTGCCTTAGACGCTAAATGAGACACTAAGGTCTGTGTAGACTTAGCTTAAGATAATGCATGAACATATCAGCAGAGAAGCAATGCACAGAACAGAAATCAAGCACCAACCAATTTATCACAGCATGACTCAAGCATACACATGCATTCTTCACAATTCAGACATGGCACACTTAGGCAATCTCCCACAGAAAAGGTCAGACATATTCATGACAAAGTGGTGACTCATTCATGTTGCTATCATTAAAACACCACATCATCAACAAAGCACAAGGGGCACAACAATCTCCCCCTTTTTGATGATGGCAACATAATGAGTCACACTGACTCATCAAACTATTCTCCCCCTTTGACATAATCAAAAAGAAGGGAAATGGTTTGATAGTCAAGCATACACATCAATGCAGAGAATGAGTCAAGGTTCTTTAAAATGAAGATCTCCCTTATGACCATGAAACAGTTCTCCCCCTATCAATATGCATGATTGACTATTCTCCCCTTAGATGAAAATAAACCATAACTCCCGCTGAGGCACATGAATGGACTCTAGTTATCCAATAAATTAATCTGAAATCAGCCATTACAATGAATCTGAATTCTGGTGAAGATACCACAGAATCAAAACTTATTGCAGAGCACGATGGAAGATTCCAACAGTGTAGAGAGAAATACATCTCAGGAATCAATCTGAAATCCACCATCATAAAGATTCTGAGGTTCAGAAGGCTGCAAGTGAACAAGGTAATAAGGGGAGTGGCACCTCACATTTGTATGGTCAGAAAAATGCAGATGGACTCAGTCAACTGATAAGAAAGGAGTTGACTATATAGCTTTTGTTGATCATGCATAAATCTGATCATGAGGGATTTGAATGCAAGGTCACAAATGATATGAACATGATTCTGTATGACAAGGAATGCTCCCCCTGAATAGATGCCACTTGATATGCAAGTGATGCATGACATGGAAGCTTCCCCTCAATAAGTGGAATCTTATGAGATAGATGAGAAGGAGACCACAGGGGCAGACAAGGAGAAGTTCAGGTCAATGATCTAAGGAAAGTGAGCAGAAAGATTTTCAAGGAGATATCAATCTCATAAATCCAAAACATAATTTTTCAAGGTCTTCCATTATAGGGATTTATGAATGAGCCTTTTGAACAGCATGGTTTAAACATGATGTATGCAGAGTTTATCAATAAAATTCTGTATTGATATCTAAAACTATGTTTTAATAAAGATGAACCAAGCCCTCATATTTATCTTGATTAATCTCCCTTTCTCTTACACAATCAAATCTATTGACTTCTTTCAGAATTACATGCACCAATATTGAAGTCAAGCAATTATGAAGTCATATGATTTTGTCTAGGGTTGTAGAAATTTGATTTTAGCATCAATATTCAGATATTTCAATTTGTTCAACAATTTTTCATGCTACAAATTTTACGAGCACTCTAGTTCAGTTCACACCTTGTAACTAGAGGATATACCTTGATCAGAGGCCAATGTCCCTAAGCACTTAGTGTGACTAACTATCATGCTATATATGAACAGAGATAGCATTTACACATCATGACACACTCCAAATCATTTCTTGATGAGTGAGTTGTATTTCTCAGTGTGCATGCCATTGCTCTGCCTGAATTTCAATGAATTCTTAATCAGAGTTAACTAAGGCACCTCATGACATAGTCCTTCAGACATGTGTTTCTCATTGACCAATGTCATTGCTCTGACAGATATTACCCTATAGACATTTCAGAAAAATTTATTTGCTTCAAATCAATAATAGTTTCATGTACTTAATCAGTTGAAGTCATATATTCAAAAGTGCAGATTTCAGAAGATTTTACAAGACATAGCATGAAACAGATGGTTAAGGTTTATTAAACATGCTTCAGATATTTTTAAGAGATTTTAAAGCCAAACTCATTGAATACATTAAACTTAAACCACATGAGTTATTTCAGTCATTCATAAAAACGTATAATAGAAGATTTCTAGTTCAAGAGTTTTCAGATTTATGATCGAGATAGCCCATTGAAATCTTTATGAAAGACTGATAGAATTCTACAGCCAAATGATACCAATTTGATAGTAGAAATACCAATTGTTAAGAGAGATTGTGAAGCTGAAAGTTTTCAGAATATGATTAAGGTTTGTCAACAAAATCAGTAAGAGAGGATATGCAATGAGTTCTGACCCATGTATGCATTTGACAACCTATATGCAATGCAATGACTCCCCCTCACAATATGCATTCAAACTCCCTTTTTGGCATTTTCAATGTAAGGAAATGCAATGTACTATATGTATGCAGGGACATGCAAAGACTCGACATTGAATTGCTATGCAAGGATATGCAACTAACTCCCCCAGAAAACATGCAATGTTTGCACTGAAAATTGAACATATGATACCAAATGATTCATGCACATTCAGACTGCCCTGTCAAGCAAAATGACCCATGGTACTAGGCGGAGCACTTGGTCTAAAAGACCAGCTCTCACATAGTAAGGACCTCCGGACAGATTTCTCTACCTTTTGGTAGCTTACCATTTGATATACCATAGAGGTCATGAATATCAAGGTGAAACCAATAGTCCTATATGCAATTCAGATTTTCAATGAATGTACTCTACATGCAAATCACATATATGCACTTCAGATGAGTAGAGTTCAGAGGCATCATTTCAGACAATGCAGATGAAGAATGATTATGCAAAAATAGATTTAACTTGCTATGCATTAAAACTAAAAATAAGAAGAGCAGGAAGTTTACCAGAAAAGTTCAGTATGGGGTTTTCTTCTTGAGTGCCTTGGATCATTACCCCTTTTTATTTCAGTCCCAAGGCACACCTGCATAGCAATGTTATTTTGCACAAACAGGTACCCAAGAAGTCTTGGGTCCTGACAAAACAGTATTACTCCTAGCAGGTTTTCTCAGCACATTTCTAGGAGCAGTTTTCAGATCTGATTTATGCAGATTCTTGTTAACATGAATTCTATGTGCATAAGCATGAGATTTCTTGTTAACAGAATAAAAATTATGTTTGCCAAAACCAGTTTGGTTGTGATATCCTGCCAGCCAACAGGTTGCAGCCCTGTGACCTGGCTTCCCACAGTTGAAGCACTCATTGTGCTTGCCTCTAAAAATATTACTTCCAAAAATATTTCCATTTGCAGGGAGTTTAACAGTTTTAGAATTGAATTGTCTACCCTGAGCATGCCAACAGTGGGCTGCAATGTGGCCCATCTTGCCACAGTGAAAGCATGAATTAGAACTTTTCTTACCAGCATTCAGCCAGCATTCAAATCTCTTATGACCTAATTTTCCACAATTAAAGCATGTCATATGCTGGTTCATTGGAACATACTTGTTCTTGTTAAGAGCATGATAGTTTGCATGAAATTTATTCTTATCACTAACAAACCAGCATTGTGAAATTTTGTGTCCTAGTTTACCACAATGAAAACACTCAATTTTCCTTTTCTGAGATAAAAGATTTTTATCATGATATTTTCTAGCACTCAGATCATCCTTTTCCATCAGTCTACATTCATGCATCAGATGTCCAAATTTATGACAGTAATGACAGATCATTTTCTTTTTGGATGCTTGTGAATGTGTATGAGGACTATGATCAACATCCACTGATGAACCCTTTTCATTTATTTTTTGATTTACAGTCCTTTTCTGATTTTTATCCTATTTTCCTATTTTCTTAGCCTTGTACTGAGTTGGAGATGAAGTAGAAGGCTTCTCCTGTTCAGAGGATTTAACAAAGACAGTTTTCAGGTTGGCTCCATCAGCCTTCCTCATGACTGGACTGTAACCCAGTCCTTCTTTCTTAAAATTAATTTTTATTCCCAGTATTTTCTGAACAATGGGCTGTTTATCTTTTGATGTTGTGGCTACGTTTGAGGCATTTACAAAGGATGTCATTACTTTATTCTGCAAAGCCTTTTTATTTAGATTATTGTAGCCCAACCCTTCCCTTTTGACATTGACTTTTACACCTAGCAGCTTGTCTAGGTTTTCTTGCCCATCAACAAATTTTGACAAAGAGACTTTCAAATCCTGAATTTAATCTTCCAAAGGGGAAATATGTAGCTCATAACTGGCAATCTCTTGTTCACTGCAATTCACACATTCAGTTAACACATTGTTAGCAGTTTTGTATTTTTCAATTTTCTGTTCCAGATTGCTCAGTTTATTAGAATCTTCAACACAAATACTTTTTCCTCTTTCCAAAGCTAGAAGTCTCTCTGACATAGTGGAATTCAACATTTTTAATTTTTCATTTTCTTCCTTAAGCTTGTCATTCTGAATTAACTCATTTATTAGAGTCTGATCTTCTGAGTTAATTTCAAGTTTTCTTTCAGCCTTGAATTCCTTCAAATCTTTTTCCTTCTTTTCAATGTTTTTCATTAATTCCACATTCATGGATTTGATGGCTTCCAGTTTTTCAGCAAGCAAGTTTTTCTCCTGCTTGAATTTCTCAAATTTGTTATCATTTTTATTAGCAGATGTTCTCAGGGAATCATTTTCGGATCTCAGCTTGTTTAAATCTGAGTTTACACTTTTAAAGTTTTTCAGCAATTTTTCATATTGGTCATGATAGTTAACAACAGTCTGATTATCATTATCTGAGTTCATTTTTTCTTTGAGTTCAGATATCACATTTATATGTTCTTGATTTTCAGTTTTCAATAATGAAACTTGTTTCTTCAATATTTGAAAGTCAGACATACAAGCATCATGAATATTTTTCAATTCAACACAATTTCTACAAGGAACGCTTGAACTATCTAAACCAGTACCCTTCTTCAATTTCTTATATTGTTTTCTTAACAGCTCATGTGATTCAAGTAATTCAGCATAAGCATTCTCCCAATCTTCTAGAGAGAAATTCTCGAAGATATTTACCTCATCATCTTCATCTTCTTCAGTTTGATTGCTACCTTGATCGTTTCTATTGGCCATCATGCAGCTTGTTTGATTTCCTTTCCCGACTCTCTTCATCATTTCCAACATATCCCTTGCAGATCTGCAATCAAGGAAACATGAGTGAAAGGCTTTGTCAGTGGCTGCTTTCATCAGATTTATAGCTGTCTGATTCTCCTCATATATTGATTCGTGACTGTCAGTCCATTTGGACTTTTTCTTTGGTAATTCATGAGGACCATGTGAAATTACTTTCCACAGGTCTGGATCAACAGATTTAACATAAGCATGTAAAGCACTGTGCCACTGGTTGTAATCAAAACCATTGAAGACGGGTAGACAAGCCATTGAAACAATTAGCAGATAAATTCAATGCAACAGGAATATTGATGCACTAAAAGCAAATTAGCACCTAAGACCGCAAGATCGAATCTGCAGGTCGCTGGACCTTGTATGCAGAAACCCGCTCTGATACCAACTGTTAGGGTGCTAGGCCCGGATATAGAGGGGGGTGAATGTATCTTGTTACGAATAATGCCTAAATAAAAACTTAGATGCTAGACGCAATCACAGAATAAAACTAATTCAATTAAACTTATGAGCAAGCAGATGGAGCGCGCCTATCCAGGCATCTAGCGGAAGCAAACACACAAAGCAAACCACTGCTCAATAGATTTTTAGGTGGTTCGGTCCTCTAGACCTACATCCACCCCTCACTCCCAACCGGAGTGAGGCTTCACTAGCAAACGCTAGAACCAAGCAGACTCAGTCTGCAAACAGTTGCTGCCACACAGCTTGACTAGGGGAACAGCCTCCCCTCTTCCTCCCAACCGGAGGGACACCCAAGTGACTCCCAGCCACTTTGAAATTAGAGGTCGAAGACCTCTCTTCCTCCAGACCAGGAGGGACACCTGGACTTGCAACCACAAGCCCAGAACCGGAGGACTAGCCTCCCTTCCTCTAACCAGAGGGAACCCACAAGTGACAACCTGTCACTTGCAACCCGGAGATCAGATCTCCCTTCTCCTGAACCAACAGGAGGAACCCGATCCCCAACAGGGCAATCGGAAGAACAAAGATAATCAGAAAAACAAAGGAAAAACAATAAACAAAAATGACACAGTAATCAGAAGGCTGTAAAAGATGATAACATAGATGTGGCTCTCAACGGAGCTGACTGGCCTGGATTTGATCCACGGTCCAGTAGACAGATCTTCAGTAGCTTCGTCCTTCTTCTCCACGAACTCTCTCTCTCTCTTTCTATCTCTCTTTCTTTCTCCTCTGCTCTCTCCCTCTTTCACTCTCTGCTGCACTTCTTCTTCTTCACTCTTTCTTCTCTCTTCACACGAGCACTATCTCTCTCTCTTTTTCTTTCTCTGCTCTCACTCTCACTCTCTTCTCTGCTCTCTTCTTTTCTTTCTTTTCTTCTTTTTCTGGATCGAAGGGCTTTCTACTCCTCCGGCTTTCTGCTTCGATGATTTTTCTTCTGTGGAAGAAGGCTCATATATATAGCAGCAGCATCATCATCACCCCCGACGTGTGACCTCCACATTTCCAGCCCTAACTATTCGGACCACGTGGCAGGCTCTCAGCCAGCTTCATCTCAGCCTCGGATCACGTGTTGCCCAGTCACTGGGGAATATTTCCTCCGACCACCTTCTTCTTCTCCTGCAGGTATTAACACGAATAACACTCAGGGCCACAATAACTAAAACTGCATGAGGTAAAAAAAAGGAACAACACGAGATACACAAGAACACAACTAACACAACAACGAAGACGACACGAAGTCAGATGAAGACAGCATGAGGTGAGAAGAAGATAACACAAAGACACGAAGACACGCATACAAAAGACACACGAAAACATGAATACGAAAGAGACACGAAGACACGAATACAAACGACACACGAAACCATGAATACGAAAGAGACACGAATACAAAGACAACACGAAGACACGTAGTGAAACAACACTTGAAAACACAAGAAAAACAACTCGAGCACAAAATAGCTCAAATGAACGACTCGAAGACGAGGCGACACGGGCTGACCACGACACGAGGACAAATAACAGAAACCGTCACGAGTTGAAAACAACACGAAGATGAAACACAGGAATTGACACGGAGTGTGGTCAAGGCGAGAAGGACACAAAGTCTACAGAGAAAAACAGCACGAAGACAGAAGAGTGACACGGCTATCACGACACTTGATGAAGCAGTGACACTAGTAAAAGAACGACTCGAGGAACAACAGTAAGTGACACAAAATTAAACAAGCAGACATAAAAGATGACACGAGATGAGGTCACAAAGCGACAAAGACACGAGGTCTAGAAAACACGACATGAAGACATGAGATAGACATGTCTTCAACAACACGTGATGAAACGGTGGAAGCAGAAGAACAACTCGAGGAACTACAGTAATTGTTACGAAGACACAAGAGCAAACATGGAGAGGATGACACGGGATGAGCAACTAGATGCTAATGACACGAGGTTCATACAGAAGCAACTCAAAGTTCATCAGAACAATTCGATCTGCTTCAGAAGAATCAGCACGAAGTCAATCAGCACACAACTTAAAGTAACACGAGGTACGAAAGGACGACACGGCGTGTTGAAAACATAAACAGTACTAAAACTAAAACGACACGAGGTAAGAAAGAAATAACATGGACATAAACACAAGAATAACACGAAGTATGACAGAAATAGTACGGACATCCAATGTACTACCTCATAGCAGATTTCCTGTTAATCAATATGCATCAGATGACTGTGTATGGACTTGAAGACCCTTAGCCAATGTATAGACTTCAAAGTAGAGACCGATGTGTAGACTTCACGTGAAAGCCCAATGTGCAGACTTGACACTGTACAGACTTGAAGAAACAGTGCAACGTATGGACTTGATCTCAAGAAATGTAAGTGATGTACACACTTAGCCAATGTGTAGACTTTGCCTTAGACGCTAAATGAGACACTAAGGTCTGTGTAGACTTAGCTTAAGACAATGCATGAACATATCAGCAGAGAAGCAATGCACAGAACAGAAATCAAGCACCAACCAATTTATCACAGCATGACTCAAGCATACACATGCATTCTTCACAATTCAGACATGGCACACTTATGCAATCTCCCACAGAAAAGGTCAGACATATTCATGACAAAGTGGTGACTCATTCATGTTGCTATCATTAAAACACCACATCATCAACAAAGCACAAGGGGCACAACAACAATTTCTGATTTCTTCAAATCTACTCAGGGGATCAGGCAAGGTGATCCTCTGGCACCGTACCTATTTATTATTGCCTCAGAGGTGCTGAGCAGAGGGCTACATGCGCTATTTAGCACTGGCAGGATTAAGGCCTACAGTGGGCCTCAGCAGTGTATGCAGGTATCGCATTTGCTTTATGCAGACGATACATTAGTCTTTATGAATGCTGCAGCCCCCAATATCAGAGTATTACTTCAGTTCTTGGAGAGGTATGAGAATTACTCTGGACAGAAAATAAACGCCGAGAAGAGTACTTTCATGCTGTCGTCTACAACCTCATTAAGGCAGACTCAAAACATCGAGAATATGACGGGTTACAAGAGGCACTCGGGGGCCATCTACTATTTGGGTGTGCCGATTAAGAAAGGGAGGTACACCAATGCAGATTTCAAGTTCCTCATTGATAGGGTGAATATGAAATTAGCCAGATGGCAATCTAAGTTGCTTTCTCAGGATGGCATGGTGGTACTTATTAGATCCGTACTGAGGAGCCTACCAATTTATATAGCATCTCCTTTAACAATCCCAAAAGGAGTGGCAATATTTATTGATAAACGGTGTGCCAATTTCTTCTGGGGAGGCAATGACGATAACAGGAAATGTCACTGGGTGGCCTAGAGTACCTTGCAAAAGCCGCAGATAGAAGGTGGGCTTGGCTTCAGGAACTTTGTGCAGGTTCAAGTTGCCCTAGCTTGCAAGCAAATGTGGCAGATCTTATGTGGGTCCACTTTATGTTCTTTGTATGCTAGGCAGCTATTTTTGAAGAAGCACTATGTGGATACTATTATTACTTTTTCTGCAAGCATGCCTGTGAGGGTTTACAGTCAAGCAAAAGAAATAATAATCCATAACTCTAGGTGGATTGTGGGGAATGGGAGCATCATTGACTTCCTCAGAGATGTTTGGATTGGCGATGAAGCGCTATTGAATTATCTACACTCTGAAGCAGGGGGTATTAGCTCCCCGTCTCCTACGGTCTCGGTGAGGGAAATGGTCATGGATGACATGCATCCATTGTAGAGTAGGCTGAACATTAACCGGTGCTTGATTAAAGCTGAGTTGGCGAGTGAGGAAGATATATGTATTTGGACAACCACCACTTATGGAGAGTTTAGTGTCAGAACGGATTATGCTAAAGCTCGACTAGTTGGTACTCGAAGTAGTACTTTCATGAAGATTTAGCAGCGGACAATCTCCCCAAGGGCGGCCATGTTCACGTGGAGACTACTACACAGAGCTGTGCAGGTTGATAGTAGAATTATGGACTGCGGAATCTCTTTTGCATCAAGGTGTAATTGCTGTAGACAACCTAACCATGAAGACCTCAACCACCTTTTCATTACTGGCGACATGGCAGGAGCAATGTGGTGCTGGCTGGTCCTCCTGCTTAGCAATAGAAGGAGTTTCAACAACCAAATCACTACACGGTGTTGGAGCATCCTATCTAATGATAATTCTAATTCAGCCTTTCAGTTTGTGGGTTTATATGCCTTTGTGCGCATGATATGGGGAATATGGAAGGCTAGATGCTTGGCTTGGTTTGAAGGAAAAATAGTGAGCCCAGAGAGTATCCAGCGGAGTATATGTATGCAGATTCAGCAGGCTCTGGATAGTATGGTTTTTTACAAGCCAATCTCTGCAGAGGAAGCAAACAATCTACAGTAGTACAATCTTAGGCCCCGAGTAAAGATTAAAATGCCTTTGGTTGTGTTACGAACTCTGTTTAAGGAGGACTTTACTCTGCATGTGGATGGTGCCTCTACAGGCAGCCCAGGTATATGTGGAGGCAGAGGTTGCATCAGGGACACCTATGGCAGCTTCCATATTGGATTTGCATTTTTTTATGGGGTGGGGAGTAGCCTTATTGCTGAGACTAGGGCCTTACCTGATGGCCTCTCCATTGCCACTAGTTATGGGTTATGATTATCGGCTATATTTTCAGACTCTACACTTTTGGTCCAGGCTACTCAAACTAAGAGGGCACCAAGCTGGGAGGTATTGGTGTGGTGGCGGAGAATTGTCCATCTCCTGGGAGATTGTTTTGTATCTCATGTCCATAGAGAGGGGAATAAAGTGGCGAACTCCCTAGCCACTCATGCCAAAATTTCAGCTAGGAATAACATTTTCAAGAATGCAGCGGAGCTGCCACTACTGACGAGAGGTGCTGTGGTGTTGGACAAAGCTGGCCTTCTGAGACAAAGATTCTCTCATTAGCCACTGCATGTGGTGGGGCTGTCCATTTGTATAACAGGGGTATGCCCCGGTGAAAATGTATGCATGCTTTTATAATGGAATAAAAGGTGCCACATAGAGTTTGGGTGGGGGGTCGACCCAACCCCTCACTTCCCACAACTCTTGGGCCCTCATTATTATTTAAAAAAATAGGTGGTGCGGGGCCACCAGAATCTAGACAGTCCACTAGATCTAATAAACCAACAGTCCTTGAGTCGTAGGACTCGAGGTCAAGACCATTGTACAGGAAAGCCCTAGGCCGTTAATCTAGCCCATCCCTAGGACTGAAACCATAGTAGCACGAATATTGAGGCAGCTCACGAGCTGCCGAGACAATACCCTATCCAAGGGAAAAGTCGGAAACCTCCAGCCCTAGGCTGGTGGCTGGACACACAGTACAAGGGCCAAACTCATTGGCCACTCGGAAACCACCTTACCGGAAACCCAATGACGTGCGGGAATAGCCGACCGCACACATGTTCTAGCGAGAAAATGAAAGCCCGAAACACATGGGGTCACCCAGACCCTCCAACATGTGGGCATGCTAATCGAGGTAACACGGTACCTCCAGACACCACCTAAATGCGAACACAGAACCCACGGGTGTTTGGGACTTCCACGAGGCCGAAGGTCAACCACTGGGTCGCAACTAGGTTGATCGGGGGCCAACACAAAGCAATCGAAACATGACTAGCATGGGAAAACCAAGTGGTGGTCCTCCCTTGACTGTCACACCGCTTGACGGTCCACCCTGGACCGCAAGCGACCAAGTAGCGGTCCACTCTGGACAGCCAGAAACATATAGCGGTCTCGCCAGGATCGCTACCCGCCAGAAACACACGGTTAAAGGGACGGTCACCTCTAAGATCGCAACCCCTTATGGCGGTCCAATCTAGACCGTAAATACCAAATGGCAGCCTTGGCCATACTGCAACCATAGGCTAGCGGTCGGCCGCTATGCCGCTACCACACAGAACCCAAACGATGAAGTAGCGGCCAGCCCCCTGGCCACTAGCGCCAGAAAGATGATCATGCCTGGACCGCTACAACCAAGTAGCGACCCATCGTGAGACCACCAAACCGAACTGTAAGACCCCGAGTTTCTGTACAAATATTAAATTTCGTAAATAGTAAATGTTGAATAGTGACTGAGGTAAATAGTAAATAGTAAATATTTTTGACTATCGTGTAAATATTCTGAAAAATGATAGTTAATTAGTAAACACCATGATAAACACTTTGGTCTCCTGTACCTGACCCTAATAAAATCATTTACATGGCTTAATCAGTGATTTAGGCCTGACTTAAAAACGCGGAAAACACTATTCACCTGAAAATATAACTATCTTGGAAAAATCTGCAAAAATCACATCTGATAGAGAGTATTTTTCTTAGCAACTTTATCTTCTGGAGTTTCATCGGTAAAAATCAAAAACTCTCTCTATCGACTAAACCGTTGAACATTGGGTTAAATTATTATTTTAATCTTAAGATTGGGAGATTAACATTAAACCTTGTGATAAAATTCCATAAAAATCATAATCTAAAAGATCACGTCTTGATTAGCAATTTTGTCTTCTGGGTCAAACTCATTAAAAATCGTTTAGTGGGATTTATGAGCTAAGCACCCTTAATCACTTAAGCTAATCCTAAGCTTTAAGGAGGTTTAACTTAATCTCCTACCTCAATAAAACACGTGAGAACGTGTTTAAGTCGGCAAACACGGAGTCCACACTGTGGTCATCCCGTTGCGGCGACGTGTGCGACCATTCCCACCCGAATGAGGAACTCGTGGCTTTTAAAAGCCTATATATATGGGAGGGAGCCTTAAGGCTTCCCTCGTTAGTTAAGCTGCTGGGAGAAGAGGCCGTGGGGAGCTCTGCAACTCTCTGCAAGCTTACTATTCATCACTTCGTTCTCCAGGAGTTCCTTTGCTTCTTTCTATTCCTTCTCCTTCTTCCGTTAAATTCGGTAGGTAACCAAGGCACCAATCTAAGCATAGAAGAATGAACTTGTTAGCATCATTAGACAAGGAGCTATCATGCTTTTACATGTTTTACATCGTGTTTATAGTGATCATGATACCATCCGTAGATAGTATTCCTTGTTAAGTAACCAATTGTTAACCCACATGAATAACATATCATCAGGAGATTAAATTTCTGTTATTGTAATGATTGTTAATTGTTCAATCATGTTTTAAGCTTAAAAGGCATTGTAATCCACTTTTATTTTCATTGTAAACACTGGATAGACACAAAACTCAAGTTTTTAAAACATAATTAGTCATGTTTAAAGCATAATTAGTTATGTTTAAGCATGTTTAGTCATGTTTAAAACATAATTAGTCATGTTTAAAGCATAATTAGTTATGTTTAAGCATGTTTAGACATGTTTAAAACATAATTAGTCATGTTTAAGCATGTTTAGACATGTTTAAAACATAATTAGTCATGTTTAAAGCATAATTAGTTATGTTTAAGCATGTTTAGTCATGTTTAAAACATAATTAGTCATGTTTAAAGCATAATTAGTTATGTTTAAGCATGTTTAGTCATGTTTAAGACATAATTAGTCATGTTTAAAGCATAATTAGTTATGTTTAAGCATGATTAACCAAGTTTACATAGGATTAGGCAAGATTAAGTATATATTAGCCAAGATTAGTATGACGGTCGACTTATGCAAGTCTTGGCCGATGTAAAATTACGCCGGACACTCTATCCGGTAAATTCTAAATTGTTACCATGAAAGGAAATGATACCAAATGGTAAATTTATCCATGGTCTACAATAGAAAGCATGATTTAGACCGGTGTTTTATTGCTTAAAGTATAAAATGGGCAACTTAGGCCTATACGGTGTATAAGCATATACCGTATATCCTCTAATGTCCCAATCGCCATCGTTTTAACTTGTTAAAATGACCGATTATCCTTGATTAACCTTCGGTCATACTCGAGCCCGGAATCAACCATTATTTTTAATGGGTTAAATGGTCATTGTATTCCGGTAACTATTTTATACACAACTCATCTTATGATTAGAATTATTGTTATACTTAAATACGGATTTTCTAGAACCGTATCTCCGTATACGACCCGAGAGGTTCGTATATTAAATCTATACACTTACTTTTCTCGAACGGCTTACTGTCAACCGTTCATACTTGACTCCGTGACTCGTTACTCGTGTGAGTACGGCCCGGTGTTCGCCGTACGACTACCCTTAGTTTGGGTTTTCCGTTGTGTTATACTCTTGAATCAGAGGAGACAAGGGTCGTCCTCTCATCTTACACTTGACAGAAATTCTATTGATTAGATTGGCCATAAATTGACTATGTCTAGACGGGGGATCATGGATCCAATGAAATGCCAACGCATCATAAGGGCCCGGTCTGGTCCTGGGGAGAGCGCCCGAAATGATATTGAGCCCATGGGATGTGTATGACAGGGTGAGGCATTGCACCCGAGTACTTGACTTGACTTGTTACGTCTATGACAATTCGTGATACTTGAATCGTGCGTGATTACCTGGTTACATGTGTAACATACTTGAATGATGGCCAAAGTTCTTTATCTTGTAGTTGCTATACTTGTTCATTACTTGATCATTACTTGTGGTAAAAGTGTTACATTCTCGATATCATATATTGTTCTTTATCGTGTTGACATTTGTTCATTTACTGCATTTCATGTAAATTGTAATAATTGGTTAAATACTTATACCTGCTTACGGTTATCTACTGAGCGTGTTTAGCTCACTCCTACTTTTCCCCTCTTTCCAGGTGATGACCATGTCGGGGATGGACTAGAGTGATACGAGTGTTAGTTATAGCTTTTCAGTCAGTTTGTATTCCTTATGTAATAGTGAGAAGTTGTTCTAGTTTGGATTACTATTCGAATGTAGTTGTCTACCCAAATGTACTCAGCATTTTATTATCAATAAAACTCTGATATTTACCTTTTCCAACCTTTTGTGCAATGGTTTGCAATGGTTCGGAATATTAAATTCTTGCTCGCGTGCCCCTAACTGTACGTCCCGAGATTCCGCATCGGGGCGTGACAGTTTAGTTGGTATCAGAGCCTAGGTCGCATTGACCTAGAAATTTAGGTTAAAATTGTCCTAGGTTTCCTTCTCTCCTATAAGTTTAGGAAAAAAACTAGACCTTGTGAGATTTGGGTAGAAATCGGGTTAAGCTATTAACCGTAATCATGTCTCACTCCTCTAGTTCTTTCTCTCTCCTCTCATCAGAGAATTCTTCTCTCATAATAATCGACTCATGAACAATGGATTACCTTATAGGTACTTGAAATGGCAGCCAATCGTGCTGAGATGAGGAATTTGCAACGTACGGTTCAAGGACTTACGCAAGCCTTGAATGCATTGGCTCAGGCAGGAGCTGGAGCCGGAGCGGCACCTCATGGCGCAGCTCATGGTACTGGTGAATTGTATCGGAATTTCCGAGGGATGAACCCGCCTAGGTTTGCTGGTTCAACCGATCCTGATGAAGCCGAGAACTGGCTCGACGAGATGGCAAGGATTTTTGAGGTCATGCAATGCACTGACCAGGAGCGTGTTCTCTTGTCCATTTTCCAACTGGAACGTGATGCACGTACTTGGTGGGAGTCTATTAAACCGACTCTCGGTGACCAACAAGTCTCGTGGGAGGAATTCGAGGAATTCTTCAATGATAAATATTTTTCTGATCGCGTGCAAGAAAAGAAGGCCGCGGAATTCGCAGCTCTGAAGCAGCGAAGCTTATCGGTATCAGAATATGAAGCCCAGTTTGCAAGACTCTCTCGTTATGCGAGACATCTCATTTCAACTGAGAAAATGAAGGCGAAGCGTTTCCTTAATGGTCTTCGACTTCATTATATTAATCAACTGGCACCACTAGAAATTTCTACATATTCTGAGATGGTAAGAAAGGCACAAGTATTAGAAGATACATTGGAAATGACGGAAAGGATTCGTGGTCAAGGTAGTAAGAAGAATCAACCGAAGGCACTCAAGAATGATAAGACTGATTCTGGCACTGGTCCTAACAAGAAAAGACCTTTCACTAGTACTGGTTCTAGTTCTGGTTCTGGTTCGTGGAAGGGCAAGGCGCCAAGACAAGAAGACAAGAAACCTGATTCTGTGGTTCCATTCAAAGGCGTATGCCGATATTGTGATCGTCCCGGTCACAAAATGGAGGATTGTTGGCGCAAGCAAGGTGCATGTCTGCGATGTGGAAGCAAGGAGCACCGCATTCCCAACTGCCCCTTATTATCGGAACAAGCTATCCCGGCAAAACCTCTAAACGTCAAGAAGCCTCAGGGCAGGCTCCAGGCTCTTCATACAAAGGAAAAGGGTATCTCCGAGGATGGTGGACTCGTCGAAGGTACTCTCATTATATCCGACTTTCCGGCTTTTGTTCTATTTGATACTGGTGCAACACATTCTTTTATATCCCGGAGATTTGCTAAGTTATTAGCTATAGAACCTGTTTTGATGGACTCTCCGTTAGAGATATCAACCCCTATTGGGACCAGTTCAGCTATTCAGCATTATTATCCTTCTAGTAAAGTTATGGTGAATGATCGGAATTTTCCAGCCGACTTGATTTGCATAGACATGAAGGATTACGATGTAATCCTAGGAGCCGACTGGTTGGCCCAGTATGAGGTCAATGTTCACTGCAATTCTTGTTCGGTGTCTTTTTCTAAGCACCCCGGATTATTCTTCAAAGGAGTGAAACATCCTAGTCCGGTGTCTCTTATCTCGACTCTTCGTGCTGATAAGTTATTGAGGCGTGGATGTGAAGCTTTCCTGGCTTTTATTCATGCGTCCCCTGAACAGCAGACCGAGATTAAGGACATTCCTATTGTCCGAGACTTCCCAGATGTTTTTCCAGAGGAGTTACCAGGACTTCCGCCTCAGCGTGAAGTGACATTTTCTATTGATCTTATTCCTGGATCGTCTCCTGTTTCTAAAGCCCCTTATCGCATGTCTCCTGCGGAATTGCGGGAATTGAAGCAGCAATTGTTGGAGTTGCTCGAGAAGGGTTTTATTCGCCCGAGTGTTTCCCCTTGGGGAGCTCCTGTATTGTTTGTTCGGAAGAAAGATGGTTCGATGAGGTTGTGCATCGACTATCGGCAACTCAACCAGATAACTGTCAAGAATAAATATCCACTGCCGAGGATTGATGAGTTATTTGACCAGATTGCTGGAGCTTCGTATTTTTCTAAGATCGATCTTCGATCTGGGTATCATCAATTGAGAATTAAGGAAGATGATATTTACAAGTCAGCTTTTCGAAGCCGATATGGTCACTTTGAGTTTGTCGTTATGCCCTTTGGGTTAACGAATGCACCGGCAGCTTTCATGCAACTTATGAACAATGTGTTCCGACCTTATCTTGATCAATGGGTCGTGGTATTTATTGATGACATTTTGATCTACTCAAAGAGTGAAGAAGATCATGCCGAGCATCTAAGAACGGCTCTTCAATTATTGAGAGATCACCAATTATATGCCAAATTCAGCAAGTGTGAATTTTGGCTGAGTGAAGTGTCCTTTCTAGGACATATTATTACTAAGGATGGAATTTCTGTGGATCCATCTAAAGTGGAAGCAGTCAAGAATTGGGAACAGCCTACTAATGCTACTGAAGTAAGGAGTTTTCTTGGCCTGGCTGGTTATTATCGAAGGTTCATTCAAGATTTCTCTAAAATTGCGGTACCTTTGACCAAATTAACCCGCAAAGAAATCAAGTTTGAGTGGTCAGCTGAATGCCAACGGAGTTTTCAAACTCTGAAGGATTGTTTGACTACTGCCCCTATTTTGACCTTACCTTCGGGTGAAGGCGGTTTTGTGGTCTACACAGATGCTTCTGGTATTGGCTTAGGCTGTGTGCTTATGCAGCATGGCAAGGTGATTGCCTATTCTTCCAGGCAGTTAAGGAAGCATGAAGTTAATTATCCCGTGCATGATCTGGAATTGGCAGCCGTAGTATTCGCATTGAAGATTTGGAGGCACTATTTATATGGAGAATCATTCACGGTATTTTCGGATCACAAAAGTCTGAAATACTTATTTTCTCAAAAGGAATTAAACATGAGGCAAAGAAGGTGGTTGGAATATATAAAGGATTTCGACTTCTCTATCGAGTATCACCCTGGCAAAGGCAATGTCGTGGCTGATGCGTTAAGTCGGAAGCCTGTGGCTAAGTTATCCAGTCTTATGTTACAAGAATGGAAGTTACTGGAGCAGATGGCTAGTCTGGATCTCAATATTGATAATGATCGGATTTTGATTTCCCAGATGCAACTCAAGCCCGAACTGTTAGTGGAAATCAAGCTATTACAAGATATTGATCCCGAGCTAGTCGAGATTAAGGAAAACTTAAGTGGCAGACCTGACTTCTCGATAGCCAATGATGGAAGACTGGTGTTTCAAGGTCGAACTTGTGTACCGGATGAGGCTAATATAAAGAATCGGATCCTTGAAGAAGCACATAGATCCCGATACACTATCCATCCGGGAGGCACTAAGATGTTCAAAGACTTGAAGAGGACATTTTGGTGGCCAAACATGAAAAGGGAAATTGCAGATTTTGTAAGCAGATGTCTTGTTTGTCAACAAGTAAAGGCCGAGCATTTTAGACCGGCAGGTAAATTGAAACCACTTGATATTCCCCAATGGAAGTGGGAGAGTATTGGTATGGACTTTATTATGGGTCTTCCTAAGACTCGAGG